>CM040117.1:14112780-14820277 GCA_022559845.1 Amorphophallus konjac | reverse complement strand
CATTGAACCAAGAAAATAAAATAAAACATAAGGATCAAAATAATAAAGAGAAAAAATGTGTCAAACAAGTCTGGCACGCCCGGTGGGACTGAGTCTCCCTTCATCTTTACGCTAAAGTAGGAGGCCCAGCGGGCCCCCCTCAAAATTCTGATTCTGTGTACTTTCCTTATTTTCAGGAATCTATAATGACAGCCGGAATCATGTCCGTTTGCTTCGACCAGCAGCCGATTGACATGCATGTGCGAGAAGGCAACCTGGCAGTACCTCTCGCGTTCGGATCGATGCCGCCTGCCGTTGGGCTGCCCAACTGCTTGGCCGTCATCTTCACTGACCTTCTGCAGGTCGATGACAATGAGCAAGGCACTGCTGCAAGTGCCCCGGTGAAGATCACTGACCAGAAGAATATCTTACCAGAGAAAACGGTCCCCACGGCCGTCGCCTGCTACGTCCATCATGTCCAAAAAAGGGGCATGGTCCCTGCTGCTGCTCAGAAGGGGAGAAGAACCAACCGGAGGAGCCGGTATGATGCTGTTGACCGTCGTCTTTCCAACTCCGGAAAGACCATGATGATTGGAGGTGTCCGGGCAAACATGAATGGTTGCCCAAGGGAGGTCAAGCCGGACGTGATCATCCCGATGGTGCCCACTACCAACAGATTCCAGACTCTGGCCGCCAGGCAGGCCAATTGGGAGGCTGATGAGAGGAAGCCGCTGGCGCCCAAGCCAGCAAAATACAAACAGGTCTGGCGACCGAAGAGGATTCAGAGCTGGGTTCCAGCTCGAGATGAGGAGAAGGCTGCTGAAGATGCTGTTGCCCGCTTCAGGGCAGAAAGCCGAAGAAGAGAGGGAAAAGAGACAAGAAATGCTGTTGCTGCTCGCCCCAAAGCCTGGGGCAGAAGAGATGAGAGAAATGATGAAGAAAGAAATTTGACTGCTGCTCGCCCCATGATGAGGGGCAGAAGGGATGAGAGGAAGGAAGACCTTACTGTCACCCGTCCCAGGGCTGGGGGCAGAAGATGGCAAAGAAAGAAATATGATGCTGCTGTCAACTGCTGCCGAAACGGCAATGTGGGAATGAGCGAACCAGTCACGGTCGCCATCCCAAGAAGACCGAGGGCCTGTGCCAGACAGGCCGACTTGTTCAAATATTCCAAAGCCGAGCATTTGAATGCTCAGGTAACAAGACTGGCCTATCAGCAGAGAAGCCAGGAAAGACTAATGCTCCAGCCTGAGCCACAGAGGCACAATTCTGAAGAGATGAAGCAGATAGTCCAAGACTACTTCCACTACCTGGGGAGCTCTGCCCTCGGTCAACAAAGACTATCCCGTGCCTTGGGCACCAGAGGTGAAGAAAAAGAAGAAACACTTCGAGAAACGATGATCGGAGCCTCTTCCTCCGATTCAAATCACTATGAAGAAGGTCTCAGGGCCGGATATGACAAAGAAGACCTGTACCGGGAAGAAGCCAAAGAAAGAATATCGGTCTTTGACCGGCTCAAATATCCTGACCAGGTGAAAAGAAAGGTCTACAGGCGGAAAGAAAAAATGCAAATATTCGCCTGCAACATGGCTGGACTTGCCAGGGGGCAAGATATACTACCAACTCGGCCAGATGAACTGCTCAGGTTGGCTACTAGACCTGGTCCTGTCACAAGAAGAGGCCAGGCCGCAAAAGATAAGATGAAGAAATATGATGAAGCCCGCAAGATCACCACCATGACAGTCAATGTGGTGACGACAGAGGATGAGGACAATCCCCTTATTGATGATGCTGAAGGGACTTCTGAAGATATGCAAATCCCATCAGCCTTGGATCCTATGGTCCAGATGATGTTCAGAAGATACCAGCAGGAGATCAGTGCTCTCCGAAGGCAGCTCAATGAGAGACATGAAGCTACATCAGTCTCAAAGCAAGCTGAACCTGCGGGGCAGACATCCAGCTCAGCAGAGACGGCTATCCCAGCTAACCCTCTCCTAGCTGATAAGGGCAAGACACCGAGCCAACCTATTCCACAGCAAACAGCAGCTCAGCCCTCTGTGTCTCAGACACAGCCTACCGCGCCCATCTTGCGCGCCACTGTGATGACAACTCCTCACAGCCAGCAACAAGCTCACTTCTTTCCAGAAGACATAGATCCAGCTGTAGCCCACAAGCAGATGATTGAAAGAATTGTGGAAATGAAGCTGTCAGAAAAGACTGGTGGTGATGCTGGTACCTATGATGTGTACAAGGTACCGTATCCTCCCCAGTATGCTGCCAAGAGACTACCCCCAGGCGTCAGTAAGCCGCCGAAGTTCGAGAAATTTAATGGCCAAGGCTCCCCTAGGGAGCATATAGCCTACTACACTACAATCATGGGCGACCTAGCAGTCGATGAAGCTTATCTGCTCAAGTTCTTTGGCTCATCCCTCACTGGGTTGGCCTTTGAATGGTACTCAAGCATGCCAGCTGGGTCAGTGGTTGATTGGCCTGATATGCAGAGAAAATTCCGCGACAGATTTCATGTCACGGAAAGGGAAATCACGATAGCAGAGCTATATGCAACCAGGCAGAAGCAAGATGAAACTGCACTGGACTACATCAAAAGGTGGAGGAACTTAGCCATGAGATGCCGAAGACCTCCTCATCAAGAAGATGCGGTGCAGATATGCAAGCAGAGCCTCAGGAGGGAGGTGCTAGAAAAAATGATCGGTGCAGATGTCAGAACATTTGACCGACTGAACAATATAGTGGCAGAAGTCGAGACGTTCTTGTCCAAGCGTCCGACCGCCAATGTCCCCACCATGCCGAAGGGAAAATCCAATGAGCGACGGCCATCACACTCTGAGGCCAACACCGTCGATTTCAGAACCTTCGAGCAACAGAAGGGGAAGAAAGGGGCAGATGAAGCTCCCCCGCTGGCAGATACAGCAGAAAGAAAAGATAAAGTCTCTCTGAGAGACAAGATGAGAAAAGCATATTCCTTCCCAAAAGATAAGACGGCCGCACTGTTCAACTGGGCATACAAGTTCAATAAGGTAACATTGCCTGAACCCAAAAGACCAGCAGATGCAGCAAAGAAAGATGATCCGCTGTTCTGTCCATTTCACCGTGCGCTGGGGCACGCAATTGAAGATTGTTATGTCTTCAAAGATATCATGGAAGGATGGTCAAGAAAGGTGAGCTGCAGCTGGGAGATTACCAGGTAAAGCCGCCCCATCCACATGAGCCTCCACCCTGGAGAATGGCTGCCAATATGATCTCAGTCTACCAACAGCTGCCCAAGGAAGCCGTTGAAGAATGCACCAAGCACACCTATGAAGCTTGCTTCCTCACCCCACAGAAAGATCAGGAAGGATGGCAGATGATACCCATAAAAAGTAGAAAGAAGACTCCTGCAGCCAGTACCAGCGGAGCAGTTATCCGGGGTGTTACCCCAAGGCCCGAGCCGCCTCCGATAAAGCCAATATGGCATACAACTGAGACTGGACCAGTCATCCGGATCCCTACTCACAACCGGAGGAAACAAACTCCCCTCCCTACACATAAAGAAGTAAGCCCTGCAGCCAGGCGCCTGCAGCAATATATTAATGAGCTTGATGAGTACGAGCAGAAGAAGCCCAAGCATCTGCTGATGAAAGACTGTATACTCTGGGAACAGCTCGAAGAATTGAAAATCAAAGAGCAGCCAGAGGCAGAACAAGAAAAAGCTGAGAATGAACCCTTCTGGGGGCAGGAGCTAGCAAAGCCAAATTCCCAGAAGAAGAGGAGACGACCCAAGTCCAAGAAGGGAAAGAAGGTCACGACAGTACAATGTAACACTCTGTCGGTACTCTTTTCCTTGCCCGGGGAGGATGATGAGCCAGAAGCATCCGACGCCCCGCTAGAAGCTAACCATGCCGAAGCCTCTACCTCGGCCCATGCAACACGTTCTGGGAGAAGATGGGGGCGCCCACCACCAGCCAACCATAATATTATGTTCAGAGGGGAGCAACCCTATCAAATCCCGGAACCAGAGATACGAGGTGTCCAGGTTCCTCCCCCTGCCAGTCTGTACCAAGACAAAAAGAAGGCAGATGAAGCCCCTTCATTCCTGGAGTTCCTGTCCAGCTTAGAAGATGAGCAACCGGCTCATACTGCTCCAGCTAAAAGCAATAAATGCCAGCAGACAGCAGCTAGAAAGCAGAAACAGCATGAAGAAAATGAAGAAAGTAACCCTCTAGCAAAACAGGGGGCAGTCGCTACAGAAGAAGCCTTCCGGGAGACCGATGAAGCAAATGAAACTTGGACTGGGCAGCAAAGGCCACAGGCACCACATGAACCTCCAAGACCCCGATGGGCAGAGGAGATGAGACTGTCTAATGTCCGGGTGGGCAGTCGAGTCATGAAAATGCTGAAGAAGCTCCCTACCAGATTCTCCATCTGGGAAATTCTCTCTCTGAGCGAAGAAGCTCGCCAAGCAATCGTGGATGCCCTGCAGTCTCCGGCACAATGTGAAGCACTCCTGGCAGAAGTGAATGCTGGGCCATCGGTCACCTTCACGGAAGATGATATGCTAATCCCAAATACCGGTCACAACAGACCGCTGTATATGAGGGGCTCCCTGAACTGTCAGTCGCTGAGCAGGATACTGATAGATCCCGGGGCTGCTGTAAATATCCTTCCCTATCGCATCTATCAGAAATACTACTTTGACCTGCAGCTTACCAAGGTCAGAGATATGAAGATTGCAGGGTTCAATCAGAAATGTGAAACACCTCTGGGGTGGCTGATTTAACCTCACACTGGGCGACCTCACTACCGTGGTACGATTCTATGTAATCGACTCCAACACCACGTATAAGGCCCTGCTGGGAAGACCGTGGCTGCACGAATATCAGATAGTGCCATCCACACTACACCAATGCATAAAATACTGCCATGAAGGAAAAGAAGAAAGGGTGTTTGCAGACCTACATCCCTTCGAAGTGTTCGAGTGCCATATGCTCGATGCATCCTACTACACTGAGGTGTCACAAAAGGATAAAGGAAAAGAAGCTGTGGTCAGCCAGAAAAAGCCGGCGACGAAGACAAGAAACTGGTCTCCGCCGCCGCCAAAAGGCTACATTAAAAAGCATGGAGTATCTCACATCTCTTATGCTGGTGATTTTGCTCGGATCACTCCTCCTGGCATACACCCAGATGATACTGAAGAAAAAATGAAAGAAAAATACACACAGGTGGAAGTTCCTCAGGGTCTAGTCAAGCCCATAGCCAGCATAGAATACCAGACGGTGCTGCCACTGAAGACTATGGAAATCCCTCGCTTCTGCGAGCCTCCTATCATATTCTACACCGGGGAGGCAGTCGAAGAAGATGATCAAGATTGCATGGTCCCTGAAGAAACCGCAAACCGGATGGTGCCAATTACAGGCCTGGAGTACACTACCCAACGGGTTTCGCAGATGTTCTCCAAGATGCAAATGCCATCGATACAGTCTGCAGCCCAGAAGAAAGCATTCAAGGAGCTATGGGATCCACCTCGAGATAATAAAGAACTGAGGAAGATCACACAGCACCCGGGACTGGGTTATACCCTGCAAGAATACTATGAAGCTGAGGTAGATGTCATCTCTGCCTTCTACCAGCATGAAGATTCCCCCGGGATGGACTATGACCAATACCCTTCGGAAGATGAAGAAATCATTTATCAGTCCGTAGTGGACAATGAAGTCCCAGACAATCAGCCGGGGACGGGGACACCTGACGAGACAAAGAGAGATTGGTACTGGGAGGATCTATCTTGCAAGGAGGATCTGTTCCAGGATGAAGCGAAATTTGATACGGGAACCCCGGATGAAGATCAAGTAGCCAGGGAGCTGCAGGAGTGCCTGGAGTTTGGGCGCATTCTAGAAGAATTCCGAGCTCTACATAATGATGACCTCTCAGGGGAGCCCACATCAGAAGAGCCTCTAAGCACGGAAGACTCCACTTCGAAGTTTTCCGCTGAGCCAGTCACGTCCTCGGGGCAGACTGAACAGAATCCGGCCATATTGGCCTTATACGATGCACCAGCATCTGCCGATGATCGGTATGATGAAACAGAAAATCATGAGAATGAAGAAGATTATATCCCGGAGGCTTTATTGATTTGCAAGAAGCCCCACCCGAAGTTGAAGACGGAGGCCAAGCCACCGTCGATGAGCTGATAGAAGTAAATCTGGGGTCAGCAGATGAGCCAAGGCCGACATTCCTCAGTGCACTGCTGGAGCCAGCTGTCAAAGAACAGTATATTCAGTTTTTGAAAGAATTCCGAGACTGCTTCGCATGGACATATGATGAAATGCCAGGACTGAGTTCCGATGTGGCACAGCACCGATTGGCGATAAACCCAGAGGCAAGCCCTGTGAAGCAGCCTTCCAGGAGAATGCACCCCGAACTGATAAATCAGATTAACAAAGAGGTTGATAAGCTGATTGATGTGGGCTTTGTTGAAGAGAACCAGTATACTACATGGCTGGCCAATATAGTGCCCGTGAAGAAGAAAAATGGGCAGATCAGAATATGTGTAGATTTCAGGGACCTGAATAAGGCTTGCCCGAAAGATGATTTCCCAGTGCCGATCACTGAAGTCATGATCGATGCAACCACTGGCCATGAAGCCCTGTCATTCATGGATGGGTCATCCGGATACAACCAGATCTGGATTGCTGAAGAAGACAGAGTGCACACTGCATTCCGCACCCCGAAGGGGATATTTCATTATAAAAGAATGCCGTTCGGCCTTAAGAATGCCGGCGCTACCTATCAAAGAGCTATGACAAAGATCTTTGATGATTTGCTCTTCAAGAAAGTAGAGTGCTACATTGATGACCTGGTGGTGAAAACCAGCAGAAGAGAAGATCATCTGCAAGACCTGAGGATAGTGTTCCAGAGGCTGCGCAAATATGAACTCAAGATGAATCCTATGAAATGTGCCTTCGGCGTGTCCAGTGGAAAATTCCTTGGGTTCATTGTCCGTCATAGGGGCATTGAGATCGACCCATCCAAGATTAAAGCTATCCAGGAGCTCCCTCCACCAAGGAATCTCCACGAGCTGAGATCTCTACAAGGGCGTTTGGCCTATATCCGACGATTCATATCAAATCTGTCGGGGAGATGCCACCCTTTTCACAAGCTCATGATGAAAGATGTACCGTTCCTCTGGGACGATGGCTGTCAGGAAGCCTTTGAGAAGCTGAAAGAATATCTCAAGACCCCTCCAGTGCTGGGGGCACCTATTAAGGGCAGACCCCTGATACTGTACATCGCAGCCACACACTGTTCCCTGGGGGCAATGCTAGCACAGATAAATGAAGAAGGCAAAGAGCAGGCTCTATACTACCTGAGTCGGAGGCTGATTAGAACTGAAGAAAGCTACACCTATATAGAAAAGACATGCTTGGCACTAGTCTTTGCCGTTAAAAAGCTCCGGCACTATATGCTGTCACATGAAATCAGATTGATATCTGCAGCAGATCCACTCAAATACATACTGACTCAGCCAGTACTGAAAGGCCGGTTGGGCAAATGGGCAGTAATTCTGATGGAATTCGATATCACATATATACCCCAGAGGGCAATAAAAGGACAGGCCGTGGCCGATTTCTTCGCAGAGCATCCTGTGCCAGAGAATGATATGTTGGGGACTGAGTTACCCGATGATGAGACACTAGAAGCCTGCCAGGCTCAGTCAACTATGTGGCAGCTATTCTTTGATGGAGCATCTAGAACAGAGACGGACTCCGATGGAAAGACCAGAATACGGGCCGGAGCCGGTATTGTGCTAAGATCACCAGAAGGGGAGGTTGTGCATACTTCCTGTTCTATAAACAAGCCCTGCACCAATAATGAAGCCGAATATGAAGCTCTGATAATCGGGCTATGTATAAGCCTCAACATGGGTATCCAGATGCTTCAGGTATTCGGGGATTCAATGTTGATAATAAAGCAAATCCAAGGGGAGTTCGAAGTGCGAAAGCCGGAGTTGAACCCCTACCACCAAAAAGCTGTGCGCCTCATGGCGAAATTCTATCATATTGAGCTCAAGCATGTGGGCCGTGGACATAATGCCCAAGCTGATGCACTGGCAAAGCTAGCCAGCTCAATAGCAGTCCCACCAGATGAGACACTGAACATTGTTGTTATAAACCGGCGGCAAGTCCCCAGCATGCTAGAAGGCTGCCCCGAAGAAAATGAAGTCGCCACGATCAGTACAGAACAGGCATCTGATTGGAGACAACACCTGCTACAATGGTTTTTACACCAACAGCTGCCGCAGAAAAGAGAAGAAAAGATGAAACTTCTAAGGATCAAAGATTCTTATGAATTCAGAAATGGAACTCTGTTCCGAATAATGGCAGATGCACGCAAGAAGATTTTGCTCCGCTGCCTGTCTACTGAGGAAGCTTGGCAAGCAATGAAAGAAATACATGCTGGGACGGCAGGTGCTCATCAAGCTGGCCCTAAGATGAAGATAGAAATCAAGAAGCTGGGCTACTATTGGCCCACTATGTTTGAAGACTGTTGCAAGTTTGCAAAGTCATGCCAGAAATGTCAGGAGCATGCTGTTGTGCCTAGAAGGCCACCTGCCGTTCTGCACCCTACAGTCCCTAGCTGGCCGTTTGCACAATGGGGAACTGATGTAGTCGGCCCACTACCGACCTCATCGGCCGGACATAAGTACATACTGGCAATAACAGATTACTTCTCCCGATGGGCGGAAGCTATAGCATTACGAGAAGTGACTGGTGAACTGGTCGCCAGATTCATCAAACAGAACATTATCTTCCGGTTTGGGATCCCCAGCCGGATAATATCTGATAATGGAAGTCATTTCAGAAATCAAAAGATCTATCGGCTCGCCGAAAAGTATAAGATCGAATGGAGGACTTCCACTCCTTACAATCCACAGGCAAATGGATTGGCAGAAGCCTTCAATAAAACTTTATGCACCTTGCTGGCTAAAGTCGTCAGTTCTAATAAGAAGGACTGGGAAGAAAAGATGTATGAAGCTCTGTGGGCGTACCGCACTGTCTTCAAGACACCTACAGGGTGCTCGCCATACTCACTGGTATACGGCTCAGAGGCAGTAGTTCCACTAGAGCTGGAAGTCCCGTCACTCAGAGTGGCTGTCCAATATGACCTGGCCCATGGCGAACAAACCAATGCAGAAAGAAGATTACAAGAATTGGCTGAATTGGAAGGGAAGCGCCTCCAAGCTCAGAAGAATATCCAGATGTATCAGGCCCGCATGGCCACTGCATTCAACAAACTCGTAAAAGGACGAGAATTTAAGAAAGGTGACCTTGTCATGGTCAAGAAAAGAGAAGTCATGGCGTCCAACCCAAAAGGAAAGCTAAATCCTAATTGGGAGGGTCCTTATGTGATACATAGGGTCTACGAAGGAGGGGCCTACATGGTTGTTAACCATCGAGGGGAAATCCAATTCTCACCACTCAACGGTAGACACCTAAAGCTGTATCATGCTGCCCAACCAATATTCCCCGAGTAATCAGGCCAAAAGCTACCTCTTCCTTGGTCTAGCGGCACTCCGTCCTAACCGAGCTACCCTTTTCCTTGGTCTAGCGGCACTCCGTCCTAACCGAGCTAACTCTTCCTTGGTCTAGCGGCACTCCGTCCTAACCAAGCTACCCTCTTCCTTGGTCTAGCGGCACTCCATCCTAACCGAGCTACCCTTCTCCTTGGTCTAGTGGCACTCCGCCCTAACCAAGCTACCTCCTCCTTGGTCTAATGGCACTCCGCCCTAACCAAGCTACCCTTTTCTTGGGTTAGTGGCACTCCGCCCTAACCGAGCTACCCTTCTTTCTTGGTCTAGTGGCATTCCGCCCTAGCCAAACTACCTCCTTCTTGGTCTAGCGGCACTCCGCCCTAACCAAGCTACCTCTTTCTTGGTCTAGCGGCACTCCGCCCTAGCCGAGCTACCTCATTTCTTGGTTTAGCGGCACTCCGCCCTAGCCGAGCTACCCATTCCTCGGTTAGCGGCACTCCGCCCTAATCAAACCACTTCATCTTGGTCAATGGCACTCCGCCCTGATCAAGCTACCCTCTCCCTGGTTCAGTGGCATCTCGCCCTGCCCAAGCTGCCCTCTCTCTCAGCTCGCATACCAAATAAAAAAAAAGAAGAAAAGAAAAGAAAAATGGGGTTAAAAATAGTGATACCCCGCCAGTCTTGTTCAGATATTCTGAACAAGGGCAAAAAAATGGCCAAAAACCCGGCTGTGGTGAAAACCCGAAAGGGCACTGCAGGCAAAATCGGGTACCCCGCCACGTGAAAACCCGAAAGGACGCGTGGGCAAAAGCAAGAGGGGGTTGGCTCCGGTGAAAACCCGAAAGGGCACTTGGGTCAGTAATGTGGTAATCCCAAAGAAAGCCTCACCTCCCGCCATAAAACTCCTCGTCAATCGACCGGCGCCTTGCCCGATCGACGATTAGACCCACTCAGTATAGGCCCTACGTCTATCCTGATAAAAGCCCTCATACCTTGTCCCAGGTCCCACCGTGATAAAACCTGCTGCTGATCAATGGGCACACTCACCCGATCAGCAATGAAACCTGTCCGGTTTAGACCTTACGTCTATGCCGATAAAACCTATGAAATCCTTGCATTGGTATAAACCTAATATCGATGATGAAACCTGCTGCTGATCGATCGGCACACTGCCCAATCAGCGATGAAACCTATCCAGGCCAGACCTTTCGTCTATCCTGATGAAACCTATGAAATCCTTGCATTGGTATAAACCCAATATCGATGATGAAACCTGCTGTTGATCGATTGGCACACTGCCTAATCAATGATGAAACCTACCCAGTCTAGACCTTTCGTCTATCCTGATGAAACCTATGAAATCCTTGCATTGGTATAAACCCAATACCGATGATGAAACCTGCTGTTGATCGATTGGTACACTGCCCGATCAATGATGAAACCTACCCAGTCTAGACCTTACGTCTATCCTGATGAAGCCTATGAAATCTTGCATCGGTATAAACCCAATACCGATGATAAGAGCAGTCACTAATGGAGCAGCACATCGCCTGATCCGTGCTGAAGTCCCAATTCAAGAAATATATATATTATATATAAATAAAAAAATGAGGTTAAAAATAGAGATACCCCGCCAGGCTTGTTCGGATATCCCGGACAAGGGCAAAAATGGCCAAAACCCAGCTGCGGTGAAAACCCGAAAGGGCACTACAGGCAAAATCGGGTACCCCGCCACGTGAAAACCCGAAAGGGCACGTAGGCAAAAGCAAGAGGGGGCTGGCTCCGGTGAAAACCCGAAAGGGCACTTGGGTCAGTAATGTGGTAATTCAAAAGTTCCATGCCAACAGGCACGCTACCTTTACCTCCCTTTCACTGATGAAACCTCCCGTCGGTCAGTCGGCTTCATTCCCCACCGATAATAAAACCCTTCCGGGATAGACCTTACGTTTACCCTGATAAAATTCACATACCCTCTTTCAAACGTCCCACCGACGACGAAACCCATCACCATTCTGATGAAGCCTGTCCAGCTCAGACCTCACGTTTGTCCTGATGAAGCCTACGCATTTCTTGGCAAGCCTCACCTGCGATAAAACCTGCTGGAATAGACCTTACGTCTATCCTGACGAGACCTACGCCTCTACCGACGTCCCACTGTTGATCGACCGGCACCTTGCCCGATCAATGATGAAATCCTGCAGTTTAGACCTTTCGTCTATTCTGATGAAACTTATAAACCCCTTGCATCGATATAAACCCAATATCGATGATGAAACCAACTGTTGATCGATTGGCACCCTGCCCGATCAATGATGAAACCCTAGCCGGTTTAGACCTTTCGTCTATGCTGATGAAACTCTTCTTTGCATCGATATAAACCCAATATCGATGATGAAACCAACTGTTGATCGATTGGCACCCAGCCCGATCAATGATGAAACCCTAGCCAGTTTAGACCTTTCGTCTATGCTGATGAAACTCTTCTTTGCGTCGATATAAACCCAATATCGATGATGAAACCAACTGTTGATCGATTGGCACCTTGCCCGATCAATGATGAAACCCTATCCAGTTTAGACCTTACGTCTATTCTGATAAAACATATGAGATCCCCCTTGCATCGATATAAGCTCAATATCGATGATGAAGTCAACCGTTGGCTGATCGGTACATCGCCCGGCCAATGATACAATCTGTCCAGTTCGACTTTATGGCCGTTCTGATGAAAACCCCATACCCTTTTTCAATGTCCCACCTGCTATAACCTCTACCCGGTCTAGACCTTTCGTCTATTCCGATGAAGCCTCTTCTTTCACATTTCTGCAAATTGTCTCCCTCGCAGCACATATTGCCAAGAGGGACGATTGCTGCTACCAACAGAATCCGGTTTAAGCACCTCCCCGGATGCCGTCACGCGGTGGAGCGAGTTCCCCATCCTTTCTCTGAGGGGGTGGACGCTCTCCTGCCAAGTACGGGCCATTCGCATGAGGAATTGCTAAAACCGCTACCCCACTTCTCAAAGTGATAAAACCACATGCAGAAGAAAATGGATACGCGTGAAGCCAAAGATTTCTTTTCATTAATAAGTGAGTACATAAAGGGCCCCGAGGGGACGTTGTATCGCAAAAGAGTACAAAAGAAAAAGAAAGAGAAGATGGTTCATGGCTGCCTGAAGATATCCTCAAAAGCCAGAAGACCCACATAAGGGGCGGCTCCCAGTTCATGAAGACGAGCCTCCTCCTCCTGCAGTCGAACGGACTCGTCTTGAAAGGACGCCACCTGCCCCTCTAATAGAGATGCTTCTTCCTCGAGCTGCGGTCGAGAAGTTTTTAGCTGCGGCAGCTCAGCTCAGAGATCGGACAGTTCAGCTTCCAGGGTAGTTATCACGTCGCGCACAAACTGCTCCCGCTCCACCAAAGACTGCATTTGGCACTGTCGCTCCTGAAGAATAGAGTTCGTCTTCGCCAGCTCGGATTTGCATTCCATTCTTTGCAACTTCAAAGCCGCCAGTTTGTCAGACATGATATGTGTCAAGAAATCCCGGCGATGAACAAATTTTAACAATAAAAGAACCCGCTGGGCCCATATTTCTGTGGGACATCCCATCGCCTGCAAGCCGGCGGTGAAGCGCTCAGCTATCTCCTTCAACTGTGGATAGGTTAGTCCGGGCTGGGACTCCACTAGCTGGCGCAGCATGCCCAGATGTTGCCAGACAAAACTCTCAGGTGAAGTAAAGCCAGGCAAAGGAAGAGGAGCTACTTCGAAGGTCACTTCGCTATCAATATCTGCCCACAGTGCGACATCCGGCTGAGAGGATGAAGACGGCAAATCTGCTGGAAGAACTGGCCGGTCCCTCTCCGTGCCCTCTGGCTGAACTAAAGATTCCCCCTCCACCGCTGTCTCGGGTGCTATGGCTTGAACATTCGCGGAGGGAGGACCAATGAATGATGGAGCTATCTCTTCATGAGTCTCCTGAATAAAGGCTTCGTCTCCAGCTACTCTTCCTGATAATGGGGGCGAAGGGTCCCTAGTCTGTAAAGGCAGAAATCCAGTCTCTATAGCCACTGTGGCAGGGACTGCTGACTCAGGCGCGATTGACATTATGGCAGCCGGTATAAAAGCGGAGCTTCTGGCTGGGTCTATTTCGGCTCTGAACTCTGAGGCCTTAACAAGGAGGGAAATCTCTCCTGATGATCCTAAGTCCAACGATGCTAAATCTGTCGAAGACTGTATCCGCGCTGGCACAGGGCGAATGATCTCAGGAATTCCCGTGCAAGTTAAAGGCTGAAAAGGGACAATAGCCCAGTTTATAGAAGAAATGTCCGTGATAGCCGCAGTTATGTCTGAGCTAGCAATGGCAATGCCCTGAGACCAAAACAAAGCAACTTCAGCGCTAGAAAAAAAAAGGAAGAAAGAGGGGGGGGCAGATGAAGCAACAAACATGAAAAGGAACCCACCCCTGAAGCAGGGTCCACATCCTCGAAGTGGGGTGAAAGAGAAGGAAGCTCCGTAGTCGGAATGACAAATGGTGGAGTTATGTCAATCTCGGTATCGAGCCCGGCAAACTCCTCTTGCAACTCCTCCTCAGGAGATAGCACCACCAGCTTAGCAGGCTGAAAAGATAGAGCACCTTTTGCAAATACAAGTGGGGCCTCTGATTCAGAAGCATCCCCCTCACTGTCCCTGAAGGTCGCTTCCTCCTCATCAGAGGCGGTCTTAGAACTGCCTGAGGATATTTCCACACTAGCTATACGCTGTGGGGCCACCTCTAAAACATGTCGAGATGCAGACCGAGTAATTATGCGCCTGGCCGGAACAGTACGCTGCTTCGACTGAGCCTTGTAACCCTCCTGTGGTTGAAGCAATTCTTCTGTCACCATAGCCTCAGTCTGTTCCTCGCCTGCCACTGATGCAAAAAGAGACCTCTGAGAAATGTAGCAAAGAAAACAAATACAGGTATGAAACAGATGAGAAGATACACTTACCCCCCGCCTCACTAGCCGGCGTAGGAGAAGGCAATCTGGTCTCCACCACAGAAGGTGCTATGACTGTCTCTTGGGCTGTGCAAAAAGAATGGGTCAGATTCAAGGACTTCTTTGAGATCCTGCAGAAGACAGTGAAGAATGCAAATGCAAGCTTTTGATGTTACCCTGAACCGGTGTCTGAGCAGCCTCCCTTTGCAGCTCAAACTCATCGAATGATGGAATGGCGGGGAGAGGGGTCCCAGTGTCCATCGCCACCGAAGTCGACTGCTGAATATGGGCCTTTTTGGCCTTCCTGGCCTTCCCAACTGCAGTCTTGACTGCGGAAGCCTTCCTCTTCTTACCAGGAGGCAGGGGAGTAGTGGTCGGTGCTGCAGCAGGGACTTCAAAATAAGTAGGCTTCTCGGCCTGCGCAATAATCTTTCTATAGAGCCCCTGCCGCTTTATATCAGGCCGGTCTGTTGAAAGTGGCAGAAGGGTGATGGGATCAGTGGGTACGAAATTCAGATGCTAAGCAGAAAACACTGCAATCAGAAAAGAAGAAATCTTACCTGCCGGGCCGTCATAGAATACAGAAAGTGGCCAGTACAGATAAGCTACCTCCTTGGAGCGGGAAGCAGCCTCCTTGATGAGCCAGCACACATCACCAAATATCTGGCACTTCTCTACTAAAGCAGCCAGATCATTATGGCCGCGAAAGTCAAGGCATCGAAATAAGTCAAGATGGTCCATGCCCCAACCATCGACATAATGAAATGATATAAACAGTGGCTTGTTCAATATGCCAGCTATCGGGCTTTCTGCAGATAATCCATGCAAATTTAGCAGAATGAACAGCCAGGACGTTTGCCTGTAGTACGTCTGAGTTCTATCTTCTCGACGTACAAACGTCCTATATGGATGAAATTTATCAATTGGACCCCTCCAAGGAGCTACTGTCGGGAGCGGCTCTTCGACAGGAAATGGGTATTGCTGCACCTCCAAGCGAGCGCCCCCTACATGGCTCAGATGTTCCAAACTCTGCATAAAAGTGTCCTCGTTGATAGCAGCGAAGACAGGAGCAAGCGGCTCGGAACTCTTTTCCTTCAAGGCCCGCCGCTGATTCAGATAATTCTCCGCCTCCCTCAGGTGTTGTGAGTAAAGTTTTTTCAAGTGGGCCTCAGAAATATCAAACACTGGCCCAGGCTGCTGTTTCAGGAAGGAGCGCTCTGCCACATCCCAGAAGGCACCCCTACCGTCCCTATAAAATCCGGTCCGGATATTCCACCATTTGATATATTCTGGTGTTACCCGGGGAACACGGTTAGAAACAGTGGGCACCCTGAAAACTACATCATCCTGGTGATGATAGAAATCCACCACAACGGCCCTCGCCAACAATGATGGACCCGTGCTTGGCCCGGCTATCCAGGGGAAACTGGGCAACTGAGGTAGGAATATGCTGGTCGAAGCCGAAGTTTCGCCCAAATCGGAACGGATAGTATGGCTCCAACAGAAGCAGGCCACCCTTCCTGTAGACCAAAACACTGGGCCGAATTGCCATGGCCCATCTCACCAGCTCCGGTTCCAGGATTGGCCGGGCAGTGTTGACTCCTGAGACAGGATGGATATATGTCTCTGTCTCTTCCAGCTTGCACTCTCTCTGAGGATCAATCAAAGGAACTGAACCTGCCGCCAAGCTCCAGAAATGTATGCTGCCAGGGGCGTCCACTGGTACTTTTATCAGTCGGCCCCTTATTTTAAACAGCTGATCATAAAAGGGACCAGGCTCAGCGCTGGCAAATTCAACCATCCTGGGTAACACTGTATCCGCCTGCAAGGTTCTCGGAGCCAATTCAGGGAATATACTACAGACCCAGGCGTTGAAGAAATGAAAAGGACCCACGGTCCTCAAAGAACGGGGAGTCCGATGCTTGTACAGGTCCCCCAAAGATTTATATATCAAACACAGGGCCACTGGGCAGAGCGACAGCTTCATCCCCCATGCCATCTGACAAGCTGGATATATGGCCTCTGGCCGAATAACTGTCTCGTCCCCTTGTGGGAGAGCGAAAGTGCACAGCCAAAATGTGAAATAAGCCGCACAGTGTGTGATGGGGTCTACGCCTGCTGGGTTGGGACCACTGCTGCCTGCACGGCGCAATGAGGATGGCAGCGCCGACTTATAGCGAGGGGCCCTTATCTGCTTGCTAGCAGCCGGACCCATGGAAGGAAAGTCTGCATACTTCAGGGGACCGTCAAAGAAATACTGGATCCACTGCCCTATCCGGACCCTCAGTTTGCTGCCCTTCTCTCAGGGTTGATAGCCTTTAGAGGACCCTCTGCTATACGCCAGACAGATGGAGCGGTATACCTTCATCAGATATCGATATGAGAAGCCAATGGAATACTTGCCCTCGCCATCAGAGCTATCCTTCTCGAATCTGACAAGCAAACTTCCTCATACGGCTCGCCATCAATGGGCAGGCCGGAGAGCTGTGATAAACTCCAGAGGTCCAGGGATGTCTCCCCCTCTGCTGTATAGAAAGTGTTGAATAAAGGGCAGAACACTTCAAACATTCCACAGCACAACCCTCGGGATATGGGATACCGGAATCTAGAAGCGAAGACGCTGTGATACACCCCGGCTCTGATCAGCAGAGGGGCATATTCCTTCAGAACAAACTCGGTAAACTCCACTGATCCTACTCGGAATAAGTGCGCGTCAGTGATTTTGGTATCCCCGAACCAACCAGCGACCAGATGGTACTTGAACTAAACGGCCAAACAATTCAGCACGAAGGGCTCTTCGTGATATCCCCACTTTAATGGTGCCAACAACATACCATAGCCGGGCTTCTCCCTATGAACTCGGCCGCTAGCATTATCCCACCGGGCAGGTGTGAATTCCGGGGCCCGGACCAGCATCTTCTTCTCTGGTTCCAGCTCCGATATGCCAAGGACTGCATCCCAGTCGCGCTTTTCCCCAGGAAGATAGATGGCCTTGCTGCGATACACTGAGTCCTTCAGGCTATCTCGCTCAGCAAGGATGGCAGCTTCAACTACGCGAGCTATCCGGTAATCTCGCATGCCGCCCACTGTGAAAGTCCGGATGAACGGCATCAAATGTCGGTCCTTCGGGAGGTCTGGCCGATAGCTACCATCCCGCCTGAAGCATGTCTCGGTCGCCGTGGAGTATACCCGGGCTGTTGACACGGTGTCAGTTTCAGAGTCAGATGATTCGTCAACTGAAGCAATCCTATCATATCCGAAATCCAGGCTGTGCACATTCAGCCAATTTACTGTGGCCCGAGATATGTCTGGCTGAGCCGATGAGCTAGCACCAACAGCTCCGGAAGATGCAACATCAGAACTGGAAGCCATTGCAGTGCCTACAGTCGGAGAAAAAGTGTGAATTAAAAGTCAGTCTTATAAAGATTGTAACATGAGACTCTATGAAAATTTCGGCAGCATCTCCCCTTATTCAGGGTCTGCCCAAGAGGAATAGGGAGTCACCAACCAAGAGGGGGTGATCCCGAAATAAAAAGGGATTAAATCCCAGAGTAACGTCCTACCCGGGCGAAATCCAACCAAACGGGAAGAAAAACGAGAGCGGTCGAGAGGAGAAGAAGCTCCCGCCGATGAAAGAAAAATGAGGAAAGAGAAAGAAGATGAAGAAATGAGAAGAAAACCCTCTCGGGGGGATTAAATAAGAGAAAGGGGGGAGGGGCTTCTCGGCGCGAAACAATGCGCGCCGAGAGCCCCCCATGCCGAGAGCCCCAGGCGGCCAAAAGGCGCGCCGAGACCTTCCCCCATGCCGAGAGCCCCAGGCGGCCAAAAGGCGCGCCGAGAGCCTGCCCATGCCGAGAGCCCCCTGCGGCCAAAGGGCGCGCCGAGAACCCAGGCCGAGAGCCCCCTTCGGCCGAGGGCGCACCGAGAGCCTTCCTTCGGCCGCGCCGAGAGGCCCCGCACGCCGAGAAGCCTTGCGCCGAGAGGGTCATGCCGAGAAGCCTATGACCCTGTGCCGAGAAGCTCCGAACTGCTGAAAATAAAGAAAATATGAAGAATGAAAATATGAAAAAGGAAGATAAGTGTGCAAAATATTGTTGCATCAAGATGATCGGGTCTGAGAACCGGATTGAAGACAAATTGAGGAAGATACCCTCGAATGACGAAAGACACCTGCAAGCCCCGTGCCGCTTATTCTGCGCTTACGCCGCCCGTAGGTGGGGGGCATTTGTTGACGCCTTGAAAATGAACAAGGGTGAAAGCACAGTTGAAAAGAGGATCAGACCAACAGTGAAAGGCCAATGATGAAGTCCGCCAACCTTTTACCCGGCTGAAGCCTTTGTCGGCCAAACCGATACCCGGTGCCGATATTATTCAGACGACAACACTGATAAAGCAGCAGTCACTCGACTGATGGGACCTCCCAGCACACTTTTACTGAGAGCTATGTTACTGTTACATCCAAGAGCCCACAGATGACATGTCAGCATAGGCCAGATGTCGGCTTATTGATAGATGTGATAAAAGATAAGGATGAAGCCGGTGCCGGCAGATGAAGATTGTAAAGGCTTTTGCAAAGTCAAAACACAAGAAGAATCGTCTCCACAGACTATACACCCGGCTGAAGTCTTTCCAGACTAAAGCTGATGTCGAGCTCGTCACCATTCAAGTGACGATATCGATAAGATAATACCCGGTTTTGTCACCATTCAGATGGCAATACTGATGAAACCCCTGTCTACGGACTGATGAAACCCCTGTCTGCAGACTGATGAAAATCTATGAAATAGAAGCTATGTCACCACTAGATGGCCTTCCTCGGTTCTGGAAGATATACTGGAAGAACTAAGAGAGGTCGAAGTGCATATGAAGTTTAAAAGCCCTGAATGGGCCTGCCGAATGAGCTCTAGAGAATGGCGCCGAGAGGCACTTGCTGAAGCCCAAAGGGTGGCGCCGAGAAGTTGAAGGCAGGCGTGCCGGGAAGCCATGCCCTTTGGCGCCGGGAGGCCTCCCCGATTGAAAGAGGCGCGCCGGGAAGCTGCCTTCTTCACGCCGTGATGAAGCCTGCCGAGAGGGGGAAAACGCTTATAAAAACCCCTCCCTTCGAACAAGAAAAGAGGAGGCAGAGGAGAGACACACAAAAAAACACAGAATAGAAGAACAAAAAGAGAGAAGAGAAAAAGAAAAGGAGAGCTCCAGGAGGAGAGACTCGAAGAAGCGAAGGAATATCTGAGAAGAGACGAAGGAGCAGAAGCTCAAGGTGGGCAGCCGGGGAGGGAGAGGAGTCAATGCTCCGCCCTCCCCCCCCCCCCTTTCATCTTCTTTGTTTTTGTTTTCTTCTTTATGTAACCATGCGAGTCTTATCTCGATTCATCGGTGATAACTAGGATATCCCGGCCGCCATTCATCTCCCTTTCCTCCATTCCCTCTATGTGGCTGGGGTGAGTCCCGGAATGATGTGATTGTATGAAATGCTCCAGTGGCCCGTTTGGGCGCTAGGCGATTGAAGTATTTGCCCGCTATCTCTCCGTCTGCTGCTATGCTTTTCCTTTATACGTTTTCATTTTAAGTCCAACTGAAGTGCGTCCGATTCCCCGGTGGGTCTTCGGGCTCAATTGTCTGCAGTAGAATAAATGTCATTCTAAATGAGCCGATGTCCCTCTCCGATTCATCATCGTTTGCATAAAGTTTCCCAGGCTTGCCCTAGGGCCAGAGACAGACCATCTCTTGGCTTCTGGGACAGTCTGCTACTGATATTGGCAGTAACTCCGAGGGTTTGCTCGAGATCCTCTTCTCACAGGAGTAAGTAAGCTGCTTCAATAAATTAATACCGATGGTTTCTAATCCGGCTCCAGTCCGAACAATTACATCAGGGTCGCCCCTGGGGTCAGAGATGGCCATCTCTTGGCTCCCAGGCGACCAAAGATGCCAGCAAATGAGCCCCTGAGGGTCAATAATAATATGACGATTCAGAACCCCATCCTGCAGTGATTCCTTCGATTCCCCTTTGAACCCAGCCCATCTTTGGCAAATCAAACCCATATCTGTGTAATCTCTCGCTTACACTCTAAATCCAGCCTCAATCCGAGCCAGAAATCTCATAAAATCCCCAAACAGAGCATCGTTTCAGCTCTGTGAATCATGAAACCCTGTAGCAATTCCATCCTCTCGGCGTGCAAAATTCCCCGCCGAGAACTACGCTGCCGAGAGACCTCCTTCTTCAGCAAACCGACAAAAGTCTCTCCAGGCCACTTCCACGTGAACCCCCAGCTCTCCGCTTCCCGGCACCACCTTCCCGGCGCGGTAATGGGCGCGCCGGGAAGCCCCTGGCCGAGACCTTCCCCCTTGCCTTTGGCCTCTCGGCGCCAGCCTCCCGGCGCGATGAGGAGCGCGCCGAGAAGCCTCCACGCCGGGAGCCTCCCTCCTGCCTCTTTGAGCCCGGGAGCTCCTCTGCCTTTTGCATTTGGAGCCACGCCGGGAGCCTCCCTCCTTCTTTCTCTGGCCAATTTAAACCCATGCCGAGAGCACCCCCTCTGGCCAGTTTAAACCCGTGCCGAGAACCCCCCTTGGCCAACCTATAATCCCACGCCGAGAGCCATCTTCTTGCCAATGAAAACCATGCTGAGAGCCTCTCCTTCGTCCACTCCTTTGGCCTCTTCGTCCATTTATTCTCGGGCGTTCGTGAGTCGTCATATGCACCCTAGGGGATAAATTAACTGGGGATTGACCTCCCCTACATTCTGAGGTCCCTAACAGGATTCACATGCCACCCCGTGGGTCTGACGAACCCTGTCTCTACATGGGTTTCGTCAGTCTCCGAGAAGGGGAATAGTGACCAATGCCAGAGACATGGATAGTCTCTCCGAGCCTTAGTGCTCACTCATTTTCCGGCTTTCATCCCGGCACTCCGTGGATATCAGCCTATACCATTCTCTGGCAAATGCTCGGTCCGGGGGAGGTGCTGCCAAAATTCTCTCATGAAGATGAAAGTCGACATCAGGTTGTCCCCCGGGCTCTGCCTGATAATGGTGACAGGGTTTCCCTTGACCCTAGTCTTCCTAAATCCCTCTTCTATCCTGATGCTCCTGTAAAGCCCAAATCTAATCCAGCTCAGATTTGATGAACTGATCCACTTTGACTTCACAGAACCTATCTGGCTTGTCCTGCATCGCCAAGAAACCCAAAGCAGAGCCTCCGGAACCCCTTTCGGGCCTCACGGCGCCAGAACACCAACACTCTCTCGGCGCCATGGCTCCCGCGCGGCCCTGGGCGCGCCGGGAACCCTCACGCCGAGAAAACCCCCCCTGGCCCTCTTGTCAGCGCGCCGAGAGCTCCTCCTCCTCTTCAGCTATGCCGAGATCCTCTTCCTCCTCCCTTCAACCAGGCCGAGAATACTCCTGGCCATCTCCCCTTCGCGCCGAGAAGCTCTCCAGTTGGCACGTCGGGAACCCCGGCCATTTTGCCTTCGCGCCGGGAACCTATGTACACTTGAACTGCATTGATGAGTAACCCCTTTAGCTCGGGAGGACTCTGCCATTGCATGAGTTCCGCCGGCTTCTATAGGGAATATCAAACATTGCCCCATGGCATATATATATACATATGGGTAGGGAGGTCTGGCCTCTCTCTTTCTCCCGGCTTTCATCCCGGCACTCCGTGGGTGATAGCCTATTTCTCCCTGGGCATAATCCAGATTAAGGAGAAATGCTGTCGAAATACCGATCGATGCTTTAAACCCCATCATGGTTGTGGCTCAGTCTACCTGTGACTGAGATCCTCCTTCCCCCCTAAGCCCAGTCTTTGAATCGCTGACCTAACGATATCATCTGTTTCTATGGTTGATGTTGTTATATTGCCCGCCTTCCTGGCTTCGGTATGAAGTTCCATTTGCGCACATGAATATATGTTTGCCTCTCGAGGCCTCCTACCTCTAGCGTTTAATCAAGGGTTGTCCTCCTTAGGGGGGATGTAATTAACGTCATAGCCTTTATGGTATGGCGGACTTCCGGTCCCGACTCGGACTTCACAATTGACTGATCAAGTCAGATCGAGCGCATAATGAAATCGTCACTTCGGTGACTGGCACGCCAATAAATCAATGAACCAAGAAAATAAAATAAAACATAAGGATTAAAATAATAAAGAGAAAAAATGTGTCAAACAGGGGACCACCCCACGTACCGGCCCCGTCGCACGGTGACCACAGTCGGAGAAGAAACGGGACTCACAGTCCACGGCCACACACGCACCGTGCGCTAGAGTCGAGAAAACTCAAGTGGCACTAAGCCACTGGACTCTGGGCAGTCCTCTAGACGCACGACACCCAACGGTCCTTGAGTCACAAGACTCGGGGTCAAGACCGTTGTACACAACAGCACAAGGCCGTCAATCTAGTCCAATCTCTAGGTCTAAAACCACGGTAGCACGAGTACCGAGACAACTCACGAGTCGCCAAGACCACTCCCTCGGGAAGGGAACGCAAGGGACCAAGGCCACCCACACGGGCCACACAGAAGCACGATTCCCAGGGCAGCACACAAGCCACCACGACGATTTCCCATCTTGTAGCAAGCGGGAAACCTCCAACCCCGGGCCGGATAATTGGACTCGCAGTCCAAGGCCAAACACATGGCCTACACGGGAATCGCCTTCCAAAGAAACCCACAACATGCGGGGGAGACCCCACCGCACGCACACCGGTACACGGTGACTCGATCGAGCGTAACACGAAAGCCCGGAACACGTGGGGTCACCCGGACCCACCACACCTACGGGCATGCTAATCGAGGCAACACGGTCCCTCCCGACACCCCAAAAACACAGACACAGAACCCATGGGGTGTCCGGGATACTCACAAGGCCGGAGGTCGACCACTGGGTCACAACCGGGTCGACCGGAGACCAACACAACACAATCGGAGCGCTAAAAGGTCACCTGGACCCTTAAGCTCGTGACACGCAAAATGAGGTAAGTGTGACCTCCTCTGGACACCCAAAGACACGGTCACGGAACTCCACGGGGTGTCCGAGACACTCACGAGACCTAAAGTCAACCACTGGGTCACAACCGGGTCGACCGGGGGTCAAAACAGCGCAAACAGGAACCAGAACATGGTAGTGGTCACCTGGTGACCGCGGCCAGATGGTAGCGGTCGACCGGCGACTGCGACCATGCTGTCACGGTCATCTCACGACCGCGACCAGCCACGCGCAAGCCTGATGGTAGCGGTCGCCCAAGGACCGTGACCAAACAGTAGCGGTCATCCCATGACCGCGACTAGGCCAAAGCGGTCTATCGCACGACCGCGACGCTCGAAGGTCTCCTCGACCAAAACACAAAGGATGAACGCAGTTCTCCCAAGACCGCGACCAAATGGTAGCAGTTTCTGGTGGACCGCGACCATTTTGAAAAACCGAGAACGGCGGGAAAACACCCAAAAATCCACGCCACACCCCCAAACATCCACGGATGAGGGGGAAAACATAGGGGAAGCTCCCCAACAACCCCTAGCATGCATCTATGGCCTCGGATCGGCCTAAAATGCAACGAATCGCTAGATCGGGCGATCACTCCCCAAAACATGATTTTCCCCAAAACGCCCCAAACGACCCGCTCGGCTCACCGCAGCCTACGAAACTTGCGGGAAAAGAAAGAGCACGAGCTGGGGGTCCATCACCCTACCTCCACCGAAGATTTCGCGCACCGTGGACACCGATCCACGAAGAAAACGCCGATGAAGCCTCGCCGTTCCACGAACCCACGGCCGAGCTTCACCACGCCCTCGAGCCTCGATCCTCGACCCATCCTCGCCGTCCTCCGTGCCCGCGTCGCCCCGCCTCACCCCCGCCTCGGTCCGTCGGCCGCCGGAGAGGAGAGAGTGAGAGGAGAGAGTGGGAGAAGAGAGAGAGAGGGTGAGAGTGAGAAATGAGAGGAAGAGAGAGGGTGGAGGGTTTAAGTAGGAAAATCCGAAAAATCGGAAAAATCCCAAAAAAATAGAAAATCACACCCTCGCGATCCTCGGAACGCACCGATCGCAACGGTACCACACTCGCCTAGGTGAACGGCCCGGTTCACCCGCAACGAGGTTCCGAAGGGAAAGCCGAAACCCACGCCGGGAATCAGAAAATCCGCGCGGAAAAAGCCGCGGAACGCCTCCGTGCCTTTGAAACGACTCCGGATCGCGCCGATCCGAACACGAAAGATGTCCGAAACAAAATTTCGGACACAACGGAGTCGGACGCTCCTAGAAACCAGATCCGGGACCCACGAACGAGGATCTGAAAAACCCGGGGCATTACAGCCCTCCCCCCTTAAAGGAATTTCGTCCTCAAAATTCAGGACCTAGCACAAAGTCCCAGGGGAAGAGCATTGAACCAACTGACACGCTATCAGAGCCCCAGCACAGAAAATCTCGGTTCTCATGAAAACACCAGTCCTGAGGGACACAGCCAGACTTACAATCACAAGCAACACCTCGCTCCTCACGCCGAGCACACTGGCCAACAGAGCAGGCATATACCAAGGGACATAGTCCGGCATCACCTCAGACAACGCGAGAACCAACATGGCACCGCAGCCACAATCTCGCTCACCGAGGAAATACAACCCTCGACATGAGCAACAACTACCGATCCATCCTATGGTCAGCAGATAAACTTCGACAAAGTCCAGATCCCATCCGGAAAGGCACATCACAGAAATGACCACCAAAGGCCTCGCTGGCACACGGCTCTCGCCACGCTCGAGCCCCAACAACCAGCATCTTCTGTCTTTGAAAAGACCATCCCCTGGTCACCAACTGCTCGTCAACGAGAAACCTCCGCTTGCTCAGCTTCTTCCTTCTTTCCTGGTCCTCGACCGGGTCCAAAGGAAACATTCCAAACCTCGGCAAGCCATCCGTCGACTCACACACAGACTGATGCCGCATCTCGAGCTGCACTCCTCTCGGACACCGCATCCGAGCTCGAACATCGCTCCAACTCGACCCTCTCGGGGAGCACGATGAAACCAAATGACGGATCCTGGTGTCTTCAATCATCACCTCACTGGACTCAGACTTACATGGGAACCATCCCACGCTGGTCACCAAACCAGGGATAACCATTGCGACACCAACGTCCTATCAAGGACCATCCTCTGACGCCCATCTCACAAAAAGGCCTCCGTCCACAGGCGTCACTCATCCATCTGGTCTCATCAAATCCTTCGATCAATCCAAGTGGACACCCGCCAATACCGATTCCGCCCTTACCACAGAGCCACGGGACACCACCTGAACAGTGCTCACGGCTCCCTAAGCAATAAACATCTCACCGTCACAATCCGACAAGACCGTAGAACCAACAGACACTGCTGTGGTCGGTCACACAGTTAGGCTCACCAGCCACTCATAGCCGTCAACCGGGACCCATAGTCTGCCAGAGACCACTTCCCCAAAAATGATCTCATCCGAGGACACGACTGGGAACACAAGTCGGGCGCCAAGCCACCGACTCTAACCAACACGTCCTCGACCTCCGTCAGGCGACATCCTCAACAATCTCATCCAGGTCCAACACCGACGCCTGACACGGCTTCCAACACAGGAACAGGGTACTCATGCAGCGCACTAGTCAGCACTTTTCCCCAACACTCCATCCTGCCAGTGCCAACAACCATAATACCTCGAGCAACGGCACGGCAACAACACGTTTCACACCGAGGAACCCATCCTCTGATGCTCAACACAAACTCAAGAATCCGCCCGTAGCAACCAACGCTACGATCCTGAACCAGTGGGTTATGGGCTCACCACGCTTCCACTGCGCACTCAAAACTGCGCGCACAGCCGAGAAAGCAAACACCGCCCAACCAGCACTCGTCCTTCCGGAACAGCGCCAGCACCCTCACACGACAAGGGAATGGGCACAACTTCTCACAAGCAACCACCCTGCCAAGACAAGGAGCATGTCTCGCACGGACTTCATGGCACACAAGGCCAACCAATCCGAACACACAATGCAAGACGACGATCCTTAGCCGAACGCAATCTCTCCAACCAAAGGAGAAACCAGCGCACTTTCGACCAACGGAAGAACTCCACGCTCGACTTGACCTCGAACCTCGCGCACGTTGGAAACAGCACCATCCAGCACCAAGGAAAACCATCACTTCCATCAGGTCAGCGCCTCCGACACACTCGATGAGTGTCACGTCAGACCACAATCACAGCATCTCTCGATGCATCACCGCTGCAATTCCTCGAACTACAACACAGCATGCCAAGAGCCGCAACACGAGCCATAACAACAACCGCCGATGCTCATCCTCGAGTCCCGAACTCACCGTGGAGCCTTCACATCTCAAGCCAACTCCAGGGCGAACACAACCCATTCACACGCAAGAGCGCAGGAGCAAGACTTACTGGGACACCACAGCCTAATCCTGCCTCGAAAACCATAAAACAATCGGGACCGACACGTCATTTCTGACGCCACAGAGCATGACAAGATCATCAGGCTCGACGAAACAGCAGCTCACCGAGAAGACATTCCGCTCACCGGAGCACACTTCTCGATCAGAACACCCGCTCTGCCACCTTAAATCAC
Organism: Amorphophallus konjac; assembly: GCA_022559845.1. Lineage (NCBI taxonomy): Eukaryota > Viridiplantae > Streptophyta > Magnoliopsida > Alismatales > Araceae > Amorphophallus > Amorphophallus konjac. The sequence goes on along the minus strand of CM040117.1, from coordinate 14,793,211 downwards.
GACCTGAAAACCTCAGGGGCTGGATAAATCTCAAGCTGGAGTGGCCAAAACCGACAGCAGCTCCCTCAGAGCGCGCTCACGGCCACTTAACCACGAACAGTCCTCTCCAGCCACCTGACCACGCCGCAGATTCCTCGAACGCAGCACCACGAGCTCACACCTGCCAGCAACCTCTGCCCAACGCAGCACAACCAGGGCCATCACCGATGAGGGAGAAGGCTCTCGACCTCGATCCTTAGACCCCATGCTGGCACGAAAGCCGCGGACAGCAACCACCTTCACAGCGCCACGCAGCGCACTCAAGCTCTCAAGTGAGAAACAAGGCGGAAAGCGAACACAAAACCCTAAGCCAGCTGCCGACTGTACTGGACCTTACGGACTCTAATCACTGCAATATCTCGAATTCCCATGTACGTCCACAACCACCGCTCTGATACCAGCTGTAACGACCCGAGAATCCGATTACCGGGAAGGCCCGATAACCCGAGACTCGCACCGCCGCCCACGAGCCGGGAGGGCTCGGAAGGGCTAAAAGGAGTGTGGAGGCACAAAGAAATAGGAAATAAAGCAGGGCAATTCAACAATTAACAGAAATAAATAAACAACAACAGCTACAACAGAGTCCAGTCCAACAGAAAGTACAGTCTAAAGCAGTAAAATGTACCACATGTCAAGTGAACACTCGGCCCGGCAAGCTGGCAACTGAGAACCTCCGCTCCGCACCCTCGAACCTCGAGGAAGAACCGCCACACCTGAAAAGCAGGGAATGAGTCTCCAAAACAGAGACTCAGCAGGGATCCCGCGGAACCCCAACCGGAAACAACGGCGGTAGCGGAAAGGAGAGCTACAACTACAGCAGGAACAGCAAACCGATGGCCGGTTAAAAACTCGGCACTACAGCTACTCCTACTGTACCGGAAGGCACACCTCGATCACGAAGTTGAAGCTACCAAACCACGCTAGTACCACCTACCGAAGTATAAACACACGGTAACCACGCCGTAGAGGCCTGTCCCCCGGACAGCCAACCTGGACACGCTGTCTAAGGTGCAACCCCGACCATCTGATCGCGGGTACCGCACCACAAGACGCCACCTCGGTAAAGCCACTAGCACTAGTCTCACGGCGCAAGAACCGACACACGCGCCAAGGCGAAACAACCGAACTCACCGATCAACACAATCGAAAACCCGAAGGTCAAAGACACAGAGACTGGCAGTCTGTCACTCCGTACTCGACAGGAGTACCACCCACTAGAAGCACAGCCGGTAGCGTCCCCTGACGTCTTACACCGCACCGCAGGTGAACCGCCTGACGTGGTAGGTCCTACCCGAGGCGCGAACACCGTACAAGTAACCACGAACAAGTGACTAGCTGGGGTCACGCCCGTCGACGTGGGTCCAACCGCCCCCAACCACGTGTGCACACACAGACCACGCGTCACTAGGTCTGGTCCTCTGACCGGTTTTCCCCCGTAGCCGGACTCTGGCTACCGACGAGGGGCCTACGGTAACCGGTCCACAAACCGTCTCAAAGGTGAATGCCCGTACACCACTCCCAGGTGAGACCAGCACCTCGTACTGGTGGGCTACGACTAGTGGAGGGTCACTGAAGGAGTAGACTCTCAAGTCAACGGAAAACAACGTCCAAATCCGACGACGTACGGGGACCACCCCACGTACCGGCCCCGTCGCATGGTGACCACAGTCGGAGAAGAAACGGGACTCACAGTCCACGGCCACACACGCACCGTGCGCTAGAGTCGAGAAAACTCAAGTGGCACTAAGCCACTGGACTCTGGGCAGTCCTCTAGACGCACGACACCCAACGGTCCTTGAGTCACAAGACTCGGGGTCAAGACCGTTGTACACAACAGCACAAGGCCGTCAATCTAGTCCAATCTCTAGGTCTAAAACCACGGTAGCACGAGTACCGAGACAACTCACGAGTCGCCAAGACCACTCCCTCGGAAAGGGAATGCAAGGGACCAAGGCCACCCACACGGGCCACACGGAAAACACAGAAGCACGATTCCCAGGGCAACACACAAGCCACCACGACGATTTCCCATCTTGTAGCAAGCGGGAAACCTCCAACCCCAGGCCGGATAATTGGACTCGCAGTCCAAGGCCAAACACATGGCCCACACGGGAATCGCCTTCCAAAGAAACCCACAACATGCGGGGGAGACCCCACCGCACGAACACCGGTACACGGTGACTCGATCGAGCGTAACACGAAAGCCCGGAACACGTGGGGTCACCCGGACCCACCACACCTATGGGCACGCTAATCGAGGCAACACGGTCCCTCCCGACACCCCAAAAACACAGACACAGAACCCATGGGGTGTCCTGGATACTCACAAGGTCGGAGGTCGACCACTGGGTCACAACCGGGTCGACCGGAGACCAACACAACACAATCGGAGCGCTAAAAGGTCACCTGGACCCTTAAGCTCGTGACACGCAAAACGAGGTAAGTGGGACCTCCTCTGGACACCCAAAGACACGGTCACAGAACTCCACGGGGTGTCCGAGACACTCACAAGACCTAAAGTCAACCACTGGGTCACAACCGGGTCGACCGGGGGTCAAAACAGCGCAAACAGGAACCAGAACATGGTAGTGGTCACCTGGTGACCGCGACCAGATGGTAGCGGTCGACCGGCGACCGCGACCATGCTGTCACGGTCATCTCGCGACCGCGACCAGCCACGCGCAAGCGTGATGGTAGCGGTCGCCCAAGGACCGCGACCAAATAGTAGCGGTCATCCCATGACCGCGACTAGGCCAAAGCGGTCTATCGCACGACCGCGACGCTCGAAGGTCTCCTCGACCAAAACACAAAGGATGAACGCGGTTCTCCCAAGACCGCGACCAAATGGTAGCGGTTTCTGGTGGACCGCGACCATTTCAGAAAATCGAGAACGGCGGGAAAACACCCAAAAATCCACGCCACACCCCCAAACATCCACGGATGAGGGGGAAAACATAGGGGAAGCTCCCCAACAACCCCTAGCATGCATCTATGGCCTCGGATCGGCCTAAAACGCAACGAATCGCTAGATCGGGCGATCACTCCCCAAAACATGATTTTCCCCAAAACGCCCCAAACGACCCGCTCGGCTCACCGCAGCCTACGAAACTTGCGGGAAAAGAAAGAGCACGAGCTGGGGGTCCATCACCCTACCTCCACCGAAGATTTCGCGCACCGTGGACACCGATCCACGAAGAAAATGCCGATGAAGCCTCGCCGTTCCACGAACACACGGCCGAGCTTCACCACGCCCTCGAGCCTCGATCCTCGACCCATCCTCGCCGTCCTCCTCGCCCGCATCACCCTGCCTCGCCCCCGCCTCGGTCCGTCGGCCGCCGGAGAGGAGAGAGTGAGAGGAGAGAGTGGGAGAAGAGAGAGAGAGGGTGAGAGTGAGAAATGAGAGGAAGAGAGAGGGTGGAGGGTTTAAATAGGAAAATCCGGAAAATCAGAAAAATCCCAAAAAAATAGAAAATCACACCCTCGCGATCCTCGGAATGCACCGATCGCAACGGTACCACACTCGCCTAGGTGAACGGCCCGGTTCACCCGCAACGAGGTTCCGAAGGGAAAGCCGAAACCCACGCCGGGAATCGAAAAACCCGCGCAGAAAAAGTCGCGGAACGCCTCCGGGCCTTTGAAACGACTCCGGATCGCGCCGATCCGATCATGAAAGATGTCCGAAATGAAATTTCGGACACAACGGAGTCGGACGCTCCGAGAAACCAAATCCGGGACCCACGAACGAGGATCCGAAAAACCCGGGACATTACATCACCCGCCGCCCAGGATGCCGCCACCTAGTGGGCTTGTGTCACCATCTTAGTCTAGGGTCATATATGAGTCGGTGTGTTTTCCTTGTGTGGTTTGTTTTGTGTGGTTTGTTTGCATGGTTTGTGTGTCGTTTGTTTATCTGCATGCGTCTTGTGTAAGCTCGTTGTCGTTCTCTTATGAGTAAGAGGCGAGTGGACTCACTTGATGAGTATGGGGTCGATTCTACATCTATACCCGGATCAGTCACCTATAGGGACTCAGCGGTGATTCCTAGTGAGTCTTTGAGCCGCTTCCCTTCCTTTTGAGAGTGCCCCACCCGGAGTGTCCACCTTCAGGCCATAGCAGTTTGCGCATATCGAGTATATATGGAATGAGCAGGTGACGATCATTTGGAGTGGAGCGTACCCGCATTACTTGGCACGATGACGGATCCGCCGGAGTATTCGAGCATCCCTACCCCTACTCGAAGGGGTCGAGTTCCTCCCACCCGAGGAGAGTTGATGGGAATCGACACCGAGCCAGTACCTTTTCATATTACATTTATATCCTTTAGTTTATTTTTATATCCACGGGAAAGTATACGCGCAATTGTACGGCTTTATCGGCCAATGCGTCACTCCCGTAGATTGTGTGGGTTTCTATGTAATTTGTCAGTAGGACCAGCAAGGGGGCCCTCAGCCCTTTCCCATTGGTCCATGTCATCTTGTGGGGCTGGTCAACCATCCTAGGTGGACATCTAGAAGGTTGGACTAGTCATATGCCACATGGGTAGACAAGTGGCCCATTTTGTCCAAGGTAGGCCACCTACCATTCAACCTTCCATTCAACCTCCCCCTCCTAGTCAATAGGCTGCCCCCCCCCTTGCATATTATATTCTTCTTTTTTGTGTTTGTGGCATGCAATCCCAGCCCTTCAATCCTCTTCCCTAGATCCAAGGGTCCACATTGCATTTGATGTAAACCATATATAAGTTTGTATTTTCATGTGAAATTCAATGAAAAATCAGAATTTTTGTGTGTAAGCAAGGAGCTTGGTGCGCCCCTCTCTCCTCCCCTGCTGTTCTTCCCTCTCCAACCTCAAGTTCTAGAGTGATTCTACCTTCTATCATCCCCTCTCAACCTCCGGTGATCGTCTGTGCCACCGCCGTCGCCGTTCGTGCCGCCATCGAGCCGCCTCTGCAGTTCTATCTTCATCCGACCACAGCAGCTTCCACAAATTGTCTATCTCAGCCACGAGCTTGGATTGATCTAAATTTTTCATGGTGTCTTCAGCCCTTGCATCCCAAGATCCACCTAACTTTTCATGACAAAATTCCATCGTTTAGTATTTTTACATTTTCGTCCAACCTATCATCCTAGATCTGCCAGGTTTCTATCTACAATGACAGACCCTCTGAGTTCTCCACCTTCGACCACCCTTTTTATTTTTGTTAGGTCTCCCAATTTTACTGGACGTTCTGTCCATCATCCCATACATCCACAAATTTTCTCAATTTTTTATCAGCCTTCTATCTATTTTTAAAAATTCGTGTTCTTCCTCAGCTACAGTGTTTTTAGTCAGATCCCAGATCCGACCTCCCTCTACTTCCAAAATCAGAACAAATCACCACCACTTCCAAATCTAGATCCAAAAATAGTCCTGGTTGCCTTGTTCGATTTCCTACAACCTTGCTGAAGAACACATCTTCAAATTCGGACATCTACTTCATGGTCAAAGGTAATCAACAGGAAAGTTCTCTGCAGATCTGAGTCTTCAGTTACTGTACAACAGCAGCATATAAAATTCGCCAACACAAAGTACAAATCTGGTGAATTTTTTTGAAGGCCACTAGATTACAGTACTTCGAAGCAGATTTCCAACGGCTCTGATCTCGTCGCATTCCGACACTGGTGCTGATCGCAGCGTCCGTTCTCGCCGGAGCGCATGCTGAAATACAGAATCGGCAGATTTCCGATCGGTTTTTTCGACCGGTGCCGAACGGAGCCGCCCGGCCTCCGGCCGGCAAACCAGCGTGCCGCCAGCCCGGGGAGCGCTTCTCCAAGTGTCTCCACTACAGTGGTACCACCGGGTCCCACACGGCCCCTCCGGACAGCACGTGGGCCCCACGGTCGTGAACACGCGTGTAGCCGAATCAACACACGAAGTTGCCCGTCAACCCGAATTCGGTCCTCCCGGGCCCATTTGTATAGCCCTTTACCTCCTTGCGTGGAGTGGGCATGTTCCCATTGCTGTAACTATTGTGTGTTAAGTTTCCCGGGAGTACGAGTTTTCGGCCGGGTCCGTCGTCCCCACGCCGAGCGCGTGGAGGTATCGTTTTCGCTCCCTTCTCGGCATTTTGCTTACTTCATATATATTTGTTTATGCCGCTGCTAGAGAGCATGTGTAGGGATATCTAGCTCGCTTTATCTATTCATTACCGTTGCTGCGAGAGAGTGCGAGACCGTCCCGTGACCCGATCCGGGCACACGAGAGAGCCGATCACCTAGCTCATTATCGGTTTCTCAACCACGCACGTCCGACGCTTCCCTCGTTAAGGGACGATCGCGAGCTTGTCGTGTCCGTGGTCTCGTCCCGCATCAATAAGTGCAGCATCTTGACTTGCCCAGTTCTTCTACATTTCTAAAGGATCATCCAGCTGTGAACATCATAGGTAACTTGGAGGATGGGGTAAAAACAAGGTCCTCTCTAAGGCAGGTAGAAGAGGAGGATTTGATGGCCCTATTTTCTCAAGAAGAACCCAAGGACATTCATGAAGCTCTTCAAAATGAATCCTGGATTCAGGATATGCATGAAAAACTGCACCAGTTTGAAAGAAATGAGGTGTGGACTCTCGTACCGCGTCCTAAGAACCATCTCACTATTGGAACCCGTTGGGTTTTCAGAAATAAGCTAAATGATGTGGGATTGGTTGTTAGGAATAAGGCTCGGATTGTTGCCAAGGGGTATAGCAAGGAGATGGGTATTGATTTTGATGAGTCTTTTGCACCGGTTACGAGACTTGAAGCAGTCCGGATCTTATTATCCTATGCTTGCTCCTTGAACTTTAAGTTATTTCAAATGGATGTTAAATCTACATTCCTTAATGGTTATATCAAGGAGGATGTTTTTGTAGAGTAGCCTCCAGGTTTTGAAGATTCCAAACATCCACAACATGTATACAAGCTCCAAAAGGCCCTGTACGGACTAAAGCAAGCACCAAGGGCGTGGTATGAACGGCTTACCTCATTTCTGGTTGACAATGGCTTTAAGAGAGGTAAGGTTGATCAAACATTGTTCAAGAAGAAATCAGGTAAAGACATTTTAGTAGTTCAAATGTATGTGGATGACATCATTTTTGGAGCTACTAATAATGCCTTATGTGATGAATTTGCAGAAATTATGCAAGGAGAATTCGAGATGAGTTAAATGGGAGAGCTAAACTTCTTTCTTGGATTGCAGGTGAAGCAAACCTCTGAGGGCATTTTCATAAGTCAAGCAAAGTACACGATGGAATTGTTAAAGAAATACGGGATGGCGGAAGCAAAATCTATATCAACTCCCATGACTACCACCACAAAGCTGGATAAAGATGAAAATGATAAAACAGTAGATCCTACATTGTTTCGAGGTATGATTGGATCACTAATGTACCTTACAGCATGTCGCCCTGACATTCAATTTAGTGTATGTCTTTGTGCCCGTTTTCAGTCATGCCCCAAGGAATCTCATTTATCAGCTGTGAAACGTATTTTTAGATATCTCATTGGCTCAATAGACTTTGGTTTGTGGTTTCCTATCGGTGGTTCCTTTGATTTAATTGCCTATACCGATGCGGATTATGCTGGGTGCATTGTAGATCGTAAAAGTACAAGTGGGTATTGTCAGTTTCTTGGTGGTTGCCTAGTCTCATGGGCCTCCAAGAAAGAACATTCAGTAGCTCTCTCAATGGCCGAGGCTGAATATGTAGCCACTGGAAGTTTTGGAGCCCAAGTACTTTGGATCAAAAATCAACTGCTTGATTTAGATATTGAAATGAAAACTGTTCCAATTCTGTGTGATAATACTAGTGTAATTAATTTGTCAAAAAATCCCGTTCAGCACTCAAGGACCAAACATATAGATATTCGTCATCACTTTCTGAGGGATCATGTAGGAAAAGGGGTCTTTGAATTGAACTTCATTGACACACACAATCAGCTAGCTGACATTTTCACCAAACCCCTAAACTATGATCAATTTAAAAAGATAAGAAGAGAACTTGGGATGTGCAAGGGTGAGAGCATACATGCATAGGTTTGCATATAAGGTATAGGGTTGCATTTGTAGAAAAATCATGTGCATCAAGGGTAGAAAACATGCATATTGCTTCTTCTTTTTTCTTATGTGTTTTTACTCACCTTGTATGCTTGGATGTAACTACTTATATCCAGCCCTTCTTGAATAATACTTCTATGGCCAAATATTCCTTGATCACAAACATCTGTGGACTCAGTGTTGCTGGTACTAAAGGTACTAACTAGGGCAAATCAAAACCTTTTCTCTTATATACATCTTCATCTCCATAAACTTCCCATGTCATGTTGGTGGCCCCACTCAGGTAGTCCGTTGCCTATCCCCCAAATAAAAAAAGAGAGAAAATCAAAAAAAGGGAAAGAAAAAGGAAAGAATCAAAAAAAAAGAAAAGGAAAATTTCATAAATTGGGGATTTTGGTCCTGGCGGTCGACCGCCAGGCCCGCGCCGGTCGACCGCCGGCGACGGATCAGCCCGACTTAAGGGTCAACCGACCCCTCTTCTATGGGTCCTTTCTCTCTTTTTCTCTCTATCTTTCACTTCCATTCACTCTCCACCACCTTGCCCTAACCCTAGCACTCCCTATCTCCACCACACAAGCCCCCACAACCCCCTCTTCCTCCACCCGCACACGACTCGGTCGTCCCGTCGTCTTTTCGGGACATCCTCCATATGATCGTTCGTGCATCTCTGGAGATCCATCTCTGCTTCCATACTGTGGAAAGATCGATCCAAGCCCTAGCAGTGCCCCTGTGCTCCATCCACATTCCCGAGGTTGAGATCGATTGCTTCAAGGTTTCCAGGTGGGTCTTTCAAGGTCGGGATGTCGCTCAAATGGAGTTCTCGGCGTTCTGCCCAAGGGGAAGCTAGCCGTCAACGGCCAGAGGCCCCAGCTCCTCCACCTCAGCAAGCTCCTCCTCTGCCTCGAGCATCTTTACCTCCACGTCCTATTATCGACCCTCGCTTGGTCGACTTCGACGAGGTGAATGAGCTCCTCCCGGATTTGTGCGCTCTTTTTGAGGTTCAGGAATGTTGGATGGATTTTTTCACCCGGTACAATAGATATTATCCTCGGTTGGTGCAACAGTTCAACGGGTATTTAGTTGTGAGGGATGACTAGTTATATATCATGGTTGAGGGTGTGGAGCTTCATATCACTCCGGAGCTATTTTAGCATGCCCTAGGAGTATCCGCCATTGGTGTAGACAGGGCATATGGCTTTGGTGAAGTTCCAACAACATTTACTGTTATGACCAACTGTGAGTATGTGCATGGTGTGAGCAATCTGATCAAGCTGAATGCCAATCATTTTCCTCCACTGCAACGGGTCCTGCACCACATGTTTACATCATTGATTTATCCCAAAGTGGGCGGTCAGGATGAGGTTACAGAAGTTCAGAGATTCATGTTCTATCATGTCATGAATGGAATTCAAATCAATATGTGTCGGCTCATGACAGATCTGATTAGCACCTGTCGTACCTACCTTCGGCGCTCTCTTCCATATGCTTCACAGTTGACCGGTGTCTTCATTCATACCGGGATAAATGTGGCAAATGAGCAGTTCATATATGTTAGGCAGGATGATGTATACAACAAGCATAAAATTTTCACATATTTTGGCTACTAGTTTGGTCTCAACGGCGAGCTTGTGCGGGACATTCTGGTTTATGGGGAAGATGAAATCAGTGAGGAATAAGAAGGACCAGCACAGCAGCAAGGCGAAGGGGATATCCCCCCTCCAGTTCCAGTTAAGGAGCAGCCTCCCCCACCATCTCCTTATCACCAGGATTTTGAGATGCCTCCTCCACCTCAGTTTCACCATGGAGAATCTTCCACTCAAGGGGCCGGACAGCGCCCTTCGGTGGACTACGAGGCTCTTGACGGGCGGCTTACCGGCTTAGAGACTCGTGTGGATACCCTTGGGGATCATCTCTCTACCCATTGGGGACACTATGGGCACTACGTTTGACACCATATCCGGGCGCATGGACACCTTCTCTACTGCCTTGGACACTCTCTCTACTCAGATGGCCACTCTCACCACCTACATGACTTCCTTTCGAGAGGATTTAGATGCGTCTGGCCAATCTTTTAGCCTCATGCACCTCTCCCTTCTTGGCATGCGGCGCCAGGATGCGGCTCGTGATGAATCCATTGGTCATATTCTTGATCTTCTTCATAGTCATGATCACCATCTTGGCGACATTCGTCGGCACCTTGGCCTTCCACCTACACCTCCAGCAGATCAGCCACCTCCTGAAAATGCTCCATGAGGATTTGTTTTGTTTTCACCTCTAGCATGTTCTCTTTTGGTCCGGTGTTGCTTGAGTCCCTCCTTCGTCTATCCTATCACTTTTTGCTGTTGACAAAGGGGGAGAAGTAGTAGGGCAGGTTTATTATCTACTTATGTATGTCGTTGTGTGGTTATGTTTATTATCTACTTATGCATGTCGTTGTGTGGTTGTGTTGCTTGCTTGCATGTCACATGTGAGGGCTGTCGTAGTGTTAGTCTTTTGCTTAGTCTTTGGTATTAGAGTCATGCATTCACTCTCGCACTAATGTACCTTGTAATGAAATGATGAATTGAAAGTACTGGTGTTTGAACTCAGATGGTTGGCATTTGTGTCTCATTTCATATTCTTGATGGCAAACAAGTGGTTGGGTGGTATATGCTACTTTGTATGTTGACCCTTCTAGCACTACGTCCAATTTGAATTTCCTTAAAACATGAACCTTGGTTTGAATGCTCTAGAGTTTTGTCATCATCAAAAAGGGGGAGATTGTTGTATATATATCTCGGTATTTTTGATGATAACAAAACCAAGGACATATGGTTGCTCACATGCTTGGAACTAATAACCTAAGTGATTTTCATAAGCCTTCAAGGTCGAAACTCTTCATGCTTTTGCTTAAGGTTTTAGCATTCCAAATGGTTTTCTAAGAACTTGAATGAACTTTAACTTTTAAACAATCGTTCAATTCATGCCTCGATCATATGGACACACTTTTCTAGGCTAAACTCTTCATTTTTCAGGTTTTTCACGGTCCGGTCGACCTCCAGCATCACCCCGGTCGACCTAGAATAACATAATGGAACTTTCTACAGACTGTCTCAGTGGTGGTCGACCGCCCCCTCAATCCCGGTCAACCGGATTTCCCAGGGACCGACCTCCTGCAGGTTTCTCAGTGGCAGTCGACCGCCAGCCCCTGCAGGTCGACCGCCAACCCCGAGCTGCCCAATATTGTTGACTTTTTGTCACTTCGATGGAACCCTTTCCACTTGATATTGTTTAATCCCTAAGCACTCAATCCCTCCATAAATTGTGGATCTGGTCTGGGGGAGTCCATGGACCATTCAAAGCCTATAAAACTTATACAAGATGGTGAAGAAAACCCTAATGCTCAAGAAGGATCAAGAAGGCTACCAAAGGGGAAGAGAAGGGAGCTAGCACTGTAGATGTGAACAGTGCTCCGAGAAGAGTTCTTCATCATTCTTCATCCATCCCCAAGTGAAGATCAAGTCACATCTGAAGAAGATCAATCCCAATCCAAGTGAAGTTCAAGCTGCATCCAAGAAACTCTTCATCAACTAAGGGCGAGCATCAATCAAGCCCTTTCTTTTGTGTTCCATTCTTAATCTTTCTAAGCTTCAAGTGTGCTTGTTCTGTAATTCTAAAACAATCACGTGTGTGTCTGGATCTTCGTGAATCCGTGTGTGTGTGGAGTTAAGTCTGATCAGTTTGGTGTGTGTGTGTTTAGGTGTCTTTCACACCTTCGTGGGAGCCTTCATCTCTCAACGTGTGTGTGTGTGTTCGATCTTGTATCTCTTCACAAGATAGTGTGTGGATCCTCACAGTCCGTGAGGGGTGGACATAGGTTTCCGTTGTGGCATCCGAACCTCCTAAAAATCGCTGTCTTAGTGTGGTTTGTTCCTTTTCCTCTATCTCCCTTCTGTGCAAATCGTAAGTGTGCATTCTAGTTCAATTTTTATTCTCGTTTATCCTACATAATCCTTTTATCACCATATAGATTTTGCTTTGTCTGTTGCCATTTGTTAGTTTTGTTTCTCATATTAGCATCCTATCACATATTTTATAAAAAGCCGAAAAAGTTTTATTAAAACTACCAACACCCAATTCACCCCCCTCTTGGGTGCCATTTAATCTTGGGACTTCATGGTTGTCCTGGCAGGAGCTAAAGTCTCTCCCTTTTCCTGAAGAAGACACTGCCAGGCTCCTCTAGGTCTTTCTCGGCTGGGAGGACATTTTAGTGGGAGAGACGACGACAAGCTCTGCGACCTGTCCTGGTCTTCCTCCTGTCCTATCTCTGCCATCGACAGCTGCGGATAGGAAGGGAAAGCAAAAATAGGGTGAGGTCCCACCTCAGCCTCGTGACACCTCCTCAGCGGAGGGGCCATTCCGTCCTCTTTGCCTACCTGTCGACACATTCCGAAGTACAAAGAAGACATCTTCAGAGTCTTCGGCGGCTTCGATTCAAGTGGTGGGCTCACCGCCACAGGGTTCCTCCATTCTGCAAAGTCGGGATAACTGTGCGGAGTAGTAATGTCCCTCCACACTGTCATTGGTCGCCAGGCCTAGCCCTCAGCATGGTTACCAAGGCAAGACTAAGGAGCAGGACGACCAGCGCACCTCTCTGTCCGCTCCTCAACAGAAGCCCTCGCCACCGCGGCTAAGGCATCAAACCGCGCATACGTCTTCGGACGCCAGCACCAGCCTACCGACTTCTCGTAGGCTCCCATCGCCACCGCGGGTAAGGCACCAAACCGCGAACACGTCTTCGGACGCCACTCCCAGCATTCCGGCATACCAGGAATTATCGCTCGAGGTAATCAAGCAGGAGATTAATGCCACCTTCCAGATACAACAAGCGGAAGGTGCCTGGATTGAGATCCGAGCGAGGAAGGGTCATCAACCTCGCCCTACAAGGGCGTCAGCTTGGAGATATCCTCACCAGGATTTGTCAACTCCAGCTCCAGCACCTCTCCCTCCTACTCCCTTGGAGACAGCTATTGCCAAGAGGCAAGAGAAAAACAAGAGGAAGAACCTCAGAAGGCGGCTCAAGAAACAGGCTGAACAAGCAACCACCCTGTAATTCCTGGCCGAGCCAACGCCTCTCCAAAGGCTCCAGTGGCTCATTGATGACCTGGAGGAATACGTTCCTCCCCGTCCTACCGGGGCTCTCCTACTCGACAGCTACATCCCGTGGGAAGAAATGCAGAAACGAGCCCGCCTCAGAAATTGGGTCCAAGAGATGATCCGAAAGCTCAAGAACGGCGAAAGACTCGTGATCCCTAACAAGCTCTCCTTGTGCTATAAAGATAAGGAGATCACCTCAGAGCAGCTGGAAGAAATGCTCCAGCACTGTACCTGCAACATGGTGGCCATCCCACCTCCCGACACTATCAACGCTTCCCGGCGGGGCGAGCTAGTAGCCTCCCAGACAAGACAAAGGGCAAACACTCCCCTTGGGCTCCAGACAACTCCAGAGCACACCGGCAGTGGCCGAGGTCGTGGCCGGGGACGTGGTAGAGGCCATGGGAGAATTCCCGAGCTACCCCTCTCTCCGTCCACCTTCGACCCAGAGCGAATCATCCTCTTTCGAGGAGAGGAACCGGCTCCCATCCAGGAAGTAGAAATTCAAGGCGGACCCGGTATCTTCGATCCTTCTGGCATCGACAAGGCTGTTACTAGTCTTCCAGCCCCTGCGCTAGTACCAACTTCTGTAGCAGAGCAAGCAGGACCGTCCGGAAAGGATGAGCTAGCCCGCCAATCACCCCCAGAAGAGCCGTCATTGGCGTCCCTGTTCCAAGAGCCCGCTGGTGATCGAAGTCAATTTGGTCCCAGTGATAAGGGCAAGGCAGTGCAACTTTTCGATGGGGAACAGCACGGCAACTCGCAGAAGGCTCAGCCCGACATTCTACCCTCTCTGGAGGATGCTCGAGCCCGAGCCGACCGAAAGGTCCTCCACCAAATGAAGTGCTTCCCTGCCAGCATTTCAATTTGGGAAGCCATCGCTTGGAGTAAGGATCTGCGGGAGACCCTTATCAAAATACTCCAAGAGCTGGAAGTCTATGAAGCGCATGCCGTGGAACTGAGGGCGGCTGCCTATGGGGTCTTCGCAGCCACCATCACTTTCACGGAGAAAGACATGTTGTTGTCCCCTCCGTGCCATAATCGTCCTCTTTATATGAAGGGGAAGATCAACGGACATGATGTGAACCGAATCCAGGTGGACGCCGGTGCCGCTGTTAACATCATGCCGCTCAAGACATTCAAGTCTCTATATTTGACCCCATACCTCCAGAAGGTCCAGGCGGTCAAGATATCCGGCTTCAACTAAAACACCGAGGATGTCCTCGGCCGGGTAGACGTCGATCTGGTGCTCGATGATTTCACCTCTAAGGTGACATTCTACATCATCGACTGCAACACGTCTTATAAGATGCTAGTGGGCAGACCCTGGCTCCATGAAAACTGGGTTGTCCCATCGACTCTCCACCAATGCATCAAGTATGCCAAGGACGGAGAGCAACACAAGGTCTTTGCAGATCTATCGCCATTTACACCAACAGAATGCAACCTAGCCGATGATGCGCTCTACTTCAAGAGGATTAGTCCATACCCCGTGATCAAGAGCAAAAGTAACGGTTGGCTCTCAGAGGAAGATGATGATGATCTCTTCTCTGTCGACGAGGAGAAGGCTAAGCTTCACCAACTGCGCCTCAACTCCAAGTCAACCCCAGATTACCCTGAAAGGCGCCAGATTGACTTTGAGGCTAACCTTATTAGCCGAGCTATTGGCAAGAGTATATGCTTGCCACTAGATTGCTTCCAGCTCCCGTGTTAATCCGAGGAGCACAATGTCGAGTTGCTTACAACATTCATTGTCACCTTCAAGCGACAACGTCGAAACAAGAAGAAGGCTAACAGGGACAAACCTATTGTCTTCTACAAATGAGACATGGTCCCTTAGGCCCCGCCGGATGATGACTTCGGCTGGTCTAGGCAAGTCGATAACACCCCTGAAGCAGTTCAAGTGTGGGGCGACCTATCGCCGCATATTCAACAAATGTGTTTGAAACAACACATTCCCCTGTGGCAGACCTCTGCCCAACAAAGATACTTTCGTCGACTGTGGGACCCTTCCCAGGCCCGGGGGCAACCCCCGTCCTTCCATAAGGATACCAAGGGGCTTGGCTACGACCAGGACCGGGACTTCGGCGTCCACTACGTAGTTAACATCATAGGCTTGGTACCACCAGCCGACGAACAAACAAGAGCTGAAGCCAAATTCGACAGCTCCGGGGATGAGGGAGAGGAAATCTTGACCCCAATCTCTACCAAAGCCAGAATTCCGGTTCAAGACGTCAGGGAACCTTCTTCGCCTCCCTGCGTGGACAAAGGGGCAGAAGAAGCTCCTCCGGCTTCTCAACCAGTCGAGGAACCCGGTACAATAAACCCTCCTGAGGGGGGATCTCTCCGGTCCTAGTTGCGAGGGATTGTCAGCTTTGCCAGGTAATCCTGAGGAGACCTCAGCAACTCCAGTTGACGACTGCCGGCCTAAGGCCGGTGGCCCAGATCAATCCCCGGTAGATTCCAGTGACGACCACTCTCCGGTCCCTTCCACATCAATCAGTGGCTTTGAGAACCAAGAGATACCCGAAGCCGACACTGATGATGACGATTTCATCGACCTCCAACCCGCTCCTCCCGAGCAGGAGGATGGCGGCCAGGCGACTGTCGACGATCTCGTGGAGATCAACCTGGGCGACGATGAAGCCCCTCAGCCTACATTCGTCAGTGCCCTCCTCACCGAGGTAGAGAAGCAAATCTACAAGCAACTCCTGCTCGAGTTCAAGGACTACTTCGCCTGGACCTACAAAGAGATGCCAGGACTAGACCCCACCGTAGCGGAGCACGATCTTGCCATTTCTCCCTCAATCGCTCCGGTCAAGCAACCACAGTGATGCATGCGTCATGAGATGGAGCTCCAGGTCTCGGCCGAAGTCCGCAAAATGGCAGAGGTCAACTTCATCGAGCTGTGCATCTACCCAATCTGGCTCGCCAATATAGTCCCAGTCAAGAAAAAGAATGGGCAAGTCCGCATCTGCGTCGACTTTGGAGACCTCAACAAAGCCTGTCCCAAGGATTACTTCCCTGTTCCAATTACTGAAACGATGGTCGATATGACCACCGGTCATGAAGCCCTGTCTTTCATGGATGGGTCGTCCGGTTATAATCAAATCCGGATGTCCCTCAAAGATAAGAATCACACAGCCTTCAGATCTCCCAAGGGGATTTTCAATTACAAACGCATGCCCTTCGGGTTGAAGAATGCCGGCGCTACTTACCAAAGGGCTATGACCAAAATATTTGATGACATGCTGCACAACACCGTCGAATGCTATGTCGACGACCTCGTCGTCAAGACCAAAAGGCGTGAAGACCATTTGCGTGACCTTCGCCAAGTCTTCGAGCGTCTCCGGCAATACGGGCTCAAGATGAACCCCATGAAGTGCGCCTTCGGCGTATCCAGCGGCAAATTTCTTCACTTTGTCGTCAGGTACCGAGGAATCGAGGTGGATCCCAGCAAGATCAAAGTGATCCGAGAGCTTCCACCACCCAGCAACATCACTAAACTCAGGTCCTTCCAAGGGAGGCTGACTTACATTTGGAGATTTATTTCTAACCTCTCTGGTCGATGCGCATCTTTCAGCAAGCTGATGAAGAAAGACGCCCCATTCACATGGGACTCGGAATGCCAAGCGGCTTTCGAGCAAATCAAGGATTACCTCCTTAATCCCCCAGTTCTGGGAGCACCAGTCAAGGGTAAACCCCTCATCCTTTGCATTGCTGCCATGGACGCTTTGTTAGGAGATCTGTTGGCGTAGATCAATGAACAAGGTAAAGAGCAGCCCCTCTATTACCTCAGCCGGAAGCTCATCGGTGCCGAGTACCGCTACTCCCCCATGGAGAAGGTTTGCTTAGCACTAGTGTTCGCAGTTAAAAAGCTGCAGCATTACCTCCTGTCTCATCGGGTCGAGCTTATCTCCAAGCATGACCCTCTGAAGTATCTCCTTTGACGGCCTGTCCTCTCAGGCAGATTGGGGAGGTGGGCTCTCCTGCTGATGGAATACGAAATTACCTATGTCCCCAGAAAAGCAATCAAAGGACAGGGTATGGCTGAATTCTTGGCAGCCCATCCAGTGCCAGATGATTCACCCTTCAACTCTAAGCTCCCGGACGAGGAGTCCCTTGCTACTCAATCACAACAACCGGTTGAACAGAGCAGAGATGTCTTGCATTATTGGCAGCAAAGCGCTCTCACAACCAGCATACCTTGCTGGGAGCTCTACTTCGACGGTGCTTCTCGAGGGATCACCCGGAGCAACCAGGATCCAGCCACCACAGTGAGTGCCAACATTATTTTCCTGACTCCTCAGGGTGGAGTTTTGTACAACTCTTGCGCCCTCATGAAGTCCTTGACCAACAATGAAGCCGAATATGAAGCTCTACTTATTGGGCTCCAGATGGCTCTCCACATGGGCATTAAATGCCTTAAAGCCTACGGGGACACCCAGCTGACAGTCCGGTAGGTCCTTGGCATCTATGACGTGTGGAAGCCAGAGTTGGTTCCATACCACACCGCCGTCACCAGGTTAACCCAGAAGATCTATTTCTATGAAATAGATCACATTCCCAGAAGCAGCAACGCTCAGGCGGATGCTTTAGCAAAATTGGCTGCAGCCATCAAGCTCCCGCTCGAGGGCGAGGTCGACATCGTCATCAAGCATAGAAGGATGATGTCGAGCTCACTCGAAGGCAACACCGGTCTCACCATCTACGAGGTCCACGACCTTGACTAGAGCACACCTCCAGAAGAAGATGATTGACGTGCGTCTATCATCAAATTCAAGAAAGGGTGGCTTCCCCTTGACCGAGCTTAAAGAGTCCAGCTACTCTGCCGAGCAACCTCTTACGAGTTAATTGGCGACTCCTTGTATCGGCTCGTCCACGAGAAGGACAAGTCAGTTCTCCTGAGATGTGTCTATCTGGCGGAGGCTGCAGTCATCATGCAGGAGATCCACTCCGGATTGTGCGGTGCACACCAGGCCAGAGATCGTATGAAGCACAACATCAAGCTTAAAGGTTTCTACTAGCCGACTGATGCGGGACGAGACCACGGACACGAAAAGCTCGCGACTGTCCCTTAACGAGGGAAGCGTCGGATGTGCGCGGTTGAGAAACCGGCAATGAGCTAGGGTGGTCGGCTCTCACTTGTGCCCGGATCGGGTCACGGGACGGTCACGCTCTCTCTCGCAGCAGCGGTGATATGAAAATAAAGTGAGCTACGATCCTAGAACATGCTCTCTAGCAGTGGCATAAACAAGTATATATGAAAATAAGCAAATGCCGAGTGTAGGGAGCGAGAACGATACCTCCACGCGCTCGACGTGGGGAAGACGGACCCAGCCGAAACTCGTACTCCCGGATAATTAATACACCATATTACAGTAAATGAATTACTGCCCACTCCACGCACGGAGGTAAAGGGCTACACAAATGGGCCCGGGAGGACCGAATTCGGGTTGACGGGCGGCTTCTCGCGTCTCTTCGGCAGCACCCGAACTAGTGACGGTGGGACCCACGTGCTATCCGGAGGGACCGTGCGGGACCCAGTGTCACCACTGTGGTGGGGACACTTGTGGAAGTGTTCCCGGGGCTGGCGGCACGCTGGTTCGCCGGCCGGAGGCCGGGCGGCTCCGTTCGGCACCGGTCGGAAAAACCGATCGGAAATCTGCCGGTTCTGTATTTCAGCGCGCGCTCCGGCGAGAACGGACGCTGCGATCAGCACCGGTGTCGGAATGCGACGAGATTAGAGCCGTTGGAAAGCTGCTTCGAAGTACTACAATCTAGTGGCCTTCATAAAAATTCACCGGATTTGTACTTTGTGTTGGAGAATTTTATATGCTGCTGTTGTACAGTAACCGAAGACTCAGATCTGCAGAGAACTTTCCGGTTGATTACCTTTGACCGTGAAGTAGATGAGGCACTAGCCGATGAATACTATGCCTTGGGGGAAGAGCTGGGCGACTCTCCGGCCGCCCAGGATGCCGCCACCTAGTGGGCTTGATGCTACCACCTTAGTCTCGAGTCGTGCATGAGTCAGTGTGTTTTCTTGTATGGTTTGTTTGTGTGGTGTGTTTCGAGTCGATTGTTGTGTGTATTGCATGGTGAGTTTGCATGAGTCTTGTGCAAGCTCGTTGTCGGTCTCTTATGAGTAAGAGGCGAGTGGACTCACTTGATGAGTATGGGGTCGATTCTACATATATACCCGGATCAGTCACCTATAGGGACTCAGCGGTGATTCCTAGTGAGTCTTTGAGCCGCTTCCCTTCCTTTTGAGAGTGCCCCAACCGGAGTGTCCACCTTCAGGCCATAGCAGTTTGCGCATATCGAGTATATATGGAATGAGTAGGTGACGATCATTTGGAGTGGAGCGTACCCGCATTACTTGGCACGATGACGGATCCGCCGGAGTATTCGAGCATCCCTACCCCTACTCGACGGGGTCGAGTTCCTCCCACCCGGGGAGAGTTGATGGGAATCGACACCGAGCCAGTACCTTTTCATATTACATTTATGTCCTTTTAGTTTGTGTTTATATCCTTGGGAATGTATAGGCGCAATTGTACGTCTTTATAAGCCAATGCGTCATTCCCACGGATTGTGTGGGTTTCTATGTAATTTGTCAGTAGGACCATCAAGGGGGCCCTCAGCCCTCTCCCATTGGTCCATGTCACCTTGTGGGGCTGGTCAACTATCCTAGGTGGACATCTAGAATGGTGGGCTGGTCATATGGACACATGGGGTTAAATGGGTCAAGATTCCATGGTTGGCCACCTACCCCCATTCAACCTTCTACTGTATGGTCAAGGGGGCGCCCCTCTCCCCTTATTAGATTATTAATTTTTGTGTGTGATTCACACTTAATCCCAGCCCTTGATTCCCCTTCCCTAGATCCAAGGGTCCACATTGCATTTGATGTAAACCATATATAAGCTTGTATTTTCATGTGAAATTCAATGAAAAAATCAGAAATTTTGTGAAATCCAAGGAGCTTCTTGCGCCCCCAGCCCCTCTCCCTCTGGTTCCTCTCCTCCAACCTCAAGTTCTAGAGTGATTCTACCTTCTATCATCCCCTCTCAACCTCCAGTGATCGTCTGTGCCGCCGCCGCCGCCGTTCGTGCCGCCATCGAGCCGCCTCTGTAGTTCTATCTTTGTCCTACCACAGTAGCTTCCACGAATTGTCTATCTCAGCCACGAGCTTGGATTGATCTGAATTTTGTATGGTGTGTTTAGCCCTTGCATCCCAAGATCCACCTAAATTTTCACGCCAACATTCCATCGTTTAGTATTTTTACATTTTCGTTCAACCTGTCATCCTAGATCTGCCACGTTTCTATCTACAGTGACAGACCCTCTGAGTTCTCCACGTTCGACCACCCTTTTGATTTTTGTTAGGTCTCCCAATTTTACTGGGAGTTTTGTCCATCATCCCATACATCCACAAATTTTCTCAATTTTTGATCAGCCTTCTATCTATTTTTAAAAATTCGTGTTCTTCCTAAGCTATAGTGTTGTCAGTCAGATTCTAGATCCGACCCACTGCTAGTTCCAAAATCATAGAAATTCGTAACCTTTCCCAAATCTAGATCCAAAAATATTCCTGGTTTCCTTGTTCGATTTCCTACAACCTTGCTGAAGAACACATATTCAAATTAGGACATCTACTTCACGGTCAAAGGTAATCAACAAGAAAGTTCTCTACAGATCTGAGTCTTCAGTTACTGTACAACAGCAGCATATAAAATTCGCCAACACAAAGTACAAATCTGGTGAATTTTTCTGAAGGCCACTAGATTGCAGTACTTCGAAGCAGCTTTCCAACGGCTCTGATCTGATCTCGTCATATTCCGACACCGGTGCTGATCGCAGCGTCCATTCTCGCCGGAGCGCGCGCTGAAATACAGAACCGGCAGATTTCCGATCGGTTTTTTCGACCGGTGCCGAACAGAGCCGCCCGACCTCCGGCCGGCGAACCAGCGTGCCACCAGCCCAGGGAACACTTCCACAAGTGTCCCCACCACAGTGGTGACACCGGGTCCCGCACGGTCTCTCCGGACAGCACGTGGGTCCCACCGTCACTAGTTTGGGTGCTGCCGAAGAGACGCGAGAAGCCGCCCGTCAACCCGAATTCGGTCCTCCCGGGCCCGTTTGTGTATCCCTTTACCTCCCTGCGTAGAGTGGGCAGTAATTCATTTGCTGTAATACGGTGTATTAATTGTCCGGGAGTACGAGTTTCGGCCGAGTCCGTCTTCCCCACGTCGAGCGCGTGGAGGTATCGTTCTCACTCCCTACACTCGGCATTTGCTTATTTTCATATATACTTGTTTATGCCACTGCTAGAGAGCATGTTCTAGGATCGTAGCTCACTTTATTTTCATATCACCGCTGCTGTGAGAGAGAGCGTGACCGTCCCGTGACCCGATCCGGGCACAAGTTAGAGCCGACCATCCTAGCTCATTGCTGGTTTCTCAACCGCGCACAGTCGACGCATCCCTCGTTAAGGGACAATCGCGAGCCTGTCGTGTCCGTGGTCTCGTCCCGCATCAATTTGGTATCAGAGGGAGTTTGAGTCTAGGGTGTCCAAAAAAAAAAGTGTCATTCATTAGTCATTTACGTCTAAGTCGTGCTTAGGGTCATCATTGTTTTAAAACAAACAAAAAAAGTGTCTTTTTGCATTGCATCCCTTTACTCGGTATATCAAAAGGTGTTGTCCGAACGTTAGGCTACGCCTATCGGGAAGGCCGCACACTTGCGCGAGTGACCTTCGGGTCGATTACCTCCGCCGTGTACCGCGTTTTGGTTAAGTCTAGGCGCATCATTTTACATTAGTGTGTTTTGCTTTAGTCGGCATCTTCTAGTCGGTGTGTTTGCATGCCCACTCGTCGGGGTACTCAGTACTCACCCCCACCACCACCTATGGCCAACCCACGAGATACCTCGGGAGACTTCCACTCCCTACAAGAGGCGATGATGGCCATTATGACTAGGTTGGACCAATCCGATGCTAACTTTTGGACTTTCTCCGATAATATGGATGGTCGCCTTAGAGCCATGGAGGGGCGCTTGGAGACCTCCGACAGGTCGGTCCAAGACCTCGTTGGGCGGTTAGATAGGATGTCACACGGGGACCCTCCAGGGGCAGCCCAAGGCCCACCCGCATCTCCTCCCGCGATGGCCCAAGTCCAACCCGCTCCCATGGCCCAAGTCCAGGCCGCTCTCGCGGCCCAAAACCAGCCACCACAGGCTCCTCCACCCGCCCTTCCTCGGGTTCCCCAACTACCGCACCGTGACCTTGGTCTCGAGGACTATGGTTCCGACAATGCCTATGAGGGATATGGTCAACGCCGTCGTGGTTTTCAGCCACAACGAGATGAGGATGATGATCGGGTCCTTAAGACCGTGCGAGCGGACCCTCCCGCTTTTTACGGGTCTTTGGATCCGAAAGTCTACCTAGATTGGGAGTTCGGCATGGACCGTTACTTTGAGTGGTATGATATGTCGGAGCGTCGAAGGGTCCGATTCGCCACCATGAAACTCATGGGGCAGGCACAAACCTATTGGAAGAATGTGGAGAGCCTGCTACTTCAGCGGCTAGAACCCCCGATCGACACATGGGCCGAGATGAAGAATAAACTTCGGCAAAAGTACCTTCCTCCCACATACCGCCAGCGACTCATCGATAGATGGCAAAGTCTTAGCCAGGGAGACCGGTCCGTCTCCGAAAACATCGCGGAGTTTGATGAGTACTTTCTACGATGTGGTGTCACGGAGGAGAGTACCATGCCCGTGTCCCGCTTTCGACGTGGTTTGCGGCCACACTACCAGTATGAGCTTTTCTGCCGCAATGCCAAGACGTTGGAAGAGGCATACCAGGTTGCTCTCGAGATGGAGCAATTTGAGGGAGAGTTCGAGTCTCGCCATCGGTTGGGCCCCACCCCTCTCCGTAGTACCGAGCCCCGTCACTCCATAGGCCCACATCAGCGGCCTCCCATGGCTCGACCTTAGGAGCCCACCCATCAAGAGCACTTCGCTCCACGGCCTCGTCCTCCTCCACCCCGGGATCTATTCCCACCCCAACCACCGGCACCCGTTGCCCGTCCCCCGGCTCCTATAGCCCGTCCTCTGGCACCGGCACCCCCTCCACTATTGTCCAAGGCACCTACATCTCCCCCTTTGTTGCCTACACCCCCTACCCGACGGGATGATAAGGGTAAGGCCCCTTTTATAGGAGAGAGTAGTCGGTCGAGAGTGCAGTGTTTCCACTGTCACGGGTTTGGCCACATTGCCAGGGAGTGTCCCGCTCGCACCACCCTAGCCCTAGGTGTTGGAGAATCCGTACCTCCCGAGCTTGAGTATGTCAATTACGTGGCCGATGAGGCACTAGCCGATGAATACTATGCCTTGGGGGAAGAGCTGGGCGACTCTCCGGCCGCCCAGGATGCCGCCACCTAGTGGGCTTGATGCTACCACCTTAGTCTCGAGTCGTGCATGAGTCAGTGTGTTTTTTTATGTGGTTTGTTTGTGTGGTGTGTTTTGAGTCGATTGTTATATGTATTGCATGGTAAGTCTGCATGAGTCTTGTGCAAGCTCATTGTCGGTCTCTTATGAGTAAGAGGCGAGTGGACTCACTTGATGAGTATGGGGTCCATTCTACATCTATACCCGGATCAGTCACCTATAAGGACTCAGCGGTGATTCCTAGTGAGTCTTTGAGCCGCTTCCCTTCCTTTTGAGAGTGCCCCACCCGGAGTGTCCACCTTCAAGCCATAGTAGTTTGGGCATATCGAGTATATATGGAATGAGCAGGTGACGATCATTTGGAGTGGAGCGTACCCGCATTACTTGGCACGATGATGGATCCGCCGGAGTATTTGAGCATCCCTACCCCTACTCGACGGGGTCGAGTTCCTCCCACCCAGGGAGAGTTGATGGGAATCGACACCGAGCCAGTACCTTTTCATATTGCATTTATGTCCTTTTAGTTTGTGTTTATATCCTTGGGAATGTATAGGCGCAATTGTACATCTTTATAAGCCAATGCGTCATTCCCACGGATTGTGTGGATTTCTATGTAATTTGTCAGTAGGACCATCAAGGGGGCTCTCAGCCCTCTCCCATTGGTCCATGTCACCTTGTGGGGCTGGTCAACTATCCTAGGTGGACATCTAGAATGGTGGGCTGGTCATATGGACACATGGGGTTAAATGGGTCATGATTCCATGGTTGGCCACCTACCCCCATTCAACCTTCTACTATATGGTCAAGGGGGCGCCCCTCTCCCCTTATTAGATTATTAATTTTTGTGTGTGATTCACACTTAATCCCAGCCCTTGATTCCCCTTCCCTAGATCCAAGGGTCCACATTACATTTGATGTAAACCATATATAAGCTTGTATTTTCATGTGAAATTCAATGAAAAAATCAAAAATTTTGTGAAATCCAAGGAGCTTCTTGCGCCCCCAGCCCCTCTCCCTCTGGTTCCTCTCCTCCAACCTCAAGTTCTAGAGTGATTCTACCTTCTATCATCCCCTCTCAACCTCCGGTGATCGTCTGTGCCGCCGCCGCCGCCGTTCGTGCCGCCATCGAGCCGCCTCTGCAGTTCTGTCTTCGTCCGACCACAGCAGCTTCCACGAATTTTCTGTCTCATCCACGAGCTTCGATTGATCTGAATTTTTTATGGTGTGTTCAGCCCTTGCATCCCAAGATCCACCTAAATTCTCACGCCAAAATTCCATCGGGTAGTATTTTTACATTTTTGTCCAACCTGTCATCCCAGATCTGCCAGGTTTCTATCTACAGTGACAGACCCGCTGAGTTCTCCACCTTCGACCACCCTTTTTATTTTTTTTAGATATCCCAATTTTACTGGGAGTTCTGTCCATCATCCCATACATCCACAAATGTTCTCAATTTTTGATCAGCCTTCTATCTATTTTTAAAAATTCGTGTTCTTCCTCAGCTACAGTGTTGTTAGCTATATTCCAGATCCGACCCACTGCTAGTACCAAAATCATAGAAATTCGTAGCATTTCCCAAATCCAGATCCAAAAATAGTCATGGTTTCCTTGTTCGATTTCCTACAACCTTGCTGAAGAACACATCTTCAAATTCGGACATCTACTTCACGGTCAAAGGCAATCAACATGAAAGTTCTCTGCAGATCTGAGTCTTCGGTTACTGTACAATAGCAGCATATAATATTTGCCAACACAAAGTACAAATCTGGTGAATTTTTATGAAGGTCACTAGATTGTAGTACTTCGAAGCAGCTTTCCAACGGCTCTGATCTCGTCGCATTCCGACACCGGTGCTGATCGCAGCGTCCGTTCTCGCCGGAGCGTGCGCTGAAATACAGAACCGGTAGATTTTCGATCGGTTTTTCCGACCGGTGCCGAACAGAGCCGCCCGGCCTCCGGCCGGCGAACCAGCGTGCCGCCAGCCCAGGGAACACTTCCACAAGTGTCCCCACCACAGTGGTGACACCGGGTCCCGCACGGTCCCTCCGGACAGCACGTGGGTCCCACCGTCACTAGTTTGGGTGCTGCCAAAGAGACGCGAGAAGCCGCCCGTCAACCCGAATTCGGTCCTCCCGGGGCCGTTTGTGTAGCCCTTTACCTCCCTGTGTGGAGTGGGAAGTAATTCATTTGCTGTAATATGGTGTATTAATTGTCCGGGAGTACGAGTTTCGGCCGGGTCCGTCTTCCCCACGTCGAGCGCGTGGAGGTATCGTTCTCGCTCCCTACACTCGGCATTTGCTTATTTTCATATATACTTGTTTATGCCACTGCTAGAGAGCATGTTCTAGGATCGTAGCTCACTTTATTTTCATATCACCGCTGCTGCGAGAGAGAGCGTGACCGTCCCGTGACCCGATCCGGCCACAAGTGAGAGCCGACCACCCTAGCTCATTGCCGGTTTCTCTACCGCGCACGTCCGACGCTTCCCTCGTTAAGGGACAGTCACGGGCTTGTCGTGTCCGTGGTCTCGTCCCGCATCACCGACCATGTACGTGGATTGCGTCCAGTATGCCTGTGCATGCCATCAGTGCCAAGCCTTTGGCCCAGTACCCAGAAAACCCCTTAACCCACTGCGTCCTACGGCCCCCACCTGGACATTCGCTGAGTGGGGCATGGACATCGCGGGGCCTTTCCCGCCATCTTCCAAGGGCCATAATTACATCTTGGTCACCACTGACTACTTCTCTCATTGGGAGGAGGCTCTACCCTTGCGAGAGGTCACCGGCGAAGTCGTTGCCAGATTCGTCCGGCACAACATCATATACCGATTCGGTACTCCCAGCCGCATAGTGTCCGACAACGGGACACCCTTCAAGAATAAGGTTGTATACCAGTTAGCGGCCAAATTCCAAATCGATTCGAGAACCTCTTCGGTCTACAACCCTCAGGCCAATGGCTCAGCAGAAGCCTTCAACAAAACCCTCTGTAAGCTCCTGGCTAAGGTGGTTGGCCACCGGAAACGCGACTGGGGTGAAAAGGTCTTCGTGGCATTGTGGGCCTATCAGACTGTCTACAAAACCCCTACGGAGTGCTCGCCATTTTCCCTTGCCTACGGGTCAGAGGCGGTTATCCCCATCGAAGTCCAGCTAGCCTCTTATCGCATGGCAGTCCACACCGGCCTTGCCAGTTCTGATGAAAACGAGTACCAGAGAAGGCTAGAAGAGCTCGCTGACCTAGAAGGCAAGCGACTCGAAGCCTACAAACACCTACAAGCATACTAGGCCCGCATGGCCCGGGCCTATGATAAGCTCGTTAGGCAGCGAGCTTTCAAGCTAGGCGACCTTGTCATGATCAAGGAAAAAGAGGTCATGGTAGGACGCTCCAGTGGAAAACTACAGCCAAAATGGCGAGGTCCGTACATCATCTAGAATGTCTATGAGGGTGGGGCCTACACGGTTGTTGATCACAAGGGTCACAGACCGTTCTCGCCTCTCAACGGCAAACACATGAAGCTATATTACGCTCCAGAGCATGAGTTCGCGTGCCAGCTAGACTTAGGCGCACGTCCCAGCTACTACCAATAAGGCTGATCCTCCCCCGTGGAGGATCCCAACGGCCAGTCCTTCCAGTCTTCAATTCCCAGTCAACCAGTTGGCTCGGCTCCTCGGAACAGTCGCCGGGCATCCGTTGGAACCGGTCTCCTGCCCCGGTTCCCGTCACCACGGGAGCATGGGCCCCTCTGTACCAGCGCCAGTCTAGCCGCCAGGCTCCCAGGTAAGTCAAAAAAAAGAAAAAAAACAAACAACACAAAAAATGGGGTTAAGAATAGAGATACCCCGGCAGACCCAGTCATCCTCACCATAATAAGGTGGCTGGGGGCAAAAAGGCCAATAACCCGACTGAGGTGAAAACCCAAAAGGGCGTCTCAGGCAAAATTGGGAAACCCCTCGACGTGAAAACCTGCAAGGGCGCGTCAGAAAAGGCTAAAGGGGGTCGGCTCTGGCGAAAACCTAAAAGGGCGGTAGAGCCGATAATGAGAAACTCTTTTTCTCCCTACCAGTCAACACGGCCTTCCACCTGTCCTTTGGTGGGCCGCTAGTCTCACCCAGAACAAGTCCCCAATCCACTTGCACTGTTACAGCGCAAGCCCTTCAATCCCCAGTTAACCCTGCATTACTCCTGCTCAGCTTGGCCAACCTCTGGCCCTCACCTCAATGTCACAGTTCAACCTATCCCAGTAACGGTCAAGCTCCCAGTCACCATCTCGGTAAACCTACATCTTGACACATTCCCAGACATTTACTATTCCATGTCCCCACATCCCACATATCCAGTAAATCCAGAGCCTTCTAGTTCATCATAATCCCAGTTCCCTATACAACCCCAGATTCACTAGGATACAACCCCAGTCATACCTTGCCATGGCGAAGTGGCCTTTCGCCACCATGGCTCAAGGATTCCTAAAAACCCTTAAGAGTGGTCGAACAATATTCGGCCACCCACACCTTCCAGTCTCAGGTTACGTCCCCTGATAGCAATATGCTATGGATGATAGTTTCAAGAAAAAAAAGAGAAAGAAATAAAAAATGGGGTTAAAAATAGAGATACCACTTCAGCCTTAGTCAACTCTCTCTACGAGACGACTGGGGGCAAAAATTGCCACCAACCCAGCTGAGGTGAAAACCCGAAAGGGCGTCTCAGGCAAAATCGGGTAACCCCTCGGTGTGAAAACCCGCAAGGACGCACCGGAAAAAGCTAAAGGGGGCCAGGTCTAGCGAAAACCCATAAGGGCGGTAGGGCTAGTAAAGAGAAAAAAAACTATCTCCCTCTCCACGATTCACTTACAAAGCCGTCGGCCATGACACGTACCGATGGCAAGCTCAACATCACTTCACGACAATGGTGGCCACTACACCCCCTAGGGTCGGTCATCGCCAGCTTTTAATTCTAGCCTCTGCTACAACACCTTCACAGGCCAGCCGCCAGTCTCCAGCTTGCAGCCTCGGCTACAACGCCTTCACAGGCCAGCCGCCAGTCTCTAGTTTCCAGTTTTGGCTACAACGCCTTCACAGGCCAGCCGCCAGTCTCCAGTTTCCAGTTTCAACTACCACGCCTTCACAGGCCAGCCGCCAGTCTCCAGTTCCAGCCTCGGCTACAACGCCTTCACAGGCCAGCCGCTAGTCTCCAGTTTCCAGTTTCGGCTACAACGCCTTCACAGGCCAACTGCCAGCCTCCAGCTCCAGCCTTGGCTACAACGCCCTCACAGGCTAGCCGCCCAGCTTTCGTCCCCAGCCTCGGCTACAACGCCTTCACAGGCCCAGCCGCCAGTTTTCGACTCCAGCCTCGGCTATGACGCCTTTGCAGTCTAGCTGCCCAGTCCCCAGTTCCAGTCTTGGTTATAACGCCCTCTCGAGTTAGCCACCTGGCTCAGTTCCAGTTCTCAGCCATTGCACCTTTCTAGGTCACCCGGCTTGTGTCAGCTCCAGTCCCCATTCCCAGTCACAGTCCCAGCTTCAATTTCCAGTTCCGGTCTTGGTTGCCATGTCCGCCTAGGCCATCCAGCTGGTTTGATCCCAGTTTCCCAGACACATACGAGTCCCATTTTCTTTGGCCAATGGCACAATGTTAGCCAATATTCCACCATCTAGTTCAGTATCAATATACACCCTCCAGAATAACCTCTATAACCCTAAATCACGTAAGTCGTCCCGTTCTTACGGGCCTACATTGGTCCTCTGGTATATGGGCCTTCATCCCCCGGGAGGATTGGCCCCCACATATAGCCTTTCTTTCCCTTACTACCCAGCACTCAACCTCCAGTTTCTAACACCGAGTTTCTTAAACCTGGTTCATGTCATCACTCATGGCAATGCGTCGTAGGAGAAGCAAGTGCGACTAACAATAAGGGGTCGTTAGTTCGCGCGCATCATTCCATTCCATCAAAAAAGGGAGGGAACAACCCAGTAAACAAAGGATCTGGAGTTCATTAATACTCTGTAAAGGGAGCCCAAGACATGCCCTTGGGGTAACAAAATCCATACACTCTAGACATCAAAAAAAAGAGAAGGAGAAGAGGGGAAAGATACAATCAGGGCTCCGGCTCAATCCCCTCTAGCGCCGCAAGGTGAGAATCCGCTGCTGCAAGCTCCACCTCTAGGGTGGAAAAGAGTTGGGCACTGGCTTCGGCTGTAGTCTCAGCCGCCTGCCACTCGCCTCGGATGCGTACGGCGACTACCTATCGCTCCTCCCAAGCCTTTCTCAAGGCCTCGGCCTGGCTCTCCACCTCCCTCAGCTGTGCGGCTCGCACCTGAGATGCTGACGTGGTCGCCTCGGCGTGACTCCTCTGCTCGGATACGGCTGACACAAGCCGAGCCCGCTGCTCCTGTGCCTCTTGGATCGCCGCCAGCCTCTGAGACCTCTGCTCCTGCACCTCGCAGAGTCGTAGGTACTCGGCCCAGATCCCAGCCAACACGGACATCCAGAGCTCATGTGGGAATCCGAGCGCGTGATAGCCCTGGGTGCACTCCCTCAGCCGCTGCCTCAGGTCCTCCGGAGAAGGGAGGGGCTCGCTCTGTGAGTAGCCTCGTGCCCGCTGGAGTAGGGTGGCACCTGCACTCGCCTCCAGGAACGGCTCTAGCGGAGAGGCGAATGGAGGCCACTCGACCCCTAAATCTAGGGAGAAGTCTCCGGACGCAGCCAGCACTCCAGTGGAACCTGCATAGTTCCAACAAACACCAAGGGGAGTAAGTAATACATGAAAGGCTTCCTTCGACAAACAAGGTGAAAAACCTGACAAAAAGAAGGAGACAAGTCTTGCCTCCTTACCTGGAGCAAGTCCAACTGCCCCTGTGGCATCGTCTGTCGGGGTCGAGGAAGGTAACTGCACCTCCACCTCCACGGCATCAGCTACTAGGGTCGGAGAAGGCAATGGTTCCTCCACCATCTGGTCATCCTCAGCAATCACGGGTGGGACAGGGGGCTCCTCCTGCCCACCCTCACCAGGAGCCGACACGTGCACCTCCCCAGAATCTGACACTGCAAATAATTCAAGAACGTCAGCACCCTGATTTATAGAGCTGACAAGCACCAAATAAGGATGGAGAGGACCACTGTATACCTCTAGGAGGTGTCCCCGTCGGAACCTCCCTACCAGCGGAGGCCCCGGAGGACGAAGAGCTCGAGCTTGAACTCTCCTCTATCTCCATCTCCGAGTCGCGGTCGTCGGAAGAACTCGACGGGCTCCCGGATGAACTCCCGGAGGTGGCCGAACCAAAAGCTCCTGCAAGCCAGCACAGCAAACAAGGTCATCACAAGACCCAGCTCTATATAAGGATGCCTCTCCAGCTAAGAGTTGCAAACAGAAAACTCACCGGTCGGAGCCCACCCCTCCGAAACCTTCTCAATATTGCCGATCTCCTCGTCACCCTCAGCAGGGGCCACTTTTGTAGGCCCCTCCTCCACTGTCTCGGCCCCGTCACGGGGCAGCTCACCTTCTTCTAGGGGTAAACGTACACCTGTAAACAATATCGACAGGACTTCAGCACCAGAAGACAATCAACAATAAAAGGCCTAACAGAAGTGGTTAAGTCTCCAGCTACGCACCTGAGGGTCCCATGCTCGAGGACCCGACTAGCCCCACAGTGCATGCCGACACCACGGCCGACAGGGAAGCTCGCTCCACCCCCGCCAACAGTTGCGGCAACAAGCTAGACACTTCCTCAGTCGCTGGTGGCATCGAAGCACTCCTCCCCTCAGGCTCCCCCTCAAAAGAGGGAAGAGACACTTAAGGACCGGTGCAGACCAGCTCCTGAATCATCTCCAAAGTGGCGGCTGGATCCTCACCTGACAAATGACATCATAAAGTCAGTCAGTATCGGCATCCCCGCAACTCTACAATGGAAGGGCAATGCCCTCTAAAGCGATTCAGTGCTCACCCGAGCCATCCTGAGTCACACCGGGCTCCTGTCGGTCAATGGATGGGGGCACCTCACCTTGCATCTCAAGAGAAGCTGCGGTCTCTGATGCCCCGGCCATTTCTGCATGACACCAGCAACTATGTCAATTTCCAGAAGCAAATACAGTCATAAACACAATCTGCTCAGTTCCGGAATTATTTACCTAGCTGGGCATCCTTTAAAGCCTTCCATGGCTCAAAGTCGGGGAAGGTCTCAACATTGGGGGCGGTCTCATCCATCATACGAAGAAGCCTCTCCATATCTATCTCGTGATCAACCCCGCCGTCAAGAAGGGGGTCAACCTCCTGAGGTGGCGAGAAGGCCGCATCAGCCCCGGCCTCCAGCGGCGCTGTGAAAAGCAAATCCAGTTGCACAATGTTAGCCAATTGTCAAGGCTGAATCCATACAAAGCAAGTAGGCGAATATGGCACTTACTCAGAGCCGGCTCCACCTCAATATGCTCCCTGGCAGCGGGTCCCCTAGAGGACTCACCAACCTCCCTGACTCCGGTCTCCACCCGGGGGCGCTTCCTTCGAGACTAAAGGGCCCCGTCACTATCCCTAGAAGATGTCCCTGTGGAAGGATGACCCCTGTCCGCCGTAGGACCTGCCAATAAATACAACCACACAGGATCTCTCACCCATATGCCCTAGGAAACAACAAAAAAGGGCTAGTAGGCTAATGAAAAGGTTTTACCTGAAGTCACGAAGGGGGTCAGAGGCAGAGGAACTAGATGCTCCGGCTTTAAGCCCACGACCTGTGCAGCCTTCGCAACCGCCTCCTATACGTCCCTCAGGGTGTAGGCACACTCGATAAGGGACACCAGCTCTACGGGCCCGGCTGACCCGATCGCATGGGCGATGTGACACCTCCAGTCATCGGCCGCCGTATCTGCAAAGCTCCCCTCAGGGAGCACTCGGTCCAGCGAACCCCACTGCTCAAACCAGCAGTCCTCCAAAAACTGGGTCCACCAAGTCCTTGATGCCTCGGGTCGAGGTGCCCTGACTCTGGTACCTCCAGGAGCCGCCCGCACCTGCCTGACGGGCTTCAGTGCCCCGTTGCCACCTCGCCCGGTCGACAAAGAGCCTCGACTCCCCCGGAGCGCCTGCTGCACCAGCCTCTCCACCTCCCGGTGGATCCGAGAAAAGCGAGTCCGCAGATACCCGTCATCCAGTGCGATGAGAGGCAGGTCCTCCCTCAAGAGACGGGTCTCCTCGGCTTTCCAGATCGCTGAGGTCTTCTGTCAGTACTGATGACTATGCTCGAACCACCATCTGGCGTAATGGACGTCGAACCATCCCCTGCGTCCCGGCACCGGCGTCGACAGTCGCTCCGGCTCTTGGCGACAGTAAAAGTCCCACCACGCCGCGGCCAGCAAATGGGTGTCCCGACCTTTGTACTGATGACCCGCCAAAGGGAACTCCTGGTTCGGCGGGATCCCCTGGTCGTACCTGAAGTTCTGAGCGAACCTGTGCGGGTAGTACGGCACCAAGAAGCTCATCACGGACCGGTGTAAAGGCAGCAGCGCCGGTCGGGTCCTCACCACCCACTCTGTGTACAACGACGCTTCTGGCTCTGGCTGGTAAGGTAGGGCACAGGCCGCCCCACCATTCAAAGGCACCATGATCAGGTGGGAGTCTCTGGTAGCACCGTCAAAGGGAACACCCTCCCCGCCCCTGCCGGGCAAGTAACACAAGACCCTCCTGGCTTCCTCCAGCTGCATCACTGCGTCCCCATCGGGCTGTCCTGTGAAGCTGAACTACAATGGTGCCGCTTGGTTCGTCACAGACCCGCGAGACACTAACCCTGGGAATAGCAACCCAGCCCATGCACTGAGGTAGTGAGTCGGCAGAAGTAGGCTCCGCTCATGTGGCGTCGGGTGCGTCGCCAATACTACCAGTCCCTGGTAAACATTAGCCAAAGCCGCTGGGGCTAAGGCCAGTCTCTGTTGCTCTGCCAATTGGCACGCAGGCCACAACAGCTCTACTCGCAGCAGGCCGTCCTCCCCGTGGGGGACCACGAACGTCGCCAGCCAGTACGCCAAGTATGCGGCCAAGTGCGTCACATCCGGCAGTCAGTGGGGGTTCCACCCCTCCCGTGGAGCGTAGATATACCTCGGATGCGTCCTGAATCGCAGCTCCACCGCTGTATACTCCTCCCAGGGAGTCTGGTCTCTAGCGAACTCCTAGTGAAAATAGAAAGGCCTGTTGTAGAAATGACGAACCCATGTGTTCAGCGGCACTCTCGGAGTTTGAGCTGCTTTCTCTCTCCCAGCTAGGGCCAGGTCCCTCCGGGTCTTCAATAAATACCGATAGTTGTAAGGAACCCGGTATCTCTCATGTCCGTCAGTATGGCTACGATGGAGGTCATCCAGCACTATCTCCTCGTACCCCTCGCCGCTGATCGGCAACCCAGAGATCCTCCACAGAGACCACAAGCCTAATGAGGTCTCTCCCTCAGCCATTGCCACGGTGTTCCACCTGCGGTTGAAGCGCTTCGCCAATGCCTGCAAAAGCCCCGAGTAGCAAGGGTACCCATACAGAGCCGCGGTCACAGCATATCTGATGTCGGCTCGGTCTAGCAGCACCCGGTAGTGGTGTACTATGCCCATCAGCCACTCAGTCACCCCAGGGCGGTATCTGTGTGACGGAATCACCACCCAACGGCCATACCAACTGACTGCACTCTTTCGCAAAATCCCGAAAAGGAGGCTATGGTCGTCATAGTCCCCCGGCATACTCCAACCCTGATGGCTCTAGCACTAACCCTGGACTGCCCTCTATCTCTGCTCGTTGGTGTCCATGCAAATCCCAAAAGGCAAGACCCATCACTCCAGCACGAACTCCGAACTGGTCTGCTCTGCTGAAGAAGCCCAGGCACTCAACGCTGGGGAACTGACTCTGCCTCCAGTAATCCACAGAAAAACTCGGGAAGCCGCAAAGGACAATCCCGTGCAAGCTATCTCGACCCACTAAGATCGCCCGCTCCAGTCGGTGACGGGCTCCAGCAACCCGAGAGTCACTTTCCTCCAGGCCTGGCTGGACAAAGTGCCTGATAAACTCAACCAGGTGACGATCCAAAGGGAACTCCACTGGATAGGCACCGCTGCGATCATAAGTGTAAATTTCACCCGCCTCCGACGTGTGGGCCAGCTCCACAACCCCAACCCCGTTGCCACGCTCGCCGACGGGGCCCTCTGCCATAACTGCCTGCCCACCATCAAGCTGCTCCACGCTAGCCGCGGTAACAACTAGCGGGCCCAAAGGGGGCATGGGCTGCTCTGTCCTCCTCACCCAGTGGTCCTCCTCCCGGACCACACGTCTCGGGACCCTCTCGTCCCTGCCAAATCGGGCCATAGCTGTAAGACATAGCACAAAAATGGTCAGTACTCCAGAAATTCAACACACAAATCACAAACATATGAAGCGTCAAAATGCAACTACAACAACTCAGAAGGAGAGGTTCACGGGCCGTACGCCCTCGTCTCCGCCTCCGATGCACGACCTATGGGGGGCATTTGTTGTACTCGGACTATTTCCCCAGCCAAATACCCAGAGATAGGGGTTCGGGAATTTCCTCGAACACCTTCAAGGCATGGGCTACCTAGCCCATCCGACAATCCAGTGGGCCCGACCAATGGCCCTAGCGCGTTAGCCGAGGCACACGACAGCTCTAGCAATCGACCGGGACCACTCCCAACTCATAAGTCGCGGACTTCCTCCGCACTCTACACAGCCACCTGGGGCACCCCAGGGACACTCCGACTACAAGCCATGCCACGTGGAACTCATAGAAAAGGCTAGGGGCCTACCCCGGAACACCTTCCCTCAACCCTCCAAGGTCAAAGGGAGACCCAAATAGGTCAACCACAGGCTCAGAAGGCCCGTAGTACGCATGTACGGCTCACACACGTGTGTTCGGCATTCTGCCGAACACCTTGTGGGTGCACGTGTTTCAACCCTTCTACGCCAACCCATGGGCCATCCCATGGTCCCAGTACACCAATTGGGTCCTACAACGACCCCCCAGCAAGCCGGGACCACCCCCGACCCTCAGACACGTGGCAACATGCCACTCAACTTTAGCTCTCGGGCCAACCGAGGCTACCCTGCCAACCCGCTGTACAACATGGCACGTAGCACGATGTAAGGCCCATCGGCCCAAGGTGCCTCCTTCTAGCCCCTACGGACTTCTACCCTTGACCCTTGGTCGAATCCGAGGCCCGTCGGCCACCCACGCGGCTCGTTCGGCAACCCAGAGTGTGCCGGGCATTCGCCCGAACACCTTGCGAGTGGCCATTACAACTCGAAGAACAATGGCTCCCATGGGCCATTTCAATACCCTGAAACTTCATATCCCCCAAAGGATATCCCCAGACAACGAAGGAAGATCCCCGGGGGCCATCTCTCGGGGTTACGACTTTGCCCGAGGGCCCGTGCGCCCCAGGGCGTGGCCGCGCCCCTGGGGAGAGCGAACTCCCCGGGGGGCCGCGCCCTCTCCCCAGCCTGGAGGCCCGACGGCCCTCCCTAGTCCCAGTCCCTGCAAACTCTCAGTTTTGCGGTCTGAGGTTCGTGTAAAGCTCATTCGTCGTACTCGTACATGGAAGAATTCGCGAAGACGAAGTCCCGGGAATATGTGGAGTTGCACACGTCAATCCCTCGATCTACGCGCACAAGTAGCCAATCAGCTAGTTCGAGCCCGTATCCTTTGTCTTCTAGCATCCAAACGAGTCAAAGTGGGGCTAAATTAACCAAAAATTGGGTTTTTATAGAAGGGGGGACCACTCCCTCTCTCTCCCTCTACCTGGTCCGCCCAAACCCCCCCTTGGGGAGGGGTTTAGGCAGACCAGCTTGGGCCTCCAAGCTGGTCCGCCTAAACCCCCCTAGGGGGGGGTTTAGGGGGGGGTTTAGGCGGACCAGCCTGGCTCCCAGGCTAGTTCGCCTAAACCCTTGAACAATAAAAAAAAGATTTTTAAATAAAAAAAGGGACCAACATGGTCCGCCCAAACCCCCTTGGGAGGGGGTTTAGGTGGACCAACCTGGACCCCAAGCTGGTCCGCCTAAACCCCCCCAAGGGAGGGGGTTTAGGCAGACCAGCTTGGACCCCCAAGCTGGTCCTCCTAAACCCCATCTCTTCCACTCACACACACACACGAAAAAACACATAAAAATTCAAATAAAATAAAAATAAAAACACTATTTTGGGGGGTTTACCCGGACCAAGTTGGACCCTCAACTTGGTCCGCCTAAACCCTACCCCTCACCCCTCCAAACTTATATAAATTGTCCCCCTTACCAACCAGCTAAACAACAATGCATGCATAGAACGCGTGAAGGAAGGAAGCAACGCACGGACGAGCTAACTTCTCCGGCCTAATTGTCGCACCCTCGGACTCCCGAGGCTTTCGACAAGGGTCGGGAACGCGAGAAGACAAGTGCGCGCGCGATTGACTTGCTAGTCGGCTCACACACGCCAAGGGTATGTCTCACATACTCCCCTCACGCGGTGTCTAGCCGTCTCATGCCAAGTCCATGCCCGCCTCGTGTAAGATGACCGTACCAACGGCGAATACCCCCGCGCCCCAGGTCCGCCCGTGCACATCGACTTACGACACTTACCGCGGTGACGAAGGGCATCGCGTAACGATCACATCGGCCCTCGACACAGATACACATGCCCACCGTTCATCTTCCAGTCGACCGTCGGCCCCTCAGATTGACAAATCAAGTCTAGTCGGACCTCTGGCCTAGGAATTACAGTCCCGGGGCCGACCTTAACTCGCCAGCACGACAACACTCGCTGTCCGAGACCCGGACCCGACCGCTCGCCTTGAGCTGCGTCCGACCTCCGCCAGGCGCCAGCCATGTCCGTTCTGACCACCAAGGTAGTCAGACCTACACCAACTCCTCTACAAAGAGTTCCAGTAAAACACGCGGACACCCGCTTTGTCACGAAATGACCCGGGGGCCGACTCACGTGTTAGAATTGTCCCGTGGCTTGCGCCAGTTGTACTTCGGCCTCCTCGGCCCATTTGTAAAGTTCATGTGGCTCATTGTAAAACCAGTGAAATACATACGCCCGTATTCGGGCCCCCAGCTTCCTACCCACACCACTCGGCATCTGTGCCCGATACCCCAACTCCAGTGAATGCCCCTCAGTCTAACACGTACCCCTAGCTGCTGAATACGCCCGGCCCTACACCCATGGCTTCAGACACATATACAGACTTTTCTTCAGCATGGAACGAAGGTATTCGGATTCAACCCGATGTAAATAAACACCGGTTGCTTGTGGCCGGTGGGGAAAGATGTCTTGTACACGATTCCCGCAATCGCCTACGCACTCGCACCCATGGAACCCCTTCTCTCCACGTGTCGCCCGATCTCCTGAGCCTACGTTCCACGCGATGGTGGCGCTTCCCCGGTCAAACCTTGGTTCCATGAGTGATTGTCGAGAGATCGACTGGCACGCCCGCACCCTGTCCGGTTAACCCTTAGCCCGACATTCCCTTGCCATTCCGCCCCTTTCGACTTTCCGTAAAAGGAGAGTGCCCGGTACCGCCGTGAGAGGCATGCAACCATAAGGAGGATATCTGAGATACATCAAACTCATGTATTTTCCTTCCCCGCTGTATTCCTTCCTTCACCCCGGTTAACCGGCATAAAAACCCGCGCAACAGACTCCCACTGATGCGGGGCTCAACAGATGGCTCGGGAGTGTCATCATCTGCATTGGGATCTAATGTCTCCAAGTCTACAATGTCCATCGGATTTACTGGTGGTTGTGTGCCCTTTTTGCTCTTGAATAATGTGGTCCATGACGATTGCTTCTTCTGTGGAGCAGGCGGCGGCTTATCTGTTGCATGTTGTGTCCCTCTAGATGCCTGAGAAACGAAGGTTTTGTTAGATAAGAAGTTCGAGTAATTTCGTACTGTGTAAATATATACATATGAGTATACCTGAGACGAGTGAATGGGTGCCTTAGACGCTGAGCGTCATAGTGCAGCTGACTAAGATGCCTGTTTGGATGCTACTGAAGGCCACACAATTGAGCCAACAACATATTCAATTAGTAATAGAATATAGCATATAAATCTTCTTATAGTCATATATATTCACCTCTCTAAATGTCGAACTCCCCCTAGTCTCTCTAGAAGTGGATATCCTTCTGGGTTCTGTAGATATTGAATGTCGTGGGGCAGCAACCCGAGACTACTATTCATTTATCGGATCGGCCTGTAATATATTTCATACATCATCATACGTAGATATATGCCTACGCTCTATAATCAAATATGTAATTCGATTTGTATATATTATTTCACATGAGCTATTGGTAGACGTGAATTTGCTGGAGGCTGCATCAATCGCTCCCATGTTGCATCATCGTACACATATCATGTGTCTTCACCCCCAATGATTAGATCTTCATCTAAATTAGCATTCTCATCACGTCTCGTTGCTGACTCGCCTCCAACTGCCTGCACATCGATGTCATCTGCCTCCCCCACTGCCTCCTACACAACCGCTGTGAGAAAAGTATTAGGTCGTGGTGTCTCGCCTGGTTCTTCGCCCTCCTCGTCAAGTTCCGCGTCACCACTCTCAGTTGTCATTCTTGCAACCCATGAAACCATAGGATCATCATCGTCTCGCAAGTACACAGCATCTGTTGGGTCATAATCTCCCTCTCCTCTCCTTGCATCCATTTGCAGATGCTTAACCTTTAGCTTCATGTTGTAATAAACATAGACCATTTTGTCAAGTCTTCTGTGTGTTAGCCTATTTATGAGCTTGGTATGTAAGAAGGAGAATGTCGACCAATTCTTCTCGCAGCCACTCGAGGAGGATGTTTGTGATAGAACTTTCATTGCAATGTTCCTTAATGTCGGTGCACTTGTGCCGTAATTGAGTCACCACTCAGCTGTTATTAAGACAGATGATGAACATTATAATAATTAGACGAAATAAATACTAACCCAGCTATATAATGTTCATTGTTAAAGTACATTACCTGCGTCAAGAGTGTCACGGCTGGCAATGACATTAGGTGTTGCAAATGAACCAATTGTCTCTCCAAATATTTTCATCTGCATTATCGGAAAAAAAATAAGGTACATAATTGCTTTTCATTTCCAAAAGGGTAAAGTATCCAAATATACCTCATTTAACGCATCAGCATCATCTGTTGGGCTGCGAGACAGACAATCTATCACAATGTTGGCGGATTCTATCAAAGTATTATCATAAGCGAGACCCCGAGCATACTGAAATGCGGGGTGTAGGTAGTACGATGCAATCACAGGATATTAGAGTTTTTTGTCATGTAACTATAGATACCGACATTCGAGTCTGTAAATGTTTACCTGTCATGTGAAGATCACGACGCCTTTGCCTGTCCCATCTGTCCTCCATAATTTCTAAGATGACGGGTCCATATTTCTTTGACGTTGCAAGAATCTTCCACTTTGCACCTTCAATGTTGTTGTACACCAACCCCATAGTTGGTACTCTATCCCCATCTACACATCTCAATACCTCGTACAGTGGCTCTATCAATGAAACTGATATCTTGACTCTGTCCCAAAAGTTGCTCGTGTTGACAATCCCTTCAACCTCCCCACCTTCACGTGAAGCGGCAAATGAGGAACTCAGCCAAGTCTCACCCCTAAACATATGCTTCAACCCATCCTTGTGCTTTAGAAGACTTTGTAATGCGATGCAGTTGGTGACAAATCGTGTGATGCCAAGCCTCAACAGTTCGCCACCACAATGCTCTCTCAACCATGCCAATACAAGTGTGTGGTTGTAGATGTATTTCATGACCTTCTGTGCCACATCGACCACAGACTTGACTACACGAAGCTAACCAATCTCTTTCAGCATGAGGTCTACATAGTGTGCAGCACAGGGGGTCCAGAAAAGGTGTCGTCTGGTCCCCATCAACTCTTCCCCAGCCTTTTTATAATTCGAGCCATTATCTATCACCACTTGAACAATGTACTCCTCTCCGATCTCGGTCACCACTTGTTCCATCAATGACAATATATATTGATAACTGTGGACTTGACCTGACGCATCTACCGACCTGTGAAAGAATACATGTCTATGATAATAAATAAGGAAGTTGATCAAACTACTTTTAGTGGTACCTGACCATCCATCACACATTAGTGTGACTCCGTACTTTGACCGTTTCTGTTTGAATGAGTCAACATAACTCTTGATCTCAACAACTTGTTAATCAAGATATTGTTAGGTTCGGTGCAGTATTCAGAGGGGGGGTGAATGAATATAACCCTTCAATAACCTTTACCCAATTAAAAGGTTATGATGCTCACTAACTATCTAGAGTGCTAACTAGACAGATGTATCAAATCTGAAATACTAATTAGCAGTAGCACCATTCTTCCACTCAAATAAACTTTCGCTCACTCAACGGATTAAACACTCAGAACAAGATCTGATCAACCACTTGGAGCGCCCCTATGCAAACATCTAGCGGAAGCAAAACATATAGAGAAATCAGACCACTGCACAGAGGATTTTTAGGTGGTTCGATCCTCCAGACCTACATCCACCCCACACTCAAACCGAGTGTGGCTTCCACTAGCTCACGCTAGAAACAGCAGACTCAGTCTGCAACAAACGCTGCCAAACAGCTTGACCAGGGGAACAACCTCCCCTCTTCCTCCCAACCGGAGGGAACCACTAGTGACACCAGTCACTAGCAAACCAGAGACACAAGGTCTCTCTTCCTCCAGACCTGGAGGGAACCCCTGGACTTGAATCCACAAGCCCAGAACCGGAGACAAGTCTCCCTTCCTCCAAACCGGAGGGAACCCACAAGTAGCTCCCAGCTACTTGCAACCGGAGATCAGATCTCCCTTCTCCTGATCCACAGGAGGAACCCCGACCTCTCTACAGAGTATCGGAAAGCACAGCAAACCAGAAAACAAAGGAAAGACAATAAATGAAAATAACTTCAGCAGACAGAAAGCTGAAACACGAAATGCACAATGTGGCTCTCAACGGAGCTGACTGGCCTGGATTTGATCCACGGTCCAGTAGACAGATCTTCCTCGATCTCACTCTCTTTCTTCACTCTCTCTCTTTCTCTTTCTTCTCTGCTGCACTTCTCTTCTTCTCTCGCTAATCTCTCACTCTCTGCTCTTTCTCTTTCTTTCTCTTCTTCTCCTTTTCTTCTTCTTCTACTCTTCTTCTCTTCTGGATCGTGGCTATCTGTATGGACTTTTCTTTTCGCCAACTCGATCACCCTCCATCTGTGGACGAAGGCTCCTATATATAGCAGCAGCAGTAGGTGGATAGGGCACAAACCGCGTGTGCCTCCCACGTTTCCTGCCCTAATATTTCAGACCACGTGGAGGCTCCTCTGCATCTTGGATCACGTGCCAGATGCAGCCTTGTATCACGTACTGCTTCACGATTAGAGCACCTGTAAAACAGAGTATCGGATAAGTAATCAATTTAAGGAACACCTCTGTATAGATTATCAGAAGAACAGTACTTTAGAAGAAACTTGAACGAGGTTAAAACGAAGCAACACGAAGTGACAAATAGCAACGACACGGAGACAACGCGAGGACACAATAGGGAAAACGACACGAAGTCAGTAAAGACTCGATGTACAACAGTAAGTAACACGAAGTAAAACACACAGACATAAACGATAACACGAGATGCAACTAGAGGACAGAGAGAAGCGACACGAGGTTCACACAGAAAATGACACGAGGTATACTGTGACAGAACAGACACAATGAAGAGAACGACACAAGGTGGTGGCACAGAAAGCAACACGAGGTGCTGCAATGTTCTGCACGCAGTGGAACAAAAAATGACACGAAGACACAGAAACAACAGTAACCGACACGAAGTAAGTACGACACCAAGATGAGGTTGACACGAAATGAAAACAACACGAAGTGAAGTTGACACGAAGTGAAAACAACACGAGGTAAAAAGAAGAACGACACGAGATACATGGAGACAAAACAGAAACCAACACGAAGTGTGGTTTCAACACAAGAAAGACACAAGGTCTAGGAAGAACAAAAACGACACGAAGACACAAAACGAAAAACGACACGAGGTGTAACAAACACGAAGACGAAACACAGGTTTCGACACGGAGTGAAAACGACACAAAGACAAAACAGAATTGACATGGGTTGAAATCAACACGAAGTCAAAAACTGAAATCGACACGGAGTGAAAACGACTCGAAGAGAAAATTGCACGAACTTACGAACGACACGCGGACAACACAAACAGACTCGACTTGATTACGTAAGACCAATACGAAGACAGAACACTAAAACAACACGAAGACGTAGACACTGAACCAACACGAAGACAATCAAAATAAAAACAACATGAAGACAATAAAGCAAAAAACAACACGAAGACAAATGAGACAAGGGAACGACACGAAGTCTAACCTCATACAAGCTTTCCTGTCACGCAAGGAAATCAACACGAAGTGTTGTAAGCTCATACGACACGAGATCTTTTCGTGTTAGTGAGGGGAAACAACACGAAGACTCAAGTACAGAAACAGCACGAAGATGAAGTACAATCTGATGTACAGACTTTGAAGAACAGTGTTGAATGTGTAGACTTGTAGTTTATCATGAAAGAGGGCCAGTGTACAGACTTGCTGTCCTCACAGCAGACGATGTAAACACTTAGCCTATGCAAACCAATGTACAGACTTTGGCGAAGCAAAAGGCTGTATAGACTTGGAGACCCAAAGCCATTGTATAGACTTTGTCTAAGATAAGGCATGAACTGACGTTGTATATACTTAGCCAATGCAAACCAGTCCGATGTATAGACTTTAAGGAAATGCATGCTACAGTGCAATGTCTAGACTTGCGATGTGTTCGCCAAATGCACACTACAGTCCAATGTATGGACTTGGACGAATGATGCATGTGCAGTGAATAGACTTAGGGCATAAACCCCACGATGCACTGTATAGACTATGCACATAACATAAGTCTAACATAAACAATATATCAGTTGTACCAGTCACAGTCATGATGCAATCATCAAGGCACAATGTCATGAAAACACTATATCATTGCTATCATCAAAATACAATATCAATCATCAAAACCACAGCAATGAATGCTTTATGCATCAGTTTAACATGTAACAAGACTGAACATCAAATATGTTAATCTAAACTGAGCAGCAAGATGACTGAACATTTGATTAACTCACATCAACAACCAATCATCAAAGCCATCATTAAAACCATCATCAAAACCAAAACCACATGCATGGGCACAACAGATATATGCCGGCCAACTCTCTCAATGTAGGTGGTTGCACGTGTAACCCAAGAACTTATGCTTCCTGAAACATTGGCTTGTAGTAAGGGCTGTTGGCCGCATTGAAAGGCAGTCCCACGTGGTGCCACCATTTTGCAACGGCATGTCCGAGTTTCTATTTTGGCCCCTTCTGTCCTTATGCATCGTCCATCCTCTTTTGCTTGCCATGCTCTCGGTATAGTGCACCGGGCTCCACATCTTCAATACTGATCGATTGTGTCCTTTTTCTTTGTGAACCCGAGTCACCAGTGAAAAAACCCTTGATGCCCCATGGTTGACGAGTGGAAGATGAACCACCACTGGCTGATGCCTCGTTCCTTGCCACCTCGCGGCTTCGTACTCTCGTCTCCTCGGGCTGTCTTACCTCATCTCTACTCTGACGTAGTGCCTCACGCAATTGCACTTCATATGGATCATTCACCGTCACATA
Source organism: Amorphophallus konjac (assembly GCA_022559845.1). Taxonomy (NCBI): domain Eukaryota; kingdom Viridiplantae; phylum Streptophyta; class Magnoliopsida; order Alismatales; family Araceae; genus Amorphophallus; species Amorphophallus konjac. Next base: position 14,748,780 of record CM040117.1, on the reverse strand, counting down.
CGCATTAGGCAGGTCAGTACGCGCTTGTTTCTCTTCGTCACTGGGTGTCCATGCACATTCATCCTCGTCATTGCCGCCTACTTTTCCGCTAACTGTCACTTAATCTCTTTTCTTCTTTTTTTCCTTTTCTTGCATCTCAACTCTCTTCTCCCGCAGGTGCCTGGCCATTGCAAGCTTCACATCTCTAGGCACATGGGTACACATAGGCACCTCAGAGTATCCCGCACCTGCTCCTCCTACCAAGTGCCTCTTCAACCGAGACACACCTCCTCTCTGGTGTTCTGTTTTGCCGTAGTTGCAATGCCAACACCTACGGTTGCCATCCAACATAACTCAATGTGACCATCCAATGTCATTTGGACGTCCCTTAGGAGTCATAGAGTGCTTAAATGTATCTCCTAAATTTAAGAATTATAAATTATAAATATCACAAGATATGATAATGAATAAATATAAATTATAAATATTTTATAAATTATTTTTGTTACAAATTAATTTTAATATAGAACCATCGAATAAAATTTATAAATGAAAAAATTATCCAAAAAATTAAATTTAAATTTAGAACATCTACAACTAAAAGAATTAAATAATACATCTAAATTAAATTTTACATAGAATCATCTAATAAATTTTACCATCTATGAATTGTATCTAAAATATTAAATTTAATTATTCTATATCTACAACTAAAAAATTTAATTAATACATCTAAATTAAATCAAAATTTTGTTACAAGTAAAATTTTAATGAAAATAATAAATTTAATTGTAGAACATGTAAAACTAAAAAAATATTTAATACATCTAAATTAAATCTATAATTTTTGTTACAAATTAAAATTTATATAGAACCATCGAATAAAATTTACAATCTGTAAATTTTTTCTAAAATATTAATTTTAATTCTAAAATGTTACAACTAAAAAATTAAATTAAATTAAATTTAAAATTCATATATTATAAAAAATTTAACCCCGCCTCCCTCTCACCCCCACCTCCCACCCGTCCCCACCTGCACCTGCCCTTCTACCGCCGCCCACAGGCCACCACCGCCCCCTCCGGCCTCCCACCGGCCAGATTTGGCCGGTGGGAGGCCGGAGGGGGCGGTGGGCGCCGGTGGTTGCCCCCCCACCCCAACCGTGCATCGCACCCTCCCCGTATGCCGTCCCACTGCCGCCCACCAACTGCCCCCCCACCCCAACCTCCCTCCTGATGGGAATCGACGCCGAGCATTAACATTTTTATTTTGCATTTGTGTCCTTCAGTTTGCTTTTATATCCTTGAGAAAGTATATATGCAATTGTAAGGCTTTATAAGCCAATGTGTCATTCCCTAAGATTGTGTGACTTTTTATGCAAATTATCAGTAGGTCCAGCAAGGGGGCCCTCACTCCTTCTCCATTGGTCCACATAAGCCATATGGCTCCATGTGGAGCTGGTCAAAGTCCTAGGTGGCATCTAGAAGGTCAATTGGACACATGAGAGACAAGTGGTTGAAAATGTCAAAAGGAGGCCACATACCTTACCTACCTAGTCAAAGGAGTGTCCCCTCCATATGTAATTTATTTATTTTGAGTTTTTGACCACATGGGAGAAGAAAATAACCTATTTCTCAAGAAATTTCCAGCCCCCCACCCCTTGCCAATCTCTATATAAGCCTATGTATAGTGTCATTAGAGATTAATGAAGGAAAAATTGGCATTTTGCCCCAAGAGAGCTCTTGGAGGGTGCGCCCCTCTCCCCCTATCTCCTTGTTGTTCTTCCCCTTCCTCTAGAAATCTAGGGTAGGAGACCCTTTCTACCTCCCCCTCTCATCCTCTGAGTTCCCTTTCTAAAGTTGTCGTCTCACCACCGCCACCGCCATCGGAGTTCTGTCTCCATCAGGACAGAACCCCACCTCCGTAGATCTATCTTTTTATGCTGCTGTCTGATCGAGCTGAAATTTTTAAAGCTTGTTTCTCTCTTTGTTAGCTTTCCATCCATATATCTTATGCCCCATTTTGATCTCGTTTGATATTTTTCCCGCAATTTCTATACCACCCTTGTCAATCTGTCATTCTGCAGATCTACAGTATAGAGTCGTCTTGTTCTATTTTTGCCACCCCTTATCTATTTTTAGATAATCCCAAAACTATACTGAGTGTTCCCCACGTATATCCCCTTCCACCATAATTTTCTTGGAGTTTACAAAAATCGTTTACCTCTCAGGCAAATGTGTGTTTCAGGCAGATTGTTTGCTGCCCTGTGTATCTGTCAATCCGGGTCAAGAAAAAAAGTCAGTTTGCAGAAGTTTTCATTTTCGATCCGTGTGGTGGATGAAGCTGTAAAAAAATGTATGTTGTAGATCTGTAAGTCTTCTTTCCAACGGTACCAGCCACGCCTCGATCGGCCTCCGGATCTGGGCACAAGCATTTTTACTGTCAAGGCCTGCATATCTGTCCTGTGTGCAGGTCCAAAATTACAGCCCAGAAGAAATTCAAAAATAAATATCAAAGGTCAACTCCAGCGACCGCCCCTTCAGAGAGTCGATCAGGGACATCCCGTCATCGTCTCATCCAAGCGGCGTCTCCAGAAGACATCAAGAAGATAGCGTTCCTTTGGAACGGATTGCTTGCTGTCCACCGAGTTGGCGCAGCACCGAGTTGCAATAGTGTCGAGTCGGACCAGCAGGTCGAGTTCGTGCCGAGTTCGCCTCCAGATTGTTGTCCATCAACCCAGGGTCGGTCCTCCCGGGCCCACTTGTAGCCCTTTACCTCCCTGCGTGGAGTGGCCAATATAATTACTGTTGTAATTAAAGTTTTTACCGTTGTTAACCGGGAGTTACCGTAACTGGCCGGGAACGTCTTCCCCACGCCCGGAGCGTGGAGGTACACTTGCTCCCCACTCTTTATCACATTTGCTTATTTTGTATAGCTTTGAATGTCGCTGCGAGAGTAGGTTTCTAGCTAGATATATTTGTATCACCGCTGCGAGAGAGCGAGTTTGAGTGTTACCGTCCCGTGACTCGATCCGAGTCTACACGGAAAAGCCGATACCCGTGACTCACTGTCAGTTTCTTAACCGTGCCCGGTCCCACGTTTCCCTCGCTAACGGACAATCGCGAGCTCGTCTAGCGTTCGAGGATCGCATTCCTAATTCAAGTCGAGTCCATGGTCCGTCCCGCATCAACTTGGTATCAGAGCGAGTTTGAGTCTAGGGTGTCTAAAATCAAAAAAAAAAGTGTCATTTACGTCTAGTCATCTTCTAAGTCGGTCCAGGTGTCTCAAGTCTAAGTCAGTCCTAGGTGTTGCATTTGTATACCATTATTCGGTATATGAAAAGGTGTTGTCTGAACGTTAGGCTATGCCTATCGGGAAGGCCGCACACTTGCGCGAGTGATCTTCGGATCAATTATCTCCGGCACGTACCGAGTCTTAGTTGTGTCTAGGTTGCTAGTCGAGTCTGCATTCCAACTTTACATCACATAGTAGGGTCGTGTCTAGTCCACGGGTCCAATCTTGTCACCGTGTGACTGCATGTCCACTATCCGCCACCCCCATGGCCGTTCCCCAAGACCATGCGTCCAAGTGGTCATCCCTGGTGGCCCAAGCGAAGGCCTTCATGGCCCGACCCTTGGATTTTACCCCTCTCATTACTAAAGCCACTCTACCCAATGGGTCCACAACGGAACTCCATTTCACCAATAGGGAGTCGGATAATTGGGTTTCTCTTGATATCGTGGAATCCCTCTCCAAGACAGGCGAGATTGTCTGCGATGGTGATTTTGCTTGTGTCGAGTTCCAAAGGAAGATCGGCTCCGTTCTTTACTATGATGGCGCATGGTGCAGGATCGGCACACTTGCTGGCCCATGCATCATTTTAGGGCAAACGTGGTTAGGAGAGAGAAAAGTCAATCTTGACTGGGACAAGAGGACTTGCACCTTATGCCCACCTTACCTACCCGACAAGATCATCCTTAAAGATAGGGCTAAGTCGAGTACCCCCGTATTTCCAGCCACCCAACCCCAGTGGCCCACTCCACCTTCGGATTCACGCTTGGAGCCACCTCGTCCCGAGCCGCCCGTGTTTCTTACGGGTACGCTATACATAGCCGAGTCACTTCTTAGCTGGCTCAAAGATGGCTTGGTCCCACCCCCTTACCCATTCATGGACCCCACCATACCTCTAGTGCTCGTCAACTCCTACCATACAACCTTCCGATCTAGTCACCATGTTGACACACTAAGTGACCTTATTCTTGGTTTAGGTTGGCAATGGGAGTTGACGCATTTATTGACCCGAGGCTTCGACCAACCCATTAGTCGTAGCTTCACCCACCCAGCCATAGGGTCCATTACCTCCATATGCACCGTGGGTTGTGTTACCACGGAGGTTCTTCTACATCTCCCGCTACTGGACGAGCCCGACTTCATTACTTTTCTTCCGAGGGAGGAGTCATATCTCCTATGCACGGTCCCATCTACCACGATGGATGGAGGTGATCATCACCTCCATGAATTTCACCCATGTGACTGTGTAATGGAGAAATCAAAGGGTCACACATTCTTGGACCCATTCGACCCCTTCTCTAGTGGGCCTAGTGATCCATCCCTTCCATTCTACCTTGTCGGGGTAGTCCACTTTCATACCCCTTTCCTACGGGCCGGGTCCTCCATACCCACCAAGCCCATCCACGATACACCTACATCCGGCTCACCTAGCCCTCTCGAGTCTCCCAAATCCAATAGGCAGTCGCATGTTAGGTACAAAGTAGGGTGTCTAGGAGTCCCACTTTCCGCCAACCATCAGTTGCCACTAGTGCATGCATGGCACATATTCGGGTGTCCTGGTCCGCCGTCACCCATGTACGGGTCGGACTAACATTAAGTGTGTCTAGGGTCTTGTGTGTCTGTGCATCCATCGAATCGAGTCGGTTTGTATGCTCGCGTTGTTAGTCCTTGCGAATTAAAGACTTGTCAGACTATCGGGATCGGTTCTACCTCATATCGGATCTAGTCACATAAGGGACAAGCGGTGATTCCTAGTGAGTCTTCGAGCCGCCTTCCCTCATTTGAGAGTGACCCCACCCCGGAATGTTCACCTCTAGCCTCATTCCCATGGCAGCGTATGCATATCGAATCTATACGGGGTGAGCAGGTGTTGATTACTTGGAGTGGAGCGTACTTTGCGCTTCCAGGTACGATGACGGATCCGCCGACGTCATGAGCAGCAGCACCCCTTACTCGACGGGGTCGAGTTCTTCTCACCCGGGGAGAGTTGATGGGAATCGACGCCGAGCATTGACATTTTAGTTTGCATTTGTGTCCTTTATTTTAGTTGTATATCCTTGGAAAAGTATATGTGCAATTGTAAGGCTTTGTAAGCCAATGTGTCATTCCCTAGTATTATGTGGGTTTTTATGCAAATTATCAGTAGGTCCAGCAAGGGGGCCCTCACTCCTTCTCCATTGGTCCACATAAGTCATATGGGTCCATGTGGGGCTGGTCAAAGTCCTAGGTGGCATCTAGAAGGTCAATTGGACACATGGGATACAAGTGGTTGAAAATGTCAAAGGGAGGCCACCTACCTTACCTACCTAGTCAAAGGAGTGTCCCCTCCATATGTAATTTATTTATTTTAAATTTTTGACCACATGGGGGAAGAAAATAGCCTATTTCCCATGAAATTTCCAGCCCCCCACCCCTTGCCAATCTCTATATAAGCCTATGTATAGTGTCATTAGAGATTAATGAAGGAAAAATTGGCATTTTGCCCCAAGAGAGCTCTTGGAGGGTGCGCCCATCTCCCCCTATCTCCTTGTTGTTCTTCCCTTCCTCCAAAAATTTAGGGTAGGAGACCCTTTCTACCTCCCCCTCTCATCCTCTGAGTTCCCTTTCTAAAGCTGCCGCCGCCACCGTCGCACCGCCGTCGCGCCGCCGCCGCCGCCACCCGAGTTCTGTCTCCATCAGGACAAAATCCCACCTCTGTAGATCTATCTTTTTATGATGTTGTCTGATCGAGCTGAAATTTTTAGAGCTTGTTCCTCTCTTTGTTATCTTTCCATCCATATATCTTATGCCTCATTCTGATCTCGTTTGATATTTTTCCCATAATTTCTATACCACCTCTATCAATCTGTCATTCTGCAGATCTACAGTATAGAGTCGTCTTGTTCTATTTTTGCCACCCCCTTATCTATTTTTAGATAATCACAAAACTATACTGAGTGTTCCCCACGTATATCCCCTTCCACCATAATTTTCTTGGAGTCTACAAAAATCGTTTACCTCTCAGGCAAAGGTGTGTTTCAGGCAGATTGTCTGCTGCCCTGTGTGTCTGTCAGTCCGGGTTAGGAAAAAATGTCAGTTTGCAGAAGTTTTCATTTTCAATCTGTGTGGTGGATGAAGATGTAAAAAATGTATGTTGTAGATCTCTGAGTCTTCTTTCCAACGGTACCATCCACGCCTCGATCGGCCTCCGGATCTGGGCACAAGCATTTTTACTGTCAAGGCCTACAGATCTGTCCTATGTTTAGGTCCGAAATTATAGCCCAGAAGAAATTCAAAAATAACTATCAAAGGTCAACTCCAGCGACCGCCCCTTCAGAGAGTCGATCAGGGACATCCCGCCATCGTCTCATCCAAGCGGCGTCTCCAGAAGACATCAGGAAGACAGCGTTCCTTTGGAACAGATTACTTGCTGTCCACCGAGTCATCCACCGAGTTGGCGTAGCACCGAGTTGCAATAGTGCCGAGTCGGACCAGCAGGCCGAGTTCGTGCCGAGTTCGCCTCCAGATTGCTGCCCGTCAACCCAGGGTCGGTCCTCCTGGACCCACTTGTAGCCCTTTACCTCCCTGCGTAGAGTGGGTAATATAATTACTACTGTAATTAAAGTTTTTACTGTTGTTAACCGGGAGTTATCGTAACTGGCCAGGAACGTCTTCCCCACGCCCAGAGCGTGGAGGTACACTCGCTCTCCACTCTTTATCACATTTGCTTATCTTGTATAGCTTTGAATGTCGCTGCGAGAGTAGGTTTCTAGCTAGATATATTTGTATCACCGCTGCGAGAGAGCGAGTTTAAGTGTTACCGTCCCGTGACTCGATCCGAGTCTACACGAAAAAGCCGATACCCGTGACTCACGGTCGGTTTCTTAACCATGCCCGGTCCCACGTTTCCCTCGCTAACGGACAATCGCGAGCTCGTCTAGAGTCCGAGGATCACATTCCTAATTCAAGTCGAGTCCGTGGTCCATCCCGCATCACCTCCTCCCTCCTCCCTCTTTCCCCCGGTCCCCGTCCGACCTCCCACTGCCGCCTCCCACCTCCTCCTCTGATGTGACACGATCCCTCGGACCTAGATTCGCAATCACCAGCAATCCCATTTGTTCGGAGATCCTGATGCTCGCCAGCAATCCCATTTGCTTGAGTGGGTTCGCAATCAATTGATGTGAAACGACCAATTGATGTGACACGACCCCTCGGACCTAGATTCGCAAGCAACCGAACCGAACGGCGGACCCACTCAAGCGGGTTCACCCGCATCACGCACACCTGGGGCCTTAAGGCGGACCGGCGATGGGGATGAGGGTCCGAGGTGGGACCTTCCTGCTCCAGGGGTATGGCTAGCTAGGGGAGGACCCCAATGGGCCAGGGTTGCCCAATTCATGGGCAGCCGACACGTCGTGGGCGTGGGTAGTAAGGTTGCTCTCTCAACTCACTCCGCGGTGGTCGCATAATTCAATGGAGTTTGAGATCGGGCTCTCACCTCACCGCCGACGGGAAACTAGAAATGATACTAAGACAAGCAAAAGTAAATGCAGCAGAGGAATTGACCAGAAGCTCACCTGATCGGTGTGAATACACCGATCTCGGCCGGAGACGAGGGCGAGCAGGGAGGCGTGGGCTACCCGTACGCCGCGCCGATGACGCTTCAGCCGATGACCTGCTAGTACAATCACTACGCCCTCGCAGAGGGGGTGGACTAGGGATAGGGGTCATCCAATTACAATCAAAACTACCTCCACACAGGGAGGGGTGGTCAGCCGGCCAGGCGGGATAGGGAGGAAAGCTAAGGAAGAAGCCGAATGACCCTTTGTGGTTCTACCTGCCTATCTGCCTATCTGATAGATGCTCGATGTTAACGCTGCCAAGGATGCTCCCAAACTCAGAAGAGAATAAAACTAGCGCCAAATCGTCACTGACTGGCTCGGGATGACTCCTAAATTTTCTCAGGATGACTTGTCACCACTGACGGTCGGGGCAGGCACTGGATCGGTGCTGTTTGGCTCAGTCTCGAACTGGTTCCTAGACACTGCAGCAGGATGATGAAGTCCCCATGAACGCTACCATGATCCGAATGAGACGGAACCAGGAGGGACGCCAGCGTGGATGAGTCTTCTTCGATTAGCAAAAAATAACGGTGCTAGAGGAGGTCAGGGTCGAAAGTTACAGCCTGAAGAGTGGGAAGAGGTCAGGACTGCTTCTGGCTGACCTGCCATGCGTCCCTAAGGTAGAAAAATTGGAACAGAATGCTCCGGCCTCCAAACGATGCCCCGCTGGTTGTGTTGGATAGGCAACTAGTAGAGCTTCACTCCGGTCAAATGGTATGCCAAGGGGAGCTGGGGTGTGGCCGCAGTAGGTTCTGAACTGAGGCTCTCGCCTCTGCTCGAGTGCCGGATGCGCTGTCGGGCGAGAACGGATGTCGTGGACGGCTCCGAACTCAGATCGAGGCGGGATCACCTTGCCTGCGAAGTCGCTTCGAAGATCTTTCCGAAAATATAGGATATACCACCGAAAAATGGGTGATGAAGATGTTGCAGCCTCTGCAACCTCGTGGTACTCTGCTGCTACAAGTTTCAGACTGGTAGTAGAGAGAGATGGTGATCAAATGGAAGGGAATGGAGAGGATGACATGGGGGAGAGGGGTGGGAGGTACTCCTAGGTGTGTGGGGTAAGGGATGTTGTAATGCTCTGGATCCTTGCAAGATCTTCATTGGATCTTTCGGATCTGTTTCGGTGAGTTTCGGGTCGCTTTGGTGGCTTCCGAGTTGAGTTTTACGATCCATGTGGGTTTTTCCCGCATACTAGTTACGGAACCCTACGGTGAGTTTACTTGTCAGTTCATCGACTCGTGGATGCTGCAGCGACGATGTACTCCCCGAGTCGGTCATTTCGACTATTTTTACGTATTTTTCGGAGATAGGCCCTAAAATCGGATTTTTTGGAAATTAGGAAAATTCATAATTTCTTTTCCTTTTTATTTCCTTTTTCCTCTCTCCCCCTTCTCTCTCTCCTCACTCTCGCGCTCTCTTCCTCTCTCTCCCGTCCTCTCTCGTTCTCCCACCCTCTCGCCTCCGGTTGCAGATGGAGGGGTCCGTTGGTGAGGTGCCGACATCGGGAAGCTGCTGAGGCGCGTGACGGAGCGAAGATCGGGATGGTTTTGGCGCGATCCGGAACGGTGGATTCAAAGCTGACGTTTGAGCTCGCGACATGGTTTTCAGCGCGGTTTAGTCCCTTCGGGGCACAGTTTCTTCGGTGGAGGTAGGGTGATGGTTCCTCACTTCCTCCTACACGTTTTCCCTGCCATTGCACGTCGTTTGGCACGGAAACGGCCGAGTTTGGGCTCGTTTAGCCTAAACTGTGATTTTTGGGTTTTGTAGGGTTCGCCAGAAAATGGCAACCATTTGCGGTGTAGTTAGTGTTGAATTGACCGCAGGGATGTCTGGATCCCATCTATGCTAGTTTCGTGTTGATCGGTGGTCATTCGAGGCCGGTAGGAGTTCGGGAACCTTGGTGACTCGTTTAGGGTCGATTTGCCCAAATCGCCCCGATCTAGCATTTTGATGGGTGCATGTGGGCTTTTTAGCCCCCTGATGTTGTTTTTCATCATCTAGTGTTGTTTCCCCTGCGCTTCGGCGTGAATGGAGCGTGGAACGGGCCGATTTGGCCATTCCACTATTTTCCCGCCGTGACTGGTGTGGCGGCCATTTCAGTGACTGCTAGAGGTCCATCACGGCCCTACGACAGACTGTCACAGCGTCTGGACGTTTTTAGCTCTTCGTGGTTTTGGGAGTGTGACGGCCCAGGGGTGGCGCGTCACAGCTCTCTGACGCGCCTGGAGTGGTGCGTCACGCCTATTTTGTCGTTTAGTGTTTTTGTTAAGGCGGTTCCTCTGACGCGCCTGTCCCTGTGCGTCAGGTTCATGTAACGCGCCTTGTGTAGGCCGTTACGTTGCGTTTGACTTGGTGTTTGACCGTTGAGTCGGTTCGTGTAGCGACTGTGCCCTTGTGCGTCACAGCTGTGTAACGCGCCTGCCCCAGGCCGTTACACTTTGTTTGGGTGAGCTGGGTAGCTATGCCTGTTGGTTCTAACGGCCCTGCCCCTGTGCGTCACAGTGGTGTAACGCATCTGCCGTGGACCGTTACGTGTTGTTTTGGGTCTGTTGGCCCTGACGCGTCTGCTCCCGTGCGTTATGTTGGCGTAACGCGCCTGTTGTGGTGCGTTAGGCCGCTGTAACGCGCCTGCCATGGCGCGTTACGCTGTTTGCATTTTGGTTTAGAGCGTGTTGGCTCTGACGTGCCTGCTCTAGTACGTCAGGCTCGTGTAACGCCCCTGGGGAGGTGCGTTACAGTCTTGATGTGGCCGTGTTTGCCGTTGGGTGGTTCGGTGACCGCCCGGGGTTTTGGTCGGCTGTAGGGTTGTGTGTTAGGGCGGTGTCTATTCGTCGACGATCTTCTGGATCGATCGGTTAAGGTTGACTGGGTGCGGTCTACTCCCTGACTGCTACAGTTTCCTAACGATTCCATCTAGAACTGCCATGGTTATTTTCCGTTGTTTTGGTTTCTGCTTGTCTTGGCTTGACCTTGTGGTCTGCCCGTTGTCCCGTGGATGTCTCCTAACATCCTATGAGGGCTAAGACTACGTTATGAGATAGCTAGGAGTCTTCTTGCTTGATGTAGGATTCTCTATCCTACTTTTGTATGTGTCTTTGTTGGGTTCCGGTCAACCCAGGGTGACCTAGCGGTTGACGGGTGACCTTGTGTGTGGGTGTCTTGGCGGTTTTGTCCAGTCCGAGACACTGGTTCTGGATGCCTTGAGGTATTGTCTTACCTTGGTTTGCATGTCCAGGCGTGTCTGAGGGTCTTCAGTGTTCCCTCAGGTCTCCGTGAGTCGTTTTCTGCGTAGCGTCGTTTCACGTGGCTTAGGATTAGACCGATTGGCGGCTTGTTCCGCTGTCTGTGACGATCTTGCCTTTGAGTCGTTCGACTCGAGGATCGTTACGTGTAGGTCTAGTTGCCTAGTCCTGAGTCTGTCGGCAGTGGTTGTACTGCCATGGGTGCTTCGTAGTACGTGTGACAGCATGTCCGCTTGTCTGTACTCTAGCACTTATGTTTCAGAGCCTTGTGTCTCGTGAGCCTCCATTTGTTGTTACCCTAAGGCCTTGAGTTGCCGACCCGCCTGCGGATGGCGGAGGGGGATGTTCCCATTACACGGTTTGTAAGCTAGTTTCCGTGGACTCCTGTGTGGTAGTAGCGTCCGCTACGGGGAGAAAACTAGCTAGAGGCCTGGCTTGAGCATAAAGCTTGTGTGTGCACATGTGGTCAGGGGCGGTTGGACTGACGCCGACAGGCGTGACCCTGACTAGTTACTCGTCATGTTGGTACTGCGGTCCCGCTTTGCGTGGGTGCGGTTGTTTCTCCTTGGACTCGGAACGGAGGTTCCTTGGACTTGGTTGTGTGGGTGTCTTGTCCCTGTCGGTTCTTTAGAACGACAGCGTTGACTAGATACTTGTGGCGGAGCATAAGACGTCTGTGGACGCAGCTGGATGTTCTTCTTGCGAGGAGGTGCTTCCATCTCGTGGCACGTGGCTTTTCGTGTTTCTTGCGCGTCGTGACCTTTCTGGGTTAGCCTGTCTGTGGCTGTACCCGAGGTCATTGTCCTGTCTCCTGCATGATGTTCTGGTCATGCGTGGGGCAGTGTGCATGATGTTCCGATCGTGAATGTTGTCGAGTCTGTGGGTCTTCTCTAGACCTTTCATTTGTTCGGGCAGGTCCTCGTCTTAGACCTGGTGTTATGTCAACAGATCGGTAACTTCTGACTTTGTTGGATCAGAGTCGCCCTTCTATTTTTGCTTGGAGTAGTTTGGGGTGCCGAGGATAGTTCGGCCGCCGCTTGTCTGGTGCGTGTTCTCCCCTTTCCTACTTGTTCCCTACTCCTACTTCTCGTCTGTTCACTACTGCTTGTAGCGTAGTTTTACAGCTTTGTAGTGTAGTTTTCCTGCTTTACTACACCTGCTGTTTTTATTGTTGATGTTCCTTGTTACTGCTTGTTTTTCAGTGGGGATCCGCGTGACCCCTACTGAGCGAGTGACACGTGGCTCACCCCTACTTTTTAGGTGGGGTGACGTCGTTCGTTCTGCTTCCGCATGGTTCCTGGTGCGCATGCTCGTTGCGTGCCGTCGCGGCCAGCTGGTACCTGCGTCGGGCTTCTCCCAATTTCCCGGTACGTCTTTCCTTTCTGTCGACTGTACTGTGCTAGACTTGTTGTCTTTACCTTTGGACTTGACTCTGGTGGTGCATAATTGTTAAATTGAACTTGTTAATTAAAAAGTAATTTTATTTCTGCTACTTTAGCAACCCGATCTAATGAAATTTAATTGCTTCCGTTATATCTCTGTGGCTTCAATGTACTCTACCCATGCCTTTTATCCCTTCGGAGCTTTCCCGCTCTTGAGAGGCCTCGCGGGTTCCAAGTGGTATCACGTGTATTCGGTAGTCCTACCGGGTATACCTGATATCCGGAATCCGGGTCGCTACCACTTGGTATCAGAGTAGTGTTCTGAGATGTTCGGAGTTCTTTTCTGAGCTATCAGAGCATTGTTGTGTGAAGTACATGGGAATCCGAGATATATGGTATCCAGAGTCGTGAAAGTCCAGTACAGTCTTCAGCTGGCTTCGGTTTGCGATTCTTTGTCGCTTTGCTTTCTATTTGTTGTCTTGTGCGTGTTGTTCTGGCACTGTACGAGATGGTCCTGCTCTCGTCAGGATGTGACGAGGCGTTTCTTTTTTGTCGTTGTGTTCGTTTCGATCATGTTGTACTTGGCAGTGTTCGCCGAAAGGCTTGAATCTGTAGTACGTTGTTCGAGGTTTTCTTGTAAGTTGTTCAGGTTGCTGTTGACCTTTAGCCTTGGTCTGATGACCGTACACGTTCTCACGTTGTCTTGGTCGTCCCGGCTTGAGTCTTTTCAGCTCCTGATGTGTTTCGCTTCTATTGAAGTGCTCGTTTAGATTCCGTGTTTGAGAAGTTGCTCAGGCAAGCTAGGATTTTCCCTTTCTGGTGAGCTTTCGTGGTTGAGCTTATTGCTTCTCGTCCCTTCTGGTGGAATCTTTTCGAAGTTTGCCTTGGAATTGCTATCTTAGTGATGCCTTTGTCCTGTGTCTACTTAAGTGTGGACATCTTTGTTTTGAGCCTGATCTGCTCTCTGCTTTACGGTTGCTTAGCTTTGGACTCCATTATGGTGTTAAGAGCTATTGTGTACCGTAGTTGTCGTGCCGTGTCCAGCGGCTGATGTATTGTGAAGGCTCATTTATCATTTTCAGGACGTGAAGGTAAGCTGAGATTGATGCTTTCCTTGTGCTTTGTGCTGAAGCTGGTGCTCTTCTCTTGTTGCACTTGGGCTCCTTGTGATCGGTTGCTCGCGAGATCGGCACTCGTGGCGTGTGGTTTACGATCTTCGTAGGTTGCGATGGCGCCTGGTGTGTGCTGAGATGCAGATACCGAGATGTGTTCTGTTGCCTGTGTGCGTTGTAGAGTGCGCAGCGGAAGCGTGTGGGTGTGCTACCCACTGGTCAAGAATTTTGTTCTTTCTCGATGTGACTTCGTCTTGGCTTCTTGTGCCTTGACTTTGTCTGTTGCCGTGTTGTTGCTGGTGTTTTTCTGGTGTTGGCATCGGCATTTGCGAGTGTTGGGGAATTTGTCGGCATTCCTTGCTGATTGAGTACCCTCTGCTTTGCATTCCTTTTCTTGGGCGTTGTGCTCTCGAGGCATGTTTATAGTCCTTGAGTTGCGTTCCCCGAGATTGTTGTTGTTGTTTTGGCACTATTTCTCTATGATTTTGTGTCCCTGTTTTGGACCAGGCCTTGTCGGTTAGCTTTGATGTACTCTTTTTCCCTAGAGTTAGCTTGCGACTCGATCAGATGTAATATCTGAGTGAGGACTGACTTGTTTGTGCCTGTGGTCTAGTGTTGTCATTGGTGTCCCGTGTGCCATGTGTTCCCTGTTACCTTTGGCACTGGAGCCGATGATGTGGTCGAGCTGTCAGTTGAGAGGATTGTATCTCCTTGCTTGAGCTGATACTCGCCGTGTCGGTTGTTTCGTTTCCTCGTTGTCTGTTGTTGTGGCAGTCGTGTCTCTTTCCCCTGTGAGACGTGAACAATGTTGCCTTGTTTCGGAGGTGTCGGACTTGTGTCCACTTGTGTCGTGCTCGATCCAGAGCATGTGCTCGTGATTGTGGTCTGACAATGCTCCTCTGAGTTGTGTTTTTCAAGATTTGTGTTGCTTTCGTGGTTGTGTTGCTGGGTTGTTCTTCCCTGCTTCTCCTTTGTCAGTCCTTAATTTCGAGGGCGAAATTTCTTAAAAGAGGGGAGGATGTAATGCCCTGGATCCTTGGTAGATCTTCATTGGATCTTTCGGATCTGTTTCAGTGAGTTTCGGGTCGCTTTGGTGGCTTCCGAGTTGAGTTTTACGATCCATGTGGGTTTTTCCCTCGTACTAGTTACTGAACCCTACGATGAGTTTACTTGTCAGTTCATCGACTCGTGGATGGTGCAGCGACGATGTACTCCCCGAGTCAGCCGTTTCAACTATGTTTGCGTATTTTTCGGAGATAGGCCCTAAAATCGGATTTTTCAGAAATTAGGAAAATTCCTAATTTCTTTTCCTTTTTATTTCCTTTTTCTTCTCTCCCCCTTCTCTCTCTCCTCACTCTCGCGCTCTCTTCCTCTCTCTTCCGTCCTCTCTCGTTCTCCAACCCTCTCGCCTCCGACTGCAGACAGAGGGGTCCGTTGGTGAGGAGGGGACGTCGGGAAGCTGCTGAGGCGCGTGACAGAGTGAAGATCAGGATGGTTTTGGCACGATCCCGAACGGTGGATTCAAAGCCGACGTTTGAGCTTGTGGCGTAGTTTTCAGCGCGGTTTAGTCCCTTCAGGGCACGGTTTCTTCGGTGGAGGTAGGGTGATGGTTCCTCACTTCCTCCTGCACATTTTCCCTGCCATTGCACGTTGTTTGGCGCGGAAACGGCCGAGTTTAGGCTCGTTAAGCCTAAACCGTGATTTTTGGGTTTTGTAGGGTTCGCCGGAAAACGGCAACCATTTACGGCGTAGTTAGTGTTGAATTGACCGCTGGGATGTCTGGATCCCATCCATGCTAGTTTCATGTTGATCGGTGGTCATTCGAGGCCGGTAGTAGTCCGGGAACCTCGGTGACTCGTTTAGGGTCGATTTGCCCAAATCGCCAGGATCTAGCGTTTTGATGCGTGCATGTGGGCTTTTTAGCCCCCTGATGTTATTTTTCATCGTCTAGTGTTGTTTCCCCTGTGCTTCGGCGTGAATGGGGCGTGGAACGGGCCATTTTGGCCATTCCACTGTTTTCCCGCTGTGACTGGTGTGGCGGCCGTTTCAGTGACCGCCAGAGGTCCATGACGGCCCTACGACAGACCGTCACAGCGTCTGGGTGTTTTTAGCTCTTCGTGGTTTTGGGAGTGTGACGGCCCAGGTGTGGCGCGTCACAGCTCTCTGACGTGCCTGGAGTGGTGCGTCACGCCTATTTTGTCGTTTAGTGTTTAGGTTAAGGCGGATCCTCGGACGCGCCTGTCCCTGTGCGTCGGGTTTGTGTAACGTGCCTTGTGTAGGCCATTACGTTGCGTTTGACTTGGTGTTTGACCGCTGAGTCGGTTCGTGTAGCGACTGTGCCCTTGTGCGTCACAACTGTGTAACGCGCCTGCCCCAGGCCGTTACACTTTGTTTGGGTGAGCTGGGTAGCTGTGCCTGTTGGTTCTAACGGCCCTGCCCCTGTGCGTCACAGTGGTGTAACGTGTCCGCCGTGGACCGTTATGTGTTGTTTTGGGTCTGTTGGCCCTGACGCGTCTGCTCCCGTGCATTAGGTTGGCGTAACGCGCCTATTGTGATGCGTTAGGCCGCTGTAATGCGCCTGCCACGGCGTGTTACGCTGTTTGTGTTTTTGTTTAGAGCGTGTTGGCTCTGACGCGCCTGCTCTGGTGCGTCAGGCTCATGTAACGCCCCTTGGGTGGTGCGTTACAGTCTTGATGTGGCCATGTTTGTCGTTGGGTGGTTCGGTGACCGACCGGGGTTTGGGTCGGCTGTAGGGTTGTGTGTTAGGGTGGTGTATGTTCGTCGGTAGTCTTCTGGATCGATCGGTTAAGGTTGACTGGGTGCGGTCTACTCCCTGACTGCTACAGTTTCCTAACGATTCAATCTAGAACTACCATGGTTAGTTTCCATTGTTTTGGTTTCTGCTTATCTTGGCTTGACGTCGTGGTCTGCCCGTTGTCCCGTGGATGTCTCCTGACATCCTATGAGGGCTAAGACTACGTTATGAGGTAGCCTGGAGTCTTCTTGCTTGAGGTAGGATTCTCTATCCTACTTTTGTATGTGTCTTTGTTGGGTTCCGGTCAACCCGGGGTGACCCAGCGGTTGACGTGTAACCTTGTGTGTGGGTGTCTTGGCGGTTTTGTCCAGTCCGAGACACTGGTTCTGGATGTCTCAAGGTATTGTCTTACCTTGGTTTGCGTATCCAGACATGTCTGAGGGTCTTCGGTGTTCCCTCAGGTCTCAGTGAGTCATTTTCTGCGGAGCGTCGTTTCACGTGGCTTGGGATTAGACCGATTGGCGGCTTGTTCTGCTGTCTGTGACGATCTTGCCTTTGAGCCGTTCGACTCGAGGATCGTTACGTGTAGGTCTAGTTGCCTAGTCCTGAGTCTGTCGGCAGTGGTTGTACCGCTATGGGTGCTTCGTAGTACGTGTGACAGCGTGTCCGCTTGTCTGTACTCTAGCACTTGTGTTTCGGAGCCTTGTGTCTCGTGAGCCTCCATTTGTTGTTACCCTAAGGCCTTGAGTTGCCGACCCACCTGCGGATGGCGGAGGGGGATGTTCCCATTAAACGGTTTGTAAGCTAGTTTCCGTGGGCTCCTATGTGGTAGTAGCGTCCGCTACAGGGAGAAAACTAGCTAGAGGCTTGGCTTGGGCATAAAGCTTGTGTGTGCACACGTGGTCAGGGGCGGTTGGACTGACGTCGACAGGCGTGACCCTGACTAGTTACTTGTCATGTTGGTACTGCGGTCCCGCTTTGCGTGGGTGCGGTTGTTTCTCCTTGGACTCGGAATGGTGGCTCCTTGGACTTCGTTCTGTGGGTGTCTTGTCCATGTCTGTTCTTTGGAACGACAGCGTTGACTAGATACTTGTGGCGCAGCATAAGACGTATGTGGACGTAGCTGGCTGTTCTTCTTGCGAGGAGGTGCTTCCGTCTCGTGGCACGTGGCTTTTCGTGTTTCTTGCGCACCGTGGCCTTTCTGGGTTGGCATGTCCGTGGCTGTACCCGAGGTCATTGTCCTGTCTCCTGCATGATGTTCTGGTCATGTGTGGGGCAGTGTGCATGATGTTCCGGTCGTGAATGTTGTCGAGTCTGTGGGTCTTCTCTAGACCATTCGTTTGTTTTGGCAGGTCCTCGTCTTAGACCTAGTGTTGTGTCGACAGATCGGTAACTTCTGACTTTGTTGGATCAGAGTCGCCCTTCTATTTTTGCTTGGAGTAGTTTGGGGTGCCGAGGCTAGTTCGGCCGCCGCTTGTCTGGCGCGGGTTCTCCCCTTTCCTACTTGTTCCCTACTCCTACTTCCCGTCTGTTCACTACTGCTTGTAGCGTAGTTTTACAGCTTTGTAGTGTAGTTTTCCTGCTTTACTACACCTGCTGTTTTTGTTGTTGTTGTTCCGTGTTACTGCGTGTTTTTCAGTGGGGATCCGCGTGACCCCTATTGAGCCAGTGACACGTGGCTCACCCCTGCTTTTCAGGTGGGGTGACGTCGTTCGTTCTGCTTCCGCGTGGTTCCTGGTGCGCGTGCTCGTTGTGTGCCGTTGTGACCAGCTGGTACCTACGTCGGGCTTCTCCCGATTTTCCGGTACGTCTTTCCTTTCTGTCGACTGTACTGTGCTAGACTTGTTGTCTTTACCTTTGGACTTGACTCTAGTGGTGCATAATTGTTAAATTGAAATTGTTAATTAAAAAGTAATTTTATTTCTACTACTTTAGCAACCCGATCTAATGAAATTTAATTGCTTCCGTTATATCTCTGTGGCTTCAATGTACTCTACCCATGCCTTTTATCCCTTCGGAGCTTTCCCGCTCTTGAGAGGCCTCGCGGGTTCCATGTGGTATCACGTGTATTCGGTAGTCCTACCGGGTATACCTGATATCCGGAATCCGGGTCGCTACAGCTTGATATCAGAGTAGTGTTCTGAGATGTTCGGAGTTCTTTTCTGAGCTATCAGAGCATTGTTGTGTGAAGTACATGGGAATCCGAGATATTTGGTATCCAGAGTCGTGAAAGTCCAGTACAGTCTTCAACTGGCTTCGGTTTGCGATTCTTTGTCGCTTTGCTTTCTATTTGTTGTCTTGTGCGTGCTGTTCTGGCACTGTACGAGATGGTCCTGCTCTCGTCAGGATGTGACGAGGTGTTTGTTTTTCATCATTGTGTTCGTTTCGATCATGTTGTACTTGGTAGTGTTCGCCGGAAGGCTTGAATCTGTAGTACGTTGTTCGAGGTTTTCTTGTAAGTTGTTCAGGTTGCTGTTGACCTTTAGCCTTGGTCTGATGACCGTACACGTTCTCACGTTATCTTGGTCGTCCCGACTTGAGTCTGTTCTGCTCCTGATGTGTTTCGCTTCTATTGAAGTGCTCGTTTAGATTCCGTGTTTGAGAAGTTGCTCAGGCAAGCTAGGATTTTCCCTTTCTGGTGAGCTTTCGTGGTTGAGCTTATTGCTTCTCGTCCCTTCTGGTGGAATCTTTTCGAGGTTTGCCTTGGAATTGATGTCTTAGTGATGCCTTTGTCATGTGTCTACTTAAGTGTGGACATCTTTATTTTGAGCCTGATCTGCTCTCTGCTTTACGGTTGCTTAGCTTTGGACTCCATTATGGTGTTAAGAGCTGTTGTGTACCATAGCTGTCGTGCCGTGTCCAGCGGCTGATGTATTGTGAAGGCTCATTTATCATTTTCAGGACGTGAAGGTAAGCTGAGATTGATGCTTTCCCTGTGCTTTGTGCTGAAGCTGGTGCTCTTCTCTTGTTGCACTTGGGCTCCTTGTGATCGGTTGCTCGCGAGATCGGCACTCGTGGCGTGTGGTTTACGATCTTCGTAGGTTGCGATGGCGCCTGGTGTGTGCTGAGATGCAGATACCGAGATGTGTTCTGTTGCCTGTGTGCGTTGTAGAGTGCGCAGCGGAAGCGTGTGGGTGTGCTACCCACTGGTCAAGAATTTTGTTCTTTCTCGATGTGACTTCGTCTTGGCTTCTTGTGCCTTGACTTTGTCTGTTGCCGTGCTCTTGCTGGTGTTTGTCTGGTGTTGGCATCGGCATTTGCGAGTGTTGGGGAATTTGTCGACATTCCTTGCTGATTGAGTACCCTCTGCTCTGCATTCCTTTTCTTGGGCGTTGTGCTCTCGAGGCATGTTTGTAGTCCTTGAGTTGCGTTCCCCGAGATTGTTGTTGTCGTTTTGGCGCTATTTCTCTATGATTTTGTGTCCCTGTTTTGGACCAGGCCTTGTCGGTTAGCTTTGATGTACTCTTTTTCCCTAGAGTTAGCTTGCGACTCGATCAGATATAATATCTAAGTGAGGACTGACTTGTTTGTGCCTGTGGTCCAGTGTTTTCGTTGGTGTCCCGTGTGCCATGTGTTCCCTGTTACCTTTGGCACTGGAGCTGATGATGTGGTCGAGCTGTCAGCTGAGAGGATTGTATCTCCTTGCTTGAGCTGATACTCGCCGTGTCGGTTGTTTCGTTTCCTCATTGGCTGTTGTTGTGGCAGTCGTGTCTCTTTCCCCTGTGAGACGTGAACGACGTTGCCTTGTTTCGGAGGTGTCGGACTTGTGTCCACTTGTGTCATGCTCGATCCAGAGCATGTGCTCGTGATTGTGGTCTGACAATGTTACTCTGAGTTGTGTTTTTCAAGATTTGTGTTGCTTTCGTGGTTGTGTTGTTGGGTTGTTCTTCCCTGCTTCTCCTTTGTCAGTCCTTAATTTCGAGGGCGAAATTTCTTAAAGGAGGCGAGGATGTAATGCCCTGGATCCTTGGTAGATCTTCATTGGATCTTTCGGATCTGTTTCGGTGAGTTTCGGGTCGCTTTGGTGGCTTCCGAGTTGAGTTTTAAGATCCGTGTGGGTTTTTCCCTCGTACTAGTTACGGAACCCTACGATGAGTTTACTTGTTAGTTCATCGACTCGTGGATGCTGCAGCGACGATGTACTCCCCGAGTTGGTCGTTTCGACTATTTTTGCGTATTTTTCGGAGATAGGCCCTAAAATTGGATTTTTCAGAAATTAGAAAAATTCCTAATTTCTTTTCCTTTTTATTTCCTTTTTCCTCTCTCCCCCTTCTCTCTCTCCTCACTCTCGCGCTCTCTTCCTCTCTCTCCCGTCCTCTCTCATTCTCCCACCCTCTCGCCTCCGGCTGCAGACGGAGGGGTCCATTGGTGAGGAGGCGACGTCGGGAAGCTGCTGAGGTGCGTGACGGAGCGAAGATCGGGATGGTTTTGGCACGATCCCGAACGGTGGATTCAAAGCCGACGTTTGAGCTCGCGGCGTAGTTTTCAGCGCGGTTTAGTCCCTTCGGGGCACGGTTTCTTCGGTGGAGGTAGGGTGATGGTTCCTCACTTCCTCCTGCACATTTTCCCTGCCATTGCACGTCGTTTGGCGCGGAAACGGCCGAGTTTAGGCTCGTTTAGCCTAAACCGTGATTTTTGGGTTTTGTAGGGTTCGCCGGAAAACAGCAACCATTTACGGCGTAGTTAGTGTTGAATTGACCGCTGGGATGTCTGGATCCCATCCATGCTAGTTTCGTGTTGATCGGTGGTCATTCGAGGCCGGTTGGAGTCCGGGAACCTCGGTGACTCGTTTAGGGTCGATTTGCCCAAATCGCCATGATCTAACATTTTGATGCGTGCATGTGGGCTTTTTAGCCCCCTGATGTTATTTTTCATCGTCTAGTGTTGTTTCCCCTGTGCGTCGGCGTGAATGGGGCGTGGAACGGGCCATTTTGGCCATTCCACTGTTTTCCCGCCGTGACTGGTGTGGCGGCCGTTTCAGTGACCGCCAGAGGTCCATGACGACCCTACGACAGACCGTCACAGCGTCTGGGTGTTTTTAGCTCTTCGTGGTTTTGGGAGTGTGACGGCCCAGGGGTGGCGCGTCACAGCTCTCTGACGTGCCTGGAGTGGTGCGTCACGCCTATTTTGTCATTTAGTGTTTTGGTTAAGGCGGTTCCTCTGACGCGCCTGTCCCTGTGCGTCAGGTTCATGTAACGCGCCTTGTGTAGGCCGTTACGTTGCGTTTGACTTGGTGTTTGACCGTTGAGTTGGTTCGTGTAGCGACTGTGCCCTTGTGCGTCACAGCTGTGTAACGCGCCTGCCCCACGCCGTTACACTTTGTTTGGGTGAGCTGGGTATAGGGCTGGCAATGGGCCTGGCAGGCCCGATAGGCCCGCGGGCTTGGCCCGATTTCGGGCCGGGCCGCAAGATCTTTTTCGGCCCGCGGGTTTTTAGTCGGGCCTAAAAGCCCGGCCCGACAAGACTTGCGGGCCGGGCTCGGGCTTTGAGTTCGGCCCGCGGGCCGGCCCGACCCGATCCCTTTTTTTATTTTCACTTCAAATTTTAAAAACTATTTAGTCAAACTTATGTTATTTTACTTAATTAGAAATTTTAAAATTCTCTTTTCACACAAATTATGTAATTAATATCAAAATTTTAATTTATTTAATGAGATTATAAATTTTATAATATTAAATCTATTAATTTTTATTATTTTATTTAAGTAGTCGGGTCGGGCCGGGCCTTAGACGGGCTTTGAATTTTTTACATAATGTCGGGCCCGACCCAGCCCGGCCCGACATAGGTCGGGCCCGGGCCGGGCTCGGGCCTTACTCTTGATAAGTCGGGCCAGGGCCGGGCCGACCTAAGCCCGGCCCGGGCCCGACCCATTGACAGCCCTAGCTGGGTAGCTGTGCCTGTTGGTTCTAACGGCCCTGCCCCTGTACGCCACAGTGGTGTAACGCGTCCGCCGTGGACCGTTACGTGTTGTTTTGGGTCTTTTGGCCCTGACGCGTCTGCTCCCGTGCGTTAGGTTGGCGTAACGCGCATGTTGTGGTGCGTTAGGACGCTGTAACGCACCTGCCATGGCGCGTTACGCTGTTTGCATTTTGGTTTAGAGCGTGTTGGCTCTGACGTGCCTGCTCTGGTGCGTCAGGCTCGTGTAACGCCCCTGGGGTGGTACGTTACAGTCTTGATGTGGCCGTGTTGCCGTTGGGTGGTTCGGTGACCGCCAGGGGTTTTGGTCGGCTGTAGGGTTGTGTGTTAGGGTGGTGTATGTTCGTCGGCGGTCTTCTGGATCGATCGGTTAAGGTTGACTGGGTGCGGTCTACTCCCTGACTGCTACAGTTTCCTAACGATTCAATCTAGAACTGCCATGGTTATTTTCCATTATTTTGGTTTCTGCTTGTCTTGGCTTGACCTCCTGGTCTGCCTGTTGTCCCGTGGATGTCTCCCGACATCCTATGAGGGCTAAGACTACGTTATGAGGTAGCCAGGAGTCTTCTTGCTTGAGGTAGGATTCTCTATCCTACTTTTGTATGTGTCTTTGTTGGGTTCCGGTCAACCCGTGGTGACCCAGCGGTTGACGGGTGACCTTGTGTGTGGGTGTCTTGGCGATTTTGTCCAGTCCAAGACACTGGTTCTGGATGTCTCGAGGTAGTGTCTTACCTTGGTTTGCGTGTCCAGGCGTGTCTGAGGGTCTTCGGTGTTCCCTCAGGTCTAAGTGAGTCATTTTCTGCGGAGCGTCGTTTCACGTGGCTTAGGATTAGACCGATTGGCGGCTTGTTCCGCTGTCTGTGACGATCTTGCCTTTGAGTCGTTCGACTCGAGGATCGTTACGTGTAGGTCTAGTTGCCTAGTCCTGAGTCTGTCGGCAGTGGTTGTACTGCCATGGGTGCTTTGTAGTACGTGTGACAGCGTGTCCCTTGTCTGTACTCTAGCACTTGTGTTTCGGAGCCTTGTGTCTCGTGAGCCTCCATTTGTTGTTACCCTAAGGCCTTGAGTTGCCGACCCGCCTGCGGATGGCGGAGGGGGATGTTCCCATTACACGGTTTGTAAGCTAGTTTTCGTGGACTCCTGTGTGGTAGTAGCGTCCGCTATGAGGAGAAAACTAGCTAGAGGCTTGGCTTGGGCATAAAGCTTGTGTGTGCACACGTGGTCAGGGGCGGTTGGACTGACGCCGACAGGCGTGACCCTGACTAGTTACTTGTCATGTTGGTACTGCGGTCCCGCTTTGCGTGGGTGCGGTTGTTTCTCCTTGGACTCGGAACGGTGGTTCCTTGGACTTGGTTATGTGGGTGTCTTGTCCCTGTCGATTCTTTGGAACGACAGCGTTGACTAGATACTTGTGGCAGAGCATAAGACGTCTGTGGACGCAGCTGGATGTTCTTCTTGCGAGGAGGTGCTTCCATCTCGTGGCACGTGGCTTTTCGTGTTTCTTGCGTGTCGTGACCTTTCTGGGTTGGCCTGTCCGTGGCTGTACCCGAGGTCATTGTCCTGTCTCCTGCATGATGTTCTAGTCGTGCATGGGGCAGTGTGCACGATGTTTCGGTCGTGCATGTTGTCGAGTCTATGGGTCTTCTCTAGACCTTTCATTTGTTCGGGCAGGTCCTCATCTTAGACCTGGTGTTATGTCGACAGATCGGTAACTTCTCACTTTGTTGGATCAGAGTCGCCCTTCTATTTTTGCTTGGAGTAGTTTGGGGTGTCGAGGCTAGTTCGGCCGCCGCTTGTCTGGTGCGGGTTCTCCCCTTTCCTACTTGTTCCCTACTCCTACTTCTCGTCTGTTCACTACTGCTTGTAGCGTAGTTTTACAGCTTTGTAGTGTAGTTTTCCTGCTTTACTACACCTGCTGTTTTTGTTGTTGATGTTCCTTGTTACTGCTTGTTTTTCAGTGGGGATCCGCATGACCCCTACTGAGCGAGTGACACGTGGCTCACCCCTACTTTTCAGGTGGGGTGACGTCGTTCGTTCTGCTTCCGCATGGTTCCTGGTGCGCATGCTCGTTGCGTGCCGTCGCGGCCAGCTGGTACCTGCGTCGGGCTTCTCCCGATTTCCCGGTACGTCTTTCCTTTCTGTCGACTGTACTGTGCTAGACTTGTTGTCTTTACCTTTGGACTTGACTCTGGTGGTGCATAATTGTTAAATTGAAATTGTTAATTAAAAAGTAATTTTATTTCTGCTACTTTAGCAACCCGATCTAATGAAATATAATTGCTTCCGCTATATCTCTGTGGCTTCAATGTACTCTACCCATGCCTTTTATCCCTTCGGAGCTTTCCCGCTCTTGGGAGGCCTCGCGGGTTCCATGTGGTATCACGTGTATTCGGTAGTCCTACCGGGTATACCTGATATCCGGAATCCGGGTCGCTACAGCTTGATATCAGAGTAGTGTTCTGAGATGTTCGGAGTTCTTTTCTGAGCTATCAGAGCATTGTTGTGTGAAGTACATGGGAATCCGAGATATTTGGTATCCAGAGTCGTGAAAGTCCAGTACAGTCTTCAACTGGCTTCGGTTTGCGATTCTTTGTCGCTTTGCTTTCTATTTGTTGTCTTGTGCGTGCTGTTCTGGCACTGTACGAGATGGTCCTGCTCTCGTCAGGATGTGACGAGGTGTTTGTTTTTCATCATTGTGTTCGTTTCGATCATGTTGTACTTGGTAGTGTTCGCCGGAAGGCTTGAATCTGTAGTACGTTGTTCGAGGTTTTCTTGTAAGTTGTTCAGGTTGCTGTTGACCTTTAGCCTTGGTCTGATGACCGTACACGTTCTCACGTTATCTTGGTCGTCCCGACTTGAGTCTGTTCTGCTCCTGATGTGTTTCGCTTCTATTGAAGTGCTCGTTTAGATTCCGTGTTTGAGAAGTTGCTCAGGCAAGCTAGGATTTTCCCTTTCTGGTGAGCTTTCGTGGTTGAGCTTATTGCTTCTCGTCCCTTCTGGTGGAATCTTTTCGAGGTTTGCCTTGGAATTGATGTCTTAGTGATGCCTTTGTCCTGTGTCTACTTAAGTGTGGACATCATTATTTTGAGCCTGATCTGCTCTCTGCTTTACGGTTGCTTAGCTTTGGACTCCATTATGGTGTTAAGAGCTATTGTGTACCGTAGCTGTCGTGCCGTGTCCAGCGGCTGATGTATTGTGAAGGCTCATTTATCATTTTCAGGACGTGAAGGTAAGCTGAGATTGATGCTTTCCTTGTGCTTTGTGCTGAAGCTGGTGCTCTTCTCTTGTTGCACTTGGGCTCCTTGTGATCGGTTGCTCGCGAGATCGGCACTCGTGGCGTGTGGTTTACGATCTTCGTAGGTTGCGATGGCGCCTGGTGTGTGCTGAGATGCAGATACCGAGATGTGTTCTGTTGCCTGTGTGCGTTGTAGAGTGCGCAGCGGAAGCGTGTGGGTGTGCTACCCACTGGTCAAGAATTTTGTTCTTTGTCGATGTGACTTCGTCTTGGCTTCTTGTGCCTTGACTTTGTCTGTTGCCGTGTTGTTGCTGGTGTTTTTATGGTGTTGGCATCGGCATTTGCGAGTGTTGGGGAATTTGTCGGCATTCCTTGCTGATTGAGTACCCTCTGCTTTGCATTACTTTTCTTGGGCGTTGTGCTCTCGAGGCATGTTTATAGTCCTCGAGTTGCGTTCCCCGAGATTGTTGTTGTTGTTTTGGCGCTATTTCTCTATGATTTTGTGTCCCTGTTTTGGACCAGGCCTTGTCGGTTAGCTTTGATGTACTCTTTTTCCCTAGAGTTAGCTTGCGACTCGATCAGATGTAATATCTGAGTGAGGACTGACTTGTTTGTGCCTGTGGTCTAGTGTTGTCATTGGTGTCCCGTGTGCCATGTGTTCCCTGTTACCTTTGGCACTGGAGCCGATGATGTGGTCGAGCTGTCAGTTGAGAGGATTGTATCTCCTTGCTTGAGCTGATACTCGCCGTGTCAGTTGTTTCGTTTCCTCGTTGTCTGTTGTTGTGGCAGTCGTGTCTCTTTCCCCTGTGAGACGTGAACAATGTTGCCTTGTTTCGGAGGTGTCGGACTTGTGTCCACTTGTGTCGTGCTCGATCCAGAGCATGTGCTCGTGATTGTGGTCTGACAATGTTCCTCTGAGTTGTGTTTTTCAAGATTTGTGTTGCTTTCGTAGTTGTGTTGTTGGGTTGTTCTTCCCTGCTTCTCCTTTGTCAGTCCTTAATTTCGAGGGCGAAATTTCTTAAAAGAGGGGAGGATGTAATGCCCTGGATCGTTGGTAGATCTTCATTGGATCTTTCAGATCTGTTTCAGTGAGTTTTGGGTCGCTTTGGTGGCTTCCGAGTTGAGTTTTACGATCCGTGTGGGTTTTTCCCTCGTACTAGTTACGGAACCCTACGATGAGTTTACTTGTCAGTTCATCAACTCGTGGATGGTGCAGCGACGATGTACTCCGCGAGTCGGTCGTTTCAACTATGTTTGCGTATTTTTCGGAGATAGGCCCTAAAATCGGATTTTTCGGAAATTAGGAAAATTCCTAATTTCTTTTCCTTTTTATTTCCTTTTTCCTCTCTCCCCCTTCTCTCTCTCCTCACTCTCGCGCTCTCTTCCTCTCTCTTCCGTCCTCTCTCGTTCTCCCACCCTCTCGCCTCCGACTGCAGACGGAGGGGTCCGTTGGTGAGGAGGCGACGTCGGGAAGCTGCTGAGGCGCGTGACGGAGCGAAGATCGGGATGGTTTTGGCACGATCCCGAACGGTGGATTCAAAGTCGACGTTTGAGCTCGCGGCGTAGTTTTCAGCGCATTTTAGTCCCTTCGGGGCACGGTTTCTTCGGTGGAGGTAGGGTGATGGTTCCTCACTTCCTCCTGCACATTTTCCCTGCCATTGCACGTCGTTTGGCGCGGAAACGGCCGAGTTTAGGCTCGTTTAGCCTAAACCGTGATTTTTGGGTTTTATAGGGTTCGCCGGAAAATGGCAACCATTTACGGCGTAGTTAGTGTTGAATTGACCGCTGGGATGTCTGGATCCCATCCATGCTAGTTTCGTGTTGATCGGTGGTCATTCGAGGCCGGTAGGAGTCCGGGAACCTCGGTGACTCGTTTAGGGTCGATTTGCCCAAATCGCCATGATCTAGCGTTTTGATGCGTGCATGTGGGCTTTTTAGCCCCCTGATGTTATTTTTCATCGTCTAGTGTTGTTTCCCCTGTGCTTCGGCGTGAATGGGGCGTGGAACGGGCCATTTTGGCCATTCCACTGTTTTCCCGCCGTGACTGGTGTGGCGGCCGTTTCAGTGACCGCCAGAGGTCCATGACGGCCCTACGACAGACCGTCACAGCGTCTGGGTGTTTTTAGCTCTTCGTGGTTTTGGGAGTGTGACGGCCCAGGGGTGGCGCGTCACAGCTCTCTGACGTGCCTGGAGTGGTGCGTCACGCCTATTTTGTCGTTTAGTGTTTTGGTTAAGGCGGATCCTCTGACGCGCCTGTCCCTGTGCGTCGGGTTCGTGTAACGTGCCTTGTGTAGGCCATTACGTTGCGTTTGACTTGGTGTTTGACCGTTGAGTCGGTTCGTGTAGCGACTGTGCCCTTGTGCGTCACAGCTGTGTAACGCGCCTGCCCCAGGCCGTTACACTTTGTTTGGGTGAGCTGGGTAGCTGTGCATGTTGGTTCTAACGGCCCTGCCCCTATGCGTCACAGTGGTGTAACGCGTCCGCCGTGGACCGTTATGTGCTGTTTTGGGTCTGTTGGCCCTGACGGGTCTGCTCCCGTGCATTAGGTTGGCGTAACGCGCCTGTTGTGGTGCGTTAGGCCGCTGTAACGCGCCTGCCACGGCGTGTTACGCTGTTTGTGTTTTGGTTTAGAGCGTGTTGGCTCTGACGCGCCTGCTCTGGTGCGTCAGGCTCGTGTAACGCCCCTTGGGTGGTGCGTTACAGTCTTCATGTGGCCGTGTTTGTCGTTGGGTGGTTCGGTGACCGCCCGGGGTTTGGGTCAGCTGTAGGGTTGTGTGTTAGGGCGGTGTATGTTCGTCGGCGGTCTTCTGGATCGATCGGTTAAGGTTGACTGGGTGCGGTCTACTCCCTGACTGCTACAGTTTCCTAACGATTCAATCTAGAACTACCATGGTTATTTTCCATTGTTTTGGTTTCTGCTTGTCTTGGCTTGACCTCGTGGTCTGCCCGTTGTCCCGTGGATGTCTCCTGACATCCTATGAGGGCTAAGACTACGTTATGAGGTAGCCAGGAGTCTTCTTGCTTGAGGTAGGATTCTCTATCCTACTTTTGTATGTGTCTTTGTTGGGTTTCGGTCAACCCGGGGTGACCCAGCGGTTGACGTGTGACCTTGTGTGTGGGTGTCTTGGCGGTTTTATCCAGTCCGAGACACTGGTTCTGGATGTCTCGAGGTATTGTCTTACCTTGGTTTGCGTATCCAGACATGTCTGAGGGTCTTCGGTGTTCCCTCAGGTCTCAGTGAGTCATTTTCTGCGGAGCGTCGTTTCACGTGGCTTAGGATTAGACCGATTGGCGGCTTGTTCTGCTGTCTGTGACGATCTTGCCTTTGAGTCGTTCGACTCGAGGATCGTTACGTGTAGGTCTAGTTGCCTAGTCCTGAGTCTGTCGGCAGTGGTTGTACTGCTATGGGTGCTTCGTAGTACGTGTGACATCGTGTCCGCTTGTCTGTACTCTAGCACTTGTGTTTCGGAGCCTTGTGTCTCGTGAGCCTCCATTTGGTTTTACCCTAAGGCCTTGAGTTGCCGACCCACCTGCGGATGGCGGAGGGGGATGTTCCCATTACACGGTTTGTAAGCTAGTTTCCGTGGGCTCCTGTGTGGTAGTAGCGTCCGATACAGGGAGAAAACTAGTAGAGGCTTGGCTTGGGCATAAAGCTTGTGTGTGCACACGTGGTCAGGGGCGGTTGGACTGACGTCGACAGGCGTGACCCTGACTAGTTACTTGTCATGTTGGTACTGCGGTCCCGCTTTGTGTGGGTGCGGTTGTTTCTCCTTGGACTCGAAATGGTGGCTCCTTGGACTTGGTTCTGTGGGTGTCTTGTCCATGTCAGTTCTTTGGAACGACAGCGTTGACTAGATACTTGTGGCGCAGCATAAGACGTATGTGGACGCAACTGGCTGTTCTTCTTGCGAGGAGGTGCTTCCGTCTCGTGGCACGTGGCTTTTCGTATTTCTTGCGCACCGTGACCTTTCTGGGTTGGCCTGTCCGTGGCTGTACCCGAGGTCATTGTCCTGTCTCCTGCATGATGTTCTGGTCATGCGTGGGGCAGTGTGCATGATGTTCCGATCGTGAATGTTGTCGAGTCTGTGGGTCTTCTCTAGACCATTCGTTTGTTCTGGTAGGTCCTCATCTTAGACCTAGTGTTGTGTCGACAGATTGGTAACTTCTGACTTTGTTGGATCAGAGTCGCCCTTCTATTTTTGCTTAGAGTAGTTTGGGGTGTCGAGGCTAGTTCGGCCGCCGCTTGTCTGGCGCGGGTTCTCCCCTTTCCTACTTGTTCCCTACTCCTACTTCCCGTCTGTTCACTACTGCTTGTAGCGTAGTTTTACAGCTTTGTAGTGTAGTTTTCCTGCTTTACTACACCTGCTGTTTTTGTTGTTGTTGTTGTTCCGTGTTACTGCGTGTTTTTCAGTGGGGATCCGCGTGACCCCTATTGAGCCAGTGACACGTGACTCACCCCTGCTTTTCAGGTGGGGTGACGTCGTTCGTTCTGCTTCCGCGTGGTTCCTGGTGCGCGTGCTCGTTGTGTGCCGTTGTGGCCAGCTGGTACCTGCGTCGGGCTTCTCCCGATTTCCCGGTACGTCTTTCCTTTCTGTCGATTGTACTGTGCTAGACTTGTTGTCTTTACCTTTGGACTTGACTCTAGTGGTGCATAATTGTTAAATTGAAATTGTTAATTAAAAAGTAATTTTATTTCTACTACTTTAGCAACCCGATCTAATGAAATTTAATTGCTTCCGTTATATCTCTGTGGCTTCAATGTACTCTACCCATGCCTTTTATCCCTTCGGAGCTTTCCCGCTCTTGGGAGGCCTCGCGGGTTCCATGTGGTATCACGTGTATTCGGTAGTCCTACCGGGTATACCTGATATCCGGAATCCGGGTCGCTATAGCTTGGTATCAGAGTAGTGTTCTGAGATGTTCGGAGTTCTTTTCTGAGCTATCAGAACATTGTTGTGTGAAGTACATGGGAATCCGAGATATATGGTATCCAGAGTCGTGAAAGTCCAGTACAGTCTTCAACTGGCTTCGGTTTGCGATTCTTTGTCGCTTTGCTTTCTATTTGTTGTCTTGTGCGTGCTGTTCTGGCACTGTACGAGATGGTCCTGCTCTCGTCAGGATGTGACGAGGTGTTTCTTTTTCATCATTGTGTTCGTTTCGATCATGTTGTACTTGGTAGTGTTCGCCGGAAGGCTTGAATCTGTAGTACGTTGTTCGAGGTTTTCTTGTAAGTTGTTCTGGTTGCTGTTGACCTTTAGCCTTGGTCTGATGACCGTACACGTTCTCACGTTGTCTTGGTCGTCCCGACTTGAGTCTGTTCTGCTCCTGATGTGTTTCGCTTCTATTGAAGTGCTCGTTTAGATTCCGTGTTTGAGAAGTTGCTCAGGCAAGCTAGGATTTTCCCTTTCTGGTGAGCTTTCGTGGTTGAGCTTATTGCTTCTCGTCCCTTCTGGTGGAATCTTTTCGAGGTTTGCCTTGGAATTGATGTCTTAGTGATGCCTTTGTCCTGTGTCTACTTAAGTGTGGACATCTTTGTTTTGAGCCTGATCTGCTCTCTGCTTTACGGTTGCTTAGCTTTGGACTCCATTATGGTGTTAAGAGCTGTTGTGTACCGTAGCTGTCGTGCCGTGTCCAGCGGCTGATGTATTGTGAAGGCTCATTTATCGTTTTCAGGACGTGAAGGTAAGCTGAGATTGATGCTTTCCTTGTGCTTTGTGCTGAAGCTGGTGCTCTTCTCTTGTTGCACTTGGGCTCCTTATGATCGGTTGCTCGCGAGATCGACACTCGTGGCGTGTGGTTTACGATCTTCGTAGGTTGCGATGGCGCCTGGTGTGTGCTGAGATGCAGATACCGAGATGTGTTCTGTTGCCTGTGTGCGTTGTAGAGTGCGCAGCGGAAGCGTGTGGGTGTGCTACCCACTGGTCAATAATTTTGTTCTTTCTCGATGTGACTTCGTCTTGGCTTCTTGTGCCTTGACTTTGTTTGTTGCCGTGCTCTTGCTGGTGTTTGTCTGGTGTTGGCATCGGCATTTGCGAGTGTTGGGGAATTTGTCGGCATTCCTTGCTGATTGAGTACCCTCTGCTCTGCATTCCTTTTCTTGGGCGTTGTGCTCTCGAGGCATGTTTGTAGTCCTTGAGTTGCGTTCCCCGAGATTGTTGTTGTTGTTTTGGCGCTATTTCTTTATGATTTTGTGTCCCTGTTTTGGACCAGGCCTTGTCGGTTAGCTTTGATGTACTCTTTTTCCCTAGAGTTAGCTTGCGACTCGATCAGATGTAATATCTAAGTGAGGACTGACTTGTTTGTGCATGTGGTCCAGTGTTGTCGTTGGTGTCCCGTGTGCCATGTGTTCCCTGTTACCTTTGGCACTGGAGCTGATGATGTGGTCGAGCTGTTAGCTGAGAGGATTGTATCTCCTTGCTTGAGCTGATACTTGCCGTGTCGGTTGTTTCGTTTCCTCGTTGGCTGTTGTTGTGGCAGTCGTGTCTCTTTCCCCTGTGAGACGTGAACGACGTTGCCTTGTTTCGGAGGTGTTGGACTTGTGTCCACTTGTGTCATGCTCGATCCAGAGCATGTGCTCGTGATTGTGGTCTGACAATGTTACTCTGAGTTGTGTTTTTCAAGATTTGTGTTGCTTTCGTGGTTGTGTTGTTGGGTTGTTCTTCCCTGCTTCTCCTTTGTCAGTCCTTAATTTCGAGGGTGAAATTTCTTAAAGGAGGCGAGGATGTAATGCCCTAGATCCTTGGTAGATCTTCATTGGATCTTTCGGATCTGTTTCGGTGAGTTTCGGGTCGCTTTGGTGGCTTCCGAGTTGAGTTTTACGATCCGTGTGGATTTTTCCCTCGTACTAGTTACGGAACCCTACGATGAGTTTACTTGTCAGTTCATCGACTCGTGGATGCTGCAGCGACGATGTACTCCCCGAGTTGGTCGTTTCGACTATTTTTGCGTATTTTTCGGAGATAGGCCATAAAATTGGATTTTTCGGAAATTAGGAAAATTCCTAATTTCTTTTCCTTTTTATTTCCTTTTTCCTCTCTCCCCCTTCTCTCTCTCCTCACTCTCGCGCTCTCTTCCTCTCTCTCCCGTCCTCTCTCATTCTCCCACCCTCTCGCCTCCGGCTGCAGACGGAGGGGTCCGTTGGTGAGGAGGCGACGTCGGGAAGCTGTTGAGGCGCGTGACGGAGCGAAGATCGGGATGGTTTTGGCACGATCCCGAACGGTGGATTCAAAGCCGACGTTTGAGCTCGCGGCGTAGTTTTCAGCGCGGTTTAGTCCCTTCGGGGCACGGTTTCTTCGGTGGAGGTAGGGTGATGGTTCCTCACTTCCTCCTGCACATTTTCCCTGCCATTGCACGTCGTTTGGCGCGGAAACGGCCGAGTTTAGGCTCGTTTAGCCTAAACCGTGATTTTTGGGTTTTGTAGGGTTCGCCGGAAAACGGCAACCATTTACGGCGTAGTTAGTGTTGAATTGACCGCTGGGATGTCTGGATCCCATCCATGCTAGTTTCGTGTTGATCGGTGGTCATTCGAGGTCGGTAGGAGTCCGGGAACCTCGGGGACTCGTTTAGGGTCGATTTGCCCAAATTGCCATGATCTAGCGTTTTGATGCGTGCATGTGGGCTTTTTAGCCCCCTGATGTTATTTTTCATCGTCTAGTGTTGTTTCCCCTGTGCTTCGGCGTGAATGGGGCGTGGAACGGGCCATTTTGGCCATTCCACTGTTTTCCCGCCGTGACTGGTGTGGCGGCCGTTTCAGTGACCGCCAGAGGTCCATGACGGCCCTACGACAGACCGTCAGAGCGTCTGGGTGTTTTTAGCTCTTCGTGGTTTTGGGAGTGTGACGGCCCAGGGGTGGCGCGTCACAGCTCTCTGACGTGCCTGGAGTGGTGCGTCACGCCTATTTTGTCGTTTAGTGTTTTGGTTAAGGCGGTTCCTCTGACGCGCCTGTCCCTGTGCGTCAGGTTCATGTAACGCGCCTTGTGTAGGCCGTTACGTTGCGTTTGACTTGGTGTTTGACCGTTGAGTTGGTTCGTGTAGCGACTGTGCCCTTGTGCGTCACAGCTGTGTAACACGCCTGCCCCACGCCGTTACACTTTGTTTGGGTGAGCTGGGTAGCTGTGCATGTTGGTTCTAACGGCCCTGCCCCTGTGCGCCACAGTGGTGTAACGCGTCCGCCGTGGACCGTTACGTGTTGTTTTGGGTCTTTTGGCCCTGACGCGTCTGCTCCCCTGCGTTAGGTTGGCGTAACGCGCATGTTGTGGTGCGTTAGGACGCTGTAACGCACCTGCCATGGCGCGTTACGCTGTTTGCATTTTGGTTTAGAGCGTGTTGGCTCTGACGTGCCTGCTCTTGTGCGTCAGGCTCGTGTAACGCCCCTGGGGTGGTGCGTTACAGTCTTGATGTGGCCGTGTTTGCCGTTGGGTGGTTCGGTGATTGCCCGGGGTTTTGGTCGGCTGTAGGGTTGTGTGTTAGGGTGGTGTATGTTCGTCGGCGGTCTTCTGGATCGATCGGTTAAGGTTGACTGGGTGCGGTCTACTCCCTGACTGCTACAGTTTCCTAACGATTCAATCTAGAACTGCCATGGTTATTTTCCATTATTTTAGTTTCTGCTTGTCTTGGCTTGACCTCATGGTCTGCCCGTTGTCCCGTGGATGTCTCCTGACATCCTATGAGGGCTAAGACTACGTTATGAGGTAGCCATGAGTCTTCTTGCTTGAGGTAGGATTCTCTATCCTACTTTTGTATGTGTCTTTGTTGGGTTCCGGTCAACCCGGGGTGACCCAGCGGTTGACGGGTGACCTTGTGTGTGGGTGTCTTGGCGGTTTTGTCCAGTCCGAGACACTGGTTCTGGATGCCTCGAGGTAGTGTCTTACCTTGGTTTACGTGTCCAGACGTGTCTGAGGGTCTTCGGTGTTCCCTCAGGTCTCTGTGAGTCATTTTCTGCGGAGCGTCGTTTCGCGTGGCTTAGGATTAGACCGATTGGCGGCTTGTTCCGCTGTCTGTGACGATCTTGCCTTTGAGTCGTTCGACTCGAGGATCGTTACGTGTAGGTCTAGTTGCCTAGTCCTGAGTCTGTCGGCAGTGGTTGTACTGCCATGGGTTCTTTATAGTACGTGTGACAGCGTGTCCGCTTGTCTGTACTCTAGCACTTGTGTTTCGGAGCCTTGTGTCTCGTGAGCCTCCATTTGTTGTTACCCTAAGGCCTTGAGTTGCCGACCCACCTGCGGATGGCGGAGGGGGATGTTCCCATTACACGGTTTGTATGCTAGTTTCCGTGGGCTCCTGTGTGGTAGTAGCGTCCGCTACGGGGAGAAAACTAGCTAGAGGCCTGGCTTGGGCATAAAGCTTGTGTGTGCACACGTGGTCAGGGGCGGTTGGACTAACGCCAACAGGCGTGACCCTGACTAGTTACTCGTCATGTTGGTACTGCGGTCCCGCTTTGCGTGGGTGCGGTTGTTTCTCCTTGGACTCAGAACGGTGGTTCCTTGGACTTGGTTCTGTGGGTGTCTTGTCCCTGTCTATTCTTTGGAATGACAGCGTTGACTAGATACTTGTGGCGCAGCATAAGACGTATGTGGACGCAGCTGGCTGTTCTTCTTGCGAGGAGGTGCTTCCGTCTCGTGGCACGTGGCTTTTCGTGTTTCTTGCGCGCCGTGACCTTTCTGGGTTGGCCTGTCCATGGCTGTACCCGAGGTCATTGTCCTGTCTCCTGCATGATGTTCTGGTCGTGCGTGGGGCAGTGTGCATGATGTTCCGGTTGTGCATGTTGTCGAGTCTGTGGGTCTTCTCTAGACCATTCGTTTGTTCTGGCAGGTCCTCGTCTTAGACCTAGTGTTGTGTCGACAGATCGATAACTTCTGACTTTGTTGGATTAGAGTCGCCCTTCTATTTTTGCTTAGAGTAGTTTGGGGTGCCGAGGCTAGTTCGGCCGCCGCTTGTCTAGCGCGGGTTCTCCCCTTTCCTACTTGTTCCCTACTCCTACTTCCCGTCTGTTCACTACTGCTTGTAGCGTAGTTTTACAGCTTTGTAGTGTAGTTTTCCTGCTTTACTACACCTGATGTTTTTGTTGTTGCTGTTTCGTGTTACTGCGTGTTTTTCAGTGGGGATCCGCGTGACCCCTACTGGGCCAGTGACACGTGCCTCACCCCTGCTTTTCAGGTGGGGTGACGTCGTTCGTTCTGCTTCCGCGTGGTTCCTGGTGCGCGTGCTCGTTGCGGCCAGCTGGTACCTGCGTCGGGCTTCTCCCGATTTCCCGGTACGTCTTTCCTTTCTGTCGACTGTAGTGTGCTAGACTTGTTGTCTTTACCTTTGGACTTGACTCTGGTGGTGCATAATTGTTAAATTGAAACTGTTAATTAAAAAGTAATTTTATTTCTGTTACTTTAGCAACCAGATCTAATGAAATTTAATTACTTCCGTTATATCTCTGTGGCTTCAATGTACTATACACATGCCTTTTATCCCTTCGGAGCTTTCCCGCTCTTGGGAGGCCTCGCGGGTTCCATGTGGTATCACGTGTATTCGGTAGTCCTACCGAGTATACCTGGTATCCGGAATCCGGGTCGCTACAGATGTGGTTGTTCTCCAGGCTGTGGGGGTGGGAGGAAGGGCTGGGGGGTGGAGCTAGCAGGGGGAGGGGTGGGGTGCGCAGGTTGCCTAGGTGGAGAGGGAGAGAGGGGGGAGAGTCTCTCCCTTGGTTTGAATGGGTGGTTAATAGAGGGATTGATGTTGGTCTTGAGGATGGGAAGGGTTGTCTTGGGAATGTGAAGGGGTGCTTGGGAGATGGGATTCTCCCTTGGGAGATGGAAGGAGTGGCTTGGGAATGGGGAAGGTTGCCTTGGAAGGTGAAAGATTGCTTGGGGTTTGCTGAGATTAATGGAAGAGCTGATGGGTCTTGGGAAGGTGAAAGGTTGGGGCTGATGTGGAGGGTGAGGTGACAAGGGGGAGAGGAGAGAGAGGATGGTGCGCCCTAGAGAGAGAAGGGGGTCGCCCCTTTTAGAGAGAGAGAGATGAGAGAGAGAAAGAGAGAGGGGAATCCACCCCTTAGAGAGAGAGAGAGAGTCTCACAATTGTAGTGGAATTTTAAATTTTCTTTCAATAATTCATTAGTTCCAAATGGTGGGAGTGGGGTCCTATTTATAGGATTCCCATAATTTAACATAAGTCCCTAACTTTTGGACT
Source organism: Amorphophallus konjac (assembly GCA_022559845.1). Classification (NCBI taxonomy): domain Eukaryota; kingdom Viridiplantae; phylum Streptophyta; class Magnoliopsida; order Alismatales; family Araceae; genus Amorphophallus; species Amorphophallus konjac. The sequence goes on along the minus strand of CM040117.1, from coordinate 14,712,086 downwards.
ACTAATACTAAACCAAGGGGAAGGGGACGCCCCTGGGCCTAGCCCATATAATTTGGCCCATTAACATATCAAACCAACATAATGACTCAAGACTTAGGTAAATAACTACCTAATATAGGTATTGGACTCAAATAAAAAGGAAAATTACATGATAAGACTCAAATAATCAAATGAAAAATACATCATATGACTCGAAATAAAGCGGCGAACAAGATGAAGGACAGTTGGCGAACATTGGGATCCCCGAACAAGATGAAGCACAGCCCGGGCCAACCCGCACGTACTCGGCCGGGCCCGCATCGGACCGGTCTGGTACGTGGCGAGATGCATGGGACCTTGCGGTCCAATGCGTCTCGGCCACGACCCCCGGCCCGGGTGTCCCGCCAACCTCCTGGGACGGGCCAGGTCATGCGGGTCGGACCGTCTCGGCTCAGTCCTGCAAACCCTGATTTTGAGCAAGCTATGACATGCTGCTGATCTGGAGCGTTCCAATTCCCTACAATACAATATGGTACGGCCCGTGCTATAGCTGTGCCTCCTCCCTCTGCCCCATCGCTACCGCTTCCTCCTCCCTCCTCTATCTCAACCGCATCCTCTTCCTCCGCCCTTTGTTGCAGCCTTTGCATGCACTCGTCGAGGAGAGAGAGAGAGAGAGAGAGAGAGAGAGAGAGACGCCATTACACCCTCCACCACCGCCATAGTAGCCGCCTCCTCCTTCCTCCGCCTCAATTGCAGTGTCCTCCTCTTCCCTCCTTGCCTCCCCTCTTCTCTCCTCTCTTCGTACCTCCCCCTCCTCCATTGGCCTCTGGCCGACCTCCCCCTCGATCGCCATCGTTGTTGTCGATATCAGGTCATTTGCATGCCGACATATTGGCACGTCGATTTCTCGTTGGCACGATTCAACACAACTAGTACATAATGACTTGGCACGATCTGACAAATCGTGATTACGAGAAACTAATTTTTAATAAATTTCATGATATAACTCTGTTTTTTGGTCTGTAACTTTTTTTCTCGATTTTCTAGGTCTTAGGTTCAATTCTAATTATATAGTTTAGCTTGGTGACGGGTTCATAGTCCCAACGAAGAAATGAACACCAACGTCTTAACAAGTGAACGGGCACCCATGCGTACCCTTCTTTAGGAACACAAAGATGAGCGCAGAGGCCACTCGTCCTGCGACCTCCCGGACCCACGTCACTACGCCCGGAACCGAAGCCTGTACTGCCCGGTGATGGCAAATCAACGGACAACGACAATGGCGGCGCGCCCTCCAGCTCCTCCTTCGTGCCACGTGGCAACTGCCATCGCCGGACTCGTCGTTCCCCCCACCCACCGTTTTTTATCTCCCCAGTACTCGAGGAGACCGACAGTTCCGTGCTATGTTTCCCGCCGCCAAACCCTCTGCCGCCCCAGTTTCCTTCTTTCGCCTCCTCGCCGCTGTTCGAGCCGCGCGACGGCCCCCTCTTTTCTCGGCCTCCTTCTCCTCCGCTCGCCGGCCTGTCCACGGACATCGGGTCCTCGCCATGGCCGAGTCGGCCTCCACAGCCCCACCGCCACACAAGTACACCAACCGCCTCGCCTCCGAGCACAGCCCGTACCTCCTCCAGCACGCTCACAACCCGGTATGTCCTCCTTTCTCTCCTCGGCATTCAGTCGAACGCTTGGTTGTTAGCTCCCATTGCACATTCACGCACCTGCTCCACCAAGGCGCCAAAGCCATTTTTGCTTGTTTGGGGTGGGGTGTGGGGAATGTCCAGCTCTGCTTAAGACGTCCGCAAATGTTTGAGGCACACTAACACGCGGGTAGGGTGGACATCCCATCTTGTTGGATAAGTTATATAATAATGCCATCTCATTTCGGTTGGTGCAAATCTGTAGAGTCTCCATATGCGGAGTCCTTCGAAGAGTATCTTAGAACAAGTGTCGGTAAAAATAACAATACCAACGGCTTGCCAAAGAAAAAATTCACTTCTCTCGAAAACTTACGAGAGTTGACGAAACAGTTGGTCTAGGCACAATGAAGCGGCTGGCAAATGAATGCCTCTAATAGACATACCCTTTGATTTGGTAAACACAAAACAATATCAAGTTTTTTTAGATGTTCACAGAACAGTTGTTTTCAAAGAGAATGGGGAAGAAGATTCACTAAACCATGTGGGTTTTTCTTTTATTTAGGTGGCGAACTACAAGCTATTTTATATTTCGGGATAGAAGTAGTATGTTTGATCAACTCCTACCAGTGGATGTAATTACAGGGAGGGTTCCACTCGGGGTTCACATGAGTTCCAACCTCCACGAGATGTTTGGCCTGCTTCATGTCTCGGGCTTCTGGTGTTTTTAACTTGATCTTGGATGGGTGGGTTTACTCTTAGTCTTTGGAAAAAAATAGAAAACAAAAGTATTATTTTTATCTAGAATACTGATTCCATTTGCTCTTTGTCAGTTTTCCTTTAGAAGTTCACATATCTCTATCTGAAGTTTGTCTTGTCATCTCTTTTGTCAAATGTAGGGGACTTTTTGACGGTTGCTCCTCACTTATGTGAGATTTTATTGCAGTCAAGAAGATAATTTTTCACTTCCTGACTGGTGGTGCTGTAGGTCTTTGATTGGTCTCTCCTATCAGAACTTGTCTTCATCAGATCCTTCACCTTAGATCCAATCCCTGATCTGATATATTAAGGTGCATGTTGATGAAAATAAAATATCATAATACATGTCCTTTTAAAAATAAATAGGACAACATGTTAGCGTTAGGGCTGCACCTTGCAAGGATAAGTGGTCCGAGACCCACCATTGGGGAACATGAAGGCCTTTGGGACTCTACCGTTGGGGTGGATGGCTCTTGTGAGGCTCTAGGCCTTGTGTGTGAGAGAGAGAGGGTTCATTGAAGGAAAAAATCGTGAAAGAAAAAGTGAGGAGGGGACCCTCCTCCTAGACTCTTGAGTTCAATAACCAAATAGTGGTTTGGGTGTTGCCCTCCTACACCCCCGTAAAAAAGTAAATGAAAAAGAAAAAGGAACAAATAGGAGAAAATGAATGAGGAAAATGAAGGTAGACGGGGGGAATGAGAAGGTAAAATATGGGATCCTTGGGTTACAAGGCCCCAAGATCCAATGGTAGTTTTTTTTGGGGGGGGTCCATATGGCTTTGGAGACTTGAAAATTGAAGAAGGAGAAGTATGTGTGAGGAGATTTACTCATAGACATCAATAGATCACCATTGGAAGGATGAATGAGAATGTGATGCCTCATAAAACACTGGTAACTTTGCCGCCACAAGTTCTCCTCTAGACAAAAGCCATGTAGTTGACATATAAGTTGCCACCTTGTTGTAGAGATTTGGAGGATCCGACTCATTTACATTATCCAATTTCCTGTCTTTGGAGGCTCGAACTCAATCCAAAATCTAGGTATTGAGTTGAGAGAATCCTCTCCACTATCCATGGATATCCGATATGGGACTAAATCACAACAACCCCCACTTGTGTCAAGTCAACCGGTTTGGGGTGCATCACGGGTAGGGCTAAGTGTCCACATATGAATCCAATGGGTAAACCCACTCTGGTACCATGTTGGAGGCTCAAACTCAACTCAAAACCTAGACATTGAGTTGTGATATGCTACTAAACCAGAATACCTGTGAATGGAGTGCAAAGTGTATAGTGAACCTGATCAATGGTATATTGTGCACTCTTTACCTGCCAACCATTGATAAGAGATCCTTTCTTCTTTCTCTATGTTGGGTGCCCACAGTTGAGCACCCATCAACCCCACCATTGGGATACCCTAATGCAACCTGAAATCTTGTCAGGCCTTGTGATCAGAGGGCTGGTCCACTTTGGACCAATATCGGATTAGATGAAATTGGTCAAACATGTTGGATTAGGTGGAATGTCAAACTAGAGGGGAGGGGTGAATAGGTTGACCCTTTAAAAACCTTTATGCAAGATCACACTAGAATACGAGAGCAGAATGCAAATTAGAAGTTCAGTAAACAAACAACATGAGAATCGTGCCTAATCAAACATCTAATGAAGGGAGAATAATGTGAGAAATCAAACCACAAAAGGAATGCAGATTTTTATGGTGGTTCGGTCTCCCTGTGGAGACCTACGTCCACCCCTCACTAAACCAGTGAGGATCCCTGCTGAGCTTTACAGCTTAGCTATACCGAGGAACTACATCCTCACATACACCGCTGAGCATTACAGCTTGGCTTAACCAGAGGAACAAATCCTTTAAACCGTTGACAAACAGCTTGCAGGCAACACGCCCAACTTCCCCTGATCCAAGCACAGTCTATTGGATCAATCCCCTCCCTCTACTCAAACCAGTACGAGGGAGAAACAATATAGCAGAATTCAAATTGAAAAGACAATCAATAAACGAAATCACTCAGTAATTAAAAGAACACTCTCAGATCTGTGAGGCAGCCGAATCTCAGGCTTGAAATCAGGAGTCTGGAAGAAGAAGCTTCAACGATCAGTTGATCTTCTCCTTCTGAAATGTGGATGAGCTAGTCCAGGATCACTGCTCTTAGATCTCCTCCGGTCTTCAGCAGATCGATATCAGGATGAAGATTAACTTCCAGTTCCTCTCGTGAGCTTTTCTTCCTGAGCCTTGTCCGCAGCAGCTTCGAAATCTCCAACACCTTCTACAATTTTTCTGTTTTGCGCTCATTTCCGGATCCATGCATATATACATCTAGTGGGCCCCAACCAGATATTCTGGTTAGCCCCCTGATTGCTCCGTGTAGAGCCTTCTGGAATCGCGAGGGAAAAGACGAGATCTCAAGCGCTTTTGGCTGATGTGGCCTTTGACGTCATGTACGATTGGGGTCCACCCTACTAATCTCGTAAGTAGTTCAGATGGCGTCAACCCATTGAGTCCACGAGGTTGACGCAGCGTTGAGATGCCTCACATGGCTTTGAATGTAAGGCTGGATGCGTTGACGCATAGGGGTCACTGCGTCGACCCACTGAACTGACCCAGAGCCAACTTCTCCTCAGATTGAACTACTGCGTCGACGCTATCATGCTGTAGCGTTGACGCACTGGGGTATTCCAGTGAACCATTAACTCTGCCTTTTTAACAGCTGCGTCGACGCTGCTCTACTGTGGCGTTGACGCAGTGAAGTAGATATGCGAATGCCTCTTCAACTGATGCGTGGACGCCTTGAACTCCCAGTGTCGACCCTGTTCCTTTCTTGCATCAAATGGAAATCAGATGGAAGCGTTACTGAATCAAGATTTAATTTATCATTTTGGGTTGCATACTACATTCACATCTCATGGTTGTCATCATCAAAATCAGGGGCACAACAATCTCCCCCTTTTTGATGATGACAACTATGAGGTGAATGCCATTGCATCTAAATAACAAATGTATCATTCAGATCACACAAGAAAGTTCATATCAACAAGGAATTCAATTCAGTGACTGACGCAACCACCAATTTTTGTCATTCATTTAAGTCCTGGGTTTTACATCATAGAGAAAGACAAAAAGAAGGAAACATCAGTCAATTAACACATTTGATGCATATGCAATGCAGTTCTAATTTAGACTCCAACTTGAGTTCATGTTTCTCCCCCTTTGACATCATCAGGAAGGGGAGTAGATGAGGAAGACTGAAGTACAGTTGCAGACGCAATATCCAGCTGTTGCTGAAGCTGAGCAATAGATGCTGCCATAGTGTCCATCCTTTCAGAAAGCAGCTGATCTCTGTTCACCACAAACTTGTGGTATTCTTTGACCTTAGTAGAAATACCATCAAACCAGTTGTGCAGTATATCAAACAGATAGTCCACCTGAGCTTTCTGCTGAGATCCCCATTCAGGTGCAGAGGAGGATGCTTCAGTTGGTGGAGAGCAGTACACATCACGCTGATCTTCAATGGTGGGTGGAAAGTTTTCTTTCAAAATATGCAGCACATCCACAACCTTATCACCGACTAGAGTGGTTCGTTCAAACAGTTTAGCAATGTCCTGACCAAAATATGTAATCTTTTCAAACAAGGTTTGAACCTTTTCACTGAACTCATTGTTCTTGTCAATCAGGGTGGAGTATTTCAAGTTCAACTTGGATTGGTTTTCCCTGACATCATAGTTGTATGTCTGTACACTCTGTATCCTGTGCAAACATTGTTGATGCAGGTTTTGTAAGTTACGCATGACTGAACCAGCTTTCTGACAAGCTTGAAGAAGAGATTCCATAAACTCATGAAGCTTCTTGTCTGACTTGAATTTATCACGTGTAAACTTTTCCCATCTGCTGTCTAATTTCTGTTCAAGGTGTGACAGCCTCATATCCGTTGTTGAACTTAGGTGCATTATGGAAGAGTCAATGCTCTTGAATTTCATTTCCAAAAATTGAATGAGAGTAGGATTGATACCAGAAAAATCATTCTGAGAGTTGGCTGGAATGTCCTCAGAAGTAGATGCAGGTCCTCTTGGTGGAGAGGGTTCTGGAAGAGGACCTTGTACTATGACAAGTTCTCTGGAAGTAACAGGAAACACAGGAGTATCATCTTGTACATTGTAATCATCCTGGATGTTGCTGAACTCTTGGTAGTCTATTCTGGCTGAACTAGCTTCAGGTCTATCTTCCCTAGCCTCTGGTCTTTCCACTCTGTGTAGACTGGGCACTTGTTGATTTTGTGTTTTAGTTCTTGCTTCATGACCAGTTTCCACTGAGGTAGTCATTGGTTTCTGACTTGGCAGAACCCTGACAGGCTGTCCATTTATAACTTTAAATCCCATGAATTTCTGAATGTAGGAAAGGGAGTATATGTTCCCTTTAGGAATAGTCAGTTTCTTCTCATTATCAAAATCGACTCCAACTTTTCGAAATATGGCAGTTAATGGAGCAGCATATGGGAGTGTCCTAGATTGTGTTAAGCAAGATCCCATAGTCTGAATGACTACATCTGATAGTGAAATGTTTATCTTTTTCAGCATGCAATACAGTAAAAATCTTTGCATCTTAGTGACGCGTTCCCTACCACTGCTCTGAGGTGTTATCATTGATGTGCAAATATGGTGGAGCAGTCTATTGAATGGAGGGAACTGATTTGCTTTAAGACTAGATAAAAAAGTCTCTCTAATGACAGTAGGATCACTGGGTTTGTTAGTCAAAAGAGCATAAGCTGCATGTTCATCAAACTGAAAACTGTGTAATTGAACCATTCATTGGAATTTTCCAAGCTCTGGCAAACAGTTTGTTTGTCAATTCGAAACTAACATTCCTGACAGTTGAAGAAATTTTGGGGATCTGAGGTTCATACTTCAAATTGTGGTAAAATTCCTTAACTAGGGTGGGGTAATAAATCTTATGATTTGTAATAAAAGACCACCAACCCTGATAATCCAAAGTAGGGAATAGTTGCGGAAAAACCTCAAGCATCTCATTGTCGGTAGCAACAATATACCGTGGAATAAGGACTTTCAGAGGTTCTTCCACGTTGATGGGGAGAGAGGGATCAGAAGACCTTGCATGAGAGCTGTCCGCACCTTTCTTCCCCTTCGCAGCACCTGAAGATGTAACCTACTCCTCTGTCCTGACAGTGGATAGCTTTCTCTTTTTGGTTGGCGGGCTTGGATGAAGACGGCGTTTCCGAAGAGATAACTCTATCTCTTTGCCTTTCAGTTTCCTTGGAGCTGAAGGAGACGATATCTCTTCTGAAGGATCTGCCAAGCCCTTGTCTTTGCCGGCGAGCTTTTTTCTTTTCCTTTTTGTTGTGGTGGAGTTGACAGAGACGGCGTCTTCTCTTGATATTTGGTTCGAGGCTCAATCCTACCCGTAGCCAAGATGAGATCTCTTCTCTTTAGACCCTTCTTGTTCTTCCCCTTCTTCAGTTGTTCCGGAGGTGCCATGGCAGCGAGAATCAAATACAAGATAGAAGATTGAGAGAAAGAGCTGAGGAGGAGAGACGGAGAGAGTCGGAGAGATAGAAAACCACTAGGTTTTGGAAGGAGCAAGTAGACGGCAGCGTTTACGCTGCGGGATTTTAAAGAAGGTGATGACTTGAGTTCAATTCAAAAAGGTGAACCGGTTCACTGTGCTGAACCGGACTGAGAAGAAATGGGAGTTATTGAATGACTGCGTTTACGCAGTGAGACACTGCGTCGACGCCACCAAAGCGAGTCAAGAATGTAATGTGAAGTGGACAGGAAATAGTGAAGACCCATAGTATTTAGGCATTCTAAAGACATTGAAATTATGAAGAGATGAGATTACATTCAGGGATTTTTAATCGATAAAATTCAAGTTCCCTTATGAGATATATGATGAGAAATTATGAGAGCGCCTAATTGAATTAATGATATGGAGTAAAACAATCTTAAGACTTTGAGATAAATCCTTGAACAAGAAGAGCATGATTATGGAATAAGGATGGAACAATTTTCACACTTGGAACTTTCTCAAAAACATATCCCTAGAATGTTCAATTTCAAGAGACCCTTATAGTAGAGAATTTAACTCGAATTGAGGATGAACTCTAAAGGATTTCATTTTTGAGCAACAGGTCAACCCCATATAAACATTGACATTTTTTATTTTTCATCAATTGCAGTCAAGTATAGCTAGCCTTTTGACACGGGTGCACATGTTTATCAGACACCAGAGTCCCCGGCTACTTAGCATAGCTAACTATTCTGCACAACTGAAACAGAGTTGGCAACTCACATCATGACATGCCTTGTAGCACTTCATTGGTGCATGAAGGTAGTTTCTCAGTGGAAAGTTACCATTGGTCTGCACTGAATTATTTTTCTTTTAAAACAGAGGTAACAGCCCACATCATGACATGCTCATTTGCACTTCTTTGGTGCAAGGAGACAGTTTCTCAGTGAAAGCTTGCCATTGCTCTACAATTTATTATATGTATATTTGTATATATATGGTATGTTTCTGCAGCTCTTATTACCCCTATGCTGAGTTTAAAGTCAATGCATATATTAAATTCATTTGCACAAAGGTCTTTTTACTTTTGATCAATTGATCATCATAGTTCAAGAAATGATGAGTTCTCAGTTTTATTAAATAGTTCTGAGACTATTCCATATGCATAGCACTTTTGTGATCATGAATTTTAGCATTCAAAGAACAGAAGATTTATAGAACTCCAATCATTATTACAGCATAGGGACAGTCAGTAAAGATCACCACTTCTTATAAGGGAATTATCATTTTAGCTCCCCCTGAATCTATGACATCAATTCACATTTCAGATCTCAAGAAGCTTCCCTCATACTCAAGATTGAGTGGTTCTTCACTACAGGTTGAAAAACTGAATGTAGAAGAAATAAGGTTGATGAGAGGTTGAGAAGATGACACCAAGTCTCAGACACACTGAGGTACTAAAAGATTTCAACAAGGAAAGGATATGAGAGATCCAAACTTCAGAGCTTCGGAACCCTTCTGAAGTAATTCAATTAATTCCAGAACTCATTTGCATCAGGTTTATATCAGTGTGTCAACTCAACCAGGTGACTGCGTTAACTCACTCAACCAGTCAGTGCAGTTTCCAGCATGTTTCCAGAATATTTCTTTCAGTTTTGACTCAGTCTCATAAACCACTATTCAGATACCCAGATAACTGACTCTAACAGAACAGAATTGCACTCCTTAGCAAGTAAAAATCTGATGCAAAACTGTCCCTCTGTTTATTCATTCAGAAAATATGAATGAAGATGCAATTTTTGACATGATGGCTTTTTATTTGTCATGAGTTATTAAACAGATATGCTCACAACTAAACTCCCCATAAATCTGTGACTTATTTAGAGATCAGGCATTTGCAATTCACGCAGGACATGCAATCAATTTATTTCTAGGCAAGGTTAATCAGACAAGTTTCAAGGAAGAAAACAAGCAATCAATTTAGGCAACAAGATGAGGATTGCACAAACCAAGCTCTCTCCTAAGACAAGAGAATCTTTCATTATTCAGTGGCTTGGTGAAAATGTCAGCTAGTTGATGTTCAAAGTCTACAAAAATCAATTTAAAGCTACCTTTATTAACTTCATCTCGCAAGAAGTGATGCCTTATTTCGATATGTTTGGTCCTAGAGTGCTGGATGGAGTTCTTTGCCAGGTTAATGGCACTTGTGTTATCACACAATATTGGGACACATCCAAGATCAGTTTGATAATCTTGGAGTTGGTGTTTGATCCACAACACTTGAGTGCCACAACTTCCTGCAGCGACATATTCTGCTTCTGCAGTGGATAGTGCCACTGAGTGTTGTTTCTTGGATGCCCAAGAAACCAAACACCCTCCCAAAAATTGGCAATAGCCACTTGTGCTTTTCCTGTCAAGTTTGCATCCAACATAGTCTGCATCTGAGTATGATACAAGATCAAAAGTGCAAGATGCAGGATACCAAATCCCTAAGTCTCGAGTTCCAGCAAGGTATCAAAAGATACGCTTGACAGAAATCAAGTGGGATTCTTTAGGATCAGACTGAAACCGAGCACACATACATACACAAAATTGGATGTCTGGCCTAGATGCAGTAAGATAGAGGAGTGATCCGATCATACCTCGATACGTCTTGCATCTACTGATTTACCTTTCAGATCTGCATCCAAACTTGTATTGGTGCTCATGGGAGTGCTGATTGCCTTAAGATTCTCCATTTGATATTTCTTTAATAATTCAGAAATGTACTTTGCCTGGTTGATGAAGCATCCATCCTTGCTTTGGGTGATTTGTAGACCTAGAAAAAATTGAAGCTCACCCATGAGACTCATCTCAAATTTTGTGGTCATCAAATTTGCAAATTCCTCACACATGCTTGGTTTAGTGGATCCAAAGACTATATCATCAACATAGATTTGAACTAGAATAATGTCATTATTTCTCACCTTGGTGAATAGGGTTTGGTCCACTTTACCTATTGAATATCCTTTCTCAGTGAGGTATGAGTTGAGTCTATCATACCATGCTCGAGGTGCCTGTTTGAGTCCATAGAGAGCTTTGTCTAATCTGTAAACATGGTCAGGGCAGTTTATAGATTCAAAACCAGGGGGTTGTTCAACATACACCTCTTCTTTTATTAAACCATTGAGAAATGCACTTTTTACATTCATTTGATGAAGTTTTATTCCATGACAACATGCATATGCAAGTAATAATCTAATAGCTTCTAATCTAGCTACTGGTGCAAAGGATTCTTCGAAATCAATGCCAAATTCTTGGTTATATCCATGTGCTACCAGTCTTGCTTTATTTCTTATCACAATTCCATTTTCATTTTGTTTATTTCTAAAGACCCACTTAGTTCCAATTACTGAGAGTTCATTGGGTCTTGGCACAAGGGGCCACACTTTATTTCTTTTGAATTGATTTAATTCCTCATGCATTGCATTTATCCAGCAATCATCTTTCAGGGCTTCAGTTACATTTTTAGGTTCAATTTGAGATATAAGAGCTAAATTGTCCATTTCTTCAATAGCTCTAAAATGAGATCTAGTTCTGGTAGGGTCATGTAGATTACCAATAATGCTTGATAGAGGGTGGTCTTTTAGCATTCTAACATTGGTCAAGGAGTTACCTAAATTAACATCTGCATTACCTCTAGTACTTGATTCTGCTAGATTCTCATTTGACCTTTGCTCTTCCTCTTGAGTGTATTGTTCTTCCTTTTCTTCAAGAAACTCACCATCATCTTTGTCCCTGCAAGATAGTTCATTTTCAGACCTGACATTCATTTCATCAAAGATAATATGTGGAGATTCTTCAACAGATTGAGTTTTAATATTCAGGACTCTATAGGCCCTAGAGTGATTTGAATAACCTAGAAATATGGCTGGTTCACTCTTAGGTTCAAATTTATCTAAGTCCCGTTTGTTATTATTTTGAACAAAGCATTTAGATCCAAAAACTCTGAAGTGTATAACAGATGGCTTCTTACCTTTCAACAGCTCATATGGAGTCTTTTTGGACAGAGGTCTTACCATTGCTCGGTTTACAATGTAGCAAGCTGTGTTTACAGCCTCTACCCAGAGCTTCCTTGGGAGTTGTCCTTCGATCAACATAGTTCTAGCCATCTCGACAAGGGTTCTGTTTCTTCTTTCCACCACTTCATTCTGTTCAGGAGTTCTTGGAGATGAGAATTTGTGAGATATTCCCATTGCCCTGCAAAAACCATCGAATTCTGAATTTTCAAATTCTCCTCCATGGTCTGACATGATAGATGAGATAGTGTACTTACCATCCTGTTGAACTTTCCTGAAGAATGCCTGAAATTCTTCAAATGCATCATTCTTATGAGTTAAAAAGAACACCCAAGTAAACCTAGAAAAATCATCTACCAAAACAAATCCATACTTATTGCCACTCAAACTTGCTGTTCTAGTGGGTCCAAAAAAATCCATGTAAACAAGTTCAAGAGGTCTAGAAGATTGGTTTTCAATTCTGGATTTAAATGATTTCCTAGTATACTTGCCTTGAGTGCATGCATTACAAATTTTGTCATTTTGCTTAAATGAAACATCAGGCAGACCATTCACCATGTTGAATTTTGCTAACTTATGCATGACACTATAGCTAGCATGACCTAGTCTACGATGCCACAGTCAAGCCAGTTCACTTTTATTCACAGCTAGACAAAGATTGTTATGAGCAGGATCATCTAAATCTACTATGTACATGTTATTTATTCTTTTTCCAGAGAATTTGACACTTTCAGACTGCTTTTCAATAATGGTGCATGCATGGGAATCAAACACAACTTTGTGCCCCCTATCACACAATTGGCTTATACTAAGAAGATTGTATTCTAATCCTTACAAGTAACACATCATCAATAGAGTTTAGGGGAGTTTTGCCAACTTTACCTTTTCCAATTATTTTACCTTTATTGTTTCCCCCAAACGTGACATGTCCTCCTTCTTTCTCAACTAGGAGACATAATTTAGCCTTATCGCCCGTCATGTGCCTTGAGCAGCCGCTGTCAAGGTACCATCTATTGTGTACAGCTGCAAGGCACTCCTGCAAATCACATCAAATAAGAGATTTTGGAACCCAAATACACTAGGGTCCCATCAGACCATATGATTGTGTCAAGTAAGACAACATACTTTTGGGAATCCAAATCTGTTGTTTTGAGGGTTTTTGAGATGTGGGAGTCATAGATTTGAAATTTTTCTGATTGGGTTGAGGTACCCTTTGGAATGACATTTTTGAACCATTTCTGTAGTTAGAGAAGTGTGAAGTTTTATTCTTGTTCTCATTCCAATAGTTATTGTGACTCCAGAAGCATTGGGGAACCTAGGATGAGAGGTTCTGGAGGAATATTGAATTTTTGAAGGAATGAAGGTTCGCTGCGTAGACCCTATCACATGATTGCGTTGACTCATCCATCTAGCCTTTCTGTCATATGTGTTCTGGTACATAGGGTGCGTAGACGCACTGTAGTGGCTGCGTCGACTCATTCTCGTGTTTCTGAAGGAGTATCCACCCTGGAAAGGTGTATGCGTTGACGCAGTGTGGACACTGCGTTGACGCGCCCAATGGTTTGTTCTAGCATTTTTTCTGTAGAACCCCTGGGACATAGAATGAGTGGACGTAGGATACTCAGTGCGTTGACGCAACTGTCGTGTACCAGTCCTATAACTTCCTGAATTACTATATTCTTGATGCTGGGTTGATGAGCTAGGGTCTGTAGGCTGACCTGAGGATTTACTTCTGAACTTAGGCAGATTCTTATGATGATTGGCATTAAAGGTATCATCCATTTCTCTTTGCCCTTTTCTTTTCTGATTTCATTTGTCTGTTTTCCTTCTTCCTGATTTTCCTCACAAGACTTCTTTTCAGCCATTTGGCTCTGCTCAGACTTACCTTGTTCAGAAACAAAAGTTATAAATCTGGTTCCTAAATCATTCTTCTTGGTTGGATTATAACCAAGTCCTTCTTTTCCAAAATTGCTTCTTATTCCCATGACAGCTTCAAGATTGTTTTTACCTTGTGTTAGTTTCTCAAGAGATGTTTGTTTGCTTGAATTCTCATCTTCCGGTTTCTTCAAATTTTCTTGGAGTTCCTGATTTACTCCTTGAATGGCTTCATACTTTTCTTCAGCAATTTTTACATCACTCTCCAATTTTTGCATTTTGAGTTTCAGGTCATCCTGAATTTTTAATAAGTATTCGTTTTCTCTATTCATTTCTATCAATTGATCTCTATATTGGTCACTTTCATCAAGAGATTTTCTTAAATTGGTAATTTCAGCTTCTAGACACTTGATTTTATCATTCAATGAATTTTCTTGACTAGTCAGATTTTTCTTTTTCTTGAGTGATTTATTTTTTTTCTTTACATGATCATACTTATCTAACAATTCATTAAATGCTTCTTCCCAATCACTGCAAGAAAAGTCTTCAGAAGAGGAAGTTACCTCATCCTTATCATCTCCCTTAGCCATGAAGCATATCTTAACATCACTCTCTTCTTCAGAAGTGCTTTCTTCTTCATCTTCATCTTTCTCCTCGTCACTCCACGTACTTATCATGGCCTTTGACTTCTTGTTCTTCCATTTCGGTTGGACTTTCTTCACATTCTCTGGACATTCGGATTTAATATGACCTTGTTTCCTGCATTGGTAACATACAACCTTGTTAGATTTCCTAGAGTCTTCTGATTTGAATCTTGAACTTTTTCTTACCTCTGGTCTTCTGTTGTTTCTAAATTTACCTTCCTTCCGTAGAAACTTCCTGAATTTCTTGATGAGCATTGCTATCTCACCTGAGTCATCATCTGAGGTTGATGAATGACTGTCATCTGAACTCTCCTTGCTGCTTGGTCTTGCCTTTAATGCAAGAGGCTTTTTCTTTTTGACATCCTCCTCTGTCCTTTTGAGGTTCAGCTCATAAGCCATCAATGATCCGATAAGCTCATCAGGGGTAGTGGTAGGAAGATTCCTAGATTCCTCAACAACAGTGGCCTTGGTGTGCCAAATTGGAGTTAGGGATCTAAGAATTTTCCTGACCAGTTCGTAATCTGTGTAAGCCTTTCCCAGACCTTTAAGACCATTCACTAATAGGGTTAGTATAGCATACATTTCAGATATATTTTCCTCTGGCTTTATTCTAAAAGCTTCATATTCAGAAATTAACATATTGGCTTTTGTCTCTCTTACCTCTGACGTACCTTCATAGATGACTTGAAGTCTGTCCCACATTTCCTTGGCACTGGCACATGAGGATACTCGTGAAAACTCCATAGGGTGCAATGAGCATTGCATGATGTTCATAGCTTGCCAATTGACATTGGACTTCCTAATCTGCTCCTTCACCCATAGTTCTTCATCTCCTTCTAACTGATATGGTCCCTTGCTCACGACTCTCCAAATCTCATGATCCTGAGCTCTCAGAAATACCTGCATCCGATTTTTCCAGTAAGCATAGTTAGTGCCATCAAAGAAGGGTGGCCTATTCACTGCATACCCTTCAGGCATGAGCCCCTTATTTTCCATTCCACTAAATCTCTCTGGGTTGTGAGACCCTTGACAAGAGAGCCGAGCTCTGATACCACGTGTTGGATTAGGTGGAATGTCAAACTAGAGGGGAGGGGTGAATAGGTTGACCCTTTAAAAACCTTTATGCAAGATCACACTAGAATACGAGAGCAGAATGCAAATTAGAAGTTTAGTAAACAAACAGCATGAGAATCGTGCCTAATCAAACATCTAATGAAGGGAGAATAATGTGAGAAATCAAATCACAAAAGGAACACAGATTTTTATGGTGGTTCGGTCTCCCTGTGGAGACCTACGTCCACCCCTCACTAAACCAGTGAGGATCCCTGCTGAGCTTTACAGCTTAGCTATACCGAGGAACTACTTCCTCACATACACCGCTGAGCATTACAGCTTGGCTTAACCAGAGGAACAAATCCTTTAAACCGCTGACAAACAGCTTGCAGGCAACACGCCCAACTTCCCCTGATCCAAGCACAGTCTGTTGGATCAATCCCCTCCCTCTACTCAAACCAGTACGAGGGAGAAACAATATAGCAGAATTCAAATTGAAAAGACAATCAATAAACGAAATCACTCAGTAATTAAAAGAACACTCTCAGATCTGTGAGGCAGCCGAATCTCAGGCTTGAAATCAGGAGTCTGGAAGAAGAAGCTTCAACGATCAGCTGATCTTCTCCTTCTGAAATGTGGATGAGCTAGTCCAGGATCACTGCTCCTAGATCTCCTCCGGTCTTCAGCAGATCGATATCAGGATGAAGATTAACTTCCAGTTCCTCTCGTGAGCTTTTCTTCCTGAGCCTTGTCCGCAGCAGCTTTGAAATCTCCAACACCTTCTACAATTTTTCTGTTTTGCGCTCATTTCCGGATCCATGCATATATACATCTAGTGGGCCCCAACCAGATATTCTGGTTAGCCCCCTGATTGCTCCGTGTAGAGCCTTCTGGAATCGCGAGGGAAAAGACGAGATCTCAAGCGCTTTTGGCTGATGTGGCCTTTGACGTCATGTACGATTGGGGTCCACCCTACTAATCTCGTAAGTAGTTCAGATGGCGTCAACCCATTGAGTCCACGAGGTTGACGCAGCGTTGAGATGCCTTACATGGCTTTGAATGTAAGGCTGGATGCGTTGACGCATAGGGGTCACTGCGTCGACCCACTGAACTGACCCAGAACCAACTTCTCCTCAGATTGAACTACTGCGTCGACGCTATCATGCTGTAGCGTTGACGCACTGGGGTATTCCAGTGAACCATTAACTCTGCCTTTTTAACAGCTGCGTCGACGCTGCTCTACTGTGGCGTTGACGCAGTGAAGTAGATATGTGAATGCCTCTTCAACTGATGCGTGGACGCCTTGAACTCCCAGTGTCGACCCTGTTCCTTTCTTGCATCAAATGGAAATCAGATGGAAGCGTTACTGAATCAAGATTTATTTATCATTTTGGGTTGAATACTACATTCACATCTCATGGTTGTCATCATCAAAACCAGGGGCACAACAAAACAAAGGGAAAATACTTGATATTGGAAAAAAACCCTTTAAAAGGTGTTTATGCAAGACAAAAGTATACATATAAACAATTTACTAGAAAAAGGATAATGAATTTTTATAATAAAAATTATTTTCCATTTTCCTCTCCCTTTTATGCTGAAAACATAAAACACAAACCATGATCCTTTTTACACCTCCACCTTTTTCTTTTGAAGACTGAGAGCATAAAACTTCACCCCAAGGTTCAAGTTCCGCATCACCAATGCCCCAAGCCATGAGCCTGTCCACTAAACCTCAATATCGAACACTTCCATGCCTTTATGTCCATGGTGGGAGTCAATAGTAGGATCTCATAGTTACCCACGAGGCCCTTTGTCCAACTCTACCAACCCCGGTGGATACCTCCACTCGCGATTGTTTTCATTAGATAGGGAGAAGGCTGGAAGGATAACACAAATTGTGGATGTATTTGTGTGTGTGTGTACGCACACGTGTGTGTGTCAGTGAGAGAGAGTGAGAGTTGACTAGTAGGTACTGTTTTTCTTTTATTCTCTTCTTTGTTCTTCCTTCTTTTCTTCTTTACTTCTAGGATGGGCTATTGCCATGATCAAAGGACAACTGGTGCTTAGTCTATGTCATGTCTTTCAATATTGAAAGGGGATTGTTGTTCCCTCTGTAATTGGAAGAAATGCCCATAATCTTGATCTGAATGGCTAATTTGGATGTGTGTGTGGATTGGCCGATCTTGCAAATCATGCCTTAATGGTGGGGTAGGGGGGTAGAAAAATATTAAGTCCAAGTGCTTGCCTGTTGTTGGAGTGTGTCAATGGCAGAAGAGTAATTTAGAAGTGATCCAACTAGGGCCTTCCTTCCCTTCTCATTTTTTTGACCAAATAAATAAAGGTTTTTTTGCATATATACCCTCTAAATATCGGTTATGCCAAATACACCCCTATTCGGCCCGCGAAAATTTCTACTTTTCCGCAGCATGATATACACTCGCCTTTTACGGAAGGCTGAGATGGGTCGACTTGGCATGTGAGGATTCCGGGGATATTGACAGGAAAATGCAAAGAACAATATAAACGCACAAGAAAGAGTGTCGTATGATTAATCGTTTTGGAAGACTGGGACGGAGATGGCTGGATGAAATGCAGGTGTGCCAGTCGATTTCTCGACGATCACTTACGGAACCAAGTTTTTGACTAGGGATGTGACGCCAGGGCACGGCACGTGGGCACGAGATGTCGTGCGCCACGTGGAGAGAAGAAGGTTTCGCTAATACGAGTGGAGGCGATTGTGGGGGCTCATGTACTGGACGTCTTCCCCACCGGTTGCAAACAATCGGTGTGTTTTACATCGGATGGAGCCCGAACACCTTTGTTTCTACTCTCGAAAAGGAGAGTCAGGGACCTTGGGAGCCGTGACGTCGGGAGGGCTTGGTCCATGCAACAATGACAGAGCAACAACAACATAATAGGGATGAATAGAAGTAGGGAGACTGGCTTCAATGTGGGCACTGGAGAGGGTACAGACTCCGGGTTTATAAGAACGAGACATTGGCTCCAAAGGAGGAGTAGCAGACACTGGCTCGACAAGGAGTAGGTAGGTTATGGCTTGGGTGTAGGGTCCGTCCGGCTAGAGGAGTTGGGACCGAGCTGGGAGACAGAGGTCAGTCTGCTGGACAACGTTGAGACTCGTAGCTGGCGAGGATGAGAATCAATTCCCCAACTGGATTATATCACTATATGCCGTGAAAGGCGTTATATGGGGCGTGGAAAGCCCGATTACAAATGTGTGCAAGCCACGCGACAATTCCGTCATTTGTGACGGTCCCCGGGTCATTGCATTGCTATGCGGGTATTTTTCGCTTTTATACATAGTGTCCGTCAGAGAACTCGTGACTCGGCCAGATGCCTCACGGGGGTTGTCCCGATGTATTCCCAATGTGGGACACTGTTGAGATCGGGGAAGTTGGGGTGCCGTGGGCACCGTTGTGCTGGAGTGGCCTAGCGTTGTTGAGACTGGGGCGATCAGATGGCGTGGGCGTCACTGTGACTGAAGCGGCCGGGCGCTATTGAGACTAGGGCGGTCGAGTGCCATAGACACTGTTGTGACTAGGGCAGTCGTGGCCATACGCAACATTGTGACTGGAGTAACCGGGTGCCATTGTCACGGTTGTGATTGAAGTAGTCGGATGTCATAAGCACCGCTGTGATTGGGGCGACCCGGTGCTGTTGAAACTGGGGCAGTTGGGTGCCTTGGACACTGTTGCTGGAGCGACCGGGTGTCATGAACCCCGCCGCAACTAGAGTGACTGAGCGCCCTTGGGGCTGAAGTAGCTGGGCGCCGTCTGGACTGGGGAGTCGGGTGCCGTGGGCACCGTTGTGACTAGAGTAACTGGGCAGTCAGGTGCCCTGGTCACCGTTGTGACTAGAGCAACTGGACAGTTGGGTGCCGTTGGCACCGTTGCGACTAGAGTATCTGGGCAGTCAGGTGCCGAGGGCACCGTTGAGACCATGACAGTCGGGCGTGGCTGAAGTTGGTGATGGGTGGGCGCCGTTGGAACTGGAGTCTGGTGCTGGGGGCACCGTTGTGACTGAGGGAGTTGGGCACCATTAGACCTTGGCGGTAGGGCGAGTCTGAGATAGGTAGTCGGGTGCCGCGGGCACCGTTGTGACTGAAGGAGCCGGACGCCGTGAGACCCTGACGGTCGGGCACTATTGAGACTGGTAGTCGGGTGTCAGGTGCACCGTTGTAACTGAAGGAGACCTTGACGGTCGGGCGCTGTTGAGATTGGTAGTCGAGTGTCGGGATCACCATTGTGACTGAAGGAGCCGGGCGCCGTGAGACCCTGGCGGTTGGGCGCTGTTGGGACTGGTAGTCGGGTGCCGGGAGCACCGTTGTTACTGAAGGAGCCGGGTGTCTTGAGACCCTGGCGGTTAGACGCTGTTGAGATTGGTAGTCGGCTGCCGGGGACATTGTTGTGACTGAAGAAGCTGGGCACCGTGAGACCCTGGCGGTCGTGTTCGGGGCACGTTCATGGCGACAGGGGCCTAGCACTTCATCTTGCATCAGGGCTCGTGAATTGTGCTCGTTATCCCAGTAACCGCGCTCAAGGTATGCTCATCGAGGTGACATCTGGGCGGCGCACGATCATCGAGGCAGGGACTGGATAGGGTGCTTTCATCAAAGTAGCATCCGAGCAGTGCATGATCATCGAGGTAGGGACCGGGCATGGTGCTTTCCGCAAAGCAGCATCCGAGCAAGGCACGGTCGTGAAGCGGCATCCGGATAAGGCACATTCATGAAGGTAGGGATTTGATACTCCATCTTGCATCAAGACTTGTTAACATACTTTCGTCTGGGGTGGAAACTTGTGTCTCGGCTAAACGTTGTACGAGGGATGATCATGCGGCATACTCTCGGTGTGTGTTTAGCCGAACAAGCCAACCAACAAAGCCATCCTAGCTCCGCGCGCTAAGTGCTCCTTGCGTGTGCTCGGTCTGGGTGTCCGTTGTGCGTTGTTGGATGATCAATCGATGCATTGATGCCCCTTGGAATTCCTAAGGGGGATTTTATAGAGAAAGTTGAAGGGCCATGGGATTTACACGGGCTGGGGTGGCAGGGGCAACCTGGTCCGCGTAAAGCCCCCCCTTTACGCGGACTAGGTTGAGGTTTTCCTTTTCCTTTTTCTTTTCTTTTATTTTTGTGAGAGGGGGAGGGGGGTTTACGCGGACCAGGTTGAGGGGTCACCCTGGTTCGCGTAAAGCACCCCTTTACGCGGTCCAGGTTGGGGGCTGGGAAAAAATATTTTTTTATTGAAAAAGTAGGGTTTATGTGGACCAGGTTGGGGGTATCAACCTGGTCTGCGTAAAGCCCCCCCTTTACGCAGACTGGGTTGAGGGCTGGGTAGAAAAATATTAATTTTTTATTGAAAAGTGGGGGTTTACGCGGACCAAGTTGGGGTTATCAACCCAGTCTGCGTAAAGCCCTCCTTTACGCGGACTGGATAGAGGGAAAAGATTTTTTTATTATTTTTTCTGGGAAAAGAGGCTTTACGCGGACCAGGTTGGGGGTATCAGTCTGGTCCGCGTAACCCCCCCTAGGGGGGTTTGCTCGGACTAGGTTGAGGGAAAGGATTTTTTTTTTTGGAGAAAAAGAGGCTTTATGCGGACCAGGTTGGGGGGTTGCCCCCCAATTTGGTTCGCATAAACCCCCCTTATACCTGAACTTTGGTGAGGGTGGGAGAGTTGTAAATTTTTTTATTGAAAAATATTTTTTTATTGAAAAGTGGGGGGTTTACACGGGTCAGGGTGTCCAAAGGGAAAAATAGGCATGTTGGTCCGTGTAAATGAGCGGTTTACGCGGGCCAGGATGCCCAAGGGAAAATGGGCATGTTGGTCCATGTAAAGGGGGTTCACCTGGATCGGAAGGACTGGCTGGAACGCGATCACTATGGTGACCGTGTTATGGACAGAACGCGGTGCTGAGGGAGACTGCGTTCTGGATTGGCAGGCTGGTCCGCATAAAGGGGATTTACGCGGGTTGGAGGGATTGGCTGGAACGCGGTCACTATGGTGACCACGTTATGGACGTGACGCGGTGTTGAGGTAGACCGCGTTCGGGGCTGGCGGGCGGGTTCGCGTAAATGGGGTTTACTCGGACCGGAAGGATTGGTTGTAACGCGGTCACTATGGTGACCGCATTATGGACGGAACGCGGCACTGAGGGAGACCGCATCCTGGACTGGCAGGCTGGTCCGGGTAAAGGGGGTTTACGCCGGCTGGAGTGCTTTAGGGCATCTTGGTCTGGGTAAACCTCCCCCCTAGGGGGTTTAGGTGGGTCAGAATGGCTAGGTTTGACTTGGAGGAGAGAGAAAGGCCAGGTGGGTCCCATCGTGGGTTAAGGCGGGCTTGTTTGAGAGAGATAAAGAGGTGCGGGTCCTATTGTGGGTTAAGGCGGCCTGTGCTTTCTTTTCTTTGTTGGTTTTAGGCGGGCAGGAGTGAAGATTTTAAGTGGGCTGGGGTTGAGTAGGCCAAGGGTTTAGGCGGGCTGGAATGAGGGCTGGGTTCAGGGATTTAGGCGGCTGGAATGAAGGATTTAGGTGAGTCGGGTGAGCTGGGGTTTACGAGGGTCAGGTGGACTGGGGTTTACAAGGATATGGTGGATTGGGTGAAGAAGAGAGAGAGAAAAAGAGCTCACTTGAATTTGGACCCGGAATGGTCGAGCTCGGTGTCTGTCCGGACTCCGTCTTGAACGTGGTGGACTCAGGTGTGATTTGATTGTTAGAGTCGCCGGTGTCAAGCCGCTTGCAGAAGGTGTATCGGGAGTTGTTCCTTACCTTTTTGTCACAAGTCACGTGACGTGATGGGTGGTTGGGAGTCCCGAGTTGGCCCGACAACTGTGGTGTCGGCATGATGATGCCGTTTGTCTGGTAGTCCGGGGTGGCCCCCGCTTCTTGGTGAAGAGCCGTGTGGTACGACATACTGTTCTGAGTCCCGGGTTAGCTCGATTGTTGTGGTGCTGGCAGTGTGATACCGTATGCAGGGTATCTGGGGGTGCTCCCCAAATCTTTATAGAGTGCCACTCGGTGCGGCAGGTTGTCCCGAACCTCGGATCCGATCCGGCTGTCGGGAAACTGGTTGGCATAGTGCCATTTGCTCGGGGATGACCCCCGCTTGTTATGTTGTGCCGTTTGTCACAGTGAAATGTCTCAGTTTCCGGGCTTAATTCGGCTGGTAGAGCGCCTTTGACGTTATGTCGTTTCGCTCTATTTAGGGAATATTTCCATGTGCTTAAATTTTGATTAATTCGAGAAAATAAGCGGGTGTCAACAACACCTCATTTGAACATATTATCAAGAATATCCTCCATTTAGCGTTAAATGCTGTGGTTATATCCCTACAATTTATTACTGTCAATGGGAGGCAAATATTCTGTGGAATATGTCATTTACTGCTGTTACGTGTAGTGAAATATCTATAATATCCTTACTTAGAGAGAGAGAGAGAGAGAGAGAGAGAGAGAGAGAGAGAGAGAGAGAGGGAGAGCCCTCCCCCCCACCCCCTCCCCCTCCCCCTCCCACCTCCGGTGAAGCCCCCTCTCCCCACCTCTTGCTCCGGCAAGACCCCCCTCCCATTGCCGGCCGGCCCCTCTCTCCTTGTAGAGAGCCCCCACCCTCTCTCCCATTGCCAACCAGCTCCCCCCTCCCTTCTGCTCCCACCCCCTCTCCCACCACCCGCCAGCCCCCCTCTCCCTTCTGCTCTCCCCCCCACCCCGCCCACATCTTCGGCCAGCCCCTCTCTCCCTTCTGCTCTCCCCCCCACCCTTCGTATGGGTGTGGACGCACTAAAATTTGCTTGTTCAGGTGGTTCGTCTATTAAGTGCGTGGGCGTGCCAGTCACCGAAGTGACAATTTATTCGGGCCCCGAAGAGTCCATGGTGCGCTCGATCTGACTTTGTCAGACGATTGTGTAGTTCGTGTCGGGACCAAAACCCGTCGCGCCATAAAGGTCACGGCGTCATTTACATCCCCCATACAAGGGAACACCCTTGATTAATCGCCGAGATTCAGGGCCTCATGGCCAAGAAATTAATTGCACGAAAGGTCTATTAGGAAGCATCGAAACCCCCGTATGAGGGTAAGAAGAAAACATTCGCGATCATGTTGGTCGTGTACTGACCATTTAATGTTCGGACGAATGTCCGGCTCGAGAAAATCGCGGTTGTCGCGGGAAAACCGGAACGCATGTATGCCGAGGTACGACAAATTTATTGTTCGGAAGAGCGGAAAACGTTCAGCTGAGCCTCGGTTGGAGCAGTTAAAAACCAGTAAATCTGTTAGCCCGGTGCAAGAGCAAGCTGCGACCATACTGCGGTGGGCCCCCCCGCGGTCGAAACAAGACTTGCATGAGCATCTTTAATATTTCCGGTGCCGAGGGGCAACGGGGGAATATCCCTTGAATCGGTTGGAAAGCCCTATGTCTAGGGAAGTGAACGTTAGAAACGTGTCGGTCATTCAGGGGACCGTTTAATATTCGGACAGGTGTCCGGCTTGGAAATATCGTAATCGTCGCGGGAAGACCCGGAACGTATGTACGCCGGATATGCCGGGATACGGCAAATATATTATTCCGAGACACTGAAAACATTCGGTTAAATCTCGGCTAGCGTAGCAGGAAACCAATGAATTTATTGGCCCGATGCAAGATCGAGTCAGGACCATACCGGGGGCGCCTCCCGCGGTCCAAACGGGGCTTGCGTGGGCATCATTAATATTTTCGGTGCCGGAGGGCAACGAGGCGGAGTCCCGGGACTAGATTCCAAACCAAAAACGTGTTCAAAGGGAGCGGGCTGTGGGCCGAGGATATGGGTCAG
Organism: Amorphophallus konjac; assembly: GCA_022559845.1. Lineage (NCBI taxonomy): Eukaryota > Viridiplantae > Streptophyta > Magnoliopsida > Alismatales > Araceae > Amorphophallus > Amorphophallus konjac. Next base: position 14,687,728 of record CM040117.1, on the reverse strand, counting down.
ACAATGAACATAATCGGGACGGACCCGAGGTCCAAGCATAGCCCACGAAGGCCTTATTGATATTCCCATGTATAGGGTCCAGGGATGACGGGAGCCGTCTCGTTCTATTCCGATTTCTGTCGGTCACTTGCGGACCACTTGATATTTGGACAAAGGTCTGTATTGAAGGTACGACGTAGATGGAAATAACCCGTACAAATGTATGCCAAGTTTACGGCAATTTTAATGAAAGAACGGAAACGAATCGCAATGGGAACGAGTCCGGTTTGACGAAATATCTGCCCAGAGCAATGTCGGATTACAACCATATTGGGATGGTTCCCAAGGTCCGAACCCTACTTGAAGGGGCGGTGTTAATATTCCCTTTACACCGGGTCTTGAGGAGAAACGGGACTGCAGAGCAGGTCTCATCATTTTATAATTACTTGAATTTTTATCATTATTATTTGTTAGTTTATATTTTTTTTGAGTGAGTTTGTTATTACTATTTATTTGTTTTTTTCTTATGCTTTATTTATTTATTATTATTATTGTTGGGTTTGTTATTATTGTTTATTCATTTTATTATCATCTATTTACTTATCACTTTTTGTTGAGTTTGTTATCATTATTCATTTATTTTGTCATCATTTATTTATTTATCGTTTTTGTTGAGTTTGTTATCATTATTCATTTATTTTGTCATCATTTATTTATTTATCATTTTTGTTGAGTTTGTTATCATTATTCCTTGTTTCTTTATTGCTATTATGTATTTATTTCTTCTTTTTAGGCATTTGTTATTATTGTCATTTATTATCATATTTATTATTATTATTATTTATCCCCTTTTGTGAGTTTGTTGTTATTATCATTATTATTATTTTTATTTTTTTATTATATTTTCTTTTAGCTTATTATTATTATTACTTATTCCATTACTATTATTATTTGTTTATTCATTTTTTTGAATTTGTTATTGTTATTCATTATTATTGTTATTATTATTATTATTTGTCATGTTGGGAGCGTGCCGGGGAAAGAGTTGGCGGACGTACCGGGTAGAGGATGGGGAGCGTACCGGCGAAGGGGAAGCGTGCCGGCCAGGGGAGACCGGGGGGGTGTACCGGCGAAGGGGGGCCAAGGCTGCATCGGGTGGAGGTGGCTGAGAAGCTGTGCCGAGATAGGGAGTGCACCGGACGAGGGTTGGCTAGGGTGCGCCGGTGGAGAGGAGCTGAAAACGCGCTGGGTGAAAGGGTTGAAGAGTGTGTCGAGTAGAGGCTGAAAAGGGTGTGCCGGGTAAAGGCTGAAAAGTGTGCCGTATGGAAGGTTAAAGGGGGGAGTTCTTTTTATTCAAGAGACCCATGTGGGGAGTTTTCTTCTACTCGTGAGATGCATGAGGGGTTAATTTGATTTTCTTTTTATTCATGAAATGCATGTGATTAGCCTTCTTTTTATCCACGGAATGCATGTGAGGAATTTCGATTTGGTTTTCTTTTATTCATGTAGACCATGTTCGTGGTTATATTCGGTAGTGCATCATAAAGGTGTAAGTATGCAGTTATTCGGGATCTCCGAGGTTCGTTGTTATTTTGGCAAAGCTGTCGCATTAATGTTTTAGTCTGTTCGTTTGTTGTTTCTTTTTGCATTATTAATTCTTTTTTGTTATTACTGTTACTATGTTAGTTCTGACGAAAATTCGGCAGCATCTCCCCTTGACCTGGATGGTAAGGGAGATAAAGGGAACGCGCCCACATGGAGTGGCGGAACCCGACAATTTGAGGTGGGTGCCAAGGCAGCAACACCTTTGAGAAAACTTCAGAAAACTCGGAGAAAACATCGAACGAGAGACACTAGGCTGACAGAGACTGGGGATGTACCGTGTGAATGTATCTAAGGGAAGCTGTGGTACTTAGACGCAGACAATGGGGAGCCATGAAGAAAGTAAAACAGCTAGAAATGTAGACATAGAAGAAATATTTGTAGGAAGGTATAGAAAACGTTTGCAAGCTTTTCTTCTATTCCTCATAAAAAGGGGAGAAATACATGGGCTAGTACATTACAGGGGGGAGAGAATGAAAACAGAAATACAGTGGGGGGGAAAATAATGGAGCATTCGCTCCTTCCTCTCTCTTTTCTCTTCTTCTTCTTCTCTTCCTTTTTTTCGCACACAGTCGGTGGTGGACGGAGCAGCAAAGGGGAGCAGGAGCTTCTCATTTCCTCTTCTTCTTCTTTTTCTCTTCTTCTTCTTCTCTTCCCCTTTTTTTTCACCGGATTCCCTCCTCCTTTTTTTTAGCCCTCTGGGAGGCCTCATTTATACAGACGGACGTGAAATCGTTTCTTCACTGTATTAGAAGTCCATGTCTCCACCATACCGAATGGCTTCTTGCAGTGCAAGGCAATGAGCTGTCGGCCGAAAAGGTGAGACTACTGGTCAAAAGCAGTCCTTTTGTCAGATAGGAGGACTGCTACAGTGCTCGGCCTGCTACAGTGCTCGGACTGCTACGGTGCTCGACCTGTTGCAGTGCTCGACTTTCTTCTTCAGTAGCTCGGCCTGCTACAGTGTTCATACTTCTTCTTCAGTAGCTCGGCCTGCTACAGTGCTCGGCCTGCTACAGTGCTCGACCTTCTTCTTCTTCAGTAGCTCGGCCTGCTACAGTGCTCAGTCATGCTGCATTGCTCTCTTCAGGCTCGGTTGCTACAGTGGCACGACCTTCTTCAACTTTAGCTCGGTCTGCTTCAGAAGCTCGGACTGCTATAGTGCTCGGCATGCTATAGTGCTCGGCACACTATGATTCTCGGCCTGCTACAGTGCTCGGCTATGCTACAGTGCTCGGTACACTACGATGCTCGTCCTTGCTACAGTGCTCGGACTGCTTCAGGAGTGCATTCGCTCGGCCTTCTTCAAATTTGGCTCGGATTGCTTCAGAAGCTCTGACTGCTACAGTGCTCGGTCTGCTACAGTGCTCGGCCGCGCTACAGTTCTCGGTCATGCTTCATGAGTCAATTAGCTCGGCCTTCTTTAAATTTGGGTCGGATTGCTTCAGAAGCTCTGACTACTACAGTGCTCGGTCTGCTACAGTGCTCGGCCGCGCTACAGTGCTCGGCCATGCTACAGTGCTCGCCATGCTTCAGTGCTTGGCCGCGCAACAGTGCTCGAGCATGCTACACGCACTGTAGTGGAGAAGCCAATGAGGTGTGCCGTTGGAGAGGCCAACAAGTGTGTCGTTGGAGAAGGCACTGGGGCGTGTCGTTGGAGGAGCTGAAGAAGTGTGCCGCTAGTGGGTTTGAAAAGGAGTGTGCCACTAGAGGGGCATAGGGAATGTGCTGTTGATGGGGCACAGAGGGTGTTCCACTGGAGTGCATGAACTAGTGTGCCGTTGAAGGGGCACAAGGGTGTGCCGCTGGAGGCTTGAGGAAGTGTGCCGTTGGAGGCACCAGGGGGGTGTGCCGCTGGGGCATCCCATGGAGTGTGCCGCTGGAGGCAACAGGGGAGCTTCCTCTTCTTCTTTTCTTCTTCTCATCTTCTCTTCCCTTTTCTCCTTTTCTTTATTCCCCGTTGGAGGACACCTGGGAGCGTGCCGCTGAGGGGGCTTGAGGGGAGTGTGCCGTTACAGGCACTTCAGGGTGTGTCGCTGGGGCACAAGTTAGTGTGCCGCTGGGGAGGCACTTGAAGGTGTGCCGTCGAAGGACACGTTGAGGGGTGTGTTTCCTTCTCTTCTTTTCTTCTTTTCATCTTCTCTTCTCTTTTCTCTTCTTCTTTATTCCCCGCTGGAGGGACGCCAAGGCGCGCCGTTGAAGGGCTGCCAGGGCGTGCCACTGAAGGAGCTCGAGAGCGTGCCGCTGAAGGCGCCTGAGGGCGTGTCACTGGAAGACACGGCAAGCGTGCCGTTGAAGAGCCCAAAGGGCGTGTCGCTGAAGGCCTGAATGGGCGGTTTAGAGCCCGTTGTGGGCACAAGTTGTGGCTCATTTGATTTTCTTCGAGGGCCATGGATTGTGGGGCTCTTCGTGGTTGATTTCTCTTCACAGTCGTTATTCCGGAGACGGCTTCATGGTAGTGTGCATATTTGGGGAGTCCGGATGACCAGTCTCTTCGGGGCTTCTTCACTCGGCGCCGTTGTAGATGCTGGGCCGAGTAGGATATCTGTGCGTGCAATTTTTAGTGTCCACAAATGCCCCTCACCCATGGGTAGCGCAGGCGAAGGATGAGCCGGGCGGTGCCCGTGGGTGTATTTGTCTCTTTTCTCTTCGTCGATGCCGACGGGGTGTCGGGAGCCGACTTGACATGTTGGTCTCTTCTTCTCTTTGTTAGTGTCGACATGGTGTCGGGCGTTGACATGGTGTGTTAGTCTCTTCTTCTCTTCGTTAGTGCCAACAGGGTGTCGGGAGCTGATATGTTGGTCTCTTCTTCTCTTCGTCAGTGCCGACGGGGTGTCGGGCGTTGACATGGTGTGTTGGTCTTTTCTTCTCTTCGTCAGCGTCGACGGGGTGTCGGGAGCTGACCTGGTTTGTGGGTCTCTTTGTCTCTTCATCAGTGCCGACAGGGTGTCGGGAGCTGACCTGGTTTGTTGATCTCTTGGTCTGTTCGTCAGTGCCGACAGGGTGTCGGGAGCTGACCTGGCTTGTTTGTCTCTTGGTCTCTTTGTCAGCGTCGACGGGGTGCCGGGAGCTGACTTGGTTTGTTGGTCTCTTCTTCTCTTTATCTGTGCCGACGGGGTAGCGGGAACTGACGTAGTATGTTTGTCTCTTCTTCTCTTCATCATCAGTGCCGACAGGGTGCCGGGAGCTGATCTAGTTTGTTGGTCTCTTTGTCTCTTCGTCAGCTCCGACAGGGTGCCGGGAGCTGACCTGGTTTGTTGGTCTCTTTGTCTCTTTTCTTTCTTTTCTTCTCTCTTTTCTCTTCTTCTCTTCTTCTTTTTCTCTTCTCTTTTTTGTTATCTTTTTTTTCCTTCTCTCTTTTTTTGTTGTTTGTTTTTTTTTTCTTTCTTTCCCTCTTGTTCTCTTCTTCCTTTTTTTCTTTCTTTTTTTTTTTGAAGAACTCCGGGTGGCTACTGGCGTGGATGCCAATGATATAAGAGCTGTCGGCACAGCGGCCGATAATTGGAAGCTGTTGACATGGGAGCCAATAATTGAAAAGCTGTCGATCCGAAGGCCGATGATTGAAAGCTGTCGGCTTAGGGGCCGATGATTGAAAGCTGTTGGCAAGGGAGCCAATAATTGAAAAGCTGTCGACCCGAAGGACGATGATTGAAAGCTGTCGGCTCAGGGGCCGATAATTGAAAGCTGTTGGCATGGGAGCCAATAATTGAAAAGCTGTCGACCCGAAGGCCGATGATTAAAAAGCTATCGTCTCAGGGGCCGATGATTGAAAGCTGTTGGCATGGGAACCAATAATTGAAAAGCTGTCGACCCGAAGGCCGATGATTGAAAAGTTGTCGACTCAGGAGCCGATAAGGGAGGTCAAAACAGCCATGGTTGGGAGCGGGCTTAAATAGCCGAAGTTGGGGATTAACGAGCCGCGAGGGCAAGAGGTAGGCCATGGTGGCCAAGATTGGGCTCTACGAGCCGGAGCTAGGAAAGTAGGCTTCGATGGCCGGAATTGAGTTTATTGCATACGCACATTCTTGTTATATTATTATTATTTTTATGTTATTTTTTTTTATTTTTTTTCCTTCTTTTTCTTCTCTCTCTTTTTTTAAAGCATGCAAGCATTCATTAGCAGGCATAACATAAATATAAGTAAGGCAGCTCCCTCTATAGGGGATAGGATAGGGACGCCGCCCGTAATTCGTAGATGCGGTGCGGGCCACGAGGCACAATTGAGGGGTGGTGCACCCGTCAAGAGGATATCGCATGTCTTACACGCATAGCCTAAATTCACGCATTTCACCCGAGACAATTCTCTGTGGCGTGGCAGTGCAAATGTGTGAACAAAGAGCCCTAACCATAGGGATATGCCGGTTTTCCTGGTGACACCCGAGGATCACTCTAGCGCCTACACACTAGTTCCAGGCTTTCGACTTTCGGTAGCTTCACACAGCCCCCCGTCTGTTTATTTTGTAGCGGATTTTACCGTTCGGCGCGAGTCTCCTCATGTGTCTCAATGGGGATTCCCGGCTACTAGGATTCATCCTTATTGTAACTCTATTACGGATTCCACCATTTGACGCGAGTCTCCTCATGTGTCTCAATGGGGATTCCCGGCTAATAGGTTTCATCCTTATTATAATTTGCTTCACCATTTCGCGCGAGTCTCCTCATGTGTCTCAATGGGGATTCCCGGCTACTCGGATTCACGTGTCTCTCTCTTTTTCTTTTTCTCCTTTTTTTGTACAGTGGGGGTAGGCAGCTTTTTCCTCACGATTACCTTTCACGCGAGTGCAGGAATTCAAGTTTCCGTAGAGTGCTAAGAAGAAATTCGGGCAATCCCTATAGTCGAAGGCTATTGAACACATTAAGTGCTAGGTGTGGGAGCGTTGTCTCAGGTTTATTTTGTGAGTTGGGCTTAGCGATTCCGCCATGACTCTTCCCCTTGACGTGTGCACCAGCCATAATTGGGTTCTCTTCGAGCGCGTGCCATGACGCCCGTGCATCCGGAATCGGGGCGATATTATTTAGCAAGGAAATACGGTCCTAGAAAATTCCAAGGAGGTGTATTATTCTATATTAAGCAATCATGCAAGCAGGGCAATCACGCATTCTCTTTTTTTTTATTTTCTTTGTTTTGTGTTTGTTTTTTTTTTGCTTTGTCCTTTTTTTGTTTTTATTTTTTGTTTTGTTTTATTTTTTTTTTGCATAAGAAAATATTGTTGTTACGTATAAGTGTAGTGGTAGTAAAGGTATTAGGGAAGCAGACCATATTTTTGTTCTCTGGCCGGGGAAGGATCCGAACCAAAGTGGAAGGTTTATTCTATTATATATATATATTTTTAACTGGGAAGCTGTCGGCTGGGGTGCCAATGATGAGGTAACTATCGGCTAGGAGCCGATGATGAGGTAGCTGTCGGCTCGGGGGCCGATGATGGGGTAACTGTCGGCTAGGAGCCGATGATGAGGTAGCTGTCGGCTCGGGGGCCGATGATGGGGTAGTTGTCGGCTAGGAGCCGATGATGGGGTAGCTGTCGGCTCGGGGCCGATAAAGAGGTAGTTGTCGGCTAGGAGCCGATGATGGGGTAGCTGTCGGCTTGAAGCCTCGATGGTTGAAAGTTGGTCGGTTTAGCGCCCCGTCGGCGGAAGGTTTAGTCGGTTTAACGCCCCGTCGGCGGAAGGTCTAGTCGGTTTAACGCCTCGTCGGCGGAAGGTCTAGTCGGTTTAACGCCCCGCCGGCGGAGGGTCTAGTCGGTTTAACGCCCCGCCGGCGGAAGGTCTAGTCGGCTTAAAGCCCCGATGGCTGGGGGTCTAGTCGGTTTAACGCCCCGCCGGCGGAAGGTCTAGTCGGTTTAACGCCCCGTCGGCGGAAGGTCTCGTCGGTTTAACGCCCCGGCGGCGGAGGGTCTAGTCGGTTTAATGCCCCGTCGGCGGAAGGTCTAGTCGGTTTAACGCCCCGTCGGGGGAAGGTTTAGTCGGTTTCTATTTGTTGGATGGCTGGAGGTCGGAGGTAAAAGTTTGCCTCGTGACTCTTCTTTCTCTTCTTCTCTTCTTCTTTTGCATGGAGAGGCGGGTGCAAAGATCATGTTTGCCTCATGTGTCTTTTCTTTCTTTTCTTCTCTTATTCTTTTTGTGTGGAGAGACGGGTTCAAGGACCATGTTCGCCTCGTGATTGCTCTTTCTCTTCTTCTCTTCTTCTTTTATGGAGAGGCAGGTGCAAAGACCATGTTCACCTCGTGACTATTCTTTCTCTCATTCTCTTCTTCTTTTATGGAGAGGCAGGTGCAAAGACCATGTTTGCCTCATGACTCTTCTTTCTCTTCTTCTCTTCTTCTTTCATGTGGAGAGGCGGGTGCAAAGACCGCGTCTGCCTCGTGACTCTTTTTTCTTTTTTTTTGCTCTTCTTCTTTTATGGAGAGGCAGGTGTCAAGATCATGTTCGCCTCATGTCTCTTCTCTTCCTTTTCTTCTCTTCTTCTTTGTGTAAAGAGGCAGGTGCAAAGACCATGTTTGGCCCATGTGTCTTTCCTTTCTTTTCTCCTCTTCTTTTTTGTGATGAGGCGGGCTCGGGGACCACGTCTGCCTCATGTGTCTTTTCTTCCTTTCCTTCTCTTCTTCTTTGTGTGAAGAAGCGGGCTCGAAGACCACGTCTGCCTCATGTGTATTCTTTCTTTTCTTCTCTTCTTTTGTGTGATGAGGCGGGCTCGAAGACCACGCCTGTCTCATACGTGTCTTTTTCTTTATTCTGCTCCTCTTTTCTCATTAACGCTTCCACGCTGGAGTGTATTTCTCCTAATGTGCCCCCAGGTTGGGGTGTAGCTTTATTTGGTATGCATCCCCCCGAGGGGTGTGTTTTGCCTCTTTACCTTTGTGCCCCCAGGCGGGGTATATTGTTCAAGGCTTCTATGCCCCCAGACCAGGGTGTGTTTTTTTTCTTCTTTCAAATGCCCCCAAGGCGGGGTGTAGCTTCTTCAAATGCCCCCAAGCCGGGGTATACTCTTCACGGCTTCTATGCCCCCAGGTGGGGTATGTTTCTGCTTCTTATGCGCCAAGGGCGGAGTGTGTCTCTTTCTGTGCCCCCAGGCTGGGATACATTCTTCATGTTTCTTATACCCTTTTCGCAGGGCGTATTCTCTTGCTTCTTATGTCCTTGGATCGGGGCGTATGTTTCTTCTTCTGACGCCCCTAGGTCGGGGTATATTCTTTCTTCATGTGCTCCCAGGTCGGGATATATGTCTCTTTGCTTCTTTACACCCCCGGATCAGGGTAAATGCTTCTGCTTTTTATGCGCCAAGGGCGGAGTGTACCTCTTTGTGCCCCCTGAGCAGGGTGGATGCTCTGCATGTGTCCCCGGGTCGGGGTGTAGCTTTGTCTCCCATGGAGGGGGTGTGTTGTTTCTTCAAAAGCCCCCAGACCAGGGTGTATTCTTCTCTTTCTTATACTCCCGAGGCGGGAGGGGTTCTCTTCATGTGCCCCCGTGGCGGGATGTGCTTCTTTCTTCGAGTGTCCCCAGATCGGGGTGAAATCTTTTCTTCTGCCCGGCCACACCGGGGGGAATGTTTGCTTCTTGGGCTCTCAAGGTGGGGTGTATTGCTGCTTTTGGTGCTCCCAAGGTGGGGCGTATTGCTGCTTCTGATGCCCCAGAGCGAGGTATCTTTCTCTTCACATGCCCCCGGCATGGGGTATATTCTGCTTCTAGTGCCCCCAAAGTGGGGTGTATTGCCACTTCTGAGGCAGGGTGTAGTTCTTGCTTTTTATGCACCCGAGGCGGGGTGAGTTCTTCTTCTTTGTTTACGTGCCCCCATATCGGGGTGTATTCCTCTCTTCATATGTTTCCCTAAGCCGGGGGATGTTGTTTGTTCTGCTTCAGATGTCCCCGGGGGGGGGGGGATATATGTTGCTTCATGGACCCCCGAGGCCGGGATGTATTCCTTCTTCGAAGGCCCCTAAGTCGGGGTGTATTCTTCTCTTCTTATGCTCCCCGGGGCGGGGTACATTTCCTGCTTCTCATGCCCCCCACGGCGGGGTGTGGTTTCTCTCTCTGTGTGCCCCCATGGCGGGGCGGATCATGCCTCCTTGCTTCTGTGCCTCGGGCGGGGCATGTTCTTCATGGCTCCTATGCCCCTAGTGGCGGGGTTTGTTTCTCCTTCACATGCCCCCAAGCCGGGGTGGACTTCTCTATGGCTTCTATGCCCCCAGGCGGGGTGTATGTTGCTTCATATGCCCCCAGGGTGGGGATGTATCCCGCTTCTAATGCCCCCATGGCGGGGTATGTCCTTGGCTCCTTATGCCCCCCAAGGTGGGGTGTGTTTTGCTTCTTGTGCCCTTGAGGTGGGGTGAATTTCTTTCTTTGTATGCCCCTAGTCCAGGGTGTGTTTTTTTTTTCTTTGAGTGTCCCCAGGCCGTGGTGAATTCTTTTCTTCTTATGCCCCCATGGAGGGATGTAGCTTCTTCAAATGCCCCTAAGCCAGGGCGTATTCTTTATGGCTTCCATGCCCCCAGGCAGGGTATGTTTCTTCTTCAATTGTCCCTAGGACATGGTGTATTCTTTTCTTTCTTATGCTCCCGAAGCGGGATGTAACTTCTTCAAATGCCCCTAAGTCGGGGCGTGTTCTTCATGGCTTTTATGTCCCCACTGGCGGGGTTTGTTTCTTCTTCAAATGCCCCTAAGCCGGGGTGGACTTCTCTTCATATGCCCCTGAGCTGGGACGTGGCTGTTGCTTCTAGGCCCTCGAGGCGAGGTGAGCTTCTTCTTCAAATGCCCCCAAGACGGGGATGTGATTCTTGGCTTCGTATGCCCCCAAGGCGGGGTATGTTCTGCTTCTTGTGCCCCCAGAGGTGGGTTGTATGTTGCTTTTTGCACCCCAAAGGTGGAGTGTATTTCTCTTCGAGTCCCCCTGAGTCGGGGCGTAGCTGTGTCTCGCGTGCCCCCCCTGCGGGGTGAGCTTGGCTTCTTGTGCACCCGAGGCGGGGTGAGTTCTTCTTGTCATGCCCCTGAGTCAGGGCGTGTTCTTTTCAGCTTCTAGGCCCTTGAGGCGAGGTGGCTTCTTCTTCAAATACCCTCAAGACGGGGGTGTGATTCTTGGCTTCATATGCTCCGGACGTAGGGTATATCTTTTGTTTCTTATGCTCACGAGCCGGGATGTAGCTTCTTGGCCTCATATGCTGCCGAGGCGAGGGATATGTTGCTTTACGTGCCCCCGGGGGGAGTGCATTTTGCCTCTACTGCCCCATGGCGGGGTATATCTCTTGACTTCTTACGCCCCCAAGGTGGGGTGTGTTTTCTTCTTGTGCCCCCGGGGTGGGGTATATCTTTCACTTCTTATGCCCCCCCCTTTGAGGCGGGGTGAAGTCTTTGCTTCAAATGCCCCTAAACCGGGGTATAGTTTTGAATATGCCCCTGGAGCAGGGGTGTATTTTCTCTTCATGTGCCCCTCAGTCGGGGTGTATCCTTATTGCTTGTTGTGCCCCCAAAGGGAGGTGTCTTTATCTTCATGTGCCCCGGGCACCGGGTGTATCTTTGCCCTTTTTTTATATGCCCCCGAGGGGGGAATTCTTCTTCTTCTGCCCCGACACGCTGGGGAATGTTTGCTTCTTGTGCCCCCAAAGTGGGGTGTATTCTCGATGGCTCCTGTGCCCCCCGTTGGTGGGGTGTATGCTTCTTCTTCAGATTCTCCTAAGGCGGGGTGTATTCTTTGTTGCTTCATGTACCCCCGAGTCGGGGTGGATTCTCTTCATGTGCCCCGATGGTGGGGTGTATTCTTTGTTGCTTCATGTACCCCCGAGTCGGGGTGGATTCTCTTCATGTGTCCCCATGGCGGGGTGTACTCTCTTTATGTGTCCCCAGGAGTGGGGTGTGGTTTGCTTCCTGTGCGCCCTAGCAGGGTGTATCGATGCTTGCAATGTCCCCCCGAGGCGGGGTATCCTTCTTCTTCAAATACCCCTAAGCCAGGGCGTATTCTTTATGGCTTCTATGCCCCCATAGCGGGGTGTGTTTCTTCTTCAAATACCCCTAAGATGGGGTGGACTCTTTTCTTCTTATACTCTCAAGGCAGGATGTAGCTTCTTCAAATGCCCCTGAGCCGAGGCGTGTTCTTTACGGCTTCTATGCCCTCAGGCGGGGTATATCTCTTCTTCAAATATCCCTAGGCCGGGGTGTATTCTTGCTGCTTCTCATGCTCCCGAGGCGGGATGTGACTTCTTCAAATGCCCTTAAGCCAGGGCGTATTCTTCATGACTTCTATGCCCCCCGGCGGGGTATGTTTCTTCTTCAAATGCCCCTAAGCCAGGGTGTGTTCTTTTACTTTTTGCGCCCCTCAGGGCGAGGTGCATTCCTCTCCACGTGGCCCTAGCATGAGGTGTGCTTTTGTTTATTATGCCCCCAGGCCGGGGTACGTTCCTTCTTCATATACCCCTAAGCCAGGGTGAGTTTCTCCTTTTGTGTGTCCCCAGGCCGGGGTGAATTCTTTTCTTCTTATGCCCCCATGGCGGGATATGTCTTTTGCTTCATGTGCCCCCATATCAGGGTGTATTTCTCTTCTTCAAATGCCCCTAAGCTGGGGTGCAAGTCTATTTCTTCTTATGTCCCCAGGTCAAGGCGGATTCTTCTTCAAATGTCCCGAAGTCGGGGTGTAGCTTTTGCTTTGTGCCCCTCAGTCGGGGCGGATTCTCTTCATGTGCCCCTGGGGATGGGGTGTATCTCTTTTTTTTGCCTCTTATGCCCCCGTAGCAGGGTATATATCTTCTTCTTATCCCCCATGGCGGGGTATATGCATGCTCTCTTCGGGAGTGGTGGCCGTCCTTGGCCTCATTGCTATAAAGCATTTCCCACAGCGGGCAACCATTCACCAAGCTACAATTGTGGCTCGCTGGGTCTTTTAACAACCACTCGGGGGCCGTTTTGTGCCGGATGGAGGCAGCAGAAAGGAGGAACGAGCGGGGTCATTGCACCGCGGACTCGGGACCTCCTAGAGTCGGGCGGGATGCCGGGTTTCTTCTTGCTCTTTCAGTCGGCGATGTTGGCCAACCTTTCTTCCTTTCTTCTTTATTTCTCCCCCTTTTTTTTTATGATTGACCAGGGCGGAGGTGCAGGAGAGCGCTCACCCCCTCAGGGAGGGGATGAGTGGTTCGCTCCACCGCATCAACCCCACAGTGATAATCTTTGTTCAGCACGGGTCTCGACGGACGTGGCCGTACAACCCTCTCTAGCCAATTCTTTCTCTTTTTTTTTGCTTCTTTCTTTTCACTTTTTCTTCTTCTCTTCTCTTCTTCTTTTCTTCTTTTCTTCTTTTCTTCTCTTTCTTTTTGAGGAAAAGGGGGGTTTGATTTCCCCTCCCTTCTCTTCTCTTTCTCTTCTCCCCCTTTTTTTTATAACATTCCCCATGATTCTTGGAAGCTGCATATGCTTCGAAGCAGCGTCCTCGAGGCCACGAAGGCAGCTGCACCGAGTTTGTCTTTTCTCCCCATAGGACTGGCGAAGACCGCGCCTGCAATTCATCAAAGCAGGCAAACATCGTTTATTAAGGGGCCATGAGGCCCTGAATCCCGGCGAAGAGATGAAGGGTAGTTTCGGTCCCACCGGGCGTGCCATACTTGTGGACGCACTAAAATTCGCTTGTTCAGGTGGTTCGTCTATTAAGTGCGTGGGCGTGCCAGTCACCGAAGTGACAATTTATTCGGGCCCCGAAGAGCCCATGGTGCGCTCGATCTGACTTTGTCAGACGATTGTGTAGTTCGTGTCGGGACCAAAATCCGTCGCGCCATAAAGGTCACGGCGTCATTTACATCCCCCATACGAGGGAACACCCTTGATTAATCGCCGAGATTCAGGGCCTCATGGCCAAGAAATTAATTGCACGAAAGGTCTATTAGGAAGCATCGAAACCCCCGTATGAGGGTAAGAAGAAAACATTCGCGATCATGTTGGTCGTGTACTGACCATTTAATGTTCGGACGAATGTCCGGCTCGAGAAAATCGCGGTTGTCGCGGGAAAACCGGAACGCATGTATGCCGAGGTACGACAAATTTATTGTTCGGAAGAGCGGAAAACGTTCAGCTGAGCCTCGGTTGGAGCAGTCAAAAACCAGTAAATCTGTTAGCCCGGTGCAAGAGCAAGCTGCGACCATACTGCGGTGGGCCCCCCCGCGGTCGAAACAAGACTTGCATGAGCATCTTTAATATTTCCGGTGCCGAGGGGCAACGGGGGAATATCCCTTGAATCGGTTGGAAAGCCCTATGTCTAGGGAAGCGAACGTTAGAAACGTGTCGGTCATTCAGGGGACCGTTTAATATTCGGACAGGTGTCCGGCTTGGAAATATCGTAATCGTCGCGGGAAGACCCGGAACGTATGTATGCCGGATATGCCGGGATACGGCAAATATATTATTCCGAGACACTGAAAATATTCGGTTAAATCTCGGCTAGCGTAGCAGGAAACCAATGAATTTATTGGCCCGATGTAAGATCGAGTCAGGACCATACCGGGGGCGCCTCCCGCGGTCCAAACGGGGCTTGCGTGGGCATCATTAATATTTTCGGTGCCGGAGGGCAACGAGGCGGAGTCCCGGGACTAGATTCCAAACCAAAAACGTGTTCAAAGGGAGCGGGCTGTGGGCCGAGGATATGGGTCAGACAATGAACATAATCGGGACGGACCCGAGGTCCAAGCATAGCCCACGAAGGCCTTATTGATATTCCCATGTATAGGGTCCAGGGATGACGGGAGCCGTCTCGTTCTATTCCGATTTCTGTCGGTCACTTGCGGACCACTTGATATTCGGACAAAGGTCCGTATTGAAGGTACGACGTAGATGGAAATAACCCCGTACAAATGTATGCCAAGTTTACGACAATTTTAATGAAAGAACGGAAACGAATCGCAATGGGAACGAGTCCGGTTTGACGAAATATCTGCCCAGAGCAATGTCGGATTACGGCCATATTGGGATGGTTCCCAAGGTCCGAACCCTACTTGAAGGGGCGGTGTTAATATTCCCTTTACACCGGGTCTTGAGGAGAAACGGGGCTGCAGAGCAGGTCTCATCATTTTATAATTACTTGAATTTTTATCATTATTATTTGTTAGTTTATATTTTTTTTGAGTGAGTTTGTTATTACTATTTATTTGTTTTTTTCTTATGCTTTATTTATTTATTATTATTGTTGTTGGGTTTGTTATTATTGTTTATTCATTTTATTATCATCTATTTACTTATCACTTTTTGTTGAGTTTGTTATCATTATTCATTTATTTTGTCATCATTTATTTATTTATCGTTTTTGTTGAGTTTGTTATCATTATTCATTTATTTTGTCATCATTTATTTATTTATCATTTTTGTTGAGTTTGTTATCATTATTCCTTGTTTCTTTATTGCTATTATATATTTATTTCTTCTTTTTAGGCATTTGTTATTATTGTCATTTATTATCATATTTATTATTATTATTATTTATCCCCTTTTGTGAGTTTGTTGTTATTATCATTATTATTATTTTTATTTTTTTATTATTTTTTATTTATTATATTTTCTTTTAGCTTATTATTATTATTACTTATTCCATCACTATTATTATTTGTTTATTCATTTTTTTGAATTTGTTATTGCTACTCATTATTATTGTTATTATTATTATTATTTGTCATGTTGGGAGCGTGCCGGGGAAGGAGTTGGCGGACGTACCGGGTAGAGGATGGGGAGCGTACCGGCGAAGGGGAAGCGTGCCGGCCAGGGGAGACCGGGGGGGTGTACCGGCGAAGGGGGGCCAAGGCTGCATCGGGTGGCGGTGGCTGAGAAGCTGTGCCGAGATAGGGAGTGCACCGGACGAGGGTTGGCTAGGGTGCGCCGGTGGAGAGGAGCTGAAAACGCGCTGGGTGAAAGGGTTGAAGAGTGTGTCGAGTAGAGGCTGAAAAGGGTGTGCCGGGTAAAGGCTGAAAAGTGTGCCATATGGAAGGCTGAAAAAGGTGTGCCGGGTAAAAGCTGGAAAGTGTGCCGTATGGAAGGTTAAAGGGGGGAGTTCTTTTTATTCAAGAGACCCATGTGGGGAGTTTTCTTCTACTCGTGAGATGCATGAGGGGTTAATTTGATTTTCTTTTTATTCATGAAATGCATGTGATTAGCCTTCTTTTTATCCACGGAATGCATGTGAGGAATTTCGATTTGGTTTTCTTTTATTCATGTAGACCATGTTCGTGGTTATATTCGGTAGTGCATCATAAAGGTGTAAGTATGCAGTTATTCGGGATCTCCGGGGTTCGTTGTTATTTCGGCAAAGCTGTCGTATTAATGTTTTAGTCTGTTCGTTTGTTGTTTCTTTTTGCATTATTAATTCTCTTTTGTTATTACTGTTACTATGTTAGTTCTGACGAAAATTCGGCTGCATCTCCCCTTGACCTGGATGGTAAGGGAGATAAAGGGAACGCGCCCACATGGAGTGGCGGAACCCGACAATTTGAGGTGGGTGCTAAGGCATCAACACCTTTGAGAAAACTTCAGAAAACTCGGAGAAAACACCGAACGAGAGACACTAGGTTGACAGAGACTGGGGATGTACCGTGTGAATGTATCTAAGGGAAGCTGTGGTACTTAGACGCAGACAATGGGGAGCCATGAAGAAAGTAAAACAGCGAGAAATGTAGACATAGAAGAAATATTTGTAGGAAGGTATAGAAAACGTTTGCAAGCTTTTCTTCTATTCCTCATAAAAAGGGGAGAAATACATGGGCTAGTACATTGCAGGGGGAGAGAATGAAAACAGAAATATAGTGGGGGGGAAAATAATGGAGCATCCGCTCCTTCCTCTCTCTTTTCTCTTCTTCTTCTTCTCTTCCTTTTTTTCGCACACAGTCGGTGGTGGACGGAGCAGCAAGGGGGAGCAGGAGCTTCTCATTTCCTCTTCTTCTTCTTTTTCTCTTCTTCTTCTTCTCTTCCCCTTTTTTTTCACCGAATTCCCTCCTCCTTTTTTTTAGCCCTCTGGGAGGCCTCATTTATACAGACGGACGTGAAATCGTTTCTTCACTGTATTAGAAGTCCATGTCTCCACCATACCGGATGGCTTCTTGCAGTGCAAGGCAATGAGCTGTCGGCCGAAAAGGTGAGACTACTGGTCAAAAGCAGTCCTTTTGTCAGATAGGAGGACTGCTACAGTGCTCGGCCTACTACAGTGCTCGGGCTGCTACAGTGCTCGGACTGCTACGGTGCTCGACCTGTTGCAGTGCTCGACTTTCTTCTTCAGTAGCTCGGCCTGCTACAGTGTTCATACTTCTTCTTCAGTAGCTCGGCCTGCTACAGTGCTCGGCCTGCTACAGTGCTCGGACTTCTTTTTCTTCAGTAGCTCGGCCTGCTACAGTGCTCGGACGCTGCAGTGCTCGGACTGCTATAGTGCTCGGCCTTCTTCTTCTTCAGTAGCTCGGCCTGCTACAGTGCTCGGTCATGCTGCATTGCTCTCTTCAGGCTTGGTTGCTACAGTGGCACGACCTTCTTCAACTTTATCTCGGTCTGCTTCAGAAGCTCGGACTGCTATAGTGCTCGGCATGCTATAGTGCTCGGCACACTATGATTCTCGGCCTGCTACAGTGCTCGGCTATGCTACAGTGCTCGGTACACTACGATGCTCGTCCTTGCTACAGTGCTCGGACTGCTTCAGGAGTGCATTCGCTCGGCCTTCTTCAAATTTGGCTCAGATTGCTTCAGAAGCTCTGACTGCTACAGTGCTCGGCCGCGCTATAGTTCTCGGTCATGCTTGAGGAGTCAATTAGCTCGGCCTTCTTTAAATTTGGGTCGGATTGCTTCAGAAGCTCTAACTACTACAGTGCTCGGTCTGCTACAGTGCTCGGCCGCGCTACAGTGCTCGGCCATGTTACAGTGCTCGCCATGCTTCAGTGCTTGGCCGCGCAACAGTGCTCGAGCATGCTACACGCACTGTAGTGGAGAAGCCAATGGGGTGTGCCGTTGGAGAGGCCAACAAGTGTGTCGTTGGAGAAGGCACTTGGGCGTGTCGTTGGAGGAGCTGAAGAAGTGTGCCGCTAGTGGGTTTGAAAAGCAGTGTGCCACTAGAGGGGCATAGGGAATGTGCTGTTGATGGGGCACAGAGGGTGTTCCACTGGAGTGCATGAACTAGTGTGCCGTTGAAGGGGCACAAGGGTGTGCCGCTGGAGGCTTGAGGAAGTGTGCCGTTGGAGGCACCAGGGGGGTGTGCCGCTGGAGGCAACAGGGGAGCTTCCTCTTCTTCTTTTCTTCTTCTCATCTTCTCTTCCCTTTTCTCCTTTTCTTTATTCCCCGTTGGAGGACACCTGGGAGCATGCCGCTGAGGGGGCTTGAGGGGAGTGTGCCGTTACAGGCACTTCAGGGTGTGTCGCTGGGGCACAAGTTAGTGTGCCGCTGGGGAGGCACTTGAAGGTGTGCCGTCGAAGGACACGTTGAGGGGTGTGTTTCCTTCTCTTCTTTTCTTCTTTTCATCTTCTCTTCTCTTTTCTCTTCTTCTTTATTCCCCGCTGGAGGGACGCCAAGGCGCGCCGCTGAAGGGCTGCCAGGGCGTGCCGCTGAAGGAGCTCGAGAGCGTGCCGCTGAAGGCGCCTGAGGGCGTGTCACTGGAAGACACGGCAAGCGTGCCGTTGAAGAGCCCAAAGGGCGTGTCGCTGAAGGCCTGAATGGGCGGTTCAGAGCCCGTTGTGGGCACAAGTTGTGGCTCATTTGATTTTCTTCGAGGCCCAGGGATTGTGGGGCTCTTCGTGGTTGATTTCTCTTCACAGTCGTGATTCCGGAGACGGCTTCATGGTAGTGTGCATATTTGGGGAGTCCGGATGACCAGTCTCTTCGGGGCTTCTTCACTCGGCGCCGTTGTAGATGCTGGGCCGAGTAGGATATCTGTGCGTGCAATTTTTAGTGTCCACAGTACTTCAATATTAAACTGCAATGTGATGCCTCTGCTAAGACCACCCTATCTGCCTAGACACATCCCTTTCACTGTGAGCATCTTTCAGCAAACACTGGAGTTCTTGCCTTCCTTGGCTTGGTATGTGGTAAGAAGCACTCCTGTCGCTGATAGTCTTGAGTAATTTACGAAACTGGCCCAGCTTATAATTGTTCTGAATCCCCAACCCCCTGCCTTTCTTAACAATTCCTCATCGCTCCAATCTGAAAGAAAATCAGAACCCACCTGTTTCGTGATCTGTTTCGACTCTGAAAGAGATGTTGTTTTACCTGGAACATTCATTACTGATATATGAAGTTCTTCCTCCATAAGTCTCGGTGGGTTCTCTGCAGAAGACACATGAGCCACCATATTGACTGGAGAAGTACCCCCCAAAACTCCACTGCTGGCTGAGCCATCTCCGTTTGGGCATCGAAGATGAAGTGGGGGCTGTCGGTTGCATTCCGATCCATCTACACAGTCAACACTTTCTTGCCTTCTTTGACCCGTGGAAGAAATGCTGAATGGGATCACTGCTGCAGTTGCTCACTGCTGTGCTACTGAACAGCAATCCTCACAACTTCTGATTTAAGAGGAGCAGCTGGCACCCGGAGTCCTTATTATGTTGCTGACACTTGCTGACTTTCAGATTTATTCATTTTTTCCTCTGTTTTTCCTCCCGCCTAAGACCTGCTACAACTTGAGAGGCTAATTGAGAAATAGCCTCTCTCCAAGCTAATTCTCCGGTTTGGACAGAGATACCCTTTCCATCCTAATCTGCTCTGTGCACTGAACCACCATTTGAATTTTGAAAAATTGCCTTTTCTCCTAGCACAAAGTCGCAAGCTGGGCCAGGGTTAGTAGGTAATCCTTCCAGACACATTCACCTCTCATTGTGGGAACTTGGTTTAATTAGGGACTCATTAAGACCCCCATCTTTCTGTTGAGTGCAATCAACCTGGACTATCTTACCCGAGTTAGCCAAGTGCTGTTGAACCTGAGGGAGCTCCCCTTCAACCTTTGGCTCACAGCACTTCTCTCTGCATGAACCCTATACTCCTTGCAGGCTTCTACTACATCTTTGTATGTCCAATCTGCTCTACAAGCCG
Organism: Amorphophallus konjac; assembly: GCA_022559845.1. Taxonomy (NCBI): domain Eukaryota; kingdom Viridiplantae; phylum Streptophyta; class Magnoliopsida; order Alismatales; family Araceae; genus Amorphophallus; species Amorphophallus konjac. The sequence goes on along the minus strand of CM040117.1, from coordinate 14,668,141 downwards.
CCATTGTAACTGGTGGATTAGAATCAACCTTAACCTCCACCCAAAATACTTATTCTGCCAATGTAATTTCAAAGGCTTGGGGATGTCCATCAAAGAATGCGCCTCTACCGAGATGCTTGCATACTGCAACATCTCCCAAGATTTGGTGTTTTCATCAATACCATCTAAGATGCCAAAAGACAACACCAAGCTGCTGAAGACCTCTACACTCCATAGTGGTAGCGGGATTCCATACAGGCAGCACCACTGCAGAGGACCTTTAGGAGCAGGCTTTGTGCCCTGCCCCTCCTCCCGCTCTGACCACACTAACACTTCATTATTGATGTGAAGGGAAGTTGAGAAGATGATGTTTGGCAAAAAAATGAGAAAGCTATTGGATGACAACGTACTGACCTTCCATTCCGTCGTTTTTGAATAACACCCTCTCAAAGCAAGAATTACTTTCTCATGGTCAATGACACCTTCCTGAACAACCTCAACCGATGAGTTCTGCAGCACTTTTATGTTACTTGTGAAAGATGAAGACCAAGGAGCCTCCACAATAGACGCACGTTGCAGACTACGATCTTCACATACTTGAACGGCCTCGGTGGAAGACTTCTGCGATGGAATATGTTCACGACACAAAGTGCTCCTATGCCCTGCCCACCTACACTTCCAACACTCAGCCTCATGGCGGCAAGATGAACCATGATGCCTTTTGATAAACAGCAGAAGTACAGATTATATTAAGGATCTGGTTTCCAGATTTTAGGAGATGCCTGCACAAATCCGGTGCACAAAGCAGCCTTCTGGAACCCTTGTATCCACTTGTTGGAAAAATGCTCACCGTCGTTTGCATCCTCTTCCTCACCCTTGCCCGTGTTAGTGCTCCCTTCTGCACAACCGTGTGAATACTCTCCTTTCTCCCTCACTCTCCTATTCACCCCTTGCTCTCTAGTGCTTGCTCCCTCTTGGGAAGGGATTAAACATACAAACCATGTGCGTGTTGCATCTGCATATGGTGCTGCATCATTCTGCATAGAACTTGCTTGAATCTTTTTATATATTGCATTATTCTTCTTACTTTACAGGATATCATTAAGAGGCAGAATCAAGGGTTTTCTCTTGTCAGAAAGATGGAATTGATGCTGAACCATGGGTCAGTGTGGAAGATCCAAATGTAATTAAGAACTGAAATGCATTGCTACGAGATGTGCTCAAATTCAAATAATGAACATTCACTCACATCCACATAACACTAAAATTTCTTTTCAGAAGAAGCAGCTTGTGCATTAAAGAAAAACCAACAAATGCTTAAAACCTCAGAAACATGGACAGAACAGGAACTGATTATGCTTAACTGGTTCGGATTCTTAACGTTTCCTGAACCTGGTTTAAAACGACTTCAAATGGGCACTACAACAAGCATAGAAAACAGGAGTCCTCTAAAAGGATATGTTGTGTACCTTGTGTGTGATATTTTGATGATAATTAAACTTTATGTATGTGTGTGCCTTTGATGATAGTTGCTATGCTTCAGAGTTTTAATGACCTACATGTGTGGTCTATGCATATAATGCTTATATGCATATCATTCATGGGGTTGTTGAGATGTCAAAGTGTGTTTGAAAGTTTAACCTTATCTTGGTGGAAAGTGGTTCAAATGTGCTTTCATATTGCCTAAACCTCAAGAAATACTTGATTGTATGTTTTGTTGATTAACCCTTTCTTATATGCCTAATCCTTCTCTTATTAGGACATAAATGATCTTAAAATGACTGGTTACACTGGCCGGTCGACCGACCAAGGAGATTCGGTCGACCAGTTTTCCCAGAACTGAAATCCTCCAGAGCTACAGAGTTCGGTCGACCGATGGCCGAGTTCGGTCGACCGAGATGCCAGCAACATGCCAGCAGGAGTTGTAATACTTACTGGGAATAATACGTAAAAATCCCAAAAAAATGATGTCAAAATTAAGACATTTCACATGAAAATGGGACAACATTAATGCATTTAAAAGCACATTGTAATACTTTATAGATAAATGTTTATAAAAGGGTTTGGAATAGGTCTGTAGTGTTTATAAAGGATATATTTGCAAAATGAACCCCTAAAATATGTTTACAAAAGGTTTTAGGAGGTTGGAAAATCTCAGCATGGGACAGACCAAGAAGCTGGGACTGGCTGGGAGAGGGAGGTATGTTGGTATGGCCATTAAGAGAGTAAAAAGTAGCCTGTCCTGGTTTCCCATGAGAATGGGATGCCCGTGCCAATTCTGGTCTGCATGGTATGGATTGACAACTATAATTTTTTGTGGCATTTATCACTGTGTGATTATGTGAAGGAGGTCGCGTATCATTGTATCTCACCTAAGATTGTGAAATTGTTTAGTATAATGGTTATCTTAATTGACATTAATGTTGTATATGTTTGCTGAAGGTTGATTGGTACCCATGGGGAGAGGAAGCCTTTGAAAGAGCTCGTGAAAGAGATGTTCCTATCTTCCTGTCCAGTGAGGATTCCTATTTGTTAACTAGTTCTCAAGTGATAGAAAATTCAGAAACTGTCATATGTTGATCCTGTTACATTCACTTTTGTTTGTCATACCTGTCTACTCATTAGCATCCTCTTTTCTTATTTCTGTTGACTCGTCTTGACCTTGTGCTCCCACTTGAAGTTGGCTACAGCACGTGCCATTGGTGAGTATATACCTTTTCATTTAATTAACCTTTAGAGTTTTTATGATCCGTCATTATCGTCACTGTGAGGCATTGCTGCTAGTACCGGTTGATTTTTCAGTTGGCATGTATGCCATGAGTTGTGAAACTGAAGCACAATATGCACTAGGGAACATGTGACAACTTCTCATGATTCTGGATGGATGGTTAATTTGTAGGGCACTTGAGGTTGGAGTTCCTCGGAGCAAAATTGGGGAGATTATTATCCACTAAACTTCCAGAAATATTGAGCTGATCAACCTTTTGTTTTTCTCATGCATCCTGTCTCCCCCCTCAAATGCACACACAGACATGTACACAAAAAATCCGACTTACAAACCAGATGCACTCTTATGTAGGTGATGACAATGAAGCATTTTTAATTCTCTTTTTTTTTTTGACTTTTAGGTGCCATGTGATGGAGGTTGAGTCATTTGAAAACGAAGAAGTTGCAAAACTTTTAAATGACTGGTTTGTTAGTATCAAGGTGGTTTCCTTTTCCTCTACAAATGTCTGATACCTTTAGAAAAAGACCTGTGACTATTTAACTGTTGAATATTATAATTATTATTCGAATGTTGAACTCTAATTTCTTACTGTAACAGGTAGATCGTGAAGAACGTCCAGATGTTGATAAGGTAACTGCTGCTGCTGAGAGCTGACTCAGTGCAATTGTTATTTGAACTAGTTAAAAGGGCATATAAAAGCACAACATCAGGTCTTATCTGACTGTGTTTGTAGTAACATGCACTTGTCATATATCATATTTTTGTAAACAGCATCTTTTCTAATAATGTGATAAATGCACCTGATACAATATATGTAATTTTTAATCCGCTTCTATGTGTTGTTGTTGCCTTTCCTGCAGGTGTACATGACGTATGTACAGGCAATGTATGGTGGAGGTGGTTGGCCTTTAAGTGTCTTCCTTTCTCCTAGTCTGAAACCTTTTATGGGTGGAACCTATTTTCCACCTGATGACAAGTATGGGCGACCAGGTTTCACGACAGTTCTCAGGCAGGTGACTTGATGATTCTTGATCCTTGCTGTTATAATTTTAGTTCTGGTTTGTCACTGTTTTCCCCATATGGCTGTTTCAGAAGGGTGAATGAGGCATGGAAAACTAAAAAGGAGATGCTTGAAGAAGGAGGAACACTTGCAATTGAACAACTTTCTGAAGCATTGTCAGCATCAGCTGCTTCTCGTAAATTATCTGACGAGCTTTCACAAAGTTCATTGCAACTATGTTATGAGCAGGCAAGTTTTTTGAGGTTGAGTTATTCCTTTAGGCCCTCTTTGATTGGAGAATAGGTTAAGGGGGATATCATAACCTGGGTTAGGATGTACCAAAAAATAAATAATATTACTTTGATTGTATTCGGGTTAGCTTATTCCACCCTTTTACTAGAATATGGCAATATGCTTAACCCACCTTTTTGGCCCTTAACCCACCTTTTTGTCGGAATACCTTATTTCGGCAACCAAACCAGTTAGCGTGAATAAGGATGGGGTACCCACCTTATTCTTCAATCAAAGAGGGCCTTAACACTTAGTCAATCATTCCTTGAAAGTCTCTACATTTTTGAATTTTTCAAACAACTTGGCTTGTGCTGTGGTGCTCAATGCCCTGCGTAAAGCTGCCATTTACTTTAAGTGCATCTGTTTAGACGGTACGAAGATCTAGAAAGTTTGTGCATTCTTGTATAGACATGCATGATAAGGTACAACAAATGTGACGGTCTACCTTGACAATTCTACTTTAACATTTAATCCATGGGAGGACTGGTTTGTGCTTCGTCCTTCATTTGTTGACTAAGAGATAGAAAGTTTGATGCAAATTGGAAAAATGCCAAATTAGAAAAAATGTCAGTAGAGTTTGTTACATATTATTTTAATATATTTTTGGTCTTGGCTTTATAGATAGCAGGGCCTTCTCAAATGCAAGGCTTCAAACATTGGATCGGATCAGCCTAGATTGGCCAATCTAAATCTGTTTTTGGGTTTGAACCTGCTAGCTAATCATGACGGGGATCAACCTAGATGGGATCCATTCCCAATGGCCATTTGTTTTTAATTGGCTGGGAAAATCCTAATGTCTTTTCTAGTAACTGAGGAAGTTTGACGAACCATGCTGTTTACATGCGGAATTTTTGGATATCCAATTTCGTTGGATAAATATGCGTATATTTTTACATATTTGTTAATTCCGTGCTTTGGGTTTATCAGACGATTTAGGATTCATGTACTGGACTTTTCCCCATCGACCGGAGTCGGTGTTAATTTACATCGGATAAGTCCAATCACCTTTGATTAACTGTCAAAGAACGTCTTTTGCCTCTATTTGTTGTGACATTAATGATCTTGATGATCACCTATGACGGGTACATACTCTTGCAAAGAAATTTGGAGACTTCATTTCTTGGAACATATGTACTTTGAATTTCAATCGGTCCTTCAAGACCTTTACATATAGTCCCGATTGTATAATTGGGTCTTCGGGATTACATCCGGTCGCAACCAGAGCCTCTAAATTAGCTTCAATCTACATTTGGATCTTTGAATTTGCTTTTGTCCTGATCGGGTCATTGAATTTACTTGTCTCCTGATCGGACGGTTGAGTTTGGATTCCATCACGAAGGCCGTTGGATCGCCAAGATGATCATTGTCGATCCCTCGGAGTTGCTTCATGGTCATAATCACTCTTTTGATTGTGATTGGACCCTTAAGTTGTCTTGGTGTCCATAAAGGACATTCCTGCCTGAGACAAGGGTATATTTATAATTTTCCCTCCATCAGAGTATTTCTGTAGTTGCTTGATTTTTTTCGGAGATAGCCCCGTCACTTCTTGACCCCCTAGGCATATCTTGCCATTTCTCAACTTCTTGGAGATCGCCTCGTTGTTTGACTTCTTGGGTGCTCCCGACTTCCTTTCTTGACTTCTCAGAAATAGTCCCGTCATTCGACTTCTTGGGTATTTCTCGTCTTCATTTCTTGACTTCTCGGAAATAACCCCGTCATTTGATTTCTTCGGTATTCCTCATCTTACTTTCTTAATTTTTCAGAAATAACCCCGTCATTTGACTTTCTAGGTATTCCTCATATTTATTTCTTGACTTCTCGAAAATAGTCCCGTCATTTGACTTCTTGGACATTTCTCATCTTCATTTCTTGACTTCTCGGAAATAATCCCGTCATTCGACTTCTTGGTTATTCCTCGTCTTAATTTCTTGACCTTTTAGGGTTTCTTAGCAATTTCACTTATTTATGAGTTTCCGGACATGACAGTTGTTAGCCATGAAAAGATACATAGATTTAGATGGTTAGTCATAAGCCGAACCCAGGAGAGCGCACATCATTTCAGGAAAGGAGCGTGGTCCCGCTCCACCGAGTCATGCAAACGACGTAAACCAGAACGACGGTATTTTGGTAATTTTGAGACCCCACAAATGGGCGTATTTCTGCAATTTTTTCGCAATCAGAGGTATTTCTATAATTTTCCCTTCATTGGAGATATTTCTGTAAATTTTTCATCATCGAGGTATTTCTATAATTTTTTCACCATTGGGGACATTTCTGGAATCTTCCCTTCATCGGAGACATTTCTACAATTTTTCCGTCATCGGGGTCATTTCTATAATTTTTCTGCTACTGGGGGTATTTCTGTAATTTTCTTACCTTCTGCAATTTTCTCACCACCGGGGGTATTTTTGTAATTTTTCTACAATCAGGGTCATTTCTGCCTTTTCCCCGCTACCCGGGATATTTCTGTAATTTTTCCATCATCGGGGTCATTTCTGCAATTTTTCCGTCATCGGGGTCATTTCTGCAATTTTTTCGTCATCAGGGTCATTTCTGCAATTTTTCCATCATCGGGGTTTTTTTGTAATTTTTTCACTATTAGGAGCATTTCTATAATTTTCCCTTCATCGGGGGCATCTATGTAATTTTCTCATCATTGGGGATATTTTTATAATTTTTTCCTCATTGGGGGTATTTCTACAGTTTTTTCGTCATCGGGGTCATTTTTTCAATTTTTCTATCATTTGGGGTCATTTCTGTAATTTTTGGACCTTCTAGGGTCTTTTCTACAATTTTCTGCAATTTGTGGAGCCTCCAGGGTCTTTTTTCCAGTTTTACATCTTTCAAGGGTTTGTCTACAATTTCTGGATAGTAGAAGGTATTTCTGTAATTTCTGGACAATAGAAGGTATTTCTGCAATTTTCCCTTGATTGGGGCATCCTTGCGTATCCTTTGATTTTTTTTCTAGATTTTTTCTATCTTTTACTGTAGTTTTCCCAGATTTTGTGTAATTTCACAAAGTTTCGGGGTAAAACTGTACTTTTGAATTTCTGCAAGGTTCTCGTAATTTGTCATTGAGAATCCCAGAATTAGAAGTTCATGAGTTTATACTTTGATATTTTCTTCATTCACGACGAATGGAACAACTTTCCCTCGTATGAAGATATTTTTGTAAACATACCCTAGTGTAGGGACTTTTATGCAAAATTTTCAAACATAACTTGGGTTGAACAAGGGCACCCCTTATGCTTGCACATGCTTCAACAACTTCAGGAGCTTCAAGACTAGTTTCAAATCTTCACTCAAGGCCTCAAGGGAAGAAAGGAGAAAGAAAATAACTTCTTCTCATTGAAGGCTTCCGACTTCCAAGTGTGCTCCGAACAAGCGTCCCTCCTTCTTTGCTGGCCACCCTCTCCCCCTTTTATAGGTGCTGAGGAGGCCAAGAAGGAGGCATCACCCCTGGTGGATTGTGGTGGGGGTGAGCCTTCCCTTGACCCCTTGTCTTCTTTTCTTTCTTGATTGGGGCATCCTTGCGTATCCTTTGATTTTTTTTCTAGATTTTTTCTATCTTTTACTGTAGTTTTCCCAGATTTTGTGTAATTTCACAAAGTTTCGGGGTAAAACTGTACTTTTGAATTTCTGCAAGGTTCTCGTAATTTGTCATTGAGAATCCCAGAATTAGAAGTTCATGAGTTTATACTTTGATATTTTCTTCATTCACGACGAATGGAACAACTTTCCCTCGTATGAAGATATTTTTGTAAACATACCCTAGTGTAGGGACTTTTATGCAAAATTTTCAAACATAACTTGGGTTGAACAAGGGCACCCCTTATGCTTGCACATGCTTCAACAACTTCAGGAGCTTCAAGACTAGTTTCAAATCTTCACTCAAGGCCTCAAGGGAAGAAAGGAGAAAGAAAATAACTTCTTCTCATTGAAGGCTTCCGACTTCCAAGTGTGCTCCGAACAAGCGTCCCTCCTTCTTTGCTGGCCACCCTCTCCCCCTTTTATAGGTGCTGAGGAGGCCAAGAAGGAGGCATCACCCCTGGTGGATTGTGGTGGGGGTGAGCCTTCCCTTGACCCCTTGTCTTCTTTTCTTTCTTTTGTTTCATGTGCAAGGGAGAGCAGGGGGGAGGCACCCCCGGTGGGGATGACCGAGGGTCCTCCCTCCCCCGGTGGAGCAGCAGCAGCATGGGGGGGGCGGCACCCTTGGTGGGATGGACCGGGGGTCCTCCTTCCCCTGGTTGAGCAGCGGGAGCAGCAGGGGGGGGTGGGCCAGCCCCGGTTGGTCTGACTGGGGGTGCACCCTCCCCCGGTTAGCAACAGGAGCAGCAGGTGGGGGCGGGGGTGCCACCCCTGGTTGGTCTGTCCGGGGGTGCACCCTCCCCCGGTTAGCAGCAGGAGGGAGTGGGGGTGCCACCCCTGCTGGAATGGACAGGGGGTGCACACCCTCGGTGGTGCAACAGGAACAGCAACATGAGAGATGGGAAGAGGCTACCCCCGGTGGTCCTGACCGGGGGTCCTCCCTCTCCTCCTTTGTTGAGAAAATTAAAAAAAGCAGCAGCCACAACAAAATTAAGGGGGAGAGGGGGTACCCCCGGTGGACACCACCAGGGGTCCTCTCCCTCCTTTGTTTTGCAGAAGCAGTAGTAGCAGCAATTGACTAGCAGCAGCAACAACTGGGTAGCAGCATCAGCAGCAACAACTGAGCAGCAGCAGCAGCAGCAGCAACAACAACAACAACTGAGCAGTAGCAGCAGCAGCAACAACAACAACTGAGTAGCAGCACTGGCAGCAGCCGGGGTGAGGGCAAGAGGGTACCCCCGTGAGTTTGACCGGGGGTCCTCCCCCTCCACCTGGTCTGTCCCCACCAAGGAGGAAGGGAGAAAGGTGGTCCTCCCCCTCCAATGTGCCCAATGGAATGCCACTAATTCTGGGATTTCTTTTACCCTTTACTGAGCAGCAGCAGCAACAACTAAACAGCAGCAGTGGCAGCAGCTGGGGTGAGGGGAAGAGGGTACCCCCGTGAGTTTGACCGGGGGTCCTCCCCCTCTACCTGGTCTGTCCCCACCAAGGAGGAAGGGAGAAAGGTGGTCCTCCCCCTCCAATGTGCCCAATGGAATGCCACTAATTCTGGGATTTCTTTTACCCTTTTTCTGGCCTTTTTCTAGCAAAGGACATGTGGAGCTCTCCTTTTTTGTTTGTTGACTTTTCCTTGGCACGTCTCACTATCCTTGACTCTCGGGTGAGGGGACTTAGGTGCGAGACATTAGGGTCTGCTCCTGAGGGACATATATCTTGGACCTTGAGTTCATTTCATTGGGTGGGTGTGTGACTTTGTGTCGCTCACCGGGTGTTTGACAAAATCTCTATAGGTCATTAGAAGCTAAAAGGCTTGACTTTGTGTAGATTTTGTTGAGTGGGTGTGTGTGGCCTTATGTCGCCCACTGAGTGTTTGATGAAATGTCCATGGGTGCTTATGAGATGGTGACGATCTCGTGTCATTTTTTGCCATGACATAATACATTTCATTTCTAAAATTTGTTTGGAATATCAAAAAATACTTGTGAATTTTGTGGGGTTCAACAAATGCCCCCCACGGGATGTCTGTTAGAGTGAAGGCGATAGCAGACGGCCCATGCACTTCACATTTTTTACCCTTAGTCTTAATGACATAGCGAAGAGTTTAGCTTAGATTCTCCCCTGGATGGACATCCTCCAATATACAATGACATCTTGAAAGTGAGATTGGAAGAGATTACATGTTGCCCCAACACCTCAGTCTTGTGCGGTGCTATCACAAATTATACGCGAAGTTTGACATTTGAGTTTGGGCCGACATTTGATACTATCACGTGCTTCGCGGGGGGCCATTTGACTTCTATCGTCAGTTTGGTTGGATCAAATATTTTTCGGCTTAGTACTCTCTAGGAGAGAACTCAGGAGAGCACACACCACTTCAAATGGCATGGGCCCACTCTACCGAGTCGACTCTGAGGTTGAGTTTCATTAAAACATCACGAAATGCGCCAATTGGGGTTTTTTATTATTTTTATTTCTTTGTTTCTTTCCTTCTTGTTTTTTTTTGTTTTCTTCTTCTTTTTCTCTTTTTTTTTCTTCCTTTGTTTTCTGTCGTCGTCGTCTTCTTCTTCTTTTTTTCTTCTCTTTTTTTCATTCTCTTTCTTTTTCTTTTTCTCTTTCTCTTTCCCTTTTTTTCTCATTCTCTCTCTCTCTCTCTTCTGTGATCGAAATCCTTTTGTTGTTCTTTCGTAGCTTGGTTTGACATTTTCCCCTTGAGTTTTACCTTTTCTGGCTTTGTGCAGAACTTGATTTGGAATCTTGTTGTTGAGACTCGCCTTTTTTGCCTTGCCTAAGAATATGTCTTGAGTGTTAGTTGGTGCTCTGTTCAATATGTATGTCGGCCTGGACTTTTGGGTCGGCCAGGGATTTAAGTTGAAGCATTGGCCATTCCAGCTCGTAGAAAATAGGATCTTCCTTGAGCAGAATTTCTGTCAGGCAGCTTTGGCTTATTAACTCAGCAGTTGCCTGTCTAAGGTTTTGCTTTTTACGTAGCTTCCTTGGGCATCTATCTCTCCCTATTGAATAAGGGTTTCAATGCAGTGTTAGATTTCTTGGCACTCTCCAGTAGGTTGAGACACCCTAGCATGACAGTCACACTAGAGAGGATGCTTGCTTTCTCAGTCTTCTTTTTAGATCCTTTTCTCGTTCTTCTCCTGCTTTTTAATTTACGCTAGTTCAATCGGAGAAGGAATTTCTGCCCTTACGGGCGACTGGGAGGTGCCTCCAGAATTGGAGTTGTTGAATTTGACTTTTGTTTTAGGGGGTTTAGGGTGACCATGCTTCTTTGGGATCACTTTGACGTAATCAGCCTCTTCTTCATGTATTTGGCAGGTGACAATAATTGCCTGCTTGATTATTTCGGGTGGCAATTCTTGAACTCGGTCATATATAGATCAAAGTATTGAGAAATTTGGTCTGAGACTTGACTCGGGGGACTCCGCCTTGGTCTTGCCCTTTTGGCTTTTCTTGGAGTCAGACTTGGATTGTTCCCGCTTAATGTCACTTTTTTGACCTTGTCTGGAGCTTGGTTTGGAGTTCTTTGGCTGGGCCTTGTCTTTCTGGCTTTGCCCAGAGTTTGGTCTTGAGTGCTTCTTTCGAGTCAAAGGACTCACTGGCTACATATCCACTGTTGCCTGAGTTATATCTTTCATATCAATATTGCTTGTACGATTCGAACTTCTTTGTATACTGATGTTTTTCTTTGCAGGTTCTATTGAAGGGATCCTTCTAGAACTGTCATCTCAGGGTACAAAAATCAATATTCCAATATGAAGAGGCGTAATCTCGCGCTGATCCTGAGTCGTGAGATCCAGGGAGAATTTTTGGTCACGGTCACCACGTCTGTATGAACTGCAAGGCAGGAAACGAATCAGAGGTGCCCAGGGAGGAGTCCCTGGGGAAAACCCTCCGATGCTTAGGTCAGCAAGTGTGATAGAGCATGGATGTGAAGAGAGAGGGTAGGAGAAAGAGGGGGCACGAGATTATTCTCCACCAAGAGGTGTGGTAGTTTTCTCTTAGGATCATTGCTTACCTTCTCGGAGGGTCTCCCTGGAGTTTATATAGCAGTCCATTTAACGTACTAGTCCAAGGAGCTGAGGGGATTTCGGGGAGGTTACGTCCTTGTAGTGAGCTCTTTATGGCATAAGGACTCTTGCTCTCCCTAATCCCTTGGAGTTCTCCGCTCCTGCTGGATGCGTAACGGATGCTTGGATAAGCTTCCGACAGTCGGTACGAGCCAGAGGCGCTTGCTCGGGGTTTTATCCTGAGCGATAAGTGTATAGCTCGGGTAGGCCGTGTCGGGTCCCCGCAGGGGATCTCTCGACCGATCTGTCGCTCGGACTTTCGGACCTGAGGGCCGCCTAGGAAGTGCTGCTCCGAGTGAGTTTTGGGCTTAAAGTAAGTGGGCTTGAAAAGGGGCTGTCACTTTGGGGAGCTGGGCCTGGTTCGGTCGAATTGGACCTAGTTGGGCCGTGCTATCAGGCGGTAGATTTTCCCCCTCTCCACTTGTCCCCCTCCTACTTTCGAGCCAAGATTGGACTCGGATGAGTAGTAGTTACGGGGATGACGTTGGTGGCTCGGTTTGGGTGGGGAATTATCTTCGGCAGGGGCCACTTAATGTGGCTGTCCTGGGAGTACGCCCGTAATGATGACTCTTTTGAGTCGATGCGAGGAGCTCCCTTCTTGGGGTTTGGAACGTCGCGCCGTTTTCCGCCAAGTTCATGGAGAGATAGATATTGCGCGTGCTTGCGTTCCAAACCGCCTTTGTTTAGGGTTTTCTTTTTCTGCCTCGCCGATATTTCGGAAGGGCTCATGCGTCGCGAGAGTGATCAGGAAGAGCAGCGACTTGCGGAGGCCTTTGCAGAGCTAGCGGAGATTACGACGGCGGCGATTCACCAGCTTCCACCTCCTCCTGAATCGTCTGATTCGGTGCTCTTTTCCTCCTCTTCCCGTTCCTCTCTTTCTTCCATGGTGGAGCAACATCCTTCCATCGAGACGCGCGAAGCCAGGCTAGGCACGGGAAATTTGGTGCCGCAGCCTGAGCATCCCATGCGCAGCGAGCTGGGCGAGGCCGAAGTAAAGAGGATGGAGAGACGTTACGGGCTGCCATGGCAATACTACTTCTCTCCGTCTGAGCCTCACGAGTCTAGTCTGAATGCTCGTCCGGGCCTTTTCTGTGCTTTCCTTTTGGCTTGGAAGTGTGGGTTCCGTCTCCCCCTCCACCCCTTTGTCGTGCGGTTGCTTCAGTTTTACCGACTGGCTCCTGTCCAGTTGGCTTCCAACTCGTACACCTTTATTTTTTCCTTCATCTTTCTCTGTCGCTCGTGTGGGCTTCACACTTCATTGGAGCTTTTCAATTCCTTCTTTGAGTTGAAGGAGTAGACCCACGCGGGTAAGGGCTTCTTCTATCTCCAGGAGAGGAGGGGAAGGAGCTGTGTGTCCCTTTCTGCCAAAGATTCCTCTCACAAAGGGTGGAAGACCCAATTTTTTTGAGTGGGCTCATTCGCAGAAGGTGCCTCCTGGGATTTCTCGACGGTGGTCAATTTCCATCCGTCCATCCCCCCGAAGCAAGCGGCGGTTTCTTCAGAGTTGGAGGAGGAGATCAGGGTTCTCCAAGAGAATCGCCGGTCGACCGCCGAGTTGATGACTGTGGTCAATATCGAGGATTATCCCTCCCTCGCGGTGCCGTCTCAAGGTAAGAACCCTAAGGTCCCGCGTTGCTACTTCCGGGTCGAGCAGGTAGGCTCTCTTATGACGTTTTGACTTCCGCTGCTCAGATTCTAGGCGAACGAATGATGAGGTGGAGCAGCCGTCGGAGCAGGAGATCGTCGATCTAGAGGAGACGCCTGCTCCGAGTGAACCCCAAGCTTCCGGGGGCCCTTCCTGCGCCCGGGACCAGGGCAAGCAGATTGCTCTGGGAGATGCCCCCGAGCGTTGCGGGGCCAAGCGCAAAGATCCAGGGGGCGGCTGCTCCTGTCTTCAATGAAGGATCGGACCGCCGAGAAGAAGCGGTTAAAGAAGGCGGGGGTCTCCCGTTCGGCGAGAAGCATTCAGATGCGGGGCGTGTCCGCCCGGTCGAGGAGCGTTCAGCCGAGGAAGTCTGCCGCCAGGATCTCCCGTCCATCGAGCCAGAGACGGCTGCCGCTGGTGGGGGAGACGTTACCGAACCTGCCAGACCGCAGATCGAGGCGATGGCCTCCGAATTCCCGACCGAAGTTGGTGGGGCGCAGGACGAGGCGAAATCCCGGTCCGTGCCGAGCGGTGTCGTCCCGAGAGTGGGGATGCTTGTGGGAGAGGCTCTGGTCCCGGCTCTTCCAAAGAGTATTCCTCCTCCCTCGGTTGGTGCACCCATCGTTCGGGCTTCTTTATACCAACGGTGCCGATCCTTGGTGCCTTCGCTGAATCGGGAAGAGATCAGACGCGGTCCCCCCTCTTTACTCTTCGAGAGGGTTATGGAGGGCGGCTTGATCATGGCCCAGCTGGGGGCCGACATAACCGATTTCTTCGCTCGGCTGGACAGTCAAGAGAGGTCCCTCTCTCGGGTTTGCGCTGAGTCTGATCGGAGGATCAATCAGTTGACTTCCGAGCTCGAAGTCTCGCGGCGGGAGACAACTTCGTTTCGAGCCCAGTTTCAGTCGAGCCAAGAGGAGGCTCGGACACTGGCCGATCAGCTGGCCCAGGTTCGCTATATGGCCGACCTGAAGGGCTACTCTAGAGGTCTGCAAATCACTCAGAGTAAGGAAGGATGTTTCATCAACCAGGCAAAGTACATCTCTGAGTTGCTTAAGAAATACAAAATGGAAAATCTGAAAGCAATCAGCACACCTATGAGCACCACTACAAACTTGGATGCAGATTTGACAGGTAAATAAGTTGATGCAAAAATATATCGAGGTATGATTGGATCACTCCTCTATCTTACTGCATCTAGGCCAGACATTCAATTTTGTGTATGCATGTGTGCTCGTTTTCAATCTGATCCTAGAGAATCCTACTTAAGTTCTGTCAAGCGTATCTTTCGATACCTTGTTGGAACTCGAGATTTAGGGATTTGGTACCCTGCATCTTGTTCTTTTGATCTTGTATCCTATTCAGATGCAGACTATGCTGGATGCAGACTGGACAGGAAAAGCACGAGTGGCTATTGCCAATTTTTGGGAGGATGTTTGATTTCTTGGGCTTCCAAGAAACAACACTCAGTGGCACTATCCACTGCAGAGGCAGAATATGTCGCTGCAGGGAGTTGTGGTACTCAAGTGTTGTGGATCAAACACCAACTCCGAGATTATCAAACTGATCTTTGGCTGTGTCCCCATACTGTGTGATAACACAAGTGCCATAAACCTGGCCAAAAATCCTATCCAGCACTCTAGGACCAAACACATAGAAATTAGACACCATTTCTTAAGAGATGAAGTGATAAAAGGAAATTTTAAACTCATATTTGTTGAATCACAATCTCAATTGGCCGATATTTTTACCAAGCCTCTGAACAATGATAGATTCTCTTATCTTAGAAGAGAGCTTGGTCTGTGCAATTATAATATGGATACCTGATTTGTGTGCCTGACTTATCTTCTAGAATATGAATGATTAAACTTGTCTTGGTTTGAAGTGTATCTGTCATAAACTCAGGGGGAGCTTAGTCTTCTGTGCTTGGTATGTCTATCTTTCCATCAATAAATTCATAATGAATATAGGTTCAGCATGATACTCATTTTATTGGCTGTTACAATTTCATTCATGCATGGTCTGAGGGGGAGTTAGCTTCAGATTACCTTCTTGGTGTCAAAATGATGAACAAAGTGCAGAGTTGTTATTGCTGGTTGGTTGTTTGAGTTAACGCAGTGTGGAAATAGGGTTAACGCACCAGACAGCTTGTTCTTTGAGAACCTGGTGTGAAGTGTCTCTGGCTGGTTGAATGAGTTGACGCAGCAATGAGACTGAGTTGACGCTGTGAGCAGTTGTTTTCGGAAACAGAACCATTCTATGAGCGGCCTTGATGGATGAGTTGATGCAGTTATAAGGCTGGGTCAACGCAGCAGTGTTATATACTCTTCTTTTGGAGACTTCCCTATCTCAAATCAACTTGCTCTGTTCATTTATCTCGTCCCTTCCGTTCTTATCTCTCAATAAAGCCTCCTTGACATTCTTGTATGAGGGAAAAACTCTAGAGCACTGAGATATGTAGACGATGTCTTAAATTCAGGGGGAGTTACAGTGAAAATTCCTATTGAGTATGAGATATGTTCTGAACAGCTCTATGAAAAGCTAATGATAGGAGATCTATAATTCTTATGGTGTTTGAATTCAAGAACTTTTGAACCCAATAATGCACTATGTATGGAATAAAAGCTGAACAATTTAATAAAACCAGGACCTTGTCATCTCTCAAACCTTATATTGTTCAACAGTAAAGAAACCACTGTGTGTAGAGGAATTTAATATTTGTATTGGTAATAAACCCAGATATTAAGTATAAACGCTGAAGAAACAATCTCTTACACATGTTATAAAATGCAGAGCAATGGTGGCTATTCACTGAGAAACTAGCCCTATGCACCAAAGAAGTGCTAAAGAGCAAGTCATGAGGTGCGCCACTATCTCTGTCTTCAAGTGAAAAATAAATCATTTCAGAGCAATGGTAACTATTGACTGAGAAACTACCTTCAAGCACCTATGAAGTGCTGATAGGCATGTCATGACGTAAGTTGCCAACTCTGGTCCGTCTATGCAGAATAGTTTGCTATGCTGAGTAACCGGGGACTCGGGTGTGTAATAAACATGTGTACCCGTGTCAAAAGGCTAGCCATACTTGACTGCAAATGAAAACGTAAAAATAAGTTGAAAATGCTGCAAATGTGAAAAATAATGAAAACATGTGAGTGTGATTGATCTGAAGCTCGTTATTCAACTTAGTCTGTTATCAATGCCAGTTAAATTTCTCTCTCTCCAAAAGGCAACTTGAAATTGACAGATATAAGGAACAGAAATGAAAATGGTTCTAGTGTGAAAAGAGTTCCTCTTTTTTCTCCAGGCAGGTGCCTTTGGTGGTTCATATTTTTTTTTAATTCAATGCTTTAAGATTATTTCTTCTCTTTATCATTAATTGAATTGGAGCCTATTTACACATCTCTCTCATGGGAACTCGATCTGCAATACTTAAAAATCCTTGACTATGAGCATCTCTACTCTATATCTCAGTATCTTAAGAAAATTCCTTGTACAGATGACCTTCTTGCTACTCTTCTTGCATATATTCGTTTGTTTCTGCTTCACTGCGTCGACGCTGTATCCCTTGGCGTCAACGCAACGATTCCAGAACCATTTTCTACTTTTTCCGGTTCGCGGACTTGAACCGGCTGAACCGCTCACTGAAAAGGGTTTCGAAGCTCCTTTAAAAGCGGAACGTGACCGCCGTTCGTCTTCATCTCTTTTGAAAGCCTTTGTCGTTCTATCTTCCGAGCTTCCCAAACCCTTTCCTGTTTCATTCTTCCTCATCCCGCTGCCATGGCTTCTCCGACCTCTACTCACAAGGGGAAGAAGAAGGCAGAGGATCATCCAAGAAGCTCAGCATCGGCCGAAGACAATCTGGAGCCCCGCTCCAAAGCTGCTCACGATAAAGGGAAGAGGAAAGAGATGCGTCCACGCGCTCCGAGCCCGCCAACCAAAAAGAGAAGGGAATCTGATGTCAGGTCAGACAAGAAGGGTTCATCTGCAAGTGCTGCAACGGGACAGAAAGGTGCGGACAACTCTCTTACCGTCACCGTGGACGAACCTCTGAAGGTTCTTATTTCCCGGTATATTGCTGCTACCGACCATAAAATGCTTGACGTTTTTCCGGAACTGTTTCCTACCTTGGACTATCAGGGATGGTGGTCTTTTGTTACAACCCACAAGGTATATTACCCCACCCTGGTCATAGAGTTCTACAAAAATTTGAAGTATGAACCTCACGTTCCAAAACTCACATCAACTGTCCGGAATGTTAGTTTTGAATTATCAAATAAATTGTTTGCCAGAGCCTGGAAAATCCCCAAGAATGGAGTTCAACTACATAGCTTTGAGTATGATGAGCATGAAGCTTATGCTCTCCTGACTGATAAACCGAGTGATCCTTCCGATGTCAGGGAAACTTATTTATCCAGTCTCAAAGCAAATCAATTCCCTCCATTGAATAGACTGCTCCACCACATTTGCACATCAATGATCACACCACAGAGCAGTGGTAGGGAAAGGGTGACTGAGATGCAGAGATTTCTACTTTACTGTATGCTGAAGAGAATACATATTTCCCTGCCTGATGTAGTTATTCAAACTATGGGGTCATGCTTGACACAATCCAGAACACTTCCATATGCTGCTCCCTTGACTGCTATCTTTCGAAAAGTGGGAGTAGACTTTGGTTCTGAGAAGAAAATAATCATCCCTCAAGGGAATGTTTACACACTTTCTTATATTCAGAAATTTATGGGTTTTAAAGTCATTGATGGTAAGCCAGTTCGAACTCTTCCTAGTCAGCAAACAGCTCCATTAGAAACAGGTCAGGCATCAAGAACAGGCACTGCGGATGCTAGTCACGCAAACAGGACAGAGGTACCAATTCCTCCTGTGGTGAGAGAAGAAAGACAAGAGGGTAGTTCAGCAAGAGGAGAGCATGAGTTTGAGGAACCATTTGCTCGATCATCAAGCCCTCAGCTGGAAACTGGGCAACCCAGTGGCACTGCACCTACATTGGAACCCCTTATGACTGGAGCCATTGGAATTTATAGAAGACCTTTTCCAACTTCTGATGAAGCTCCACCTCCAGCCACTGTTGAAGAGATGTTCGCACACATGACTATGATGCTGCAACGTCAGGATGCAAAAATGGACAAGTTAATGGAGTTTACAAATTATCATCTCAACAAACTGACTTCTCGGATTATCCAATTTGAAGTCTCTGTCTTATCTGAGTGGCAAAAATTCTTACTCACCAAGATGCTATCTGACCAAGCTACAAGGAAAGTCTTGCAGAACATATCATCTCTTCTTGACAAGTTATCTACACTGGTGACTGATATGCACAACAATCAAGCTTCATTTTTTCAATCCCTTGCCAAGATTACTGATTTATGCTTTGATGTGAGGATAGCCGTTGAAACCATCAAAGGTATTATGTACTTTGATGGTAAGACACTTCACACCAGGTTCTCAAAGAACAAGCTGTCTGGTGCGTTAACCCTATTTCCACACTGCGTTAACTCAAACAACCAACCAGCAATAACAACTCTGCACTTTGTTCATCATTTTGACACCAAGAAGGTAATCTGAAGCTAACTCCCCCTCAGACCATGCATGAATGAAATTGTAATAGCCAATAAAATGAGTATCATGCTGAACCTATATTCATTATGAATTTATTGATGGAAAGATAGACATACCAAGCACAGAAGACTAAGCTCCCCCTGAGTTTATGGCAGATACACTTCAAACCAAGACAAGTTTAATCATTCATATTCTAGAAGATAAGTTAGGCACACAAATCAGGCATCCATATTATAATTGCACAGACCAAGCTCTCTTCTAAGATAAGAGAATCTATCATTGTTCAGAGGCTTGGTAAAAATATCGGCCAATTGAGATTGTGATTCAACAAATATGAGTTTAAAATTTCCTTTTATCACTTCATCTCTTAAGAAATGGTGTCTAATTTCTGTGTTTGGTCCTAGAGTGCTGGATAGGATTTTTGGCCAGGTTTATGGCACTTGTGTTATCACACAGTATGGGGACACAGCCAAGATCAGTTTGATAATCTCGGAGTTGGTGTTTGATCCACAACACTTGAGTACCACAACTCCCTGCAGCGACATATTCTGCCTCTGCAGTGGATAGTGTCACTGAGTGTTGTTTCTTGGAAGCCCAAGAAATCAAACATCCTCCCAAAAATTGGCAATAGCCACTCGTGCTTTTCCTGTCCAGTTTGCATCCAGCATAGTGTGCATCTGAATAGGATACAAGATCAAAAGAACAAGATGTAGGGTACCAAATCCCTAAATCTCGAGTTCCAGCAAGGTATCGAAAGATACGCTTGACAGAACTTAAGTGGGATTCTCTAGGATCAGATTGAAAACGAGTACACATGCATACACAAAATTGAATGTCTGGCCTAGATGCAGTAAGATAGAGGAGTGATCCAATCATACCTCGATATGTTTTTGCATCAACCTGTTTACCTGTCAAATCTGCATCCAAGTTTGTAGTGGTGCTCATAGGTGTGCTGATTGCTTTCAGATTTTCCATTTTGTATTTCTTAAGCAACTCAGAGATGTACTTTGCCTGGTTGATGAAACATCCTTCCTTGCTCTGAGTGATTTGCAGACCTAGAAAGAATTTAAGCTCACCCATTAGACTCATTTCAAATTCAGTGGTCATTAAGCTGGCAAACTCCTCACACATGCTGGTTTTAGTGGAACCAAAAACTATATCATCAACATAAATTTGAACCAGAATAATATCTGAATTTCTTACCTTGGTGAACAGAGTTTGGTCCACTTTACCTCTAGAGTAGCCTTTCTCTGTGAGGTACGAGCTGAGTCTATCATACCACGCTCGAGGTGCCTGTTTGAGTCCATAAAGAGCTTTGTCCAATCTGTACACATGGTTAGGATTTTCTGTGCATTCAAAACCAGGGGGTTGTTCAACATAAACTTCTTCCTTTATTGACCCATTTAGAAAAGCACTCTTCACATCCATTTGATGTAACATTATTCCATGACAGCAAGCATAAGCAAGTAATTATCTAATGGCTTCTAATCTAGCTACTGGAGCAAAGCATTCCTCAAAGTCAATGCCAAATTCTTGATTATAACCCTGTGCTACCAGCCTAGCTTTATTCCTAACTACCATTCCATTTTCATTTTGTTTATTTCTGAAGACCCATTTAGTTCCAATTTCAGAAAGCTCTTTGGGTCTTGGCACAAGATACCACACCTTTTTTCTTTTGAATTGATGTAATTCTTCATGCATTGCGTTTATCCAATTACTATCTTTCAATGCTTCAGCAACATTTTTTGGTTCAATTTGAGAGACGAGGGCTAGATTATCCATTTCCTCAACACCTCTAAAATGAAATCTAGTTCTAACAGGTTCATGCAAGTTACCAATGACATTGGATAAAGGATGATCCCTTAGCATCCTGACATCGGTTAGAGAGTTACCTTCATTTATACCTGAATCACCATGGTGGGTTGATTCTGCATGATCATCATTTGGCCTTGTCTCTTCATCTTGGAGATTCTGTTCTTCCTTTTCTTTAAGGAAATTCCCTTCATCTTCATCCCTACATAATTCCTCAATCTTAGAATTTTCATTCATTTCATCAAACACAATATGAGGTGATTCTTCAACAGCATGTGTTTTTAGATTTAGGACTCTGTAGGCCCTAGAGTGACTAGAATATCCTAGAAGGATGGCAGGTTCACTTTTAGGTTCAAATTTGTCCAACGTCCCTTTGTCATTATTTTGAACAAAGCATTTTGATCCAAAGGTTCTAAAATAAGTAACAGAAGGTTTCTTACCCTTCATTAATTCATATGGAGTCTTTTTGGACTGAGGTCTTACCATTGCCCTGTTCACAATATAGCAAGTTGTATTTACCGCCTCTGCCCAGAACTTCCTTGGGAGTTGTCCTTCAATCAGCATAGTTCTTGCCATCTCCACAAGGGTTCTATTTCTTCTTTCCACAATCCCATTTTGTTCAGGTGTTCTTGGAGATGAGAACTTGTGTGAAATTCCTGTGACTCTGCAAAAATCATCAAATTCAGAATTGTCAAATTCTCCTCCATGATCTGACAAGATAGATGAAATGGCAAACTTACCATCCTGTTGCACATTCTTGAAGAATGCTTGAAATTCTTCAAATGCATCATTCTTGTGAGTTAGAAAGAACACCCAAGTAAACCTAGAGAAATCATCCACTAGAACAAATCCATATTTATTTCCACTCACACTAGCTGTTCTAGTTGGTCCAAACAAATCCATATGAATGAGTTCAAAATGTTTAGATGATTGAGTTTCAAGTCTGGACTTAAATGATTTTCTGGTGTGTTTACCTTGAGTGCATGCGCTACAAACTTTGTCATTTCGTTTAAATGATACATCTGGCAGACCTTTCACCATGTTAAACTTTGCTAACTTATGCAAGACGCTATAGCTAGCATGCCTTAGTCTGCGGTGCCACAGCCAAGTAAGTTCACTTTTATTCACAGCAAGACACAGATTGTTATGTGCAGGGTCATCTAAATCTACCACGTACATGTTGTTTATTCTTTTTCCAATGAATTTAACTTTATCAGAACTCATCTCTAAAATGGTGCAAGTGTGATCATCAAACACAACTTTATTTCCTTTATCGCACAACTGGCTTATGCTAAGTAGATTATATTCTAAGCCATCAACAAGTAACACATCATCAATGAAATTCGAAGGATTTTTACCTACCTTATCTTTTCCAATAATTTTCCCTTTATTGTTTCCACCAAATGTAACATGACCCCCGTCTTTCTCCATCAAGACACAAAATTTTGCTTTATCCCCTGTCATGTGCCTTGAGCAGCCGCTGTCGAGATACCACCTATTATGTACAGCTGCAAGACACTCCTGCAAAACACATTAAACAAGAGATTTTGGAACCCAGATATACTTGGGTCCCTTCAAACCATAGGACGTGTTCAGGTAGGATATCAAGCTCTTGGGGATCCATAGTTGCTGTTGTGAGGGTCTTTGATATGGTAAGTTCAATGATTTGACAGACTTGTGATTATTCCTGTGCCATTGATAGTGATGACTCCATGAAGTATTAGGGAAATTTGACTTAAGGACTCTAGATGAATGAATGCTTCTTGGTTGATTGAGAGTTGAGTGCGTAGACCCTTTAGTGTTGCTGCGTTGACTCATCCACCTACCATATCTATCATGGGGGTTCTGGTACATGTACTACGTTGACTCATGGTAGTGACTGCGTCGACGCATCTGAGTATTTCTGACCGAATGCCCTTTCTGAAAGGCTAGGTGCGTTGACGCCATGTGAGCAGTGCGTTGACGCGGTTGACTTCTACCACGCCTTAATCCTTCTGATCTTCTATAAGATTGCTGTTGGGTTGATGAATCAAATCTAGGATTCCTATATTGACCTGAAGAGGCATATTTGAACATAAATGTGCTTTTCTGTTTGTTAAAATTCAATGTTGCCTTCCCTTTCTCATTTCCTTTTTCTTTTCTTATTTCATTAGATTGTTTTGATCCTTTCTCATTCTTCTCATCCTTTTTGTTTTCATCCATTTGCCTCTCTTCAGATGTGTCCTTCCCAGAGACAAATGTCACCAATCTAGTTCCCAGTTCTTTCTTTTTAGTAGGATTGAATCCAAGCCCTTCTTTTCCAAAGTTGCACTTAATTCCCATAACAGCATCAAGGTTGTTTTTACCCTGTGTCATTTTTTCGAGGGATGCTTGTTTGCTTAGGTTCTCTTCCTCTAATTTCTTCAGATTTTCTTGAAGTTTTGCATTGACTCCACAAATGGCCTCATATTTCTCTTCAGCAATTTTTACTTCTTTTTCCAATTTCTGCATTCTTAATTTCAATTCATCATGCATCTTCAATAGAAAATCATTTTCTCTCTTTATTTCAATTAGCTGTCTCTTATACTCATCTTTTTCTTCCAAGTCCCTTTTTAGACACACGATTTCAGCATCTAGCGTTTTGACTCTTCCATTCAAATCATCTTCTGGATTGGTTTGAGTTTTCTTTTTCTTTAGATATTTATTTTCCTTTTTAACATCTTCATACTTATCCAGCAATTCGTTAAAAGCTTCTTCCCAATCATCACAAGAGAAGTCTGCAAAGGGAGAGGTTACCTCGACTTGATCATCACCATTTGCCATGAAGCACATTTTCACCTCGCTTTCTTCTTCAGAGGTGCTTTCTTCATCTTCATCTTTTTCTTCATCACTCCAAGTGCTTAGCATGGCCTTGGGCTTTTTATTTCTCCACTTTGACTGTGTCTTTTTCACATTCTCAGGACACTCCGACTTGATGTGTCTTTGTTTCCTGCATTTGTAGCAAACAACTTTATCAGATTTCTTAGGATTATCTGGCTTGAGTTTTGAGCTAGTTCTTACCTGATATCCTTTATATCTATCAGTCTTACCTCCCTTTCTTAAGAATTTTCTGAATTTTCTAGTAAGCATGGCTATTTCACTTGAGTCATCATCAGATGAAGGTGACTGACTATCATCTGAGCTTTCCTTGTTGCTGGAACCAGCCTTCAATGCAAGGGGTTTTTTCTTCTTCATGTCCTCATCTGTTCATTTTAAGTTCAGTTCATAAACCATAAGAGAACCTATTAGCTCGTCTGGTTTGGTGGTGGGAAGGTTCCTTGATTCCTCAACGACCGTGGCTTTGGTATGCCAGATTGGAGTTAGGGATCTAAGAATCTTCCTAACTACCTCATAGTCACTATAGATCTTTCCCAAACCTTTAAGACCATTCACAAGAAGAGTTAGTCTGGCATACATTTCAGATACACTTTCCTCAGGTTTCATCCGAAAAGATTCATATTCTGAAATTAACATGTTAGCTTTTGTCTCTCTTACCTCTGAGGTACCTTCGTAGATTACCTCGAGTCTATCCCACATTTCTTTTGCGCTGGAGCATGAGGATACACGCGAGAATTCCTTGGGATGGAGTGAGCACTGCATAATGTTCATGGCTTGCCAATTTACGTTTGACTTTCGAATTTGCTCCTTCACCCAGAGTTCTTCATCGCCTTCAATTTGGTATGGCCCTTTGCTCACTACTCTCCAGATTTCATGATCCTGCGCCCTTAAAAATACTTGCATGCGATTTTTCCAGTACGAATAATTAGTCCCATCAAAAAATGGTGGCCTATTCACTGCATACCCCTCAGGCATGAGTCCTCTGTTCTCCATTAGTTCTCTCTAGGCTGTGAAACCTTTGCAAGAGAGCCTGGCGCTCTGATACCACGTGTTGGATCGAGAGGACGGTCAAGCTAGAGGGGGAGGGGGTGAATAGGTTGACCTTATAAAAATTATAGTAGAGCAATTTGCATCAGAAGCACCACACCTAGATGATTAATCGAAACACTGAACCAAGCCAATCAGAGAGCGTGCCTATTGTGCATCTAGCGAGGAACAAATTGCGAAGATTAAATCAAACCACACAAGAGACCACAATTTTAAGGTGGTTCGGTCACCCAATGGAGACCTATGTCCACCTCCCCACTCAACTAGTGAGGAACCCTGCTGAGCTTCACAGCTTTACTAAACCGAGGAAGTAATTCCTCTATACTGTTGACTACCCCAACAGAAGACAACGAGGAACAAATCCTCAGATCCGCTGTCAAACAGCTTGAAGGCAAACAGCCTTGACACCCCTGATCTCAGCATAGCCCGCTGAATCAGAATCACCCTCTCTTCACTAAATCCAGTGAAGGAGAGGAATATAATGTTCAAAAACAATAGGAAAACTAAAAGATAAGAAATCAGACTTCAGCACTTGGACGCAGCGGAATTTAGATCACCAACAGAGAGATCCATGTCCATACGCATGAGCTTCGATCCTTGAATCTCCTCCGTCTGGAATGTAGAAGAGTCTTGGTGGCGCGATGATCTTCTGATCTGATTTTTCAGCAGCCTTCGTCCAGTTCTGCTCTCAGCCTATCTCGTTCTGCTGTTCGCCTCTCTCCTTCTGCTCTTTTTCCTCTCACATGTTCTTTTCTTCTCAGGTGAACCTATTTTATGGTCTTCCCGCGCACAAAATAGTTCACGTGAGGCAGGTGGGCCACCACCCTGATTTTCTGGTTATCCTTATGATTGCTCACGTGGGGAACCTTCTGGAGTGGTAGAAGCTACGAAACCTTATCCGCTTGTGGCTGATGTGGCAGATAATGACTGAAGGTGGGATCCACTTATCGTGCTCTGCAACTTGGATTAGATGGCGTCGACCCTCTTGCCCCAAGGAGTTAACGCACCTTTCTTCTAGCTTCAGGTTTCATGCTGAGTGCGTTGACGCAAGATGCAGCTGCGTCCACTCATTAGTTGCGCTTTAGACAGTTGTGGCAATCCATCGTACTGCAGCGTCGACTCATCGAACTGCAGCGTCGACGCTGCCAAGGTACTCCAGAGGCTACAACAAGGAATGCTTGAACTGCTGCGTTCACGCTACTTGATCAAAGCGTTGACGCATCAGAGTATTCCAGTAAGCCATTGGCTCTCCCTTTGTAACTGCTGCGTCGACGCCGCTCTATCTTGGCGTTGACGCAGTGGAACAACTTGTGAAGATATTGGTGAAGGCTTCTTCGACTGATGCGTGGACGCTGTAAGCTCCCAGCGTCGACCCTGTTCCTTTCTAGCACAAGGATGAAATCAAGTGAAAGTATTATTGAATCAAACTTTAATTCATCATTGAATTGAATACATCATTCATATCTCATGGTTGTCATCATCAAAACCAGGGGCACAACACTGAAGGGCGAACTTTTGGAAGAGGAGCGTCAATCTCAGGTCGAGCGCTCCGAGCAGTGGAAGGCCGAGCGGGAGGAGCTCAGCAACCAGGTCCGAGGGGCCGAGCGAGTGCGGGAAGAAGCCGAGGTCGCGCGGACTGAGGTTGAGGCGAAGCTGTTCGAGACCGAGAGGAAGTTGCTCGAGGCCGAGCAGAGAATAGCCGAGCTTGAGAGGGAGGCTGAGCGAGCTGAGGCGGAGGCGATCGAACGATACAGGAGCTCGGAGGGCTATCACGCAGCTCTCGAGAAGGCCGCCTTCTCGTATTATGAGCCAGGCTACCGTTGGGGGCTACGGAAGGGATTCGCCTAAGGTTACCATCGAGCGGTCGTTGAGGCTCAGCAGTAGGTGACCGACGAGCTTGTCTTTCCTTCCGGGCAACGCTACGACTCGGACGCGGATACTACGGATTCTCCCTCTTTGACGTCGAGCGAAGGAGGGAGTGGGGATGCCTGCAGCTCGGCAGAGGGATCGCTAACTCCGGTCACCTCTAGAGGGCACGCGGTTAAGGCAGTTCCCACACAAGTGGGGTCAGTGTCTGGACCGGCCGTCACCGAGGGTATCGGGGGCAGATCCATTGGCGCTGAGGATCCTCCAACTGCCGAACCTCAAGAAAGGACGCGGGCCTCTCGGAGTCCCCCTATTTTCATAGACTAGGAGGAAAACGAGTTCGACGCGCCATCTCTTTTCTCTTCTCTTTTTTTTTTTGTTGCCATGTATGGTTGGCTCTTTCGATATGTAATGGCAGTAATATTTAGCACAGAGTTGACTGTTTCTTACCGCCTTTGGCGCGATTTGACCACCGTATCTGTAGTTACTAAAAAGGTGGGGATTTTATTTGCGGATATCTCGCGTGCGGCGACTGTCGCGGCACTGGCGCCTTTCCGACTTTCCATGCTTTCAATGACTTGCCATTTCGCGCGTCCCCATGGGAGAGGTAATTGGAGGGAGAAACGGAGCACCTGCCCCTTGGGGAAGGGTTACCGCCTTTCGCATTTTTTTGAGGGGAGAATCAATTAAGGCAAGCGTTCCCCCTGCCGGCCTATAAGAAAGGTCCCGGAGGGCGTGTCAACCTCTTGGTATCGCTCAAGGCTTCCCTTGCAGTCTTCCTCTTTCTCCCTTCTCGCGAAGCGCCTGTCTCTGTGCTGGGGAGTTATTAGCGAAACATGGAAGGCGATTCGGAAGACAATAATCCCGGCGGCCGCCAAAGGCGTTCGTGCTACTCCGGCGTGGAAGATGGGACAACGACGGGCGGGCGGCGTGCAAGAAGGGACAGCGCGTAGCAGCGCGCCTGTTCCCGACCATCGGACCGCCGCCACCATCTTACGAGGAAGGTAGAAGCGGAAGGAGGTTCAAGGAAGCAGGGCGTCTGACACGGCGGCCTCGCCCTGCTCCTTCCTCACCTTTGCCCGCTTCTCCTTCCTCTTCCATCCCCGCCGCCCCCCTTCTTTCTTCGGGAGGGGGGGGGGGGCGGCCTTTCTCCCTCTTCTGCTCTTCCACCAACTTTTTCCCTCTTCTTTCACTCTTTGGAGGATGCCTTTATCCTTGCTCGCACCACTTGGAGGTGCTTGCTCTCTGTTCGACTTCCGGCCTCCTTTCAAAGAGTTGGCAGAGGAGGCCCTCACTTGTTTTCCTTCCTTTTCTTCCTCTGATACCTTTTTTTTTTTGAGTTTCCCGAGCAAACAAGGTCAGCTGCCCCGTTATCCGAGCCAATTTCTACACGGGGTAGAGTCAGTGGCTCGGCCTGGGGGTGCTAGCCGCGTCCGCGCCGAGTAGTCAGCTCGTGTTGTAGTACCAGTGGATGTAGTATTTTCGTTTTTGATACGCACTGTATTGGCTGTGGCCTATCTGATGTATGAAGAAACATTAATGAAAGGAAAATTATCGCCATTTGTTGCTTACATGTCTGTGAAAAGCTCAAAATAGAACTTTCGTAATGTTGTTGCATTCCATGTCCGGGGGATAGGCGTTCCTTCCATGGTAGACAATCGATATGCCCCCTTCCCGAGCGTCTCGACCACTCGGTAGGGGCCTTCCCAATTAGGGGCCAGCTTCCCCACCGCCTCCAGTGGTCGAGAGACTTCGACTTTTCTCAGGACGAAGTCTCCTGGATGGAAATGTCTCTCTCGGACTTTGGCGTTGTAATATCGAGTAAGGCGCCGCTGATATTCCGTGGCTCGGATGCTTGCGATCTCTCTTATCTCGCTTGCCATATCGAGGTTTTCTAGCAGTTTTTGCTCATTTGCCTCGGGCGGCGAGAAGTTGATGACTCGGAGAGATGGGCTGCTGACTTCCAAAGGAATCACGGCGTCCGTGCCGTACACCAACTGGAAAGGAGTCTCACCGGTGGCGATTCTTGGAGTAGTTCGGTGCGACCATAGTACGCTTGGCAACTCCTCGACCCAGCTACCCTTGGCCTTATCGAGCCTGGCCTTAATGCCTTTTAATATAGTTTTGTTGGCATTTTCGACCAGTCCGTTAGCCTGAGGGTGGGCTACCGAAGTGAAGTGGTTGCGAATGTGAAGGTCGGCACATTTGTTCCTAAAGTAATGAGAATCAAATTGCCGACCATTATCGCTCACAATCACTCGGGGGATACCAAAATGACAGATGATCGATTTCCAAACGAAGCTCCATACGACCGACTCGGTAATCCTAGCGGTGGCTTCGGCTTCAATCCATTTGGTGAAATAATCGATGGCGACGATGACGAACTTCTTCTGGACTTGGGCCGTGGGAAACGGCCCCAAGATGTCGATCCCCCACCGAGCAAAAGGGTATGGCTCGGTAAGGGTGACGAGCTCTGAGGCAGGCTGATGGACCAGATGATTGAAACGTTGGCATCGGTCGCACCTTTATATGTAGGTCGAGCAGTCGCATTCGAGAGTGGGCCACCGGTAGCCTTATCGTAGCAAGATCCTGGCGAGCGCTCTTCTTCCTTGATGTGCGCCGCAGACACCTTCGTAGACCTCTTGAATTGCTCGGCCGGCCTCTTTGATACCGAGGCACTTGAGGAGGGGACCGGAAAAAGACCTTCGGTACAAAGCGTCGTCTAAGGTGACGAAGCGCCGAGCTTGATACTTCAGTCTTCGAGCATCCCAAAGGTTAGAGGGTTCTCGAGAATCCCGGAGCCAGGATATATATGGGGTCCGCCAGTCGCTTGATGATGCCCGATCAACGGTCATGAGCTCCGCTTCTATGCTCGGTCGTTCTAGCTCTTCAAGGAAGACTGATCCAGTGCCTTCTGCGCCAGCAGAGGAAGCCAGCCTAGAGAGGGCGTCCGCCCGAGAGTTCTCCTCCTGAGTTATCCGGATAACCTGAAAACTCTTGAATAGTGGGGCTATTCCTCTTACCAGTTGAAGGTATTTGATCATCGGTGTTTCCCGAGCTTCGTAGTCACCGTTGACCTGGTTGGCGACCAATTGGGAGTCAGTGTGGATTCTGACTCGTTCGGCCCCCAGTCGTCGTGCCATCCTGGCTCCCGAGATGAGAGTCTCATACTCGGAGACGTTGTTGGATGCCGAGAAGTTGAACTTCAATGCGTATTGCAGTTCTGCTCCTTCCGGGGATCGGAGAAGAACGCCGGCGCCGCTGCCGGCGGAGTTGGAGGATCCGTCGACGAAAAGATCCTAGGTGGGCCTGGGCGTCAGCGGATGGACTTCCTCGGTCGGGACAGTACTCTCTACGATGAAATCCGCGAGTGCCTGTCCCTTGATGTCCGAGCGAGGGCGATAGGAGATATCGTAAGCCCCGAGCATTATAGCCCACTTGACGAGGCGACCCGAAGCTTCAGGGTGAGCAAGGATCCTCTTCAGGGGCTCATTGGTCAACACGACGATGGAGTGCCCTTGGAAGTAGGGCTGGAGGCGCTTGGCCGAGGTTACCAACGCTAGCACGAGTTTCTCGGTTGCGGGGTACCGTCGTTCGGCCTCGCTGAGCACCTTGCTGGTGTAATATACTGGTCTCTTCACTCCTGCGTCATCTCGAACCTGGACCGAGCTCACTGTGGAAGGAGTCGACAAGAGGTAAAGGTGCAACGTTTTGCCCGGGACCGGCTTTGATAACACCGGGGGCGAGGCCAAAAATTCCTTTAGCTCTGCAAAAGCCTTCTGACATTCCTCGTCCCAGGCGAACGTAGCGGATGCCAATTGGGCCCTCTCAACAATTTGAAGAAAGGCAGGCATCGTTCGGCCACTCGGGATAAGAAATGGTCGAGCGCAGCAATTCGTCTAGTCAGGCGTTGGACGTCCTTGACGCAAACGGGTGGCTGCATGTTCAGGATGGCCTGCACTTTGTCGGGGTTGGCCTCGATCCCACGCTGAGTGACTAGAAAACCCAGGAACTTTCCGGATCGAACCCCAAAGGCACATTTAGCTGGGTTGAGCTTCATGTTGTACCTCAGGAGAGTGTCGAAGGTTTCCGCTAGGTTGGTGAAGTGGTCCTCGGCCTTGGGTGTCTTGACGAGCATGTCGTCGATGTAGGCTTCGATGTTCCGACCGATTTGTCCTTCGAAAATGTGGTTGATCAGCCTTTGATATGTTGCCCCGGCATTCTTCAGCCCGAAAGGCATTCGGGTGTAGCAGTATACGCCGAAGTCAGTGATGAAGGCTGTCTTCTCGATGTCTTCAGGATCCATTCGGATCTGATGGTAGCCGGA
Organism: Amorphophallus konjac; assembly: GCA_022559845.1. Classification (NCBI taxonomy): domain Eukaryota; kingdom Viridiplantae; phylum Streptophyta; class Magnoliopsida; order Alismatales; family Araceae; genus Amorphophallus; species Amorphophallus konjac. The sequence continues at coordinate 14,637,346 of CM040117.1, read as the reverse complement.
GTAGGCATCCAGGAAGCTGAGCAATTCGTTACCGGAGGTCGAGTCGACTAGCTGGTCGATGCTCGGCAGTGGGTAACAGTCTTTCGGAGTGGCTTTGTTGAGGTCGGTGAAGTCCATGCACATTCACCATTTGCCCGAAGCTTTTGGTACTAAGACGACATTAGCGAGCCATGTCGGGTAAAGGACCGGTCGAAATAGGCCGGTTTTCTTCCCCTTGAGAATTTGCTCTTTGATGATCGTCTGCTTCTCTGGGGCGTGCTTTCTTCTGCGTTGCTGGACGGGTTTCACCGATGGGTTGAGGTTGAGCTTGTGTACCACCATCTCCCCAGGGATCTCGGGAAGATGCTCATCAGACCATGCGAAGACTTGAATATATTCCGAAAGAAAATCTCTGTATTGCTTTTATACATCAGACGGTAAATCAGCTCCAATTTTTACTCCTAGAGCCGGGTTGTCTTTGAGGAAGACCGTCAACAATTTGCCACCAGGCTCGGATGTTGTTGGTTCATCCTCTACTTCCTCACCATTTTTATTTTTTCCCTCTGGCCTTATGGCTTCGACTGAGATTATGTAGCACCTTCGAGCCATTGTCTGGTTACCTCGGACTTCCCTGATACCGCATTTGGTGGGAAACTTCATTTTTTGGTGATAGGTGGAGGGCACTGCCTTTGTCCGGCTGAGGATACCTCGGCCGAAGATGGCATTATAGGCCGACATCCCCTTGATCACAATGAAGTCAGCCATAACAATAACGGTTTTGGGAGGGGTACCGATGGTGACCGACAGGCTTAGGGCTCCCTTGGGATGGTTGCCTGGCCGTTGAACCCACAAAGGGGGGTTCGAATTAGGCGGAGCTTGGATGGGTTTTCACCCATCTTAAGGAAGCATTCGTACGAAAGTACATCAGGGGCACTACCATTGTCAACCACTATCCTATCTACGTTACAATGGTTTATAGTAGCCGATACTACAAGAGCGTCATCGTGCGGGGTAGATAACCCTTCTAGGTCTTGGTCGGAGAATACCAGGGCCTGCTGCTCGCTCGCCGGTAGGGCCTTGGGGGGCTCAGAGGCCCTGCTCGCCCGTTCAGCGTGTCGCTTCCTTCCTCAGCTACTGTCTCCTCCTGATGCTGCGCCGCCAGAAATGACATTGGTGTGGACCCCGCGGGGTTGATTGTCAATCTCTTCTGGAATGCCACAGTCCTCCTTCTGGCGCTCGGACACGTACCGAGATAAGTCTCCTTGGCGGACGAGACGCTCGATCTCGTCCTTGAGTTGGTGACAATCTTCGGTATGGTGCCCGTGGTCGTTGTGGAACTGGCAATGTTTGCGGCGGTTGCGGCGCTTTGCCTTCATAGGCTCGGGTTGGCGGAGAATGCCCGAGCCCTTGATGTCTTCGTATATCTCATAGATGGGAGCGGATAGAGGAGTGTACCGCTCATATTTCCGAGGGGGTTCCCTTCGGTCTCCGTCTTGATTCCGCCGTTTTCCTTGGCCTGAGCCTTGCTCGGATGGTCGCTTCTTATCCGCCTCCCGACCCGAGCCCGTTGGGCCGCGGCAAGCGCTGAGGACTTCCTCGTACTCCGCGTGGCGCAGGGCTAGGGTCACCAGATCGGCGAGGGAGGTGGGGGGATGGAGGACCAGTTCTCGCCGGAGGTTCTCATCGCGGGTGCCTCCGGTCAGCGCGGTGATGGCTGAGGCGACATCCACGCGGGGGATACGCAGGACTTTCGATTTAAATCGGTTGATGTAGGCCCGGAGTTTCTCCCCTTGTGCCTGCTTTAGTGCCAACAACCCCGCTACTGACCTTGGAGGGTCGCTGCCGGCGAAACTTTCCTTGAATACTCGCCCGAATTGTCTGAAGTCGTGGATGCTGCTGGGGGCGAGTGCTCGGAACAAGGCTTGAGCGCCTTGGATCAAGGTGGTCACGAACGCTCGGCATTTGACTGTGTCGGAGGCCCCGTGTAAGGTCATCAGGGCGTCGAAGCTGTCGTAGTGGTCGGCCGGGTCTCCCTGGCCGTCATACGACTTGAAGGTTGGCAACAAGATTCTGGGGGAGATCTCGGCCTTCAAGATATGGTCGGAGAATGGGGATTGCTCCTCATCTTCTTTGGTGGAATTTTTCTGCAGGGCGCGGAGGGCACGCTCTTGTTCCACAAATCGTCGCTCGAAGTCCCGCAACTGGAGGGATAACTCCGGTTGCCGCTGAACCGAGGGGCTGTGGGGGTGTCCCTGCGGGCTGCCGCGTCGTCCCTCGGGGGGATCAGTTTTCGGGAATTGCCGGCGCGTCCCGGTTCTTCTCTCCTCGGGGTGGAGGAGGCTTCTTGTTCTGGAGGGGGGGCGTGCGAAGGTCCCCCTGACCTGTTGCGTATAAGCCGTCGTCCCCGGAGGGTGAAGCGGCCTCCGGCCGTTTGCTGGGAAGCTTCTCCACGGGGGGTGCTCTCCCGTGGGAGTCGTGACTTCTCCTCCCTAGCTGCCTAGGTCCTCATTAATTCTATGAGGATATCCAGTTTTGCGTTGAGGGTTTGGAGAGCGTCAGAACTCCCGTTAGGGGGTTGCACCTCCGCGGGTGGTGGAGGCAGCTCGTCGGCTTGATTGTTGTCGTCGGAGGGGAGGTTTTCTGTGGGGTGGGAGGGTTGCAGGCTCCCCATCTGCCACTACGGTCTTTCCCCTGCCGCCGGCGATCTTCCTACCAGAATTTCTTCGCACCATGATGGCTCTTTGTTCGTTTCCCACAGACGGCGCCAGATGAAGAGGCGTAATTTTGCGCTGATCCTGAGTCGTGAGATCCAGGGAGAATCTTTTGTCACGGTCACCACGTCTATATGAACTGTAAGGCAGGAAACGGATCAGAGGTGCCCAGGGAGGAGTCCCTGGGGAAAACCCCTCCTCCCTGGGGAAAACCCTCCGATGCTTAAGTCAGCAAGTGTGATAGAGCATGGATGTGAAGAGAGAGGGTAGGAGAAAGAGGGGGCGCAAGATTATTCTCCACTAAGAGGTGTGGTGGTTTTCTCTCAGGATCATTGCTTACCTTCTCGGAGGGTCTCCCTAGAGTTTATATAGCAGTCCATTTAACGTACTAGTCTAGGGAGCTGAGGGGATTTCGTGAAGGTTACGTTTCTTGTAGTGGGCTCTTTATGGCATAAGGACCCTTGCTCTCCCTTATCTCTTGTAGTTCCCCGCTCCTGCTGGATGCGCAACGGATGCTTGGATAAGCTTCCGACAGTTGGTCCGAGCCAGAGGCGCTTGCTCGGGGTTTTATCCTGAGCGATAAGTGTATAGCTGGGTAGGCCGTGTCGGGTCCCCGCAGGAGATCTCTCGACCGATCTGTCGCTTGGACTTCCGGACCTGAGGGCCACCTAGGAAGTGCTACTTCGAGTGAGTTTTGGGCTTAAAGTAAGTGGGCCTGAAAAAGGGCTGTCACTTTGGGGAGCTGGGTCTGGTTTGGTCGAATTGGACCTAGTTGGGCCGTGCTCTCGGGCGGTAGATTTTCTCCCCCTCCACAATCTTTAATTTCCATATCAACTTTGCTTGTAAAATTTGAGATTCCTTGTGTACTGATGATTTTCTTTTCTTTTTGCTTTGCAGGTTCTTCTAGAGCTATCACATCAAGTCCATACATTGGGAGAATTTCAGAGTTTCCATAGCTTCGAATTTGAGTGACCCAATGCTCCCATAGATGCAATGCTTTGGTTTGCAACCTTTGCTTCATTAGGAGCGTCTTCCTTCCATTGGAGTTATGCAGGACGACTTTGCGAAGCAAAGCTAGAACAAGATGCTTAACCTTTGCTCTTGATGTGTATTCTTTCATTTACTTGTAGCTATCCCGAGGACTTGTCTCGAGCTCATGTTGTGTATTCTTTCATTTATTTGTAGTCACCCCCTAGGCACCTGACATGGTTTCATTGGATTTGCAATCTTTCTCTGCTTTCTTCTTTTCTTTCTTTTTTTCTTTAGTGAGAGGGCCTTCCTCGACAGAGTCCCTCGAGGCACCGAAGGGAGTTGAGAGTGCAACTTCATCATCGGAGTTTGATGCACTTGTTAATCCTTTGGCCACCAGACGTGCTTTATATCGATCAACGGGCCCATATGATTTGCACTTGATGGTGACCACCCACTTCGGGTCAACCAACTTCTTCCCTTGTGGAGGATCAACAAGTTTCCAGGTCCGATTCTTTTGCAAGACTCTCATCTCCTCATCCATTACACACAACCATTTTGGATCACTTGCAACTTCTATAAAGTACTTCGACACAGAAGCATTAAATAATGTGGTGATAAAGGCATGATAGGAAGGAGACAATTTAGAGTAATAACAAATTGGGAAGTGAGGTGTTTCGTACACTCTCTAATACTTTTGTGAAGAGCAATGGGTAAATCAAGCTCAGAAGGGATAATGGATTGATTATTTGAGGATTCAACAAATTCATGAGGACAGTCCATAGGCTAATCCTCCATCCTCCTTGGTTGTCTGGAGTAGGTGATCAGCTCTCGTGGTGAGTCGTTAGTGGTAGGATGATCCCCAATTTGAAGTGATGATTCTCCTGTGGCACTATTTAATTTGACAACTCCTGACACAAGGAAGGAGGACTTCAAAAAAACAACTCAGAAGTATGTGGAATAAAATAATGCTCCCCTTGAGAAGGAACTTTGGGGGGAGAAATAAGATTCAGACTCACTGAAGGTGACATCTTTGATGACATACTTTCGACCTGCCTTAGGGTCAAAGCACTTTGGTGAGGACACCCGAGCATGGATCCGATTCGACTCGACCCGCGTTTACCGCCGTCGGAGACCACCAGCAGCGACCTCGGCATCCCTATGGCTTGATGATGACACATAGCACATTGATGTATTTTTCTTTTGATTATTTAGCATTTATTTGAGAGAGAGGCCCATTTGGGGCCCATTTGATGTATTTTCTATTTATTGTGTATTTTCGGGTGCGATTTTAGCACTATTTTAGGTCCTAGGGATATTTTGTTATTTAGTCTTGTGAGGAGACCACTAGGGTTTTCTTCTAGTATAAATACTCTTGTAGTTCCCCTTTTTTGGGCATGATGAAAAGAATGGAAAAATATTGAAAGTTGAAAGAAGTGAGCCGCCGTAGTTGTCTTCCTCCCGTGAAGGGAGCTGGAGGGGGACGCGAAGCCCTAGGGAGGTGAGAAACCTCCGCTACCCCGTTTCTCCCCCCGCCCCCCTCCTCTTCCACTATTCTATCCATCCCCCGTGTACTTCTCCTTGTTCAAGTATTTACTGTTCCCTGACTCCCCACTCCCACGTTGCCCTTCCCTCCGTGTTCGCACCCCCATCCCCCCCTTACGACCCCCCCCCCCCCCCCCCCCGCCCCCCACGTGAGTCTCCTCTTCTTCCTCCCGCCCACCTTCGCGTTTAAAGCTTTCCCCACCCGGCGAACTCGCGACCTCCTACCACCTGTTGCAGAGACGGCGGGACCCACCCGCCCACTGCTGCCGCCGATGACCTCCTCCACCATCGCCGTGGCCATCGTCCCCGCCGGCCCTGTGAGCCCCCGCACGCGTGACGCTTCCCGCCCTGCGACCGCCGCCGTAGGAAGCCCTGCCTTCCGCCGCAGTCGCCGCCGTCGACGTCGTCGGTCTCCTTCGCGGGGCCTACCCCACTGGTCTTCTCCCCGCTCGCGACCTCCCTGCAGCGGCCCCCACCGTCGTGGATGTCGTCCCCGGGGGCCTCCCTCCCACAGTACCACCCCACAGTAGAGACCCGCCGCGGTCGCCCTCTGTCGCTGGCCACACTCGCGGCCATGTCAACCATAGCAGCACCGCCGCGACAAGCCGCGGCCCGTCCGTCGGGACCTCCTGCATCGGCCTACCCGGCCTCCGCACCGGCTGGCGCGACTTCCCCCTCTCCCGGACGCCTCAGCTCCCGCTCCTCGCCGGACCCCGCCCTGACGGTCGGAGCTGCTGCCCCTCCCCTCACCTTCTTTGTTCTCCCATCGCTTCTCTCCCTCTGTAACCTTCCTCTCCCGTTCTGTTTCTCTCCCTCTCTCTTCTCTCTCTCTCTATCTGTAGACGTGTGTTCTTGTGAGAAAAAAAAAGAAAAGGCAGAAAAGAGCGATAAGTTGAAACACCCACAAAAAAAAGACAGCAAGAAGAGAACCCCATTTGAAGGTCCACAAGTCATTTCAGTGCAGGTTTAATTCGACGTCGACATCGAGCAGCTACGGTCGAGATCGCGAGAACTCTATTCACGTGCCTCGCTCTTCAGCGAGTAGGTTAGTGCGAAAAGCCCGCTCATTTAATTTGCTTATTTAGTATCTATGTCATATTTGTCGCCGTGAGTGATTTAGGTTGCCTAGCCTGATATTTTATATTGCTGCTGGCTGTGAGATTGTGAGTGTTTTCCTATCCTGAGCGCGCTGATCTGAGTTCAGTCTATGTGCGTGATTGATGCCCTAGGCCTTGGTAGTTCTATCTACTGTTCGGTTCGACGTTTCCTCACTGCGAGGGACGGTTTCTTAGCGCGTCGCTACTGTTATTTAGCGTAATTCATCTCTTGGCGTTCGAGTACATGTCGGGTTATTTGTCGAACAATGGTAGCACATTTGCTGATCTCATGTGTCGCCTAGTCGGACTCGTTTGAGTACACCGTCCCGTGTCAGTTTTGGTATCAGAGCCTAGGTCGGCAGTCTAGGGTGTCACCACATTGTCACTCCATGTCTTGCATTTATTGTTAGTTCATTTGCATCGTTCTTTAAAAAAAAGCATCAATTTCGCATCATAGTGTGTCAGTGCATCGTAGTTTAGCCACATTTGTGTTTTATGCCCACTCGTAGCGGTGCTGAGTATCACTTGTCAGCGCCGATGTCAGGTTCACACCCGAGTGTGTCAGGCACGCACGTGGACCCTCGTGGAGGTCTTGACTTGACCGAGTTAGTGTCCCAGCTCAGGGCTGATATACAGATGATGGATCGTCGCCTCGTTGAGGGACTGGCAGGCATAGAGGATAGGGTCACAACTCACAAAGTCTGACCATACTGTCTAGGGGATGGTTGGTCGCATCACTGTTCTAGAGGGAGCCATCCGAGATCAGAGGCGCGACCGGCCAGTAGATCGCCCTCAGCCGCAACGCCCACATCCCCAGGCTGTGCCTCGGCACCTGCCCCCTAGGGTTGCCCCCGCTGATGACCGGCATGGTCGAGTTGAGGATTTTGATGGAGAATCTTTTGAGGAGGAGGTGGGTGAGACTCCTAGGGCCCCCGCTGCCCAGGGGTACAGGAGGTTTGATAGGAGGCGTGATTTGGACTTTGATGACGAGCGGAGGGCGCCCCGAGATCGGGACCAGGATATTCGGAACGCCCGCATCGAGGCTCCTAGCTTTGATGGTTCCTTGGAGCCACATGTTTATCTTGACTGGGAAGCCAGGATGAACTGCTATTTTGATTGGATGGGGATGTCCGACCCTTGGCGAACCTTCTTCCCCAAGACGATGTTACGAGGTCGAGCCCTGACTTATTGGACAAACCTTGAGGATCGTCTTGCGCAGCGATTTGAGGAGCCTATCGACTCATGGGAGGAGGTGAAGGCGAGGCTCCAGGAGAAGTACGTCCCTGTGACATACCGACACCGGTTGATTGACAGATGACAGAGCATCACTCAGGGTACCCGATCTGTGTCGGAGTATATCGATGAGTTTGATGAGCTTCTATTGAGGTGTGGAGCTCATGAGGAGGGTGCGTTGACCCTTTCTCGATTTCGGAGGGGACTTCGTCAGATTTATCAGCAGGAGCTGTTCCGTCAGCGTGTGACGACCATTGATCATGCCTACCAGGTTGTACGTGAGATGGAGCAGTTCGAGTTAGAGAGTGATCCTCCTCCTCTGGCGAGGCCCCCGTATCAGTGCACCTTCCAGCAGCGTGCTATGCCCATGCCATTCCAGAGGGGTCCACCCTTCAGACTTCCCGAGGCTCCTTGCCAGGATCTTCCCCCTCGCCCACGTCCTTTTCCCGTGAGAGAGCCCGCGCCAGCCTTACCGGCCCCTCCCACTTGCCCTCATACTACTGCACTACCCATCAGGCGAGATGATAAGGGGAAGGCCCCGATCGCAAGAGGTTTGCCCCAGGACGGCAGTTCTCGTAACCGCTGTTATCGTTGTCAGGGGTTTGGCCACTATGCCTCCTCTTGCCCTACGAGGACCCTAGCCATTGAGAGTACTGATCAGGAGGAGCCTCCACCAGTCCTAGCAGAGGTGAGTTATGAGGCTGGGGTTGACATGGCCGAGGAGTTTCAACTAGATGAGGGAGCAGTCAGTTGCATCCGAGAGGTGAGCACCGAGGATGTGCCAAGTGATGATAGGCTTGGGGTTGTTTGTTGCATTCTGGCCCAGCCGAGAGAGAGCGACGACTGGCGTCGTACCACGATCTTCCACACCTACAGCCGCCTAGGTGGTAAGGTGTGCAAGGTCATCATTGATAGTGGGAGTTGCATTAATGCAATCTCCACCGGGACCGTTACGCGCCTTGGGTTGACGCCTGTGGATCACCCTCACCCTTACCAGGTGTCCTGGGTGGATGCGACTTCTATTCCAGTTCAGTCGAGATGTCTCGTGACGATACTTTTCCACCCATACAAGGACCAGATTTGGTGCGATGTCTTGCCTATGGAGGTCGGGAGTATTATCTTGAGCAGGCCATGGATATTTGATGTGGATGCGACCCTCTATGGTCGGTCCAACACTTGTGTCTTCGAGCATGACGGCCAACGTATCACCTTACACCCCTCCCGACCAGGAGCTCCTGCTACCCTACAGGGGGGCACCACGCCGAGTGCTATGGCTGCTGATGGTGCATCTCAGTCACGCACCATTATTGTACCTGGTACTACGCGGCAGGGTCCCACTGCCGTTCCTAGAGTTTCCCCGTCTGGCAGCACCCCTACACCTCGTGCCTCTATCCGAGGTACCCCATCTTCTAGGACCCTGCAGTTGATCACCGCTCGGGTTGAGCAGGAGCTTCCCGGGTGTGATACCATCTATATCTTGGTAGGGAGAGAGGTTACCGATGTGACTGTTGAGGAGACTTCGAGCGAGCATCCCGTTGAGATTGCCTCACTCCTCCACGAGTCTGTAGACATCTTCCCCGAGGACCTTCGAGATGGATTACCTCCGATGCGTGATATCCAGCATGCTATTGATTTGATTCCGAGGTCTACGTTACCCAACCTGCCACACTATCGCGTGAACCCGGCTGAGCATGCCGAGTTACAGAGGCAGGTGGAGGAGTATCTGAGGAGGGGCTCCATGAGGGAGAGCATGGGCCACTGTGCCGTTCCCGCACTGTTAGCTCCAAAGAAAGATGGCACTTGGAGGATGTGCGTGGATAGCCGTGCTATTAATCGCATTACGGTGAAGTATCATTTTTCCATTCCCCGCTTGGATGACATGTTGGATATGATGGCAGGAGCCACAGTGTTCTCAAAGATTGATCTGAAGAGTGGCTATCATCAGGTCAGGATTCGGCCGGGAGATGAATGGAAGGCAACCTTCAAGACGAAGGATGGACTTTATGAGTGGTTGGTTATGTCTTTCGGGCTGTCCAACGCCCCTAGTACTTTTATGCGGCTGATGACCCAGGTGTTGCGACCATTCATTGGTGTGTTCCTGGTCGTATACTTTGATGACATTCTTATATACAGCCGCACTAGGGAGGATCATGTGGGTCACCTACGCCAGGTATGCCTCACCCTTCGTCAGGAGAGTTTATATGGCAACCTCAAGAAATGTGCCTTCTTGACCGATCACGTTACTTTCTTGGGGTTTATCGTTTCACATGAGGGTGTCTCTACTGACCCGGAGAAGATCAGGGGGATCGTAGAGTGGCCTGAGCCGCACACCATCCATGATGTGCGCAGCTTCCATGGCTTAGCCACTTTCTACCGTCGATTCATACGCGAGTTTAGCACCATTACGGCTCCTATTACGGACTGCATTCGAAAGGGAGCCTTTATTTGGACGAAGGCCGCTGCTTCGGCCTTTCGTGACATCAAGGAGCGGATGACTCAGGCACCTGTACTTCGACTGTCGGATTTTTCGAGGGTGTTTGAGGTTTCATGTGATGCTTCTGGTGTCGGCATAGGTGGAGTGTTGAGCCAGCAGGGCCACCCTATTGCTTACTTCAGCGAGAAACTGAATGATGCAAAGCTGAAGTACTCCACTTATGACAAGGAGTTTTACGCGGTAGTGCAGGCTTTGAGATATTGGAGACATTATCTACTGCCACATGAGTTTGTGTTGTACTCGGACCATGAGGCCCTCAGATTTCTCCATGCGCAGAAGAAGCTCAACCCCTGACACAGTCGATGGGTAGAGTACCTTCAGGCCTATACGTTTGTCCTCAGGCATCGGGCGGGCGTGGAGAATCGTGTGGCCGACGCCTTGAGTCGTTGATCCCTGCTCTTATCCATGGTCCACACGGAGGTTACGGGGTTTGAGAGGCTCCGAGAGGAATACCCCGATTGCCCAGATTTTGGTCCGATTCACATTGCGCTCCAGCTAGGACCCTCTAGAGAGTACAGTGATTACATCCTTCAGGAGGGTTACCTTTTTCACGGGGATAGGTTGTGTGTCCCGCGGACCTCTGTCCGTGAGTTTTTGATTTGGGAGGTTCTTGCGGGAGGTCTCGCCAGCCACTTTGGCCGAAATAAGACCATTGAGTTGGTGGAGTACCGATTCTTCTGGCCCAGCCTCAAGCGCGATGTGGCCCACATCGTGGCCCAGTGCCGCATTTGCGCCATGGCTAAGCAGCGAAGGCAGAATACTGGTTTGTACACTCCTCTCCCTGTGCCAGATCGTTCGTGGCAAGACGCTAGCATTGATTTTGTCTTAGGGTTGCCACGTACGGTCCGTCGGCACGATTCTATCATGGTGGTGGTTGATAGATTCTCCAAGATGGCTCACTTTATCCCCTGTGCTAGGACCTCCGATGCATCTAAGGTAGCCCGTCTCTTTCTAGCTGAGATTGTCCGTCTACATGGGCTACGCAAGACTATTGTTTCAGACAGGGATGTACGATTTGTGAGCTATTTTTGGAAGACCCTATGGCACCTTATGGGCACCAAGCTCAAGTTCTCTACAGCTTATCATCCCCAGACTGATGGGCAGACAGAGGTAGTTAATAGGAGTCTGGGTGACCTTTTGCGATGTCTAGTTGGAGAGCACGAGCAAGGTTGGGACCTGATCTTACCATTAGCAGAGTTTGCGTACAACAACTCGGTCAATAGGTCTACTGGCATGAGTCCCTTTGAGATAGTCACTGGCTATAGACCTAGGAGGCCCATAGATAGATCTTGTCCCTATGCCCCGTCAGGCCTGTGTGTCAGAGTCAGCCGAGTCGCTAGCTGAGCATATTAGGAGTCTCTATGATAGCATTCGTCGTCACATTGAGGTCAGCAATGCAAACTACAAGAAGTCGGCAGATGCACACCGTCGGTCACAGGAGTTCCAGGAGGGCGATTACGTGATGATCAGGGTCAGATTTGAGCGGTTTCTCTCGGGAACTGTAAAGAAGCTACAAGCTCGGGGAGCTGGTCCATTCAAAGTGTTGAAACGTGTCGGGCCCAATGCATATGTTGTAGATCTACCACCAGACTATGGTATCAATCACACGTTTAATGTCTCAGATCTGGTGCCTTATCGGGACCCGACAGTGATTCCCAGTGATCCTTTCGAGCCTTCTCCTCCCCTTGCGAGTGACCCCACCCTTGAGTGCCTACCAGCCGCCCCAGTTACAGCACGACACGAGCAGATTGACCAGATACTGGATGAGCAGATTGTTACCTCACGGAGCGGAGCTTTCCAGCGCTACCTGGTTCGTTGGAGAGATCAGCCACCTACTGAGGACACGTGGATCACGCGCGAGGAGCTACAGCAGATCGACCCCGACCTCTTGGAGCGGTACCAGAGCGGCCAGGACCCTTACTCGACAAGGTCGAGTTCCTCTCAGGTGGGGAGGATTGGTGAGGACACCCGAGCACGGATCCGATTCGACTCGACCCGCGTTTATCGCCGTCGGAGACCACCAGCAGCGACCTCGGCATCCCTATGGCTTGATGATGACACATAGCACATTGATGTATTTTTCTTTTGATTATTTGGCATTTAGTTGAGAGAGAGGCCCATTTGATGTATTTTCTATTTATTGTGTATTTTCGGGTGCGATTTTAGTACTATTTTAGGTCCCAGGGATATTTTGGTATTTAGTCTTGTGAGGAGACAACTAGGGTTTTCTTCTAGTATAAATACTCTTGTAGTTCCCCTTTTTTGGGCATGATGAAAAGAATGGAAAAATATTGAAAGTTGAAAGAAGTGAGCCGCCGTAGTTGTCTTCCTCCCGTGAAGGGAGCTGGAGGGGGGCGCGAAGCCCTAGGGAGGTGAGAAACCTCCGCTACCCCGTTTCTCCCCCCGCCTCCCTCCTCTTCCACTATTCTATCCATCCTCCGTGTACTTCTCCCTGTTCAAGCATTTACTGTTCCCTGCCGTCCCCACTCCCACGTTGCCCTTCCCTCTGTGTTCGCACCCCCCCCCACGTGAGTCTCCTCTTCTTCCTCCCGCCCACCTTCGCGTTTAAAGCTTTCCCCCCCGGGCGAACTCGCGGCCTCCTACCACCTGTTGCAGAGACGGCGGGACCCACCCGTCAACCGCTGCCGCCGGTGACCTCCTCCGCCACCGTCGTGACTATCGTCCCCGCCGGCCCCGTGAGCCCCCGCACGCGTGGCGCCTCCCGCCCTGCGACCGCCGCCGCAGGAAGCCCTGCCTTCCGCCGCAGTCGCCGCCATCGGCGTCGTCGGTCTCCTTCGCGGGGCCTACCCACTGGTCTTCTCCACGCTCGCGGCCTCCCTGCAGCGGCCCCCACCGTCGTGGACGTCGTCCCCGAGGGCCTCCCTCCCACAGCAGAGACCCGCCGCGGCCGCCCTCTGTCGCTGGCCACACCCGCGTCCTCGTCAACCATAGCAGCACCGCCGCCACCAGCCGCGGCCCGTTCGTCACGACCTCCTGCATCGGCCTACCCGGCCTTCGCACCGGCTGGCGCGACTTCCCCCTCTCCCGGACGCCTGAGCTCCCGCTCCTCATCGGACCCCGCCCTGACAACCGGAGCTGCTGCCCCTCCCCTCACCCTCTCTGTTATCCCATCGCTCCTCTCCCTCTGTAACCTTCCTCTCCCGTTCTGTTTCTCTCCCTCTCTCTTCTCTCTCTCTCTCTCTATCTGTATACGTGAGTTCTTGTGAGAAAAAAAAAGAAAAGGCAGAAAAGAGCGATAAGTTGAAACACACACAAAAAAAAAGGCAGCAAGAAGAGAACCCCATTTGAAGGTCCACAAGTCATTTCAGTGTAGGTTTAATTTGACGTCGACATCGAGCAGCTACGGTCGAGATCGCGAGAATGCTATTCACGTGCCTCGCTCTTCAGCGAGTAGGTTAGTGTGAAAAGTCCGCTCATTTAATTTGCTTATTTAGTATCTATGTCATATTTGCCGCCGTGAGTGATTTAGGTTGCCTAGCCCGATATTTTATATTATTGCTGGCTATGAGATTGTGAGTGTTTTCCTATCCTGAGCACGCCGATCTGAGTTCAGTCTATGTGCGTGATTGATGCCCTAGGCCTTGGTAGTTCTATCTACCGTTCGGTTCGACGTTTCCCCGCTGCGAGGGACGGTTTCTTAGTGCGTAGCTACTGTTATTTAGCGTAATTCATCTCTTGGCATTCGAGTACACGTCGGGTTATTTGTCGAACAATGGTAATGCATTTGTTGATCTCATTAGTCCCCTAGTCGGACTCGTTTGAGTACACCGTCCCGCGTCACACTTGTACTCGTACCCCTTTTAAGTTGGAGAGTATCCCAGAAGCACACCCTTTATAACATGTGGGTCAAGCTTAGTGGATCATAGTCAGAGACAATGAATGAAGCATAGACAACTAAAAACTTTAGGAGGTTGTTACACCCGAAATTATCTCAAGCTATTTTGAGAATTTGTTGCTATGCAACGTTCGATGACAAAGATGGCGTATCGTCAATACCGTCGAACTATTAGGGTCTATTGATCCAACAATATTATTATGTCCGACGTCGCAGCAAGAATATTAGCGAGGAAGAAACAAGCGTATACCGGTCCGAGTAAGTGTATCACACGGCACACACACGGGTGCAAAGCTTCCTCCCTACGCGGCGACGAACGACCAGACACCCTCTGTGGACGTGGTAAAGGAGCGATCGCCCCGAAATATATAGCTCCACCACGGCTCTTCTCTGACCCGGGACGACGAAAATAGAGCGGAACGGTGGTGAGAGGGGTCAAAACGTGCCCGGAGGGGTCAAAACGTGCCGGAGCCACAGTCCTGCACTGAACAACCATCAGCGAGGCAGCGGGAATCAGAAGTGCACTGCCAGCGGGGTCATCGGGAACCCAGAACCGGCAGGGAGTCACCTAGGGTGCGCTGGAGTCAACAGTCGCGGACGCGTGGAACTGCACTGCAGCGGGGTCGTCCGGAACTCAGAACCGCCAGGAGGCAGCGGGACTCATAACCGTTCCGCGGGATAGCACAGCAGCGGGGTCGTCCGGAACCCAGAACCGCCAGAAGCGGGAGCGGAACGCAGAACCGCTCCACAGCGGGACTCATAACCCTTCCGCCAGGGAAGGGAATTGCCACCTTCGGGGTGGGGAAGGCTGTGGGATATGGTCACCCACTCTTCTCCCCCCCCGGGGGTTCCGGTCACCTCCCGGGCCAAAGGTGACTCTAAGATAATTGTCACCTCCCCCTTTATACACTTGCATGTCTTGTAAGTTTGTGCTGTGCGGACTTGGAGTTGACGTACGCGGGCACTTCTGGCCCATGCCAAAACGTGGACACTTCTGGCCCATGGCTTGGCATGATGGCAGTTGGCCCATGGCTTGGCTTACGTGGGTAATTCTCAGGTCAGGTTAGTGGGGTCATTTGACTCTTCTAACATGCAGAGGGGTCATTCATCCCTTTTTGGCATCCAGAGGGGTCGTTCAGCCTTCTGACATTCAGAGGGGTCAAAATAGTTTTTTGCCATCCCACCTTGACAGAATCAGGGTAAATTTGTTCATTTGACCCCTCTGGGCCCTCCCGCCTTCTATAAATAGACCCTAAGGGTCTGGAGAAAAAAAGGACAGAAGAACAACGTACGAAGCTACCAAGCATCTGGAGGAGTTTGTTTTGTTTGTCTTGGCCTGTGAGGGGTAAGTCCCCGGGTCTTGTAGTTATGCCCCTACGGGGTATATTTATATTTACCCCCCCCAGTGGGCCATGTTTGTAATTATGCCCCTCAGTGGGCCATGTTTTGTAAGTCTTTACGTCTCGGGATGACTAAGTCAGGTGGTTCTATCCTTACAACGGTGGAATCACGAAAACGTCCTCCACGGGACCGTAAAAGACCAAAGTCCTGTAATTTGCAGTTATACCCTGCAATCTTTTGTAATTGGGACTACGTCCCTATCTCCCGCTCTAACGCGGACTTTTGTACAGTCGACAACTCGTTGACAACCCCTATATTCATTCGGACTATAAAAGCACTCAACATGTTTTATGTATGTCCTCGGGTGGGAAAATTATATGAAAACCCCCGACTTGTCAAAATTGCATATATACCCCTCCTTCGGCCAAATTGACGGATGTGTGTCTTCTATGAAGCCCCTTATCATTCCTTCGGTCCGGAAGTGTTGTCAGCTCAGTCCAGCACTCGGGCATCATCTCAAACCTAGGTCTAGGGTCTGGTAAAATTACCAAAATATCCCTGCGACCTAAAAATGGCCTCAGAGCCCTTGAAACACTCCAGAAACGGCTTCCATGCCTTGGGGAGTCAGGAACCCGATCCTACTTCCGTTCCAATCCAGAAATTTCAGCAATGCCCTTGGCCAGGGAAAATTACCAAAATACCCCTAGGGGGTAAAATTACCAAAATACCCTCGGGGTCCAGAAAATTTCTCTCTACTTCAAAAACGCCTACGGCTTCTGTAGATTTGTGTTTCTATTCCTAAATCCTTGGGTTTTTGCTCAGACTTAGCCCTAATCCTATTAACTTGTTGGTGGTAAATGAGTGGTCATGGAGAGTCTCTCGAGTGAGTCTGCCCTCCACATCAGAACCCCTGTAGAAGTCTTTTGGGACTTATTTGACAGTTAAACAAAGGTGTTCGGACGTTAGGCCGATGTAAATCAACACTGACCCCGGTCAGTGGGGAAAGGTCCAGCACTCGAACCCAAATATTCTGATACGACGCGCATACACGGAACCACCCTCTACTCAGCTGGGGGGGATGTTTCTTTTCAAAAAAAAGAACGAGAATCTACCTTTTATCTACGATAAGAGTATTTCTAGATTTTTTCCGTGTCTCACAGAGGTAGAGGGAACAAAGGACGACCATGGTACAAAACGAAAATGGGGCTCCTAAATCCAATCATTCTGGATGGCATTCTATTGATAACAAAGGCTGCAGTAAGAACTGCCTTATCCCAAAATTTTTTGGGAAGATCATGTTGAAATAGGAGGGCTCTTGCAGTCTTCAACAAGTGTCCATTTTTTTTTCAGCCACCCCATTCTGTTGAGGGGTGTAGGCATATGAAGACTTAGATAATTCCTTTCTGCTCAAGGAAAAACTCCAGATTTTTTGCAAAGTTCTTTTACATTGTTAGATCGAAACACGTTTATCTTTTCCTCGAACTGATTCTATATCATTTTACAGAAAACTTCAATCACTCTCGTGACTTTGTCTCTTGATTTCAACAAATAAATCTATGTACAATGGGTAAAGTCATTAGTAAAGCTTAAAAAATAATGAAAACCATCCAGAGAAAGAATAGGAGATGATCCCCAAATATTAGAATGAACTAGCTCAAAGGGAGCGGAGCTTTTATTTATTGAAGTTGGAAATTGAGTTTGACATTGTTTTGATTACTAACAAATATGACAATTAAGTGACTCTAGGGTTACTTGACCAAACAGAGTGGGGAACAACACTCTCAAAGACGGAATGAAAGGTGACCAAGGCGGGAATGCCACAAGTGAATCTCTTTTATTTTATGGTTCACATCTCTACTTACATTTGAGCTAAGAGCTGCACCTTTTCTTGGCTTGAAGTAGTAAATGCTTCCTACTTCACATCTAGTCCCAATATTTTGTGCCTTGTCCTCGGGTCTTGGAAAGCACAATGGTTAGAGAAAAAGGTTACTAAACTGTTTAAACACTTAGTGATGCTGCTCATAGACGAGATTCATAGACAATGTGGCAACATGCAAGGGAGAGGGCAAGATAAGGTGACTGTCTAGTTTAATATCACCACGACCTGCAATAGTGGCTTTGGAATCATCTTCAACAGTCACTTTGTCTTGGCCAGAGGCAAGAGAATAATATGAGAATAGTGTAGAAATACCGGTCATATGATTTGTTGCACTATAGTCTATGACCCAGGGAGAATGAATCTGAGGAGCAGAAATGGTGCTCAATGCAACACCAACCATACATGGTGAAGGTCAAGTAGGGGAGGATACTGAGAAACTAGTGCCAAGCTGTGAAATGAGCCTCTAAAGCTGTGCAATGTCTTGTGAGGCCATGCTTAGAAGAGTAGAGCCCGAAGAGCTAGCTGATCTCTGATTAGGGAGGACAGTTGGTTGACCTCCTTCTGGGTGAGATGTGACTGCATTGCCCCTTGCTTGTTGTTCCTTCTTATCATTTTTGAATTTCAAGGTTTTTTCTCTAGGTGCAGATCCAACAATCATCAACAAAATGATCTTCACGGCCACGATGACTGCAATCGCAGCCTGTCTTCATTTTGTCCCTATGCTGACTAGCTGTTCCTTTTCCATTTCTTTGTCTAGCACCTACCACGGATGAAAATTCTCCAACCCTGGGTCTATGTGGTGATCTTGCAGCATTATTCATGTCTCTCCGATGACTTTCTTCATTCAGAATGTTGAAGTACACCTATTCCAACGAGGGAAATGGGCCCATGCTTAAGATCTTTCCCCTTAGCCCCGATTTGGTAGAGGGTTAGCCTTGGGTTAACCCGAAGTTAACCCAGAGTTAACTCTTAACGTGATTTGATAGCATGATTAGTTTAATCGGGTCAAAAAAGTGGTTAACTCGCATTATGAAACCTAGCTCTCGAGCTTCGTAAAGCTAACCCGTTCGTGTCCAATCACTAGCAACCGATAGAAACAGTGAACATACGTATCTTAAAATGTTTTGTCACATTTAAATTTTAATTAGTAATATTAATGATGTATTTTATCAAAGTTTTTATTATTTTGACAGTATATTTATTTTATAGAATTTACTAAAAATATTTTAAAAAATAAAAAAAGTTTAAAGTGAATAGTGGCGGTAAATTATAAAAATTAATGCGTATCACTTTTAAATTTTAATTAGTAGTATTATTTTAATTTTTTAAATTAGTGGTATAAATGATATTTTTTATCAAAAATATTATCATTTTGACGGTATATTTATTTTATAGAGTTTATTAAAAATATTTTAAAAAAATTTTAAAAATAAAAAACTTTAAAGTGAATAGTAATGTTAAATTGTAAAAAGTAATGTTTATCACTTTTAAATTTTAATTAGTAGTATTAATGATAATTTTTATTAAAAATTATTATTTTGATGGTATATTGAATTCTGATACCATAGTGAATTCTCTAATCACATGGGACTGGAAGAAAGGAGGAGAATGAGAGAAGAGAGGCAGACAATGGAAGAGAGGGAGAGAGGGTGAATAGGTGAGGTGGCAGCTGATACTTATGGCCTCACATCTCCCTAGGAGTTTTGTATGAGGCCCTGATCAACACAAGACAAGAATACCCCTGTTACAATTACTCTAATCAGGGGTATTGATAGCCACTAAACCCGTCGTTGAAAAGCTGTGCCACACAATTTCAAAAATAATAACCGCACTCACTCACTAAGAAGTTTTAAAATGAAGTAGAGTGGTGAATGCGGGTCGATCCCACGAGGAGGAAGTATTTTCAATTAAGTATGAGATAGAAAATTCTTATATTTGAAAGATCCAAAATTTGAGTGAGATTAAACTAATGAAAAGGAAACTTGCATGAAATTAAACTATCTAAAGAATATGAGAGGGTTAAAGAAGAGAAATTTGGAAGAGATAGAAAGAGAACTAGAAAGACACAATATCCAAAATATGAATTTTATTACTAAAAAAGGCGACAAGTACAACTCTATGAAAATAAAAATTACAACTTGGAAATAAAAGAGAAATGGGAAGAATAAGAGCCAAGATGATGAAGAGTAGCGTCGCCGTCTCCGCCGTGCCGAGCCTTGGAAGTTCACCCCGCTTTGGAAGTAGACGCCGCCGAGAGGACCAAAGGAAGAAGATCCGTCTTGGGATGTGTGAAGAAATATGAAGAGGGAGATAGATAGAGGAAGTAAAGAGAATTTAAAAAATAATAAAAAGACGTGTGCGTGTGTGGGAGTGTTTTGCAGAGACAACAGAGAGAGGGTTCAGTGGAGAGAATGAAAACACAGTAAAAATGAAATAAAAACAAAGGGTAAGAAGAAGAAGAAGTAACTTTAAAACTAGAGAGATTTAGAATAAGTGGAAGAAGAGAAAGTTGTAGATCTAGATGAGAGGAGGAAAGTTGATGAGGAGTGCAGAGAGAGAAAACGTGAGGAAGAGGGTGAAAAACGAGGAAGAACAGAGGTGAGATGCGCGGATGAACAGTGAAAATCTTAAAAATTGAACTTTAAAAAACAGTGAATAACTTGAAAACTAGAAAGAATTGGAGGAAGAGGAAGAAGAAGAAATTGTAGAGAACTTAAAAACGGAGAAGTTTGCAGAAGAAATCAATTTGAAAAGATGATCAGAAAAGTATGAAAATTAGGCTAGAAGAAAGGCTAACTCTTCCCATGGTGGCTCTTGGGTGGGCTTTTATAATGCACAGGGAAGCTTCACGATCGCGTCTTATTGGATCAGATCAAAATCCGATTTCCCATCATCAAGGATTGATCAAAGGAGGTATCTTGCCATGTTTAGAGTCCTACTTTCCTCAAACAATAAGAGATAAGCCCAAAAATTGGAAGATAACCATGATCGGGGGCATGCCGGTTTTGCTTCAAACTCTTGCGAAAATGACAACTGGGGCAGTGGGCGCAAATTAAAATAGCGTCTGGTCAAGCGGTCGCCCATTCTTTATTTCCTCTGTTCGACATTTTCTTTTTTTCCATAAATCCAGGAAATGGCGACTATTCAGATAGCCGCTAATTCTTTTTCCATTTTTCTTTGATTTTCCGCATAAATGAATGAGCGGTTGCTTGGACGGTCGCATATTCTTTTCCAAAGAAATTGCGCCTGCTTCAACGGTCGCTAATTCTTATTATTTTTCCAGTTTTTCTTCTTTTTTCTATTTTCTTCAAATGAAATAGCGGCCATGTGTGCAGTCGCTAATTCTTCTTTTCCTTTTTCTTTTCCTTTTCCAAAATAAATGAGCGCCCGTTTGATCAGTCGCTAATTCTTATTTTCCATAAAAATCTTCAAAAATGCCATCTGACCATCCAGTCGCCATTTCCTGAAAATTCAGAAAATACAAATAATCACTATATTTCATCCAAAAATGGCTTTCAAATAATTGTGCAAATTTTTCAATAGTTCTCGCATGGTCATTTTGACTTAAAAAATGATAAAATGCGTGCATACTCAAATTAATGGTGAGAATGAAATTAACTGCTCATGTTGCATAACTTTATTCATTTAATGCTCAAAAATGCTAAATGTGATGTAAAATATGATATAAAATATATCACTTATCACGTATTAAGAGTAAAATCATTTAAGTTAAACGGATCCATCTTAATGGGTCCGGTAATGAACAAGTGACCTAGACTCATGACCCAGACACAAATTAGACTCAAGTAAGGCCAGATCGGCCTGTACGTGTGTTCATCTTCTACAGATGCTTTCTCCTTGGCTTGGCAGCTGTTTATTTACTTCTTATACATAACTTGAGTCTTTTGATATTGTCATTCCCTATATAGTTACTTGCAGTGAATCTAAGTTATTACATATTTGAGCTCCAACTTATGGTGATTGTGATAATTATTTATAGCTTGCAAAAAGTTATGACCCAAAGTTTGGTGGATTTGGCTCAGCCCCAAAGTTCCCAAGACCTGTTGAAATCCACCTAATGCTTTACCAATCACGGAAACTCGTGGAAAGTGGGAAAGAGAAGGAAGCTGGCAAGCCTGTGAAGATGGCCTGTTATACCTTGCAGTGCATGGCAAGGGGTGGCATCCATGATCACATAGGCGGTGGTTTTCATCGATATAGTGTGGATGAGTGCTGGCATGGTGAGTGCTCATAGTTCACCAGTATACCTTGATTAATGCAAATCAACATTTTGTGTTGGCTTTAGTTTATAACATTTTTTTTTACCAAATTTCTTTATAACCTACATTATGTGATGATGTTCCCATCATAGTATGAGATATGTTGTGACCAATCTAGTAAAGGGTATTGTTCAAGGATGAGCTCTTGGTAGCTCAGTATCTGTATGAATGTGGATATTGTAGGCCTTGTTCCATTGATCTGAGAAGCTTTCAGTTAACCTCTTACCCTATCAATTTGTGGAGTTCATATACTTGTGGTTAATTGACCTCAATCCTTTCTATTTCCAAACAAGATAACATTGAGGTATGCATTTGCAATTTTCCTACTACCTACGATGTGAACCTCCTAGTTGGATGAATGCAGCGGCGACAGTTTTTAGCATAAGATTGTGTGTTTTCTGACTTGTATCTCCAACAACTTACTATTTTGTGTGTGAACTGCAAGTCATATTTTATTTTGAGGTGGTATCACAATTTATTACACTATGCTTTTTTGCGATAGTCTTAGCTTAACATGTACAAATGTATTTCAACATCTGGTAAGGATCCCCCACTCCAGAAAAAAGAAAAAAGGGAAAAATGAAAGGAAAGCTTATGCCTCAGGAAAAAAGGGGAAAGAAAAGTAACCCACTAGTAGATAACCCCTTACAAAGAAAGCTGCGACTCACATTGCAGTACATGATAAGCATTAATATGCCATCACTTTTCTACTGATCACTTCCAGGCAGAAGTTGACCTCCAAGTCCTTTTGGATTTTCAAACCATGTCTCTACTTGGATTCCAAAATACTACCTTTGTGAGAGTTGGACCTATGTTGCTCCGTTGTTTCACTTGTCTATGTTCAACAATTCGGCTTGCCTGTGATGCTGCTGGTCAAGTGCAAGTTCTTGTAACTCTAGAAAGCATGACCCTTTTGCTTTCTTCCTCATTGCCTGCTTGTGATGCTGATTAATAATACGTATTTGCATCTCCAGTAGAGCAATAAACATTTTTGTTTTATTCTAGCTCCACCCTTTTTTTTTGGGTTGGTATCAAGCTCCACCACGGAGATGCTAGGTCCACGATGGAGATGCTATACACTTCCAGAGAATCATCGATGCAGTTTTAGGACTGACTGCACCAAGACACACACTTCTGCCCTGTGATGTGGTCTGTCTCTGCTTTAAGCATAGGCCTTTTTAACTTTCTGGCCTTCTGTAGGTCTCTAATATCCAGGATTTTCTTTCTCTTTCAGTGTCATTTTCTAAATTTTTTGTAAGGATTGACTGACCAGGTTCTCTGACTGCCACCAGACAAATTCTATTCAAATTTAAAGCTTGCGTTGGGGGACCAGGGTTTTCTTCTAGGTTGCAGGCGGGTGTGCAAGAAATCTATTGGTTGCCTCCCCCTCTTTGTCTCTTTATGTAATCAAAATATCTTATTCTGTAATAACTCTGATTGTTAGACATCTAATGGTGGTCCTCACTACGGAATTCTGAAATTGACCTTATCCACAGGTCACCCTTGAATATTTAACTGTGCCTTGACCCCAACTGTTGGAGATTTAGCAGGGCCTTCACTTAGAAACTCTAAAATTAACTAACAGTTAAATTTTTAGCTGTGCCCTGACCCCAACGGTTAAATATTTCAACATGGCTTTCACTTAGAAATTCTAAAATTTCATCATGTCCTTCACTTAGAAATTCTAAACTTGATTTAGTCTATAGGCTACCATCTAATGATGTCTCGACCCCACCGTCAGGCATTTATTAGTGGCCCTCATTAAAGACCCAGAAATTGACCAAGACCGCAACATTAAACACCTAAATATGGCCCTGAACCCTAGCATTAGGCATTCTCTTTTAAAATTCATAAATTTACTAAATTTATAGAAATTTTCATTAGGCACCTGCATGATCACCGAATCGAGATGTTTCACCCTATACCACATTGAATCTGCACAGACCCACTACTTCTGTGTTGTTTCTTTATTAGGTATGGAAGGCATTGAATCAAGAGTTTTCTCTTGCTGGAGGGCTGTTATTGATGCTGATACATGACGGTGGAGAGGATCCAAGCTAAAGAACTAAAAATGCCCATTCTTGGTAGTGGACATCAAGTTCTTGAAACTTGTACATCTATAATTCTTAACATTGCAACAAAAAGTGACTCCACCAGATCCCCTTTCCCTTCATCTTTTTGCTTCCATAGCTTATGAAGCCACTGACTCAGTTTGAGTTTGTGTAGTTTCCTTACTACAAAGCCAAATGGAGGCATCGTCAAGCTATGTTCAACAGTCATGGTCATGAGCCACATTGGATAGAGGCAGATCACCGCACCTCTTGTCTGTGGTTATTTCCCGATATTGGCGGGATTGCTTATTGTCTTGCGGAGTGGTCCTCATTAAGGAGCTTTTCATGTGAAGCCTGGGGTAGCATTCTCAAAGTTGGCTTTCCTTTCCATACTAACAACTCAACTGGCCCACCTCGGCCTTGGGGGCAATGCTGCCAACCATGATGGGAGTGGAGTGCTTTCCAAGTACTTGTAAACTGCAACCCCATGAGATTCATGTCTTTTGCCTTCTTCAAAACCATGCCAGAAATGACCCACACCCTGGGGGTAGTTATGTTTTTTGTGCAGCAGACTCTCAAAATTTTTACATACCCTCATTGGGCAGATCATTTTGGAGCTATCCATGAGTTTTTGGAGCCCTCACCAGGTTGTTTTATAGTTTAAAATGTGACCCATGTGAGGTTTATTCCCTCATCTGGTGCTTGGTTTGGATGTAAATGTGACGCAGAAATTTTTTTATAAGAACCCTAAAAAAATGATAGATTTTTTTTTATCAGACCTTTACTGGGTGCATGCACATGTGAGGTTACGTGCCCCCTTTTTTTCAGGGTGGAGAATCCACTAGGTGAGGGGGTTGCAACCCTGCGGGGGAGGATTCACCCTCACTGGTTGGATTTCCTTTCTAATGAAGGTGAAAAAGATCCTGCGGCTTCAATCCATCCTCACCTAATGGGTTTTTTCCACCTAGTGAGGTTGGAAAGGCCCGTGAACCCACTCTCACCTAGTGGGTTTTATCCACCTAGTGAGAATGGATAGACCCCGTGGGTGTGGATAGGTGGGCCTCATAGGTCTTCTCCATCCTCACTATGTTGGAAAGCCCATCAGAGCCTCGCTCTCTCTCCAACCAGTTTGTTTCTTTTTCACTTGATAAGAATTCCACAGGGATCAAAGTCTTCCCCTGCACTCTGTATATAAACGGAGCTAAACCTGGATATTTTTTTCAGTCTTCCGGTAAATTCACTTGGGCTGTGTCCTCGTCCTTGGACCTTTGTAGGGACCTTGGTGCTCTGCACAGGGGGTCCACTTTGCTACTGCTTCAGAGCATCAGTTACCTCTGATGTGGAAGCCTATTGCTACTGCTGCTGTGGTGCCTTCTGCCATCATCAAGCACCAACCAGGTCATCCCTTGAATGTGAAGCTATTGTGGATTTTTACTTCCATTGACCAACATATATGGCTCTTGCTACCGTCAGATTTTCCTTTTACAAACAGCACAACAAAACCCTAGATTATGGTTTACTTAAGATATGTTTTCAACAATCTTATACATCCCATCCATACATATTACTCTGTGCTAATCAGAGTATGCTCTGAACTTTGGCTTAAAATCAAAACAAAGGTTGGCTGTATTGTTGACTCAGGCCTGGCCTGATCTGGTCTGATCTAGTCTGAGTTGGTCTGACTTGGATCGATTCGGCTGAGTCGCATGATTCAGGCAATTTCTTGGTTTTTTATTGCAGAAACAAATGTTCATGAAATCTTTGGGCTTTTCACCCTATATTTAACTTGTATAACTACTATTTAATCAATTTAAACGATCTTTGAATCATTTCTACCCTATTAACACTTGAGAATTTAGGGGAAAACACATCATCATCTCAAATTTGCACAGGATAGAGTACAATAAGAAGCCAAACACTTCATACATAATTCAAACACATAATGCAAGGGGTCCAACCTTTATAAATATATAATATAGAAAGAAAATACGAAAGTTAATCATCTTCATCAAAGACTGAGGAAGATGGAATCACATCCTCATCAGGATGTACAAAGTCCGACTTTATCCTAGTGGGTGGCGGTGCATGTGGTTGCCTTGGGATAGATCTCCCTATTTGAACAAAGGATGGTGCATGTGCAGTAGTGGACAATACATGGAACTCTATGAAGAATGCTCTGTCTGCATCCAGTAGCTCATCTCTGGGAGATGATGCTGATGATGAAGCAGCTCCTAGAGGCATTGGAACTTTAAAGGAAATACGAAAGTTAATCATCTTCATCAAAGACTGAGGAAGATGGAATCACATCCTCATCAGGATGTACAAAGTCCGACTTTATCCTAGTGGGTGGCGGTGCATGTGGTTGCCTTGGGATAGATCTCCCTATTTGAACAAAGGATGGTGCATGTGCAGTAGTGGACAATACATGGAACTCTATGAAGAATGCTCTGTCTGCATCCAGTAGCTCATCTCTGGGAGATGATGCTGATGATGAAGCAGCTCCTAGAGGCATTGGAACTTTAAAGGAGGCTGCTGAACCACTCGTGGAAGGGGCAATAATGGATCCTTGACCGAGCTTTATGAGAGTGTAATGCTTGGGCTGGACAATGCCAGAATAAATGCGCCGAGATAATAAATACGATTATGTCGGCGCGAGCCGAAAGAATGCGAATGCAGGAATTGAAGATGCTCGATCCCGAGGGCTTATGTAATGTCAAAATCTGTACATTGACATCTCGAGGAATCAATGGACATGCAATAGAATCTTTACCAACACCCATGAGATGCTTGAAAAATGTATGTATGCCGCTAATCAAGTGTCCATAATACATGTAGTGAATTCGACGATCACTCAATACTATGTACACATGATCCCAGGTCAAGTGGCATCTTTCACGCGACATTTGCAAGGTATATGAAATAAGAGCCATTAATTGAAGAGCAAGTGTAGAAGGCGATTAAGATAATGTTGGTTGAGAAAGAGTCGACATAATAATTAAAAAATCATAGCAACCCCAGTAAGAGTGCTAATGAGTGTCATAATCATAGTTGTCAAGGCGGGCGCCTAGGCGTTGCCTAGGCGCCGCCTAGGCGCCCAGGCGCTCTTGAAAGGGCAAGGCGCTGCAGCGCCTTGTTGACACTGGAAAAGGCGACCTGGGCGGTCGCCTAGGCGGGCTAGGCGCCAAGGCGGGCGCCTAGGCGCCAAGGCGGGCCAACCGTGACCGTCCGAACTGGATCCGACATAACTGGTATGTACATTTTATTAGAGATTAGAGTACCTGTAAAGATGGACAAACAATAGAGGAGGAAGAAGAAAGGGGGAAGAAGAGATCAAGCCACAAGAACACCAAGATTTACGTGGTTCGGAGGCGATGTGCCCTCCTACATCCACGGCCGCAGCATGGTTTCCACTATGATAAAACACACCCAGATACAATACAAAGAGAGAGTTCGCAGCCCTTATATATAAGGAGATTAGGGCGTCCAACAGTCAGGGTACAAAAGATAATAATGCCCCTGCTATAAACATAAATTTTGTTCCGGGGGCTCCACCCCCGGAAACCCCCGCAAGGGACGATGCCCTCTTGACCCCCGCGACCTGACCGCGTAGGTCGATCCGCGTGCGAGGGTGCAGGAGGGCGAGTTCGGGCTCCAAACTCTAACACATTTAACTCTTTCTTTTTTATAATTTTCTTGATGTTATTATATTATTTTATAATTTTTATGAATTTTTGACATTTACTTTTGAATCATGTGCCTGATCTTGACTCTAGGACATGCATGACATGTACATCCTATGATACTTTGCCACGTAATGAGCATATTGACGAGAACTTGGAATATATACTATTGGGTCCAGTTGAGCTTAAATACCATAACCGTAGCCGTAAGCAGTTGGAGCAGGATATGCAAATGGAGGAGGATATCCTATGGCAGATGATTGATGGCTGACAGAATCATTATCTATAGCCTTGGCCCACACTTTTTTCAGCTCAGCTTCTTGGACTCCCTCCGTGCTGCTCTGATTTAATAGTTGATGATACCTCCTGTCCGAGATGACCCTCTCTGGTTGGCCTTAGATGGGCATACTCCTATGTGCTTGACCTCTCAAAAATCCGAAAGCATACCTTGGTATCTGCTATTATTAGCCAGAGGACAATGCTTCCTTCTCCTCCTATAATGCTATGGAGCATCGTAATCAATATCATCTTGACTAGTATGTGTGAAGTCTTCATCATGCATGAAAACTATGCTGCCACTGCCTGTATCATCATCGCCACTGCCTATACCATCACTGCCATTGCCTGTACTATGACCTTGACCACCGCCATTACCACCACGACCATCACCATTGTAAGAAGATTTGTCTTATATGCTATTAGTCTATCAGATGAATCATCCCCACTCCTGGGACCCTAGTATTAGATGGTGAAGATGTCTCTATGTCTGCACTGGGATCCAATGTCTCTGCATCTATTATGTCGGGTGGATCTTCGTACCGAGTAGCCTGCTTCTTGCTTTTGTTGCAGCCGAATCCAAACCAGCCTTTGTTCTTTTGAGGCTCCTTTCCACCCTTTTGTCTTTTGAGGTTGTTTTGTTGTCTTCTTTGCTTTGGATGTCTAGGTTTTTTTAGGATGAAGTCACAGCCCTTCTAAGCTACGATGACACTATTGGAGTTGCATGCTAAGCTGAGGTTGGGGGAGCTATAGGCTATAATGATGGCTCCCATAAATGTGCATGAAAAGGGCCCTGCATCAATTTATCAAAGTTTTCATCATCATCCACAACTTGCCTACCTCCACATATGCTGCTTTCTCCTAAACTAATGTCATCATCATCATTATCCCTGACCTGCTCTTAAGCTTGAGATGGCTCCATGACCTTAGCGTCTCGTGCAACATACTGCTTTTGACCTGCCACAGTTGTAGCCAAGAAAATGTTTGGCTGAGGTACATCACCTGGATCTGTTGCCTCCTCATCATGCTCAAGGATCTGTCTGTGGTTACTCTAGCAATGCGTGACATCATGGAGTCCCCATCATCTTAGAGGTAGATCAAATCAGTGGAGATCGTAATCTCCCTCTCTTTTCCTTGCATCCATCTGCAGATGCGCTTCAGCCTCAGCTTCATGTTGAACTCATAGCTTCATGTTTGTCCAATCGGATAGGTGACAATATGTTCCTTATCTTGGTGTTGATCAAGGCAAACATACTCCAGTTCCTCTCTCACCCACTGGACGATGATGTTTAGGACAACACTTTAATAGCACTTATCTTAATGTGGGTGTGCTGTTCTGTACTTAAGCCACCATTCAGCTGCAATAAAGGAATGAAAGGAAGACTGTAAATACATGTTTAAATGAATATTACAATGCCTTTTATCTATCAAAGTTAGGCATATTTTACTTGCTTTAGACCTCTCCTGCCCAACAATGGTTGATGTCTCAACAAATGAACCAACATCCTCTCAAAGCAATTTAATTTGTCATTAGAGTGATGCAAGCTTGTGGTAAGTGACAAGTGGAGTGATCAACTAATTTAAACAAGCTTACCCCACTACTCACCTCATTGATTGCATTTATACTATCAGCTGGATTTCTCGACGTATGCTCCACAACCTTCATGACAACTGCTAATCAAGTTATTTTCATGTGCAACTTATGCTTATATTGGGATGTGGGGTGGAGATAGTATGTTGTATCACCAAGTAAATCTTACTATATAATACTAATTGAAGGAAAATAAAATATAGCAAGTGTTAGAATTACTTTTCACCTGCCATATTGAAATCTTTGCTCATTTGTTGGTCCCACCTCTCTTCCACAATTTGGAGGAATGACAGAGCATGCCTAGCTGAAACCTCAGCTTCTTCTTAGTAGTCTCAAGCTTTGCATAGACCAACTCCATAGTTGGTGTCATATCTCCATCAACAACTCTCAACATCTCATATAGAGGCTCAATCATCTTCATTATGATTCAGATCCTGTCCTGAAAGTTGGAGGTGTTGATTAACCCTTTCACATCTTTACGGGGAGGCAAAGGAGGATTGCAGCCATGACACTCCTGAACACTTGCTTCAGATCGCTTCAGGAGGTTTTACAAGGCAGTGAAGTTCGTAGCAAAGCAGGTGATGGCCGGCCTCAACAACTCACCATGTGTGGCCT
The DNA here is from genome assembly GCA_022559845.1 of Amorphophallus konjac. Classification (NCBI taxonomy): domain Eukaryota; kingdom Viridiplantae; phylum Streptophyta; class Magnoliopsida; order Alismatales; family Araceae; genus Amorphophallus; species Amorphophallus konjac. The sequence continues at coordinate 14,607,749 of CM040117.1, read as the reverse complement.
CTCTCATCACCACAAGTATAAGTGGTGATTGCATATCTTTTGGACCACTTCCACAACAATCTATATATGATTAAGTTGGCTAATCTCTTTGAGCATCAAATCATTACAGTGGGTTGCATAAGGAGTGTGTCCTGATTTGCATCAATTCTTTTCCTACCTTCTTATAAGTCAACCCGTTGTCTATCACTATTTGCACAATGCATTCTTCACCAATCTCTTCCACTACCTAATCCATCAATTGCAAGATGTAATGGTAGTTGAAGATATTTTATTTGGTGCATCAATTGATTTGTGGTAGAAGACCTATCTGGCACAATACACAAGGAAGTTGATTAGATTACTCTTAGTGGTGCTTGACCAATCATGATACATCAGTGTCACTTCATACTTTTATCATTTCTTTTTGAGAGATACAATATAATTCTTTATCGCCTCCACTTCATCATTAAGATATTTCTAGCAATCTCTTTTTGCAGTAGGAGTTGGACATGTAACCCCTACTGCTGTGCTTCTTGGAACATGGTCTTGTAGCATAGACTATTTACTGCATTGAATGAGATGTTTGCATGGTGTTAAAACTTGGTCGTAGTGTTTCTCATGAGGCATTTTCCACTTGTCTCCATGGAATGCAAAACCGGCTGGTATGTCCCATGTCGACAAGATCATAAAGGGACTGGTGGTCTCCGGTACGGTTCACCCGATTTCAACTCAGGATTGGCTGGTACCTACTAACAAAATAAAATAAAAAAAGTTAAAAAGGAAGTGGATGGAGTTACGTAATGGTTTGTTTATCGTGACCAGCTATATAGAGGCCTCCCACTCGTGGGCTGTACATTTGTGACAACCCCTGGGCTAACGAAGCGCTCCCGTAGGAGCCAGGCTACCGGCCCCCACAACAAGTAGGAGCCCACCAGCCACCATCGCTGTTGGCGATCGCTGCTTGCAGTCAACCCAGACTGCCGTCGACGAGCGGATCCGACCGTTTTCTCGGTGGAAAACTTTATCTTCACTAAAGAAGACATGCTTTTACATTATTTTTTTTTTTTCAAAATTTAAACTCATATAGAAGTGTATAATTTTATGAGGCATGGTTGGCAGTATCAGCCGAAATCGATACGTTTCGGCCGAAACGTATCGGTTTCGACCGAAACGTATCGGTTTCGGCCTTAACCGATCCTGCTCACTGTAGTAGGTCCGAAACTTAGAAAAAAAGGGTTTCGGGCGAAACCGCCCGAAACTTACATGTTTCGGTCCGAATTCGGACGGCTTCGGCCGAAACCCACGTGAACTCCCCTTAAAGGGGAGTTCACTTCGTTTCTCCCTCAGATCTGAGGGAGAAAACCGCCGAGCTGCTGCTACTGCTGCTTGCTGCCTGCTGCTGCTGCTGCCGCAGCTGCTGTTGCTGTTGCTGCAGCTGCTGCTGCTGCTGGTGCCCTGCTGCTGCTGCTCCTGTTGCTGCCGTAGCTGCTGCTGCTGCTTTGGCTGCTGCCACAGCTGGGACCCTGTTGCTGTACGGCTGCTGCTGCGAAGAAGGTGTACAGGTAAGAGGTTACTTTGCTGTGTTATTTTGGTTGGGTTGAAACTTTTTTTGTTGTAGGTTAATTATTTTGGTTGGGTTAATTTTAAACTCTGAATTATTTTAAGACTTCAAATTAAACCCTAATTACTTCCTTAAAATTAGGTTGATTGCAAATTAAGCCCTAATTAGTTCATAAAAATTGGGGCTTTTGTCTAATTTGGTTTGCTTAGGCTCAATTGAAGCTCAATTAAGCTTCATTAAAGATTTTGGGGTGGGAGCATGCGGCTAATTAAATTTTTCCGAGGGTGATTAAGGGATAATTACTAATGAAGCCCTAATTAGTCCATAAAAATTGGGGCTTTTATCTAATTCGGTTTGCTTAAGCTCAATTGAAGCTCAAGTAAGCTTCATTGAGGATTTTGGGGTGGGAGCATGCGGGTAATTAAACTTTTCCAAGTGTGATTAAGGGTTAATTACTAATTAAGCCCTAATTAGTCCATACAAATTGGGGCTTTTGTCTAATTCGGTTTGCTTAGGCTCAATTGAAGCTCAATTAAGCTTCATTAAAGATTTTGGGGTGGGAGCATGCGGGTAATTAAATTTTTTCAAGGGTGATTAAGGGTTAATTGATAATTAAGCCTTAATTTTACCATTGTACTTACAACTATTTCTCGTTGCCTGTCTTCATGCAGTATCATGCCTAGACATGAACAAAGTCAGGAGCAGTAAGGGCAGGAGGATCCGGGGTAGGCCCACCTCTCCTTAGTTGATGCTAAGAGAAGAAAAGTTAAATGCAATTATTGTGGTAAGGAGTTACATGACGGAATTACTAGAGGAAAGCAACATTTGGTAGGGGTAAGAGGAGAGGTGAAACAATGTGACAGATGTTCCTGAGAGGTCTGAGAAGAAATGTGCCAGTGCCTTCTGGGCAAAAAGGAGAGGATGTAACAAAGGGCTGAAGATGAGGCTGAAATTGTTGAGGAGATTTCAGGCAGAAGGGTTAGGAGGGATGATGATGAGGAAGGTACTGAGGATTCATATCCAGAGCTGACTGAAGCAAGGGAGCGTGAACAAGCCGCTTGAAGGAAAGGAAAGGCACCCATGGGTTTAGGGACCTACTCTAGTATAGCTGCACGACGTCCTAACAGTAGAGCTGTCCTGCAGACAACAGGCTCCATGGACAGCTATCTGCACAGAAGGCCCCATGCTACACAACCTAAAATCAAGCAAGCATTGAGAGTGGTCAAAAAATCAGTAAAAGTTGCAAGGCATGCATTTAAAAGTATCTGTAAATGATTTTTTCATGCAGGTGTTCCTACACATGTAGCTGAAAGTGAATATTTTCAACCTATGCTAGATGCCATAGCAGATGCTGGCCCTGGCTTGAAGGCCCCATCACGTCGAGACATATACGGGCGTGGCCTTGAGGGAGAGGTTGAGGAGCTCCATGATTGGGTTGAAAGCTTCAAGCATATATAGATGGAGAGAGGATGCACCATCATGTGTGATGGCTGGACTGGTATCACGAAGAAGTCCATGATTAACTTTTTGGTCTATTGATCGAAGGTACAATATTTGTTAAATTTGTTAAATCTGTAGATGCATCAAATTATGAAAAAAATGCCAATTATTTGTTTAGTTTGATGGATAAGATGGTAGACCAAATTGGAGAGGAGAATGTTGTGCAAGTAGTGACTGATAATGAAGCCAATTACAAGGCTGCCTGGAAGAAATTGATGCAGAAGTGCAGGCATTTATATTGGCTCCCATGTGCAGCACATTGTCTGGATTTGATGCTTGAAGACATAGGGAAGGAAAAACATGTGAAGAAGACAATTGACAAGACACAAAAAATCACACAGTATATCTATGGCCATCTTAGGATATTGAATATGTTCAGGGCGCATGCGAGTGGGGGGCGAGATATCATCCGTGCAGGCCCAACCAGATTTACTTCGAATTTTATTTCTTTGGAGTCTTTGCACAGGTATAAGATTGATATCAATTCTTGATACTTGATCCTTATAGATATGTAACAGTATTTGATTCTAATTTCATTTATTTGCACAAGTATAAGAATGGCTGAAAACTTTCATGTACCACAATGCCCTGCGGGAATACATCGACAAGGGCAATGTTGATGCTCAGATGGAATATTTAGATGTCTGCCAAATCGTGGAAGACAACAAATTCTGGGGCAGGGTCTCACGGTACATGAAAGTAGTCATCCCCCTCGAGAAGGTCCTAAGAATGGTGGATGGCGATGAGAAGAATGATATGTGCTATCTGTACGAGGCCATGGACTGTGCCAAATTAGAGTTGCAGGATTCCCTTCCCAGATATTATGCAAAATGGTGGAAAATGATTGACCAGAGATGGGACAACACATTACACTACGACTTGCATGCAGCTGGTGAGTGATTAATTGTGCTTAAATGAGGCTAATGCCTATATGTTATTTTATATCTAACATTTAGTTAATTATACACAAATGCATGTTATTTCCTCAACCCTCGATTCATGTACGATGCCAATGCACATGTTGATGGCGAGGTGCTCCAAGGGACTTTAAAAGTCATTGGTCGTTTATCGAGGACACCAGATAAGAGACTTCAGGCCGAAGTAGAGGTTGGCCTTTATTGATTTTATCAATAAGAGGTATAGAATTTACTTAAGCAGTTATGTTAATCTATTACTTTATCTTTGTAGATGAACAATTATAGAATGAGAACTGGGACATATTCTGACTCCCAATTGCAATACGCTGTGGGAAGAGTGAGCCCAGGTATATTTTATTTTTGTGATTTCTTAACGTCAATATGTATTTCTACACCTTACATTTATTTGTTTATGGTTGGTGGAACAGCTGACTGGTGGATAATGGTGAACAACCGAGATGTGCGCAGTAATGCATTGGCGTTTATTGTAATTAGGGTGCTCAGTCAAACAACATTGGCAAGCCAATGTGAAAGAAATTGGAGCACGTTCAGCCTTATACACTCAAAGGTTCGCAATCGGCTAACGGCTGAACTGTTAGAAAAATTGGTTTACTGTCACTACAATATGAGACTGAGAATAAAGAACATGAAGATAAGACAACAGTTGAGGGACAAACGCGTCGCAGAGGATGCAATGCCAGAAACTGATGTGGACGCTTTATTTGATGATGAGAATCCCTTGCAGTCTTGGGTGGAGACACGAGAGCAGATTGATGAGTCCGTTTTTGATGATGATGATAGAAGATGGGTAGAGGGCATACTAGATGAAGGTGAGCCAAGAGATCCAGAATTCAAAAGAGCAACAAAGAGGGCTACAGAGACTCAAGCACACCAGAGAAGGGACTCAGCTTTGTTTGTTCATGACACTGAGCAATAGCCTGATTTTCAGCCAGCTAGACACTTAGACTCAAATAGCAGGTCAGTCACTCCTAGAATGGGCAAGCCACTTGCATCCTTAAGAAGAAGTATATCAGTGCATGGGCTAACTGAGAGGACAAGTGCTGCTGCTCGAGAGGACCCGGCAATTGAGCAGTTGAAGCAGATTTATCTGAGACACACGCCAAGGGGAAAAGGATTCATGTCAAGGGTGACTGAAGAAATCACACCAAAACAGAAAAAAGCATCCTCAAAGGCTAAAAGGCGACTGGTTTCTGATGGTGATGATGATGATGATGATGATGATGATGATGATCCCAGTGCAGTTGTAGGTGTTACAGGTGCTGCAGGTGCTGCAGGTGCTACTACTAGCGGTGGCACTGCTGGTGGTCCTTCCTCCTTCCACGTAGACACATACAGAGGATACAGTCAGGGTGAGCGAGGATATGATTCACAGAGCCAATATGGGCATCCATCTGGTTATGGAGGTGGCCAACAGGAAGCAGCCATTTATGGGTGGGGTCATGAACCAGATTTTCAGTTCCATCAAGTTCCATCCAATTCCTCTTCTCATCCTCAAGATTCTTACGCTGATTCTGGATTCGAATCAAGCCGAGAACCTTACACTCCAAGAGGGATCCAAAGAGGGATGTAAGACTTGGCTACCTCATTGTTTGGTTATAGTGAATATACACAATACATGCAACCTTTTTATAGGTATCAACATCAAAAGCCAAACGATGAGGGAGAAGGTTCTAGTTATTACCCATATTAGTGCTTCTTCATTTAGGTAAAGATCATTTAATTTCTGTAACATTTACTGTGTCTAATTAGGTTTATTCCCCTGTACTTGAACCTAATTCATGTTTAGTATGTACTCAAGAATATTAGTTTAACATGTTCAATGTTTGAACTTCAATGCCTACTTCATGTTTATTGCACTTAATCTAAGTTCTTTACAATCAAATGCCTGGCCAATGAGTTTTCTGATTTTTATGTGATTATTTTTTCCCTATTTGTTTATGATTTTTTAGATTTATTTTCATTTTTTTGAACCTTTTCACTGGGTTTCGGCCGGTTTCGGCTGAAATCGAAACTGAGTCGTATCGGTTTCGGACTCGGCCGAAACCGAGTCCGAAACCGACACTGCCATCCTTGTTATGAGGGAGCCAGTGGACACCGGTCCTAAATCGTCTGAACCAACTGGTTCGCGGTTTGAACTGCAACCGGAACTGGCCCTGACCGGTCCTAGAATCGGACTCCATTTTCCGAACCTTGCTTGTCTCACCATCCACAAAACTGAACTGGATGCTCCAATTTCTCTCTCATTTATTGCAGAAAAGCTGTGATTCCAATGGAAATTGAATTACCCTCACGCAGGGTTTGCCAACTTGTTGGGATGGACTGACTTGGATTCGTCCTGGTTTGAGCCCAATTAAGCCCTTTAAATGACTAGGGCCAGCTCATACTATATCTCGACCCAGGTTTGCTGTGGTGTAGTATGAGTTGCTCAACTCGGACCGATCTAGTACCAGTCGGCCAACCATGTCCTCGCATTAGATAGCATTTGACTATAGGTGTCACGCCCCGAACTAGTAGCAGCGGAAATTATTCAGAATGTGGCAGCGAACAGTCATGTCAATCAGAGCATTCTTAAACAACTCACATAGGGCTAAAGAACAACTATAATTTTGTTGATGGACGAATAATTCTTAATACATCAGACTCCGAGACTCAATAACCACTTAACTCAAATTACAAACTCCAAACTTAAAGAAAAGACAAATTCAAGACACTAAACTTCTAATCTAGACTCAAGCGAAATAAAAGGACACTGGGTATCTAGTAACTCGAAGAATACTCGATTACACTTTGCCCGTCCCATTTGAGTGGATATAAACGCCAACCTCTTTAATTGCCCGAAAAATGTTGGAAAAACACTGGGTGAGTGAGAAGCTCAGTAGAATTACATCTCTTGATCCATGCAATCTTTAAGTAGTTAATCTTTTAACAAGTTAAATGCACTAATGTTGAGTAAAGCAGAATGTCCTATATAAGCAAGACAATTGCAACATAAGCAGGAAGATGGATGGACACAAGTGAGAATAAGAATGATCAAGATGAAAGTGTCAAGTACTAGAGATAACTTTTCAATTTACCAAGAGAGGGTATCAAGAGCATTATCAAATGGATTGGCCATATAACACAAGCATGTATAAGTCAAGTAATTCAAGTAATTCAAGCACTTCAAGTAAATTATGAGTAAGTGGGATGCCATAGCTCAATCTTGTACTATAGTACTTTGGTGCAATGCCACACCAAGTCAATAATAGCTCTCATGGGCACAAGTACTTTCGGGTGCTCCTTTCAGTACTAGACCGGGTCCTATTGATGCGAGGCATTGTAGTTATGGATCATCGATCCAAATGTAAATATCCAGACATCCACATTAAAATAATAGTGACCAAATGAATTTCAAGGTAAAGTTCATGAAGCGTAGTATAGCACACAACTAACATTTAGCTATGGTTAAAGTACAGATCTAACAAAATGTTCCATTCAAGTACATGTGATATAATAAATGCAATGGAAGTTTACAAGAGAAGTTCAAAGTTGATTTAAGGCATCATGTTCAACGATATTAAGACAATAAAGAGAAGTTCAAGGATGATTCAAATATGCTAGGAATTTATCAAGGAACATGAGATAGAGAATGTTCGATATTATCACCCACCAAATCCAGACTAACAACATTGCTGGAATGTGGTCAGTAGTGGGGTTACTTTCAGACAAAAACCAGACAGAATGCAGTCATCTGCACAATGGGACTTATTGGAAAACTGGGATGAACACTTTAACGACCCAAGATTTGGATACTGAGTTAAACCCAATACCATTCAGATCCTACGCCGCCACCCACGAGCTGGGAAGCTCGGAAGAGTTCAAATAGGTGTCACATGAGTGTACAGAAATCTAAAATAAATGTAGTAATTAAAATGCCGAAATTAAAGTTTACATTTATAAACAAATTTATACAATTTACACAAATTCTAGTCCAGATATACAACTCCCAAAGGTGCAGCTCAACAAAAGAAAAGTACAAAGCCTTGGGACATGCCCCGGCTGACGGAAGCTGGTGACGCTAGGACTCTTGGGCGCTGCTCACGGCCTCCAGACGACGAGGAGGCACACTGAACCTGAAAAGAAAAGGGGTGAGTCTCATCTCATTGGCTCAGTAGGGGTCCCACGGATCCCCACCACAATGCAACGTAACAAACAAAGCAGCAAATAATAAGGCATAAAGAATAGTACGGCAGGAAGGACAGTAAGGTAGAATGAATGACACTGTAAACATAAAATAACCATGCTGAGCCACTAATTGTCGAAAGCCTGTACGACAATGAGATACCTCGAGTATCCAACATAAGCCATGCCGAACCCAATTCTCGTAATATAGACTACAGAAAGCTGGACCACAAAAATCTGTCTCGGGGTATCTCTCCTAGTGTACAAAAGGGTTAGAACTAAGCTACCAAGTAGACCCTCAATCAACAGCGAAGGAACAGGGCTACGCTGTCGGGACAGGACTCTTGAGGACAGCAAGAAAACCACGTCTCGATCACGAGTAACCAGGACATCGAGCCGCCAAAACACTGAACCTCGTCAGTAGAAAACCTGAAACACTACTCTCAAGTGACAGGAGTACTACCCCACTAGAAGCAAGGTCGGAAGCATCCATCGACTACTTAAACCATAGCCTCAGGTGTCTCCTTACTCGCCCCAGGCGGAAACTAAGACACCATACATAATACCATAGAACAAGGACTAGTTGGGGTCGCACTCGTCAGTCCATGTCCAACACCCACAAGCAAGTGTGCACACACAGACCATCTGCTCTAAGTTGGGTCTCTAGCCGATTTTCCCCCAACTGGACTCTGGCTGCAAAGGCAAGGGGCCCTACGGTAACCAGCTTAAAAATCGTCTACTCGGGTCAAACCTCCACCACTCCCTGGTGGGTAAGTAACTACGTGCCCAAGTCAGCTATGACTAGTAGGTAGGGTCACTGAAAGTGAGAACTCGCTGTAGGAGCGGAAACCATCGGAGTACCATCGGTCCGTGCTAAATCAATTATACACATGTAACACATCACGAGGTGACTTTACATTACGAAAACCCAAGGACCTCTGATTGGATGGCTGATCTATCGGCTAATGGGGTGTTCAGAATAGGCCAGAACCACAGATCACGCGGAAAAGCGAAGTGCAGTCGCCTGGCGAACTGGATCCTAGGCGGCCAACATCTTGGTCGCCCAGCTCCTGGGGTGGCCGCCACCCTTGTGGCCAGGTTGGCCAGCCTTCTGGCCGCCCAGAAAAAGCACCCTGCGGCCAGCCCGTGGGCCGCCCAGACTCCCTAGGCAGGGCGGCCAGCCCTTTGGCCGCCCAGAAGCCTGGGCGGTGTGGGGATGGGAAATCTTTTATATTGATTTTATTTATTTTGTTTTATTTGTTCATTTTATTAACGCGGGACGTGCCAGTCACTCTCGTGACAGAATTTATTGTGTGCTCGCCTGACTAATCAGACAATAGTGGGCGATCGTTTTGGGACCAGAAGTCCGCCATACCGTAAAGGTTATGGCGTTAATTACGCCCTTCCGAAAGAAGGACAACCTTTGATTAATCGTCCAAGTAGAAGAGCCCTCGGGGCTGAAGAAAATATGTGAAAGTAATGCTCGTCTTATGAAGTGGGTGCAGGGTAAATCATGCATACAAGCACATAGTATGGTTATATTTATTCTATTTAATCGGTTCTTGGTACAAGGCGAAGAACTTGGGTTGGAAACCCACCTCACGCTTGGTGATAGCTTCCAGACGGACTTAATCTGACTTTCTGCAAATCACCATTTTATATACCATAGAATCGGGAAATGCAAGCACTCGTGCATATGTTCATGCAATTAGGTACGAGCGGATATACAGATGGGAGTTGCTTCCCTTATTTGGAAATGTGTGTGGGAATCGGCTTTGACTTAGTGCGGGTTGTTTGAGATTATGTTGTTATTATTTTATTTAATAATTTATTCACATATTTATTCGACAAATTCAAATAAAATTTTGGCAGCACCTCCCCTGTCCCGAAGAATGTTGGGGAGGATATAGGAGACTCATCCACGAAGTGTCGAGACGGTCTCCAGAAAGACGGTCATGCCTAGACGGCACTCCCGTACCTCATGCTCGATGAAGGAACGATCTCAGTCACTCATGAGATTGTCAATTCATGTTTGCCTTTTCATTATGGAACCGTCCTTATTAATGCAGCACATGCATATGGGTTTATCAGAACCAGCATGACTACGCCTTGGCGGGTTCACATGTAACTGGGACAATATATGCCGGGGAGCGGCACTTATTTATTTGTTTATTCTCTTTATGGGGCACCTTGCTCTCATAATTCGGCATGGGTAGCCGTGAGGCCGTGACCCCCACAAGAGGTGAAAACCGAGCGGAAAGCCGAGGAAGACCCGATGCGGAGTGGGGAACGAAACTCCGATTTCTAAGAATATTTCGGCAGCATCTCCCCCGCCCTAGGATGTATCGGGGGATATAGGAGGTTCATCCACAAAGGGCTGAGACGAACTCCGCAAGAATTGGGCATGCTATAATAACAGCCTGGACCTGCAGTGGATGGCAAATCTCCGGGGACGTTCCCATCGGGAGACCCGCACTATCCAAGGGTCATGAACTATGATCGCCGACTATATTAACCCGAGGACCGTCACGACATATACATAAGGACTCCAGGAAGTGTCCGTATAGCCATAGGCCGATGGGTTTAGGGAGATTGGGGTGTTATATACTCATGAAGAGTAACTTAATATCCACCCAGGGAGTGGTAGGAAGAATCCGATTATCTGTATAGCAAGGGAAACAGTGATCATTCTGTGCCCATTCCCTGATGAGGAGCCATGTTGGGGAGTTTAACAGGCCCCTGCCAAGGGTAGGGTATGCCAGGAGGAAGATCGGTTTTGGAAAACGGATGAAACAGGTGATACGGCGGCCAAGCCCAATGACCCGGTGGCTAGAAGCAGTGAATCGGCGGCCAGTTGATGCAAATGTGTTTATATATATATATATATATATATACATATATATGATACCAAGTGGGCTGGTGACTGGGTAAAGGGCTGAAGGGAACGAGACGGCGGCACATGTATGGTGGGGTTTCATGTATAAATCCACTCAATTTATATACCCATGTCATATGCATGCATGTTATTTGTATATATATAGTGGAGTGGCTGGCATTTGGGCCCATTTGGGTGACCTCCTGTACACATACGGCGGTTGGGAGGGTTTTATATAACCTGATGGCGTGATGGCTTGTTTGGGCATGCACTACCACATATATGAGGATCGTATAGGCTAATGGCTGGTATACTTGGGTGGTGCGGCGGCAATTGACATGGGACATGTGCAGCACAATGGACAATAGCTCCGGTGGCTGAGATGGGTTTCATACACGGATGAAGTGATACGGCGGCAAATACACAATGGGGTGAGACGACGGCTTGGAAATTGGGAACCTAATGCATGCACACGGCGGCCAATATAGCGGGTGATACGGCGGCCAATATAGCGGGTGGGGTGGCGGCAATGCACATATGCATATATTCATGCAAAATGCCACCAGATGGGGCGGCGGCTAGGAAAGGTGGGTAAGACGGCGACATTATAAAATGAGCGGGAAATACATGATCCGGTGGCTTGAGCAAAATGGACACAGCGGCCAGTGTTTCCCTGGCCGCCGTCTCACTCTGCTAAACAGATGCGAAGCAGAAAAAATAGAGCATCGGAAAAAGGGAACTTAAACAATGAAAAAAATTTTATTTACCCCTTGCGAACATCTAGAGATCACACTTTGAGAAGTATGGATGAACCTCTGGATACGGACGGGACGTTGGGCCAAAACAAGGGTGATGCTATGAGCCCGAAATGAGTGAAATACAGAATATCTGTAGCCCAGAAAATGGGCAGCAAGGGTACAACTCCGCTTCGTACAGAATCCATTATTCAGTATATTTCTCACACATTTAGGCAGTCAGAGATCATATTTGGGAAGAAAATAGCAAATCCCCGGCCCTGACCGAGAGGATTGATCACCACTGGAGTTCTCCGAGCATCGTTAAACCCATGGAGAGAGAAGAACGATAGGTATGGGAAAACAACGATGAAGAAATCAGGAAGAACATATCATCCGTTTAATTTCTGTAAACCCACGAAGAAGAGTAGAAAGGGGTAAAGGAACAGTAGATCAATATATCCAATCGAGCATGGGCTCCTTCCTTTTATTCCAACCAAAAGAAATAATACACGATAGTGATACAAAATAAATTTCAGAGAGAAACAGGGAGGGGAATTATAGCCCCATGGGGCATTGACCGGTGGAGACCCACCTTCTTCCGCAGGAACGAAGCTCTTCACCTTTGGCGGATCGCTGGCACTCTCCTTGTTTTTTTTTTGCTACTCTTCCCGCTCCCTCTTTCCCCTTTTTGTTTTCTCCGTTGGCTTCTGCCCTTGGGATTGGTACCGCTCTCTCCAGATCCCCCTCTGTACCCCTGCTCGATCTCTCTTTTCTCCCTTTGGTTGCCTCTCTTCTTGTTGCTCTGGTTTTTTTCTTCTTTATCTGTTGCCCAGAGAGAGCCCGCCTCTTCGAAGACCAAGGCCTTTTATAAAGGCAGTGTGGACGCACTTTTTATTTAGATCTTTGTTTATTTGTTTATTGGGTTTATTAAGTGCGTGGGCGTGCCAGTCACCTAGGTGACGATTTATTGTGCGCTCGATCTGACTAATCAGACGATTGTGTAGTTCGTGTCGGGACCAAAACCCGTCGTGCCGTAAAGGTCACGGCGTCATTTACATCCCCTCGGAGAGGGGAACACCCTTGATTAATCGCCGGGAATCAGGGCCTCATGGCCAGAAACTATATCGAGAGAAGCAAGCCGATAACGGTCTCGAATCAGTCGGAAAGTCCGATGTCTAGGGAAGCAAGCATTCGGAATATGTCGGTCACTTAAGGGACCATTTTGATATTCGGACGAGCGTCCGGCTTCAGAAAATCGTGATCGTCACGGGGAAAATCGGAGCATATGTATGCCAGGGTACGGCAAATTTATTGGTCAAAGGGATAGGAGACATTCTGTTGAATCCTGGTTAGAGTGGACGGAAATCAGCAAATTTATTGGTCCGGTGCGAGATCGGGTCAGGACCATTCCGGGGGCGCCTCCCGCGGTCCAAACGAGGCTTGCGTGGGCATCGTTAATATTTTCGGTGCCGAGGGGCAGCGGGAAAGTATCCCGGGACTACATTCCAAAACAAAGACGTGTACAGAGATAGCTGGCTATAGGCCTGGGATGTGGGTCAGGCAATGACCATGGTTGGGGCGAACCCGAGGTCCAAACGTGACTCACGAAGGTCTTATTGATATTCCCACCCGTAGGGTTCGGGGAAGACGAGAGCCGTCTCGTTCCATTCAGATTTTGTTAGTCATTCATGGACCACTTTATGTTCGGACAAAGATCCGTATTGAAGGCACGACGTAAACGGAAATAAACCCGTACAAATGTCTGCTGTGAGTACGGCAAGTTTAATGCAAGTGCGGGATTAGATCCCGGTATATATGTCGGTCACTAACGGACCATTCGTCGTTCGAACGAGAGTTCGCATTTGAAGCGTCGAAGACAACGACAAAGCCATACGGATGTCTGCCGTAGGTACGGCAAGTTTAATGTGGGTGCGGGATTAAATCCCGGTATATATATGTCGGTCTCTAACGGACCATTCATTGTTCGGATGAGAGCCCGCATTTGAAGCATCGAAGACGACAACAAAACCGTACGAATGTTTGCTGTAAGTACGTCAAGTTTAATGGGATTGCGGGCTTGGATCCCGATAGAAGTGGGTCAAGTTGATGGACTATTGGCCTGAGGTGGTTGCGGACTATGGCCATATCGGGATCCCCGAGGTCCACGTCCGATACCATGGGGCATCGTTACTTTTCTCTTCACGCATAGTCCGGGGAAGCGAATTGTTAAGTGGGAAGCCCGAACTCCGCCCCCGGAACAAAAATTTGATTATAACAGGGGCTATACAACGCGCGAAGGTGAAAGAGAAGGCTAAAACGGCGCGCAAAGGTGAAAGAAATGGCTAAAACGGCGCGCGAGGGTGAAAGAAGTGGCTAAAACGGCGCGCCCCAGGGTGAAAGAAGTGGCTAAAACGGCGCGCCCCAAGGAAGGTTAATCCGGTGCGCATATAGAAGGTTAATCCGACGCGCACAGGCCGCGCCGGTTTAGGACCCTTGGGGATAGAATGGTTTTTGAGTGTAGGGCTAAAACGGCGCGGGGGGGGGGGGGGTACCGCGCCGGATTAGGAGCGCGCCGGAATAGCTCTCGGGAGGTTTTCTTTGGTTCTTGCTTTTTTTTCTTTTTTCTTTCACCTGCAAGTTGATTAGTTTGTTCACCCAATTGGTGGATTAAATTTGTAGAGAGGAAGTTTAGATATTTTAACCGTTTGTTAGGGTGACTTAGCATGAAGATTCAAGTGTTTTGTTCAGAGGAGTTAGTTGTGCAGGAGCTTGGAGGTTCAGCTTGATTCAGAGGCTTCAAACACATGCTGCTTTCGTCCCCAGAGAGTGGTTCATTCGTTTGCTCTGTGTGCTCTTGCTCCTGACAAAAATTGGGTAGCACCTTCCCCAGACTGAGGTTGGCTGGGGCGAAATAAGGGATTGTCAACGAAATACTCCGGGACGATCCCAAAAACTCGGAGTGGCCTAACGGCAGTCCGGTGTCCCATAGTTGAACGCAGAAGCCCCGAAGACCAGCCTTCAAGGGGTTCTAGCAGTTCATGGGTAGTGACTTCGTGATAGCTCCAGCGGGACGGATGTTCGCCATGGAAGGCCATGAATATTCATCCTTCATACAGGCTCCCTAGAAGGCCATGCCACGGAGAGGTAGGCTTCTAAAGGCCCTGGATGAGTAGAAGACGAGAAAAAAAGGAGGCTAAATGAAGAACACCGAGCTTGACAAAAGACCCTCTATTTATTCATCCACCAGAAAGGGGGGAGGCTTAAATACAAGATAGTTCATCCCCGAAGGGAAGGGAAATACATTGAAGGGGGGAAGAAGGAGATACACCAGTGGGGGAGAGGGAATGGAGCACAAGCTCCTCCCCCTCCAAGCTCACCTCTCTCCTCTCACACTCAATCTCTCTTCTTCTTCACCTAGCAGGCGCAGGAACGGTGCTTCTTCTTTTCTTCTGAGGGAACTCCCAGCTGAACCAGACTCTCTCCCTCAACTTTCTTCTTTTCTTCTCTCAGCTTTTTTCTTCTGACTCTCTCCTCCAGCCCCCTTCTTTGTCGTTCTTCTCTTGATATATATATCCGTCGAGATGGGGAAGAAGCCCTCTGAAGTTCAATGCCCCCGTCACTTTCATTCTTCTCCTGCTTCATATCCGACGTTGTTGAGTGGCCTGCAGGTAGAGGGATTCGTAGAGTAGGGAAGCTGCCTCCACCAGATTGGTCGACGGTGACCGAAGGGGATGGGCTGGCTGGAGCGGAGCTCGAAAATTCCAATTCTTGGTCTATAGTCGATTGCCCATTGGTTTGAAGCGGGAACTTTGCCATTTTAAGTAGTTCTTCGGCATGCCGTTTGCAGGAAACAGGGGACCGGAGTTGTGATGGGATGCTTTGGGGTTAAACCGGCGCGGGGTTGTGCGCGCCGGATTAGCAGCATGAATGGGGAGCGCCGGTTTAAAGCTATTGAAAGCGGGTGCGCCGGTTTAAGGCTGTATAAGTGTAGCCACGCCGGTTTAAGACCCATTAGATTTCTTCCCGGCTTAGCGGTGATTCGGATGGACGCCTGCCCTCCCGTGTTGTTTTAGTTGTGGCGTCAAGCCCCCGGGGCTTTTGTTCAGAGCCTCGAGTCCCGGTTCAAGACTTTGAGTGATTTCCAGCGCGTGCCGAACATGTGTTTGCATTCCCGAGTTTCTTCTGATTCGGCATTCGGCAATGCCGACTGGAGAGCCGCGACCATCTCTTCTGCCCGAAGGGCTTCTCGTTGGGTGGCGGAGCGCCGAGTATATATTCGTCCTGCTTGGAGGAGGTATGGGGTTTGTTCGGCCTTTCGTCTTCGACTTGCTCTCGGGGTGTCGAGACGTCTGTGCCGCAGGAACGTTCCTTTTCTTCTCTTCTTCTTTTTTTTGACGTCCACAGGCAGGTGCTTCATTTGATACGGTGGCACGTTGCGGAAGGCTCACCCGGTGGCAGGAGGCGCACCTGGCAGCCGGGTCAAGTGGCCTGGTCGTCGGTTCCTGTCCCTCTTTGGCCCATTCGCTCACTTCTTGGCCCATTTGAGCCCCACCTTGGCCCATTTGTGCACTTCCAGCCCTTTTATGTTTCCTTGTCCTCTTCTTTATTCTTGGAAAACAAGAAATAGCAAAAATAGGATATTTCAGCAGAAATAAAATATTTTAGCCTTATTATTGTTGTATTATTATTATTTTATTATTATTATTATCAATATATATGTATATATGTATGTTATTTTTATATACGTATATTCCATATATATCATTTATTATTACTGTTATTTTTCATGTGTCAACAAATGCCCCCCACCCGTAGGTGGCGCGAATGAGGGACGAATGAGCGGAGCCTGCAGGTGCAGCCCATTTGAAAAGTGTTCTGTGTGTCTTTTTATTCATGCGAGCATGCAGGCAATCATCGACTGTAAGCATAAGCTAGGTATATAGAATAGCTCCCCTATATCGGGGATAGGATAAGGACAGCGCCCGTATTCATGGACAGAGTGCGGCTCACGGAGTACAACTAAGGGAGATGTGAATTCGTAAAGAGGACACTGCATAGGATATATATATATATAGCGTAGATCACAATCTACACCCAAGACTATTCTCCGTGGAGTGAGAGTGCAAATATGTGAGCAGCGAATCCTAGGCATACGGATACGCAGATGTTCTAAATAACACTAGAGTACTACCCTAGCATCTACACATACAATTGGGGTTCTCGATTTTCGGTAGCTTCGCACAACCCTCTTGTTTATTCTTAATTTCGGACTTCACCGTTCGGCGCGAGTTTCCTCATATGTCTCAATGGGGATTCCCGGTTACTAGGATTCATCCCTTATTATGATTTTATTATGGACTTCACCGTTTGACGCGAGTTTCCTCATATGTCTCAATGGGGATTCCCGGCTACTAGGATTCATCCTTTATTATGATTTTATTATGGACTTCACCGTTTGACGCGAGTTTCCGCATATGTCTCAATGGGGATTCCCGGCTACTAGGATTCATCCCTTATTATGATTCTATTAGGTAGTTTGCGGCTCTATTTTCGCGCGAGTCTCCTCATGTGTCTCAATGGGGATTCTCGACTACTTAGATTCACATTCCACCCTTTTTTTTTTCTTAACAAAGGGGGCGGACAACTTTTTCCTCACGATTACCCCTCATGCGAATGTAAAAATTCGAGCATCCATGAAGTGTTAGGAAGAACTTTCTAGTATTTCTATGGTTAGAGATCGTTAAACACATTGTGTGTGAAGTGTGGGAGTTTTGTCTGGGTGTATCTCGCGAGCTATGCCAGCAACATAGCTATGATGTTGGACGCAGGGATTGAACCAAACGTGGATCCAGAAGGGGGGTGAATGGATCCTTTAAAAACTTTTTTGCCAAATTCAAAATATATGAGACTAGAACAACTTGCTCAAAGAATAATTGCTCAGACTGCTGACTTGCACGGCCTAACCAATTGTTAGGAAATACACAGGCGGAAGCGATCTAGATGATGAACGACAAGCTCACACAGAAAGGCAGTCAACCACACGACACAAGAGATTTTAGGTGGTTCGGTCTACTGACCTACATCCACCCCACACTCCAACCAGAGTGTGGCTTCCGCTGATACACAGCTTAAACGGCTGGGCCTCACAGCTTGCCTACAATTCGCTGATTCACAGCTTCAACCGCTGGGCATTACAGCTTAAGCCACCGCTGATTCACAGCTTCAAACCGCTGGGCCTTACAGCTTATGCCACCGCTGATTCACAGCTTCAAACCGTTGGGCCTTACAGCTTATGCCACCGCTGATACACAGCTCCAAACCACTGGGCCTTACAGCTTATGCCATCGCTGATACACAGCTTAAACAAACGAAAGAAAGAACAATAGATCAGAGAATAAAAAGACAGATCTGAATCTAAGCACAAATGTAGCTCTGTATAGAGTAGATAGCAGACAACACTAGATCTGATCTAGTAGTTGTCAGATATGCCTTCAATTTCCTTCTTCGAGCTCTGGACACGATGCTCTGCTTCTGCAACACTCCTTTTTATTTCTCCTTTCAAATCTCTCTCACGATCTTACTGAACAGGTGGACTGACCTTCTCTCACCAGTAGATCTGAGCTGTTCTCACTCTCTTCTACGATCTCCTCTAATCTCTCCGAGCTTAGCTCTCTTCTGCTCTCTGCAACACTATCTCTCTGTTTGCATTTCTTCTTTTTCTTCAGTTCTACCTTTTTTCAGTATTGTCCAGTGTTGATTCTTCGAAGTTGGGCGATCTGCCCCCTTTTATAAGCCACTGGCAGAAAGGCGTGTGGAAACCATGTTTCCCGTCCAAAGGTTCGTTGAGATCTGAGTTGGGTTGGCCACATGACAGGATCTTGGTTAACAAGACGTCCTGGGATCACACGCCACTTATTGGATCACGCGCATCCTTAAGTTCCTGCACTTTTAGTAAAATACCTTTTGTCAAACACCTTGCAGGCATATTGAAGTAATCACAATGTATTTGACTTAATTATGCAGACATGTTGTAGAGAGAGAAAAATGATCGATGGTCATGAATAGGTCAAGCAGACAGAACACACAGAGAATTCTATGAAATTTAGCATGACAGAACCACTGGCATCGACCTAGACCTTGACCTTGTACAGAAGATAAGAAACCTTGCATTGACCTTTGTTCATGAGCTATTCGACATAGCACAGACTTCAGATGCAAGACTCTGCATATGAACATCGACCTTAGTACATACTAACGTCGACCTTAGTTCATGAAGAAAACAGGATAGCACCGACCATTGCATGCGTTCAGCAAAACATGCACCGACCTTATATATATGCTTGATGCAAAACGTGCACTGACCTGATATGCCACTAGTAACGACATGCACTGACCTTAGTCATGCGCGATGCAAAGTATGCATGAGACAATGAATTGCACCGACCCTTACACAACTCTATATGCTGACAAAGTAACTTGCATCGGCCTGATTATGTAGACAATGTAACTAGCACCGACCTCACTACATGAGCGATGCAACTAGCATCGACCTTAAGTATGCGTGAGATGCTACTAGCATCGACTTTAAGTATGCATGAGATGCTACTAGCACTAACCTTACTTAGTGAAAGACGCAACTAAGATCGACCTGACTTGATGGAAGATGCAACTAACATCGACCTTGTGCATACTAACTAATGCTAGCACCGACCTCAGTGACGAACTTCTGAAACATGCATAAGACAAGTATGCACCGACCTTGGTTATGTGCGATACAAAGCATGCACTAACCTGATATGCTGCTAGTGAAGACGTGCATCGACTTCGAGTATGCACCGACCTTGAGCCTTTGACACCTAAACTTGCACCGACCTTTATGCACAATGCAGAACAGGCTAGCACCGACCGTGACAATGCACGGACCTTAGTTAGCCATGTCTGATGCATGCACCGACCTGATGAGGACTTGACACCGACCTTAAGAACAGAAATGCTCATGTATGCAACCTATTTGATGAAATGACTAAATGACTCTGTGTATGCATTGACCTGACTTAGTTTATATTTTTGATGAACCTATTAAAACGACTTATCATATGAATCAGTCAAGCACTTTAACACAGACCATGAATCAACCAAGTATTTCAACACAGACATGATTCATAGTGTGTCATCATCAAAACCAGAAATCCAACATTCTCCCCCTTTTTGATGATGACAACCTATGAGTCATGTTCATTTATTCATACAGTCAATCATTCAATTTCAAAAACAATATGCACTTGATCAGACAAAAAATCTTTCACTTCATTTCATTTATCAACACAGTACATGAAGTAAAGATAAAACAAGGCATTCAAAGCAATCACAAAAGACATCTGACACTAAGACACAACTATATGTCAATGCACCTAAACAGAATGCACCTATATTGTGTACAATAGAGAAATGTCTTTTGTCTGTCAATGCATTTCCAGAGTTCATCAGATCAGATCACAGCAATATTCATCAACATGTCATCAGTTACAGCATACAGTCATATATATATCCAATGAATTCTCCAAAGCTCCCCCTTTAAATTCTCTCCCCCTTTCAAGCAGAAGCATGACTATACATGACTCATACAAAATCTCTCCCCTTTTGTCATTATCAAAAAGAAATAGGGGAGTGCATGAAATCAAATGAGGAGGAACATAAAATCAAGTGTCTGCTAAGGCTAGTGCACGGGCTCTGCCCTGACTCTGGTAGAGCTGCCTCTGCCTCTGCCTCTGCTAGTAGAACCACCTCTGCCTATACTGGGACTGCCGCTTGCTCTAGTTGGACTATCGCTTCTTCGGCCCGGACCACCTCTTTCTGGAAGAGGGACCGCTCGAGGGAAATTTTGTGGCATAGCTGCAAGTTTAGCTATAATTTTCTGATCTGTGGCTTTGACTTGAGCTTCTACTTCTTTGAGAGAAGCTGTGAGGTCTGAAAACCAAGACTGTATTATAGTAGCAACATTATCCAATTGAGTGGTCTGTTGACTGTGGACCTCAGCTATAAAGATAGAAGAGCTGGTACTTTGTTCAGAAACGATAGTTCGAAAATTTGCAGACAGGTACTGCACTCTCTCTTGTACCATGTCCAATTTGGTATATATGTTACCCAATTATACTATTGATGCTTGTACTCCATTAGAAATGCTGGTAATTTTAACAGATAAGTTCTTCTGTTCCAATCTTATTGCATCCAGCTTGGTATCATGTCTTTCAACAGCTAGTCTTAACTGTATCAATGAGGAGTTTACAATACTAAACTATTGCATCATTAAATTGGCCAAGTGTGGGTCAGATGAACTGGAGGCTTGTGTTGTTGTAGCTGGTTCATCATAAGGAGGAATCTCTTGTCTAGGAACTTCTTGGGTGCCATGCTGTTCATCTTGAATTATCTGTTCAGAATGCTGCTACTGTTGCTCAGGCTCTACCCGATCTGTGAGTTGGGCTATTTGCTGATCTAAATCCATCATTACTTGTTGTTCTGCTCTGTGTTGTTCTTCCAACTCACTCAGCATTTGTTCTTCATGCATTTCTATGTCCTCTGCAATTCTTTCTTCTTCTGTTTCCTCTTCCATTCTTTTTTCTTCTATCTGTTGTACATGAGAATGTTCTTCTTCTAATTCTATCCGTGCTTCTTGAATTTCTTCTTGTACAACAGGAGTTATTTCAGCCTGTAAAGTCTCTTCCTGTTCTTCAATGACTATGTCAGCAATTTCTTCTATAAATTTATCGGCTACTTGTTTCATGATTTCATCAAACATTTCCACAATAGATTGTTCATCTAGAACAGTTTCTTCCTCCATCTCTGAATCATTTATATGTTCCTCTGTAGGAAGTGTTCCAGCTTGTGCAAGTGCTTGCTGTTCGTCCATGGTATCATCAGAAACTTTCTCAGCTGTTGACACTATTTCAGCATGATCAACTGATGTTACTTCTAATTGCTCCCCCTGAATATCAACATCTGGTGGGGGTACATCTTCTTCTATTTGAGCTGCTTCAAATTGAACTTCTTCAGGCACTATAGAATGTTACTCTGGTTCTTGTCTAACACTTGTTTCCTCTCTTTCTTCAGAGGTAACTCTTACTTCAGAAACAGCTTCAGCTGGCTGTTCAAACTCTTTCTCTGGTTGTTTCTCTGCCTCTTCCTGAATCTCCACAGAAGGCTGTTCAAATTCTTTCTCAGTCGCTGCCATGCTAGGCCTAGAAAATGGCTCATCCGTTTGTTCTTTTTCTACGACCAAAGGGGCTCTCTGAATCTTTAACTTCATAAATTTCTTAATGAAGTCCATATTATAGATATTTACTTTTGATACTTCTTTGACTTCCTCACCTTCCAAAGGCACATTAAACTTCTTAAAGACAACAGTCAAATGTGCTGCATATGGTAGGTGTCTTTTGGATTCTTTACAAGAGCCAATAATCTGAATTATGATGCTTGGAAGACAGACTTTAATATGTTTGAATAGACAGAATAATATGAACCTCTTGAGTTTCAGTAATTCTACCTCTTCCTCCATCTTGAGGTGTGATTATTGAAGTAAGCATGTGGTGAACAAGTCTCTTAAGTGGAGAGAACTTGTTTGCATTAAAATAGCACAACTTAGTCTGTCTATAGTCTGTGTCATCACATGGCTTATCTGTTAAAACAGAATATGCCTCAAGTGGATCATATTCAAAATCTTCCTCGAGAGCACCTTCTTCAGGTATTCTAAAAATTTTATGAAGAACATGTCCATTCAACATAATATCTACCCCCTTTACTCTTGATTGAATCTCAGCTTTATCAGAATAAAATTTCAGATTTCTATAAAATTCTGACACGAGAGCTGGGTAAAACACCTTGTGTTTTCCCATGAACTTTTTCCACTTTTGAAATTTCACCATACTCATTAATTCTGGGAAAGCTTCCAACATTTCCTTATCATGAAGATCCACGAAGCGAGGAAATATAATTTTGACAGACCCACTTACTGAAGTTCCCGTATCCCCAATGTCTTCTTCAGAAGTGCGCTGTCGTTTAGCAGCGGGTTCAGAAACCCTTTTTTCCTCTTTTGGAGCCTTTCCTCTTTGCATGTCATCTCTCTTTCTTTTATGAGCCAGACGCTTTGTTCTAATCCTTTTTCGCGACTGAACAACCTCTGTCTGTGCTTCCACATCACTTTGCTCTTGCTCTTCTGCCAATGTGTGCTTTTCAAGACCTTCTACGGCCGGAGAAGCCATGGAGGGATGAACGGAAAAGAAACTGAAGGGTACTGAACGACGTGGTGAGAGTGACAGGGCACGGTATGGATCCCTGAGAATGAGATCTTGAGATAGGGATTCTGGTGGAGAAGAGTAGAGAGACACAATGAAGGGAGGACTTCGACGCGGGAGAATCGAAAGCGGTAGATATGAAGAATGACACGAAAATGGGGTTTAAAAAAAAATAACACGAAGATGGGTAAAAGAAATAACTTTACCAATCATTTATAGAAGTGACAACTCTGTCCTTTTACCTTCAACCAACCCCTTTATATGAAAATGTATGAAAACTGTGACTTTAAGCCATTAAATCTTGTTTCTCGAAAGCTTTTAAATTTAACATTTTATGAAAAAATAATGAAATTAAACCAGATTTACTAAAATACTCATTTAATCTACTTACCGTTGATCTTACACATCATTTTCAATGAACATTTGTGGTTCAAATACACTCCTTATATTCAAAACAAACAACTTTAGAATTTTCTGAAATTTTTACGGAGTCAACCATTTTTCTCATCATTTTTAATTTCATTTTTATTGAGCATTCTATAGGTTTGCATCAAGGTTCTGCACTAAGTTCGTATCTCTTTGCCTTAGTTATGGATGAAGTAACTAAACAATTGCATGAGGATATCCCTTGGTGTATGCTATTTGCAGACGATATTGTTTTAATTGATGAGAGTATTGATGCTCTAAATGCTAAGTTAGAGCGTTGGAGACTTGCCTTGGAGTCTAAAGGATTTAAAATTAGTAGGAGTAAGTCAGAGTTTATGCACTGTAATTTTAGTAATGGGAGAGTGGTTCAGGAAGACATGGTTCTAATTGATGGACATAACATTCCGAAGAGTAGTAGCTTTCGATATTTAGGTTCTATCATACAAGAGAATGGGGAGATTTATGATGACGTTACGCATAGGATTAAGGCAGGCTGGTTAAGATGGAGAAGTGCATCAGGTGTCCTTTGTGATCGTCGTATGCCTGTGAAACTCAAAGGAGGTTTTATAGAACGGCTGTGAGACCTGCTTTGTTATATGGTACCGAGTGTTGGGCAGTACGAAAGGAACACATCCACAAAATGTGTGTAGCAGAGATGAGGATGTTGAGATGGATGTGTGGCAAGACTAAGAAAGACAAGATTAGGAATGAGCGCATCCGTAAGGACTTAGGGATAGCTCCAATTGATAGCAAAATGAGAGAAAATAGACTCAGGTGGTTTGGACATGTGTTTCGTCGCCCTAACTCAGCGCCGGTTAAAAGATGTGACCAAATCTTAGTGGATGCTAGTAAAAGAGCTCGAGGAAGACCTAAAATGAGATGGTGCGATGTTATTAGGAAGGACATTAGTTCCTTGAGTTTAAATATGAATATTGCACTTGATAGAAATCTTTGGCGGAACATGATTCATGTAGCCGACCCCAATTAATTGGGATAAGGCTCCGATGATGATGATGATTCTAGTATGATCACACCTTTTTATTCAAGGAGACATGTTTATCAGACATCGGACTCCCTGGTTACTTAGTGTAAACTACCTTCATGCTTCAAATTTTGAACAGAGTTAACTTATTTTCTTCATGACATGATCTATAGGCTTCATTGGTCTAGATGATCAGTTTCTCAGAAAATAGCCATTGCTCTGCCATTTTTCACAAAATTTTCATTTCACGGTGTATTCTCTATTTTTCATATCAGATTTTATTCAGAAAACTATTTATAGTCAATATAAGAAAGTAATTTTTTGCTCAGTCAATGTCCTATTACTAATGATTTTCAGATCTCAAGAAGTGAATTAGATTTTCAAATTCAAAGTGGTTTAAGGACATTGTAATTGCATTGATGGTCAAATTCTTAGCTTCAAGGATAGATTTAATTTCTTTTCTATCAACAGTTTTCATTAACAGTAATATTAGGGAATTGTTTCTGGTTTTCAGGAGAATATCATTTCATCAAATGATCAGCAAAGTTAAGAACTTTTAAGATTACTCCCCCAGAACAGAACACTTAGAATCATATTGAGTCAGAAACAATTGAAAAATATATGAAGGAATTTGAGAAGACTCAACAAGAATGAAACGGTTGACACTGGAATGGCCGAAAAGAAATTGAGAAAGCACAGCTAACAGACTTGCAGAGCTCAATTCATTCCAAAGAAGTTACATAATTCAGAGATACAGAAATGAGCTGAACATCCAGAGTGTTTTGCTACAATCTCAACCAAATTCTATTCTAGATCATGATCCAATTGCAGCAGATAGAAATGGCAACAACAGACAGTTCAACAACTTATAAATTTCACAACAACAGACAGATTCAGTAGACATCATGGAATTATATTGCATTGACTCCCCCTCACTGAATGCATCATATCAGATCAGAACAGATAGTTTGTTACTGTAGAATAGTGCAAAGCAAGTTCAGTTCTGCTCACAGACAGCAGTAATAATCGACAGCCGACATATTCATCCATTGTACACAATCGTGCAACTACTCAGTTATGCAACTGATTGACATGAAATGCAGACTAAATGCAACACTGAATTAAGTCAAAACATTCAAAAACACAGACACATTAAACTAAGAGACCTTGACAGAAATTCTTTCACAGAAGCTTTTATTTAATCAACTGAAAACATGAAAGCAAAAGCATTAAACTACTGACCTTGTGTGTCCCATTTTATTCAATCTTCATTTTTATTTTCTCCACAGGAACACACCTGCACTCAAAGAGTTATTTGAACAATGTTGGACCCCAAGGATTCTTGGGTCCAACAGAATGAGTAGCACCCCACACTAGTGCTCTCCAGTTATTCCAACCATTCAACCAAAAGCATTCATAAGGAAGATGTCCTAATTTTCCACAGTTATTGCATATAGGAGGTTTATAATGAATGCAGTATTCTGAGTTCTCCTAAATACAGAATTATTCACATGAACATGATGAAATGCATTGTTTTTATTAAACCAACAATTTGATGAAGTATGCCCAAACTTTCCACAGTTAAAACAGTTAACTCTCTGATTTTGAGATTTCCTAACATGCTTCTTTACATAACTGTTTCTGAAATTTTGATCTTCTTGTTTCTTTAAATGACAGTTATGCATATAATGACCCTTTTTGCCACAGTAAAAGCATGCATTAGAAATATCTCTATCAGACCTTTTCACAGATTTATTTTTAACTGTGTTGGCAGATTTACATGCACCTACTTCATCATTCAACAAGACTGTGCAGTCATCCATAACATGCCCCTTTTTGCCACAATAATAACATGTAATTCCTTTATTGTGAACATGCACTGTTGTGACAGGTTTATTTATGACATGTGCATGTGAATGTGTGTGAGAGTCATGAACAACATGCGCAGGAAAAGCAGAAACATGTTTGGATTTATTTAAACTAACATTCTTTTTCTGTTTTTGATTCTTTTTCAGATTTTTAATTGAATTTTCTGTTTTCTTGACGTAAACTGAAAAATAGATGAACTAGAAGGCTTTTCCTATTCTGAGCTTCTTACAAAGATAGTGGAATTCTTCTTCACATTAAATTTCTTATTAACAGGATTAAACCCCAAACCCTCTTTCTGAAAACTAACATTTGAGCCAAGAAGTTTATTCAAGTTATCTTTTCCCTTAACGAACTTCGAAAGGGAATTGTTTAGATCTTCAATTTTTGCTTGCAAAGAAGCAATATCATTTTCACAGGAGATAACCTGTTGATGCAGACCATCATTTAGACTTTTCAAAGATTCATTCTCCTGTCTTAACTTCATTTCATCATTTGCTTCTTTTTCTTTCAAAATTGATTTTCCCTTTTCAAATGTGAGCAGTCTTTCAGACAGAACTATGTTAAGAACCATTAGCCTTTTATTCTGTTCTTTCAGATTCTCATTTTCCAGTTTTAATTTTTCAGATTCTTCTTTACTCTTTTCATGCTCCTTTTTGCTGTTTAGCAGATCTTCATTTTCTTTTCTTAAGGAGTCGATCAATTCTTCTTGCCATATAAGATTTGAATGAATACTGTCATTTAATTTCTTCATTGAAAAGCACTTATCACAAGTATTTTCTGATCTCTTCTTCATTTCAGATTTCAACTTCTCATTCTCAGCTCTAAGGCATGTAACTTCAACAATTTTCTCTTTTCTTAACTTCTTCTTTTCCGATTTAACTTTTTCATATTTCTCAATCAAATGTTCATGCAGAATAACCAAATCTTCAAAATTAATTTCGTATGTTTCATAATTTACCTGTGAAGATGAGTCTCATGTCTGATCACTGTTGTTGTCTCTGGCCATCAAGCATTTGACTTCATCTTCTTCACAGTTGGCTGTTATCCTGTTGATTATTTCAGTAGCACTCCTGCACTTAGCAATAAATGGAAATCGCTTAACATCTATTGCCCTTCTTGTTAATTCCAGGGCCTTTTGATTTTCCAAATACTTCAGTCGGTCTGAAGCATTCCATTGGGATTTGTCCCTTGGAATGTCATGCGGACTGTGTGCAATAAGTATCTAAAGATCAGAGTTAACAGAAAGAACGTAATCTCTGAATTTACCAAACCAACAATAAAATTCAGAACCAGTGTACTAAGGAATTTCAGCCATCTCAATCAAATACAAATCAGATGATAAGCACAAATCAATCAGATAAAGCAGAATGCGTCTAGAAGAGTCAGGACCAGATCTGCAGGTCGTTGGATCCTCTGTGCAGATAACCCGCTCTGATACCAATTGTTGGACGCAGGATTGAACCAAACGTGGATCCAGAGGGGGGGTGTGAATGGATCCTTTAAAAACTTTTTTGCCAAATTCAAAATATATGAGACTAGAATAACTCGCTCAAAGAATAATTGCTCAGACTGCTGAGTTGCACGGCCTAACCAATTGTTAGGAAATACACAGGCGGAAGCGATCTAGATGATGAACGGCAAGCTCACACAGAAAGGCAGTCAACCACACGACACGAGATTTTAGGTGGTTCGGTCTACTGACCTACATCCACCCCACACTCCAACCAGAGTGTGGCTTCCGCTGATATACAACTTAAACGGCTGGGTCTCACAGCTTGCCTACAATCTGCTGATTCACAGCTGTTGGTAGGAAATGGTTACCTTCTCCACACCGGCTTAGAACTCCCTTCAAATCCCTTTACTAATATGAATATGAGAGTAAACCAAACGGGAGTAGAAGGGATAGAGGGATGTGAGTGTGTGATCGCCACCAAGGCTCCGAACGTGATGAACACGCCGTACCTTGGAAAGAAAAGGGAGACACTCGCCTTTAACCAGCACTGCAGGGATGAGCGGCCCGTGAAGAACCGCCTTAAGGATGCGCGGCCGCTCGACAGACCGAACGTCAGTGCTGGGTGGAACGCAGGATGAAGTGCGATGGAGAAAGAATGGTTCAGGACCGGCCGCGGGAATAAAACGAACGGTGCAATACCAGCCGCACTTCCCTTAGGACGGACAGGATGGAACCGCCCAACGCCACCACACCTTAAGATGTGAAAGCTCAACCTCCACCCTTTCCGGCCGGCCAGAAAGGATGGGCCTCGTGCTAGTGCGTCGCTGACCTGCAAAGGAATGTAGAAAACACAAGAGAAAACCCAATATTAGCACTACGAAGCGTAGTAAATGCTAGAACGGAAAGGAATGAACATAACCAAAAGGAATGGGGAATACCTGGGGGGTTTTAAACCCCTAGGGGCGTCAAAAAAACATAGGAGGGTGTGTGTAATGTAGTGTGAATGACAAAAACGTGGGTAGGAAAGAAGAGAAAAGTATGCATGCAATGAAGAAACCCGCGATGGGACTAATTGAAACAAAAACTAAAAACTAGTTGCTCCCTGAACCGGAGGCCTAGAAGGATGTAGAAGGCCTCCCTCCCTGGTCTTGGGTCGCTCGAGAATTCAGCAGGGCTTCGCCGTCGACCAAAAATCTCCCCCCTTTTCAAGCCCGGCCTCTAGGGTCTATTTATAGAGCACCTAGAGTCTTAGCTCGAATTTGAGGTTTCTATGCATTTTTAGGTCGAGATAATGAAAGAAAAGTTGAAGATAATTGAATTATCTTTCAACCAAAAGAAACGGCACCAAAATTGACTCAATATTCGCGGAGAAATGTTTCGGGGAAGTTGGGGATAAATCCACGAATGGAGAGAAAAAATCCGTCAAATTCTTCAGAAATCGGGCAGATGAACGGTCGCACGATAGACCTCTCGTCAGGTTGGGCGGCTACATCCAGGCCGTTCATCCCTGTCGGTGGAAATTCAATAAATAGAAAATATTATCCAAATACCCATCGAACTGACCGAAACTACCGCCGTTGGACTCTCATAAGATGAACGGCTGCTAGTAGACCTTCCATCCAGAAGAGCGGCTAATGAACAACCGCTTATGTCCTGTCGGTGATAAATCAAAATAGATTAGATAATTAGATAATTATCTGAAAATCAACGATGTTAGGACTCTGGGAGAAGAACGGCTGAGATCAAACCGTACAATGAGGTTGAACGGTGTTGCACCCGTAATTTTCTCGAAATACTTCGAGAATTTCATTCCGAAACAATCGACGGAAAAGATACGGTGTAGTGCCGATGTCGTCGGACCGCGGAGTACCTCCGTGATTTAGGGTATATTGACCCGATCATATTATCACAAGTGGCATCGCGGCAATGGAAGTTAAGAGGAAGACATGCCTGCACGCCTGTCAAAGCGGCCGAGCAAGTGTATCATACGGCACGGACAGGCGCGAAGATTCCTCCCCACACAGCGCCACCACGGCTTCTTCTCAACTCAGGTTGACAAAAAACGGAGCAAAACGGCGCAAAGAGGGGCCAAAACGCATGCTCGAGGGTCAAACGACCCCTCCCGGACGCGAGAGGGGGCCGCGGCCACCCCGCCAGCCACCTGGCGGGGTCGCGCGACCCCGCTGGCATCCCAGCGGGGCCGCGCGACCCCGCTGGCATCTGGCGGGGTCGCGCGACCCCTTTTGCATCCCAGAGGGGTCGCGCGACCCCGCTGTGGACTGGCGGGGTCGCGCTACCCCTTTGGCATCCCAGAGGGGTCGCGCGACCCCGTTGGCTTCCTAGAGGGGTCGCGCGACCCCCCCTCTCTCTCCGGTGTTCAAATAAAAAAAGGAGGGATTTGGCCCTCTCAGAGGGGTCATTTGGCCCTTTTTGGTGGCCAGAGGGGTCAAAATGGCTTTTTGCCACCCTACCTTGACAGAATCGGGGCAATTTTGTTCATTTGACCACTCTGGGCCCTCCCGCCTTCTATAAATAGACCCTAAGGGTCCAAGTGAAGGAGAAGATACACAGGGACATCGACGTCTACAACCTACGAAGACACCAAGCATCCGGAGGAGTTTGTTCATTTGTTTCGACCCGTGTGGGGTAAGTCCCTGGGTCTTGTATTTATGCCCCTACGGGGTATATTTACGTTTATCCCCCTCAGTGGGCCATGGTTGTAACTACGTCCCTCAGCGGGCCATGTTTGTAAGTCTTTACGTCCCGGGACGACTAAGTTATGTGGTTCTGTCCCTATAATGACGGAATTACAAAAATGTCCTCCCCTGGACCGTAAGAGACAAAAGTCCTGTAATTTGCAGTTATACCCTGCAATCTTTTGTAATTCGGGCTACGCCCCTACTTCCCGCGTTGGTGCGGATCTTTGTACAGTCGACAACTCGCCGACAACCCTTGTACCCATTTGGGCCATAAATGCAATCTATGACTTCATATGTCTTCTTTATGCATTGACTGGGGAAAATTACAAGAAAACCCCCGACTTGTCAAAATTACATATAAACCCTTCCTTTGACCAAATTGACATTTTGTGTCTTCTACGAAGCCCCTTGTCATTCTTTTGGTCCGGAAACGTTGTTAGCGCAGTCCGACACCTGGGTACCACCTCAAACCTAAGTCTGCATAGGGGGTGGTAAAATTACCGAACTACCCTTTTGACCCAGAAATGGCCTCAGAGCCCTTAAAACCCTCCAGAAAGAGCCTCAGTGCCTTGGGGAGTCAGGAACCTGGCCCTACCTCTGCTTCAGCCCAAAAATTACCGGAGTGCCCCTAGTCTGGGAAAATTATCAAAATACCCTTGGGTTGGTAAAATTACCAAAATATCCTCGGGGTCCAGAAAACCTCCCGTGACTTCAATTATGCCTATGGCTTCCCAAAAATCATCTTCATATTCCCAAATCCTAGGGTTTTACCCAAATATGGTCTTAGTTAAAACCCTAACTTAGTCGTTGTTTCTGTTGGTCGGTGGTGAGTGAGCGGGCATTGTGAACCCTCCAAGAGAGTTTGCCCCCTAACATCAGAACCCCCATAGAAGACTTTTGAGATTTCTTTGACAGTCAAACAAAGGTGTTCGGACGTTAGGCCGATGTAAATCAACACTGACTCCGGTCAGTGGGGAAAGGTCCAGCACTCGAACCCAAATCGTCTGATACGACGCGCACACACGGGATCACCCTCTACTCAGATAGGGGGGATGTTTCTTTTCAAAAAGAACGAAAATCTACCTTTTATCTACGATAAAAGTCGATCTAGATTTTTTCCGTGTCTCACAGACTGGCACGCCCGGTGGGACCTTTCCCGCCTTTCTTATTTCTGTCAAAGAAAGTCTTTAAACCTTTTACAAGGTTCTGAGGGTGTCAGGCCTTCTGCTTCAGCTGATCGGATCCGCCCGGTCAACAAGACAACTGTCGGGGGCGTCAGGCCCTCGGCCCCATCAGCTGGCCGGGTCAGTCCGGTCCACAAGCCAACTATTGAGGGCGGCAAGCCCTCCGCAATAGCCGGCCGGGTTCGCCCGGTCAACAAGCCAGCCATCGGGGGTGCCAGGCCCGCGGCTTCAACAATTAGTCGAGTCCGTTCGGCCAACAAGCCAGCTTCTGAGGGTGTCAGACCCCCTGTTACATCAACTGGCCGGGTCCCTCTGGTCAATTCTTCAACTGTTAAGGGTGTCAAGCCCTTCATCCCAACAACCATCCGAGCTCCATTGGCTGCTTCGTCAACGGCCGAAGGTGTCAGGCCTTCTGCCCTAGCTGTTGGCCGAGTCTTCTCGGTCAATCAAATCACTGCTGGTGTTGCTCATGCTCAACGGGGGCAACGCCGCCGCCGTCAGGATGACGCCATGCCTATGGCGGGTGCTAACGCCGCCGCCCCTGCCCAATGGGGGCAACGTCGTAGCCGCAAGGGTGCAAGGCCCGAAGCGGCTGTTTCTCGCTCCGGCAAGACAGTGATTGTCGGAGACATCCGCATCCGGCTCGATGGAGGCGAGCCGATCTTGCCTAGGGATCGTCATGTCCCGACCATTCCTACCTCCAACCGCTTTGAGCTCCTCCGGCAAGTTTGGGGGGACGGAGCGAAGAAGAAGAAGCCTGCCGTACCGGTGGCAACTCAGGGTCCCTTACGGCGACCCAAGCCTCGAGCTCCCTGGTCTAAGATAAGGGGCAACCCAGTGGAGGAGCGCCGCCTCCAATTGAAGAAAATTTTGGTCACCAAGGAAGAGGCTCAAATTATAAGGCGCACGAGGGCGGAGGAGCCCTTCCGTATGTCAGAGCTTCAGCGGATGCGTAGTCCGCCAAGCACTGAGGCCTCGACGTCTGCGAGATTTACATCTCAACCCCTATGAGGACAAAAGCACCGAGGAACCGGCAAGAAAGTGCGACCGACCTCCCCGTGGGCTAGTTCTACACACACGGAGGAGGATCGCTCACCTAAAGCAGCCACATCCATAGTGTTTGTTTTCGACAGACTTGGGAGGCTGCCCAAGCCGGAGCGACAACCGCCCAAGAAAAAGTGGGTGGTCCAGGTGACCGATGACACCGTCAAAGTATTCACCTGTTACGCCACCTCTGGCGACAAACAACCCGAGAACACCTCGGGAGAGCTTGACCAACCCATCCAATATTTAAGAAGGTCAAGGCCGGTCTCCCGGATTCTTGCACAAACACAGCAGGCGCCGGCCGTCGGTACATCTCAGCCTGAGCCGGCACGGCAAGAAGAGCATTAGGAAGACGTCCACAGTATTGATGGGGATGGTCACTCCCGACACGAAGAAGAGTTGGGGGAAGAGCCACGGGCCCCCACATTGGACGAGCTTCGACGAGAGAACCTAGAGCTCAAGAACCTGCTATAGTCCCTCTTGCGCGAAAAGGAGGTTCATGCCCCACCTCAGGCGGCACCGGCTGGAGCGGATCAGCAGCCTTCTCCCGTTCCAGCAGTAGCCAACGCTTCCGCCACTGCTGCAAGACTTCCACTGGCGGTGGACTTCGAAGTCTCGCCGCATGAAGCCAATGCGCGGTCGTCTGCTACTCCTGCCGCAGAAAGCCTCATGGCGCAGAAGCAGATGATCGAGCGCATCGTGGAAGCGAAGTTCGCTCAACATGGCGAGGGTGTGGCTACCGTTGATTTGTACAGCGTGCCATATCCCCTGCATCATCAATTCAAGAAGCTTCCACCAGATTGCCCGAAGGCCCCGAAACTTCAGAAGTTCAACGGGCAGGGCTCTCCGCATGAACACCTGGCCTATTACATGACGGCCATGGGTGAATTAGCCCTGGAAAAGGCATATTTGCTGCGGTATTTCGCCACGTCCTTGACTGGCACCGCCTTCCAATGGTATTCAAGGTTGAAGCCCAACTCAGTATCTGATTGGGCTGATATGCAAAAGAAGTTTGTCGACCGCTTCCAAATGGTCGAACGCAAAGTTTTCTTAGCAGAGCTTTGTTCCCTTCGACAGAAGAAAGGTGAAACGGCCTTGGACTTCATCAAGCGATGGAGGGACGTCAGCATGCGCTGCGATAACCCTCCGACGCCTGAAGATGCGATCACCATCTGCGGCAGAGGTCTCTCAGCAGAAGTCAGTGAAAAGCTTCTGGGCTTCAACATCAGAAACTTTGACCAGTTGAATACAGTGGTGGCGGAAATTGAGATGTTCTTTACCGACCACCCTACACAAGCTTCTGCCAAAGGCAAATCCTCCAAAGACCGTCTGGCTAGCGGCAAGGAGGTAAATGCCGTTGACTTCTCCCCGACGAATGGAGATAAAGGGGAAGGAAAGTCTAAAGGCAATGGCAAGAAGCCTGATGCCAAGGCAAGTGCATCTCGGTTGGCGGAGAACATGAAGACGCCGTATTCCTTCAGGAAAGAGCATACTAAAATGCTCTTTGATCTATGCATGAAAGAGTAGCTCATCACCCTGCCAGATCCGCGGAAGCCCTCAGAGGTGGACAAGACAGAGGATCCTACCTATTGTATGTATCACTGAAGGTTGGGTCACACCATCGGCGATTGCTATATTTTCAAGAACATAGCGGAAGAGCTCATTCAAAAGGGTTTGGTAAATATGTTGGGCCACGTAGTCGACCCACCTCAGCCTCATCACTGGAGTCGATCGAACCGGTCGGCTAACGTGGTCCATATGGTGGCGATGGCTTCAAGCTCCAATGCCTCCGAAGCCGGGCCCTCAAGTCGACAGCCCAATGGTGGTCCCAGAGCCACTCCTCCTCCATTCCCAGAATGTTTAGCGCTGCGGAGGACCATCCGGAAGATCCGAGGGGAAGTCCGGCAACTGCGACGAGAACAGAGGCGCCTGCTGCAGTTCCTGGAAAGCATTGATTAGCAGTTGTCCACTTTCCCTTTTGGCCCATTTGCCAGGGGGTTAGCTCCGGCCCACATACGGGAGGCGGGTGTATCACCCACGGGTCGGGCCCCGCTCAGGGGTTGGCTCTCTGAAGAGTCCTCGGATTCATCTGAAGACGAGGAGGACTCACCGGAAGACGTGGAGGCTCCACTTCAAGTTGAGCTCCCAGAGAAGTTATACTCCTTCCCTTTGGAGAAAACTCCCAATATCTTCTTCGCATGTCAGCGGGCGGGATTGATTAGCCCGTCACCCGTGGAGCAGACGCCAGGTGCTGCTTTTCACCAGGGCTATTGCCCATATCATGAAATTGTTGGCCATATTATCCACAACTGTGAGCCGTTCAAGGACCTCGCCGAGGACTTAATCAGGCGGGGGAAGGTCAACATGGGTGAATTCCTGGTCGATCCGCCGCAGTCGCATGCACGGGAGAGCCTTCACTTCTCCGTCAACGTCATACATGCCTCGGCAATCTTCCAGTTCCCCGAGCCGCAGGAGGAGGGAGTCAGTTCCCAGGGAGCCAGTTCCCAATCGCCCAAGTCCACACTATGGTATCCAGGGTGGCGACCATCTCATCAGTGTTCTTTTCCTAAGGAAGACACTGAGAAGATTTTTGATAAACTTCTAGAGGATGGCTGGGTGCTGACACATGACCCACCGTCTTATTACAATGAGACGACCAAGAGTCACCCCCGCTATTGCAAGTATCATGCAAGGGTGTCTCACCCCACTCGGCAATGCCCAGAGGTTCAAGACTTTATTGAAGCCTTCATCCAGAGAGGGGTTGTCGATACTCAGGGGAACTCCATGACAAGGTTGCGTCTTGCAGAGGCCGCCAGAGAGACTCTCCAGCAGGCCCGGCGAGGAACTGAAGCTTTCTCCCGATTAGCCCGACCAAGTGAGCCTACGGAAAATGATGAATTTCCATTACTCACCAAGGGCACGGCCACCTATAAAGGGCCTAAGGTCCAGAACCCAAGATGCCAAGCTGTGGGAGAGAGTTCCAAGGTCCGTCCAAGGTTCAGTCAGCCTGGCATCGTCATAAGAGAGAACTCTCGGCCAGACAATAAAGGCAAAGCCAAGGCGTCAGAACCTTCAGCTAAAGCTCCTGCCCAGTCAGCAAGGCTGTTAGTCGTGGAGGGGACTCGACCTCTTGAGCCCGCGAAGGCCCTAGTGAAAGCTTCTGTCAAGCTGGCGCAACCGCCAATTGTAGAAAGACCTCAGCAGCTCAAGCAAGCCCAGCCACCAGCCCAAGCAAAGTCGGTGGAACTACAAAGCCCCCAGAGGCTCCACTGTGGACAGGCAGAGTTCAGGAGTTACCTCCTGAAATAATCGCTCAGGCAATCAATGCCACCTTCCAAGCTCAGCCGGAGGAAGTTAATTGGATCAAGGTTGCCCCCAGAAAAAGTCGTGGCATTAAAGCTCCTAAGGAGCCAGGCCGGAGCAAAAAGCAAAATCCTGGGGGCAAGCGAGTCCCACTGCCGAAGCAAACTCCTCTCTCTTCTCAAGAGGCAGCACGCCAAAAGAAACAAGAGAAGAACCGTAGGAAGAATTTGAAGAGGAGATTGAAGAAGCAAGCCGAGCAAGCCGCTGCTATGAAGGCTCCTAAGGAGCCAACTCCTCTACAAAGACTTCAAAAGCTCATAGATGAGCTGGAGGAGTACACTCCCCCTCATCCCACCAGGGTCGTCACTCTAGACGAATATATTCCCTGGGACAAACTTGGACGCAAAGCCCGTCTTCTGCAATGGCTCCGGGAAATGGCCCACCGCCTTGAAAAGGGTGAAGACTTCCCAATCCCAGAGGAGCTCTCCTTATTCTATAAAGATGAGGAGCTCATTGTCGAGATGCTCGAGGAAATGCTGCAAGAGCTCTCCTGCAACATGGTGGCGATCCCGCCGCCCGACAATATTTACTGTTCTACAGCTGATAGCACTGGAGGGCAGGCTCCTATGGCGACATATCAGCGCCGCTCGGCAAGAAATGGCCGGGGACGTGGCCGAGGTCGTGGCCGAGGACGTGGACGTGAAGGTCCCCTGGCTCCTGACCGGGTCATAATATTCAGAGGGGAGAAGCCGGGTCTTGTCCCGGAAACCCAAGTTTGGGGAATCCCTTTCATCCTCAGCTCCTCAGAGGGTTCATGCCTCACCTCAACGGCTAAGCCGGGTGGTGTCCCTTTCACAATCACATCCTCTGATGAAGAAGAGGAGCCAGCCAAGTCGCCAAAGTGCGAGAAGGCGTCAGAGCAGGCCGGCCCCTCCAACAAGGTCGAGCCTGCGAGCCAGGCCGGTCCTTCTAATGAAGACCAGCATGATGGGCCTTTGCCACCTCCAGAAGAATCTTTGGCTCCGCTGTTCCAAGAAGATACGGAAGGCCAGAATACAGAGGAGCGCCCTTTTAAGCGAGAGAAGCCTCGCCAGACGTCGAAGACCCTGGCGGAGATCATCCCGCCATTTGACAAGACCCGTGCTCGGGCGGACCGCAAAATCATTCATCATATGAAGCGGTTCCCAACAAATGTCACTATTTGGGAAGCCATTGCCTGGAGCAAAGACCTCAGAGAGGCTCTTGTCAAGATACTTCAAGATCCAGAGGCATATGAAGCCCATGTTGCAGAGTTGCAAGCCCAGGCATATGAAGCACTCACAGCCAACATCTCCTTTACGGACAAAGACATGTTGCTGTCCTCCCCGTGTCATAATCGCCCCTTATATATGCGGGGGACAATTAATGGGCATGACGTGAATCGCATTTTGGTTGACGCCGGAGCAGCCGTCAACATCATGCCTTTGAAGACTTTCAAGTCTCTATACTTGGCACCTTATTTGCAAAAGGTGACCGATGTCAAGATCTCGGGATTCAATCAGGGTTCCGAGGAAGCGCTTGGTCGAGTTGTAGTCAAGCTTGCCTTGGGCGATTCTATCACCCAAGCGACATTTTATATCATCAACTCTGATACATCTTACAAGATGCTGCTTGGAAGACCCTGGCTTCATGAGAACTGGGTTGTTCCTTCAACTATGCATCAGTGCATTAAATATGCCAAGGAAGGGGAGCAACATACGGTCTTCACAGACCAGGCCCCGTTCCACCCCAATGAGTGCCATCTAGCCGATGCTTCACTATATTTTGGGAAGCCCACTTTAACAATCCCCGAGTCTTTAAAAGACAAAGGGAAGCAAAAGGTGGACCCTGAAGTTAAAGAAGGGCAACTCTTCACTGTCAACCAAGACATGGTAAAGCTGCACAAGCTGAGTCTCAGTGCCGCCTCCAAGCCAACTCAACCAGAAAGGCGAAGTGTTGACTTTGAAGCCAACCTCATCAGCCGGGTCATTGATGGGAGTATCTCCTTACCGCCTAAGTGCCTTCAACTCTTGTCCCAATGGGAAGAACAGGAGGTGGAACAATTGAAGACCTTTATAGTCTCCTACCAACGGAGAAGGAGACGCAACAAAGGCAAGAGGGACAAAGGTGATTTAGTCCCACCGTACCCTCCTGAAGACAATTTCGGCTGGGATACTCCCGCTGATGTGGTGCCAGAGCCAGTCCAGGAGATGGACGATATGCCGAAATACATTAGGGAAATGTGCAAAAAGCAGCACATCCCGCAAACTCTGGACCCCGCGCGAGCGGCATACTTCCATCAGTTGTGGAACCCTCTACAGGTCTGCGGGCAACCTCCTTTCTCTCGCAAAGATACAAGGGGCCTTAGCTATGACCAGGAGACGGACTTTGAGGTCCACTTTGCAGTCAACACCATAGGACTGCTACCTCTCCATCACAGGCAAGCAGAAGCTGAGCCTAGGATTGATGACTCTGTAAGGGAGTCCGTTGATGTGTCTACGACACCATCACCTTCATCAGGAGTCGACAACGACCACCCCTCAGAGGAAGGAGCAGCTCAGCCTGCTAACCATCAACATGATGAAACCAGTCCTTCGACTTCAAGCCACGAGCAAGAGCGCTTCGAAGAATTTGATGTCTATGAAGCCAACACTGATGATGAGGGAGACTTCGTCGACCTCCAACCAGCCCCACCGGAGCTTGAAGACGGTGGTCAAGCAACTGTGGACGAGTTGATTGAAATTAATCTTGGAAGCAAAAATGACCATCGTCCCACCTTCATAAGTGCTCTCCTCAGCGAGGAAGAAAGGTAGTCGTATCGACCGCTTTTAGAAGAGTTCAGGGATTGTTTCGCCTGGACTTACAAAGAAATGCCCAGGCTCGACCCTTCTGTGGCTGAGCATGAGCTGGCAATACTTTCAACAGTCAAGCCAGTCAAGTAAGCTCAAAGGCGTATGCGCCACGAGCTGGAGCTGAAGGTCAATGCTGAGGTTGACAAAATGTTCAATGTGGACTTCATAGAGCCTTGCATGTATCCCGTGTGGCTCGCCAATATAGTCCCTGTCAAGAAGAAGAACGGCCAAGTCCGAGTCTGCATCGACTTTAGGGATTTGAATAAGGCATGCCCAAAGGACGACTTCCCTGTCCCAATCACTGAGACAATGGTTGATATGACCACTGGTCATGAAGCCTTGTCTTTCATGGATGGATCGTCGGGCTGTAATCAAATCCGCATGGCCGTCAAAGACAAAGACCACACGGCTTTCCGGTCTCCTAAGGGGATCTTCAACTACAAAAGGATGCCGTTCGGTCTGAAGAATGCCGGCGCAACCTACGAAAGGGCAATGACCAAGATCTTCGACGAGATGCTACATGACCTTGTCGAGTGCTATGTCGATGATCTGGTCGTCAATACAAAGAAGCGGGAGGATCACTTAGCTGACTTGCGTCGAGTCTTTGAAAGGCTTCGACAATTTCAACTCAAGATGAACCCGATGAAGTGCGCCTTCGGCGTCTCCAGCGGCAAGTTCCTTGGCTTCATCGTCAGGTACCGGGGCATAGAAATCGACCCTGACAAAATCAAGGCTATAAGAGGACTACCTCCGCCCAAGAACTTGACAGAGCTCAGATCTCTTCAAGGAAGACTCGCCTATATTAGGCGGTTTATTTCTAACCTCTCGGGAAGATGCCTACCTTTCGGCAGACTGATGAAGAAAGGGGCACCCTTTATATGGGACGAAGACTGTCAGAAGGCCTTCGAGCAAATCAAGGAATATCTGTTGACTCCTCCTGTCTTAGGGACACCTGTCAGAGGGAAGCCCCTTATCTTATATATTGCTGCCATGGATGCCTCTTTGGGAGCTCTCCTAGCCCAGATTAATGAAGAGGGCAAGGAGCAGCCGCTGTACTACCTCAGTCGGAAGCTGATCGGGCCTGAGCACCGATACGCCCCCATGGAAAAGGTGTGCCTAGCTCTGGTGTTTGCTGTCAAGAAGCTGAGGCATTACCTTCTAGCCCACCGGGTGGAGCTCATCTCAAAATGTGACCCACTCAAATTTCTCCTCAGCCAGCCTGTCCTTTCTGGTAGGCTTGGTAAATGGGCACTTATCCTCGTGGAGTTCGACATCACCTTCGTCCCACGCAAGGCGATCAAGGGACAAGGGATGGCGGAGTTTTTAGCAGCGCACCCTGTGCCGGAAGATTTGCCACTCAACTTCGAGCTGCCCGATGAAGAGGTGTTGGTGCCTTCTCAAGCCATTGGGGAGCATTCTGAAAAAGTCCCACCACAGATGGAGCCAGACGTCCTCACCCTTGATCTCCCACATTGGGAGTTATATTTTGATGGTGCCTCTCGGACAATCAAAAGGGCCGGCGGCCTTACAGACTATGTCTCAGGCGCGGGGGTAGTCTTTGTATCTCCACAAGGCGGCATCCTCCACAACTCGTGTGCTCTCATGAAGTCGCTGACTAATAATGAGGCGGAGTATGAAGCGCTAATCATTGGGCTTCAACTGGCACTGGAGATGGACATCAAGTGCATCAAAGT
Source organism: Amorphophallus konjac (assembly GCA_022559845.1). Taxonomy (NCBI): domain Eukaryota; kingdom Viridiplantae; phylum Streptophyta; class Magnoliopsida; order Alismatales; family Araceae; genus Amorphophallus; species Amorphophallus konjac. The sequence goes on along the minus strand of CM040117.1, from coordinate 14,567,186 downwards.
GTACGGGGATTCTCAGCTCGTCATCCGACAAGTACTGGGCGTCTATGATGTCCGAAAGAAGGAGCTCGTCCCCTATCATGCAGCCGTCATGAGGCCCAAGGAAAAATTCTACCTATTTGAAATAGGCCATGTCCCCAGAGGCAGCAACTCCCAGGCTGATGCTCTTGCAAAGTTGGCAGCAGCCCTAAAACTCCCGCCTGAGGGAGAATTAAATATTACTGTTAGACACCGAAGGCTCATGCCAAGTGTGCTCGACGAGGAATCCGGCCTCACTGTTTATGAGGTCGACAACATTCAAGAGGAGAATGCTCCCGAAGAAGGAGATTGGCGCGAGCCAATTATAAAAATAAAAAACGGCTGGCTCCCTCCTGATCGGGCTCAGAGCGTACAACTGCTACGCAAGGCGACATCCTACCAGCTGATTGACGGTCTGCTCTTCAGGCTCGTCCATGAAAAAGACCGATCGGTCCTCCTGCGGTGCCTTTCGCCCAAGGAAGCAAAGACCGTCATGCACGAGGTCCACTCCAGATTGTGTGGAGCTCACCAGGCAGGAGCTAAGATGAAAAATAGCATCAAGCTCAAAGGGTTCTACTGGCCCACCATGTACAAAGATCACAATCAATACGCTCGTACATGTCACCAATGCCAAGCATTCGGCCCAGTCCCTCGGCGGCCACCTAACCCGCTCCATCCAACAGCGCCTACTTGGCCATTTGCAGAGTGGGGTATGGATATTGTGGGACCATTCCCACCATCGTCCCAGGGGCACAAGTTCATACTCGCTGCCACCGATTACTTCTCCAGATGGGCGGAAGCCGTTCCACTACGGGAAGTTACAGGGGAGATAGTTGCTCGTTTTGTGCGGCACTATATCATATACAGATTCGGCACCCCCAGTCGGATTATATCCGATAATGGCACGCCATTCAAAAATAAGACTGTTTATGCTCTGGCGGCCAAGTTCCATATTGACTGGAGAGCGTCGTCGGTCTACAATCCCCAGGCCAATGGGTTAGCCGAGGCCTTCAACAAAACCCTCTGCAAGCTGCTATCTAAGATAGTAGGTGGCCGCAAGCGGGATTGGGGCGAGAAGGTCCACGAAGCCCTATGGGCCTACCGGACTATTTACAAAACCCCCACGGGTTGTTCCCCATTCTCTCTGGTCTACGGAGCTGAAGCAGTGATCCCTGTGGAGATCGAGCTAGCATCTTACCGTGTTGCTGTGCACACCGGATTGCCTGGCCAAGACCAATCTGAGGTGGAAAGGAGGCTTGAAGAGTTGTCCAACCTTGAAGGTCAAATTCTCAAAGCCTACAAACACCTATAAGTGTATCAAGCCCGCATGACACATGCCTATGATAAGCTGGTCAAGCAAAGGGCGTTCAAGAAAGGCGACCTTGTCATGGTCAAAGAAAAGGAGGTTCTCGCGGGAGGTCCATCGGCAAACTCCAGCCTAATTGGCGTGGACCTTACGTCATCCAGAAGGTCTACGAAGGAGGGGCCTATACGGTCCTTGACCATAAGGGAGACAATCCCTTTCCTCCTCTCAACGGCAAGCATATGAAGCTCTACCATGCGTCACCGCAGGAGTTTCCACAGCCGCCTTCACAGGACAGTACCTCTCCTCAGTGAAGGTTCAAAAAAAAGAAGAGAAAAGGGGTTAAAAATACTGATACCTCGGCGGACTCAGTCAGCCTTCAACGGTTGGCTGAGGGTAAAAAGGCCACAGACCCGGTCGAGGTGAAAACCCGAAAGGGCGCCTCGGGCAAAAATGGGCAACCCCTCGGTGTGAAAACCCGAAAGGGTGCACCGGAAAAAGCTAAAGGGGGCCAACCTCGGCGAAAACCCGAAAGGGCGGTGAGGTTGGTAATGTGAAAAAAAAATCCTCTCCCTGTCTATTTTAAGGGTGGCTCTAAGTCAATGACTCCACCCCATCTCGACCAAAATATCATATTGATGTCAGGGCTACACCTTAAGTGTTGTCCTATGACACCTAGTCCCACTGGCATTCTGACGGTGTCATAAGTCCCATCGGGCTCGGCCTATGCATGCCTCTTCCGGGCTGCCGACCCATTCCGCCTATCGGCTTCCAGGTTCAGCTCACGTGTCTCTTCTGAGCAGTTAAACTCGTTTACTCTCTTGTCCCACCGGGACTGGCCTCAGTATGCTCTCTCGGGCTGCCAACTTTTCATGCCTTTCGGCTCCTTTTTCATTCTAGGGTATGGCCTATGTATGCTCTCTCGGGCTGCCAACCCTTCAGGTCCAGGGATGGCAAACTCGGTTTCGGACTCGGTTTCGGCCGAGTCCGATATCGATACGACTCGGTATCGGTATCGATTTCGGCCGAAACCGGCCGAAACCCATTTAAATGGTTCAAAGAATTCAAATTAATTCTAAAAAATCACTCCAAAAATCATAAAAATATAAATAAACACTTAAAATCACAAAAACTATTACACATGCATTTGACTGTATAAGTTAGTGCAATAACCTTGAAGTAGACAACTACGCATCGAACTTCAAACATTGAACATGTGAAAGTTAAACTAATATTCCATTGTACATTAATACAAGCAGTACAATAAACCAAATTAGACAAAATGAATGTTACAAAAATTTATTGATTCTTACCTAATATGGATAATAATTACTAGAAGAACCTTCTCCCTCATCGTCTGGCCCTTGATGTCGATACCCATAACCAGGTTGCATGTATGGTCTATATTCACTATAACCAAACAATGAGGTAGCCAAGTCCTGCATCCCTCTTTGGATCCCTCTTGGAGTGTTTGGTTGGCTTGATTCGAATCCAGTATCAACATAGAAATCTTGAGGAAGAGAAGAGGAATTGGTCGGATATAGATGGAACTGAAATGATGGTTCATAATTCCACGACCCATAAATAGCTGCTTCCTGTTGGCCACCTTCGTAACCTGGTGAACCATATCCTTGCTGACCTTGACTATATCCAGTAGTACCACCTGCAGCACCTGCATCACCTGTACCACCTGCAGCACTAGTACCACCTGCAGCACCTCCGGGATGATCATCAGAACCATAAGAAACCAGTCGCCTTTTAACCTTTGAGGATGCTTTTTTCTCTTTTGGAGTGATTTTTTCAGTCATCTTTGACACGAGTCCTTTTCCCCTTGGCGTGTGCCTCACATAAATCTGCTTCAACTGCTCAATTGCCGGGTCCTCTCGAGCAGCAGCATTTGTCCTCTCAGTTTGCTCATGTACTGATGTACTTCTTCTTAAGGACATTCTAGGAGTGACTGGCCTGCTATCTGTATCTGAGTGTCTAGCTGGCTCAAACTCGAACTGCTCCTCAGTGTCATCAACCACCCTAGACTGGTGCGCATGAGAATCTCTGGCCCTCTTTGATTTGCTTCTTAATTCGGGATCTCTTGCCTCATCTTCATCAAATATGCCCTTTGCCCATCTTCTATCATCAACATCAAAAACGGGCTCATCAACCTGCTCTCGTGTCTCCACCCAAGACTGCAAAGGATTATCATCATCAAATAAGGCATCCACATCAATCTCTACGGCGGCATCCTCGGCGACGCGTTTGTCTCGCAGCTGTTGTCTGAACCTCATATTCTTTATTCTCAACCTCATATTGTAGTGGCAGTACACTAATTTCTCTAACCGATCAGCCTTTAGCCGATTGCGAACCTTTGAGTGTATAAGGCTGAACGTGCTCCAATTTCTTTCACATTGGCTTGCTGATGTGGTTTGACTCAACACCCTGATTGCAATGAAAGCCAATGCAGAACTGCCCAATTCTCTATTGTTCACCATGATCCACCAGTCAGCTGTTACACCAACCAACCATAAACAAATAAATATAAGATGTAAATAGAAATTAATTAAGGAAGATGTAATTGCAAAGAAAGCACAAAGATGAAGTATACCTGGGCTCACTCTTCCCACTGCGTATTGCAATTGGGAGTCAGAATACGTCCCACTTCTCATTCTATAGGAGTTCATCTACAAAAATTACATAATAGATTAGCATTACTACGTAAGTTAATTCTATACCTCTTATTCATGAAATCAAACAGGCCAACCTCTACTTCCGCCTGAAGCCTCTTATCTTGTGTCCTCGATAGACGACCAATGACTTTTAAAGTGCCTTGAAGCACCTCGGCATCAACATGTGCATTGGCATTATACATTAATCGAGGGTTCAGAAAATAACCTGCATTTGTATATAGTTAATGTATGGTCAATAATATATGAATACAAATAATCACTCACCAGCTGCATGCAAGTCGTAGTGTAATGTGGTGTCCCATCTATGGTCAATAATCTTCCACCATTTTGCATGTTCTTTGGGAAGGGACTCCTGCAACTCCAATTTCGCACGGTCCATGGCCTCATACAGATATCCAATATCATTCTTGTCATCGCCATCCACCAATCTTAGGACCTTAATGAGCGGGGTGACTACTTTCATGTATCGTGTTACTCTGCCCCAGAATTTGTTGTCGTCCACGATGTGACAGACATCCAAATAATCCATTTGAGCATCAACATTGCCCTTGTCGATGTATTCCCGCAGGTAGCGGCGGAGCCAGAAATATTTGAAAGGAGGGGCAAAATATAATTAATATAATAAAAATTATTTATTTTCGTTCAAATAGAAGATATTTTATAAGTGAGTTGTCCACGATGGATCTTCATATTCTAAAAGCGTTACATTATTGTCTTATTGTCAATACTCTCAAATGCCTCCTTAATATATGTCACAAAATTATCATTCATTCATTGATCACCACAAAAATTACTTCAACTTCAAAATCAGGTGCAGTGTTTCCGACGAGTGGGAGCTGACTTTGTATTATATACTCGAGATAATGAATCACAAATATGAATAACTGAGAGGGAGAACCAGGTTAAGCTACTCAGACATGCAAAATCTCCGTGATTGAAAATATACGAAACATGAATTAAAAAGAAAGACATAATCATAGTCCTGAATGAAATGTCTTCCCCAGGTAAAACCCCATGGTAAAGCCCTACGATTTCAGCAAAAGTCACCAAATAGATAACAGGAGAACTGAGCAAGGGAGAAAACTCACCGTATTGACATAGAAACTCGTTAGAGTGGAGTGGGGTGTGGGGGGGGGGGGGGGCAGACGTGCGAATCGGAGAGACCTTCTACAAGTCTGCAAATCAACCCTATGCACAACCCGATAGTCTTTTTTTATTTATGCTCAACCATCAAAAAATAACCCTACATAGCTACATACAAAGTTTCTCAGCCGACAGCCGCAATACCTTTTTACGGTTCTACTGTACTACTTTTATCCTCTTTGCCTCTTTTAGGTTTCTATCTTACAAAAGAAAATTCACATCGTCGATTTACGGTTAAACAACCAACCAATGAATGTGGGTGATAAATATCTATCATCGGTAGATATTTTAACTTAATCGTAAAACCTAGATATCTACCATCGATAGATATCTAATAGGTCCAAAAAACTCAACAGGGGTGAGGGGCAAATGCAAAGAGAGAGAGAGAGCAAAGAGAGAGAGAAGAATTTACCAAATCAAGGGGGGGCAATTGCCCCCCCTTGACCCCCCTTGGCTCCGCCACTGCCCGCAGGGCATTGTGGTACATGAAAGCTTTCAACTCATTCTTATACCTGTGCAAAGAAATAAAATTTGAATCAAATACGGATCATAACTATAAGGATAAAGAAGTAATAATTGAGTTCAATAGTATACCTATGCAGAGACTCCAAAGAAATGAAATTTGAAGCAAATCTAGTTGGCCCTGCACGGATAATATCCCGCCCCCCACTTGCATGCTCTTTGAACATGTTCAATATCCTTGGATGGCCATAAATATACTGGGTAATCTTTTGTGCCCTTTTAACCGTCTTCTTCACATGTTTGTCCTTCCCTATGTCTTCAAGTATGAGATCAAGACAATGTGCTGCGCATGGGAGCCAATATAAATGCCTGCGCTTATGCATCAATTTCCTCGCTGCAGCCTTATAACTGGCTTCATTATCAGTCACAACTTGTACAATATTTTCTTCACCAATTTCGTCTACCATGTTGTCCATCAAATGAAACAAATAATTGGCAGTTTTTTCAAAATTTGATGCATCTACAGATTTTACAAATACTGTACCTTCGATGCAATACACCAAAAAGTTAATCATGGACTTTTTCGTGGTACCAGTCCAACCATCACACATAATAGCGCATCCTCTCTCCATCAATATATGCTTGAAGCTTTGAACCCAGTCATGGAGCTCCTGAACCTCTGCCTCAAGCCCACGCCCGTATATGTCCCGACGTGACGGCGCTTTCAAGCCAGGGCCAGCATCTGTTATGGCATCCAACATAGGTTGAAAATATTCACTTTCAGCAGCATGTGCAGGGACACCTGCATGAAAAAACCATTTACAGATGCTTTTAAATGCATGCCCTGCAACTTCTGCAGATTTTTTGACCCCTCTTAATGCACTTTTGATCTTAGGTTGTGTAGCCTAGGGCCTTCTGTGGAGATAACTGTCCATGGGGCCTGCTCTCTACGTCTGCGGGGGCGGGGCAGCAACATCAGGACGTCGTGCAGCTGTACTGGAGTAGGTCCCTCCTGAACCCATGGGTGCCTTTCCTTTCCTTCGAACGGCTTCTTCACGCTCCCTTGCTTCAGTCAGCTCCGGATCAGAATCTTCAGTGCCTTCCTCATCATCATCATCCCTCTTAACCCTTCTGCCAGAAATCTCCTCAGCAATTTCCTCCTCATCCTCAGCCCTTTGTTGCACCCTCTCCTTTTTCCCCAAAAGGCACTGGCGCATCTCCTCTCGCACCTCTCGTGGACAGTGGTCACATTGTCTCACCTCTCCTCGTACCCCTGCCAAATATTGCTTGCCTCTGGTAATTCCGCCATACATCTCCCTACCACAATAATTATATTTAACCTTCCTTCTCTTAGCATCAACTAAGGACATGTGGGCCCACCCAGGATCCTCCTGCCCTTGCTGCTCCTATATTTGCTGATGTCTAGGCATGATGCTGCATTAAGACAGTCAAACAAAAACAGTATAGTTGTAAGTACATTAGAAAAATTATGGGTTAATTATCAACCACCTTTGCAAAAAAGTAATTACCCGCATGCTCCCACCTCTCATTCTATAATGAAGCTTAATGTAACTTCAATTGAGCTTAAGCAAATGAAAGTAGACAAAAGCCCCAATTTCTATGGCCTAATTACAGCTTAATCAACAATTAACCCTTAATCACCCTTGCAAAAAAGTAATTACCCGCATGCTCCCACCCCAACATTTTCAATGAAGTTTAATTTAACTTCAATTGAGCCTAAGCAAATCAAAATAGACAAAAGTCCCAATTTCTATGGCCTAATTAGGACTTAATTAGCAATTAACCCTTAATCACCCTTGCAAAAAAGTAATTACCCACATGCTCCCACCCCAAAATATTCAATGAAGTTTAAGTTAACTTCAATTGAGCCTAAGCAAATCAAAATAGACAAAAGCCCCAATTTTTATGACCTAATTAGGGCTTAATTAACAATTAATCCTTAATCACCCTTGCAAAAATATATTTTCATGCATGCTCCCACCCCAAATGCCTCAATGAAGCTTAATTTAAGTTCAATTGAGCATAAGCAAATCAAAATAGACAAAAGCCCCAATTTCTATAAACTGATTAGGGTATAATTAGCAATTAACCCTTAAGGCCTTAATCACCCTTAGAAGAAATTTATTAAGCAAGGCTTGCTCACCCCAAATTTTTAACCCAACCAAAATAACACAACAAAAATAATCAAACCCTAAATTAACCCAATGAGCTTTACCTAAAACAAAATAATCAAAACCCTCTTTGTGTTGGCCCCGACCTCCCTGTGTGCGCAGCAAGGCGAGAGGGAGCCTCCACCTCCAGGCTCCAGCAGGCGCAACAGCAGTAGCTTGCAGCAGCAGCACCAGCAGCACCAGCCGCAACAGGCAGCAGCTTCAGGCGGCAGGCGCAGCAGTGCAGCACAGACTGCACAGCAGCCGCAGGCCCGCAGCAGTGCAAGGCGGCGGCCGGCGGCAGCAGCAGCACAACAGCGGCAGGGGGAGGGGGAGGGTTTCGGCCGAAACTCAGCAGGCAGCAGCGGCTAAGTGGGGTTTCGGGGGAGGACATAAGTGAGGGATCGTGTTTTGGCCGAAACCTTTTAGTTTCGGGCCGAAACCGACGGGTTTCGGGCGAAACCAGTATCGGTTTCGCCCGAAACCGATACCTCACTTACGTTTCGGTCTGCTACAGTAATTAATGGCCGTTTCGTATGTGTTATGGCCGAAACCGATACGTTTCGGCCGAAACGTATCGGTTTCGGCCGAAACCGCCAACCATGTTCAGGCCTTTTGGCTCCTTTTTCATTCTAGGGTATGGCCTATGTATGCTCTCTCGGGCTGCCAACCCATCATGCCTTTCGGCTCATCTCTCCTTCTGGGACTGGCCTCAGCATGCCCTCTCAGGCTGCCAACCCATCCTGCCTTTTGGCTCATCTTATCTTCTTGGGATTGGCCTATGTATGCTCTCTCGGGCTGCCAACGCATCATGCCTTTCGGCTCATCTCTCCTTCTGGGACTGGCCTCAGCAAGCCCTCTCGGGCTGCCAACCCATCCTGCCTTTTAGCTCATCTTATCTTCTTGGGACTGGCCTCAGTACGCCCTCTCGGGCTGCCAACCCATTATGCCTTTCGGCTCATCTTATCTTCCTGGGATTGGTCTCAGTATGTCTTCTCAGGCTGCCAACCCATCATGCCTTTCGGCTCATTTTACTTTTTTGGGATATGGTCTCAGTATGCTCTCTCGGGCTGCCAATCCATCATGCCTTCTGGCACATGTCCCACCGGGTCTGGCCTCAGCATGTCCTCTCGGGCTGCCAACCCACCTACTCGCCTATCGGCTTTCGGGTTTGACTTTCACGTCCCACTAGGGCTGTCAAACCTATCTTTGTCCCATCGGGAATGGCCTCAGTATGCCCTCTCGGGCTGCCAACCCATCTCGCCTATCGGCCTTCGGATTTGACTCTCACGTCCCACTAGGGCTGTCAAATCCACCCTTTTTCTTCTTATGGGTCTGGCCTCTGCATGCTCCTTTCGGGCTGTCGACCCATCTCGCCTCTTGGCTTTAAACTTGACTCATATATCCCACCGGGATCGTCAAGTTTACTCCTTTGTCCCCATAGGCTTGGCCTCTGCATGCCCTCGTCAGGCTGCCAACCCTATTTGCCTATCGGCTCACGGATTTGACTTATACGTCCCACTCGGGCTGTCAAATCCCTTCCTGTCATCGTTGTGGGTTTGGCCTATATATGCTCTTTCGGGCTGCCAACCCATCCCGCCTATCGGCCTCCAGGTTTAACCCGTATGTCCCTTTCGGACTGTTAAACCTTCTCCTTTGTTGTTCCAACCGGGCTTGGCTCGTGCACACCCTTTTCGGGCTGCTAACTCGGTCAACCTTCGGTTTTGGATTTGGCTAATTGCGTCCCATTAGGACAGTCGAATCCACCCATCTTGTCATCACTACACCTTTTGGTCTCACCGGGTTCGGTCTCAGTATGCTCTCTCGGGCTGCCAACTCACTACACCTTTTGGTCTCACCGGGTTCGGTCTCAGTTTATTAAAAAATGCTCTTGTTGGCAGCAAAATTTGCTTTGCAAAAATACCTCCGCTTTTATTTAGTTGAAGCAGAAATGGGCTAACTTGGAGATGGAAGACCCGTCCGGGGTCGGAGGAACCCGTACGGGGTCGCCCTCACCCGGACGGGTCCGCCCGGAGGTGGGCAAACCCGCACGGGGCCGCCCTTGGGCGGGCGGACCCGTCCGGGGTCGCCCGACCCCGGGAGGGACCCACCCGGGGTCCGCGACCCCGGGCAGGTCTTGCCCGGGGGGTCGCGACCTCGGGGAGGTCCCCCCGGGGGTCGCGACCCCGGGCAGGTCCCCCCCGGGAGCGCGCGACCCCGGGGAGGTCCCCCCCGGGGGTCCGCGACCCCGGGCAGGTCCCCGGGGGGGTAGCGACCCCGGGGAGGTTCCCCCCGGAGAGCTGCGACCCCGGGCGGGTTCCCCCTGGGCGTCCGCGACCCCGGGACGGTCCAGGACCGTCCCGGGGACTCTCCACCCCGGGGAGGTTCCTCTCCCGCGCACGCAAATCAAAATATGACCTCCCCGGGGTCATTTTCATCCCGTTGGACCCGTACGGGGTCGAACACTCCCGGGGAGGTTCCCCACTTCTATAAATAGACCCCCAGAGGTCCAAAAGAGAATACTACGACGAAGACACAAGTGACAACCTACGGAAGACACTTGAAGCTTTTGTTCGTTTGTCTTGGCCCGTGTGGGGTAAGTCCCCGGGTCTTGTATTTATGCCCCTACGGGGTATATTTACGTTTATGTCCCTCAGCGGGCTTTGTTTGTAATTATGCCCCTCAGCGGGCCATGTTTGTAAGTCTTTACGTCTCGGGACGACTAAGTCTTGTATTTCTGCCCCCTATAATGGCGAAATTACAAAAATATCTTTCCCGGGATTGTAAAAGAACGAAGTCCTGTAATTTACAGTTATACCCTGCAATCTTTTGTAATTGGGACTACGTCCCTATCTCCCGCTCCAAGGCGGACGTTTGTACAGTCGACAACTCGCCGACAACCCTTGTACTCACATGGAATTATAAAAGCATTCAGCATGTTTTATATGTAACCTCGGGTGGGAAAATTATAAGAAAACCCCCCGACTTTGGAAAATTGTGTATATACCCCTCCTTCGGCCGAATTGACAAATGTGTGCCTTCCATGAAGCCCCTTGTCATTCCTTCAGTCCGGAAGTGTTGTCAGCTCAGTCCAGCACTCGGGTATTATACCAAATCTAGGTTTAGGGTCTGGTAAAATTACCAAAATACCCCCGGGGTCTAGAAAACTTCCCTTGCTTTAAAAATGCCTATGGCTTCCGCATATTTGCGCCTCTATGCCTAAATCTTAGGGTTTTGCTCAGACCTAGCCCTAATCTAGTTGTTTCTATGTGTTGGTGGTAAAATGAGTGGTCATGGAGAGTCTCTCGAGTGAGCTTGCCCTCCACATCAGAACCTCTGTAGAAGTCTTTTGGGACCTCTTTGACAGTTAAACAAAGGTGTTCGGACGTTAGGCCGATGTAAATCAACACTGACTCCGGTCAGTGGGGAAAGGTCCAGCACTCGAACCCAAATCGTCTGATACTATGCGCACCCACGGAACCCTCTCTATGCAGAGGAGTGTTTCTTTTCAAAAAGAACGAAAATCTACCTTTTATCTACGATAAGAGTATTCCTTAGATTTTTTCCGTGTCCAACAGACTGGCACGCCCGGTGGGACATTTCCCGCCTTTCTTCTTTCTGTCGAAGAAAGTCTCTAAAACCTTCTTCAAGGTTCTGATTGCCCCTCTTCCTCTTACAGGACGGGAAGAGGAGGGCGCACCCCTCTCTGTTTAATTGAGAGCTCTTTGTGCATCTGCACGCCATTCCGTTCGTGCTACGCACCACCACCACCAACACTTCAACAGCGATGGCTGCCATTATCTACGGCCCTGAGATCGTCGCCAACCACGCCAAGCTCGGATTCCTGGCGACCCCGCTGGTCTTCGGCGACTTCCCACCTGTCGTCGGCTCGCCCTTCTTCTTGGGCGTGGTACCGGTGGCTGAGGCCAGTTCAGCCAGGCTTCCAACAGCTGTCAAGGGCGTCAAGCCTTCGGCTCCAACAACTGGCCGGGTCAGTCCGGTCAAGAAGACCATCACTGAGGGTGTTAGGCCCTCTGTTGCTTCGACTGGCCGGGTCCGCCCGGTCAAGAAGACAGCTGTCGGAGGTGTCAAGCCTTCGGCCCCTTCAACTGGCCGGGTCAGTCCGGTCGACAAAACAACTATCGGGGGCGTCAGGCCCTCGGCCCCTTCAACTGGCCGGGTCCGTCCGGTCAAGAAGACAACTGTTGGAGGCGCCAGGCCTTCGACTTCAATTGCTGGCCGGGTCAGTCTAGTCCAGAAGCCAACTATTGAAGGAGGCAAGCTCTCCGCCATTCCCGGTCGGGCTCGCCCGGCCAACAAGCCAGCCGTCGGGGGTGCCAGGCCCTCGGCTTCGACAATTGGTCGAGTCTGTTCGGCCAACAAGCTAGCTTCTGAAGGCGTCAGGCCTTCGGTTTCGTCGATTGGTCGGGTTCACCTGGCCAAGAAGTCAATCACTGGGGGTGTCAGACCCTCTGTTGCAACAGCCGGCCGGGTTCGCTCGGTCAACAACGCAACTGTCGGGGGCGTTAGGCCCTTGGCTACATCAACCGGCCGGGTCCATCCGGTCAATTCGCCAACTGTTAAGGGTGTCAAGCCCTTCATCCCAACAACCAGCCGAGTTCCATTGGCTGCTCCGTCAATGGCCGAAGGTGTCAGGCCTTCTGCCCCAGCTGTTGGCCGAGTCTTCTCGGTCAATCAAATCACTGCCGGCGCCGCCCCTGCTCAACGGGGACAACGTCGCCGCCGCAATGGCGCCAAACCTACTGCAGCTACCCTCAGAGGTGCTGTACCTGCTCAACGGGGGCAACGTCGCCGTCGTCAGGAGGACGCCATGCCTACCACGGGCGCCACCACTGCCTCCCCTACTCAATGGGGGCAACGCCGAAGCCGCAAGGGTGCAAGGCCCGAAGCGGCTGTCTCGCGCTCCGGCAAGACTGTGATTGTTGGAGACATCCGCATCCGGCTCGATGGAGGTGAGCCGATTATGCCACGGGATCGTCATGTCCCGACTATCTCTACCTCCAACCGCTTCGAGCCCCTCCGGCAAGTCCGGGAGAAAGGAGCGAAGAAGGAGAAGTCTGCCGTACCTACGGCAACTCCGCGCGTTTTGCAAAGGCCCAGGCCACGAGCTCCCCGTCCAAGGACAGGGGGCAACCCAACTGAGGAGCATCAGCTCCATTTGAAGAAGATCTGGGTCACCAAAGAGGAGGCCCGAATTATAAGGCACGCGAGGGCGGAGGAGCCTTTTCGCATGTCGGATCTTCGACGAGTGCGGAGTCCGACAAGCACTGAGGCCTCAGTTTCTCCGCAATTTACAAATCAGCCCCTACGGGGGCAGAAGCGCCGCGGAGCTGGCAAGAAGGTGCGGCCGACTTCCCCGTGGGCCAGTTCCACGCACACGGAGGAGGATCGCTCACCTCAAGCAGTCACATCCCGAATGTCTGTCTTCGACAGACTTGGGAGGCCGCCCAAGCCGGAGCGACAACCGCCCAAAAAAAAGCGGGTGGTCCAGGTGACCGATGACACTGTCAAAGTGTTCACCTGTCACGTCACCTCCGGCGAAAAACAGCCTGAAGGCACCTCGGGGGAACTCAATCAGCCTCTTCAATATACGAGGAGGTCAAGGTCCGGGTCCCGGGGCCTGGCACAAATTCAACAGGTGCCGGCCGCTGGTACCTCTCAGCCTGAGCCGGCGCGGCAAGAAGAACGCCAGGAAGACGTCCACAGTATTGATGGGGACAGTCACTCCAGGCGCGAAGAAGAGTTGGGGGAGGAACCACGGGCCCCCACGCTGGACGAGCTCCAACGGGAAAACCAAGAGCTCAAGAACCTGCTACAGTCGCTTTTACGCGAAAAGGAGGTTCCTTCCCCGCCTCAGGCGGCACCGGCTGGAGTGGATCAGCATCCTTCTCCCATCCTGGCAGCAGCCAATGCCTCTGTCACCGCTGCAAGACTCCCACTGGCAGTGGACTTCGAAGTCCCGCCGCATGAAGCCAATGCGCGGTCATCTGCTACTCCTGCTGCAGAAAGCCTCATGGAGCAGAAGCAGATGATCGAGCGCATCGTGGAAGCGAAGTTCGCTCAACATGGCGAGGGGGTGGCTATCGTTGATTTGTACAGCGTGCCTTATCCCCTCCATCACCAATTCAAGAAGCTTCCACCAGATTGCCCGAAGGCCCCGAAACTCCAGAAGTTCAACGGGCAGGGCTCTCCGCATGAACACCTGGCCTATTACATGACGGCCATGGGTGAATTAGCCTTGGAAGAGGCATACTTGCTGCGGTATTTTGCCACGTCTTTGACTGGCACCGCCTTCCAATGGTATTCAAGGTTAAAGCCCAATTCAGTATCTGATTGGGCTGATATGCAGAAGAAGTTTGTCGACCGCTTCCAAATGGTCGAACGCAAGGTCTCCCTAGCAGAGCTTTGTTCCCTTCGACAGAAGAAGGGTGAAACAGCATTGGACTTCATCAAGCGATGGAGGGACGTCAGCATGCGCTGCGATAACCCTCCGACGCCTGAAGATGCAATCACTATCTGCCGCAGGGGTCTCTCGGCAGAAGTCAGTGAAAAGCTTCTGGGCTCCAATATCAGAGGCTTCGACCAACTCAACACGGTGGTGGCGGAGATTGAGATGTTCTTCGCTGATCACCCTGTACAAACCTCTACAAAAGGCAAACCCTCCAAAGACCGTCTGGCTAGCGGTAAGGAGGTGAATGCCGTGGACTTCTCCCCGACGAATGGAGATAAAGGGGAAGGAAAGTCCAAAGGGAAAGGCAAGAAGTCTGGTGATAAGACAAATGTGTCTTTCTTAGCGGAGAACATGAAGACGCCTTATTCCTTCAGAAAGGAGCATACTAAGATGCTCTTTGATCTATGTATGAAGGAGCAGCTCGTCACTCTGCCGGACCCGCGGAAGCCCGCGGAGGTGGATAAGACAGATGATCCAACCTATTGTGTGTATCACCGGAGGTTGGGTCACACGGTCGGGGATTGCTATGTTTTCAAGAATATAGCAGAAGAGCTCATTCAAAAGGGCCTGGTAAATATGCTGGGCCATGCAGTCGACCCCACCCCAGCCTCATCCCTGGAGCCGATCGAACCGGTCGGCTAACGTGGTCCATATGGTGGCGATGGCTTCAAGCTCCAATGTCTCCGAAGCCGGGCCCTCAAGTCGACAGCCCAATGGTGGCCCCAGAGCCACTCCTCCTCCATTCCCAGAATGTTTGGCGCTGCGGAGGACTATCCGGAAGGTCCGAGGGGAAGTCCGACAGCTACGACGGGAACAAAGGCGCTTGCTGCAGTTCCTAGAGAACATTGATCAGCAGTTGTCCACCTTCCCTTTTGGCCCATTTGCCAGGGGGTTAGCTCCAGCCCACATACGGGAGGCGGGTGTATCACTCACGGGTCGGGCTCCGCTCAGGGGTTGGCTCTCTGAAGAATCCCCAGATTCATCTGAAGACGTGGAGGACTCACCGGAAGATGTGGAGGCTCCACTTCAAGTCGAGCTCCCAGAGAAGTTATACTCCTTCCCTTGCGAGAAAACTCCCAATATCTTCTTCGCATGTCAACGGGCGGGATTGATTAGCCGTCACCTCTGGAGCAGACGCCAGGCGCTGCTTTTCATTAGGGCTATTGCCCATATCATGAAGTTGTTGGCCCTGTTATCCACAACTGTGAGCCATTCAAGGACCTCGCCGAAGACTTAATCAGGCGAGGGAAGGTGGATATGGGCGAATTTCTAGTCGACCCACCGCAGCCGCATGCACGAAGGAGTCTTCACTGCTCCGTCAACGTCATTCACGCTACAGCAGCCTTCCAGTTCCCCGAGCCGCAGGAGGAGGGAGTTAGTTCCCAGGGAGCCAGTTCCCAATCGCCCAAGTCCACACTCCTCTCACCAGTGTTCTTTCCCCAAGGAGGACACTGAGAAGATTTTTGATAAACTTCTGGAGGATGGCTGGGTGCTGACACATGAGCCATCGTCTTATTACAATGAGACGGCCAAGATACACCCCCGCTATTGCAAGTATCATGCAAGGGTGTCTCACCCCACTCGGCAATGCCCAGAGGTTCAAGACTTCATTGAAGCCCTCATCCAGAGAGGGGTTGTCGATCATCAGGGGAATTCCATGACAAGGTTACGCCTTGCAGAGGCCGCCAGGGAGACACTCCAGCAGGCCCGGCGAGAAACTGAAGCTTTCTCCCGATTAGTCCGGCCAAGTGAGCCTACGGAAAATGATGAATTCCCATTACTCACTAAAGGCAAGGCCACGGCCACCTATAAAGGGCCTAAGGTCCAGAACCCAAGAAGCCAAGCTGCGGGAGAGAGTTCCAAGGTCCGTCCCAGGTCGAATCAGCCCGGCATCGTCCTAAGAGAGAACTCTCGGCCAGACAACAAAGGCAAAGCCAAGGCGTCAGAGCCTTCAGCCAAAGCTCCTGCCAAGTCAGCAAGGCCATTAGTCGGGGAAAGGACTCAACCCCTTGAGCCCGCAAAGATCCTGGCTAAGGCCTCTGTCAGCTCAGCAAGGCCGCCAATTGTAGAAAGGCCTCAGCAGCTCAAGCAAGCCAACCCACCAGACCAAACAAAGTCGGTGGAACTACAAAGCTCCCAGAGGCCCTACTGTGGACTGGCAGAGTTCCAGGAGTTGCCTCCTGAAATAATTGCTCAGGCAATCAATGCCACCTTCCAAGCTCAGCCGGAGGAGGTCAATTGGACCAAGATTGCCCCCAGAAAAAGTCGTGGCACTAAGGTTCCTAAGGAGCCAGCCCAGAGCAAGAAGCAAAATTCTGGGGGCAAGCGAGTCCCACTGCCGAAGCAAACTCCTCTCTCTTCTCAAGAGGCAACACGCCAAAAGAAGCAGGAGAAGAATCGCAGGAAGAACTTGAAGAGGAGGTTGAAGAAGCAAGCCGAGCAAGCCGCTGCTATGGAGGCTCCTAAGGAGCTAACTCCTCTACAAAGACTTCAAAAGCTCATAGATGAGCTGGAGGAGTACACTCCCCCTCATCCCACCAAGGTCGTCACTCTAGACGAATATATTCCCTGGGACAAGCTTGGGCGCAAAGCTCGTCTTCTACAATGGCTCCGAGAAATGGTTCACCGTCTTGAAGAAGGTGAAGACTTCCCAATCCCGGAGGAGCTCCTTATTCTACAAAGATGAGGAGCTCACTGTCGAGATGCTCGAGGAAATGCTGCAAGAGCTCTCTTGCAACATGGTGGCGATTCCGCCACCCGACAATATTTATTGTCCCACGGCTGATAGCGCTGGAGGCCAGGCGCCTATGGCGACATATCGGCGCCGCTCGGCGAGAAATGGCCGGGGACGTGGCCGAGGTCGTGGCCGAGGACGTGGACGTGAAGGTCTCCCGACTCTTGACCGGGTCATAATATTCAGAGGGGAGAAGCCGGGTCCTGTCCCAGAAACTCAAGTTCGGGGAATCCCTTTCATCCTCAGCCCCTCAGAGGGTTCAGGCCCCACTTCAACGGCTAAGCCGGGTGGTGTCCCTTTCACAATCACCTCCTCCGATGAAGAAGAGGAGCCAGCCAAGTCGCCAAAGCGCGAGGAGGCGTCAGAGCAAGCCGGCCCCTCCAACAGGGTCGAGCCCGTAAGTCCAGCAGGTCCTTCTAATGAAGACCAGCATGAAGAACCTTTGCCACCTCCAGAAGAGTCTTTGGCTCCGCTATTCCAGGAAGATGCGGAAGGCCAGAATACGGAGGAGCGCCCTCCTAAACGGGAGAAGTCTCGCCAGGTGCCGAAGGCTTTGGCAGAAATCATTCCGCCATTTGACAAGACCCGTGCCAGGGCAGACCGCAAAATCTTTCATCATATGAAGCGGTTCCCAACAAATGTCACCATTTGGGAAGCCATTGCCTGGAGCAAAGACCTCAGAGAGGCTCTTGTCAAGATACTTCAAGATCCAGAGGCGTATGAAGCCCATGTTGCAGAGTTGCAAGCTCAAGCATATGAAGCACTCACAGCAAACATCACCTTCACGGACAAAGACATGTTGATGTCCTCTCCGTATCATAATCGCCCCTTATATATGAAAGGGACGATTAATGGACATGATGTGAATCGCATCCTGGTAGATGCCGGAGCAGCTGTCAACATCATGCCTCTGAAGACTTTCAAGTCTCTATACTTGGCACCTTATTTGCAAAAGGTGACTGATGTCAAGATCTCGAGATTCAATCAGGGTTCCGAGGAGGCGCTTGGTCGGGTTGTTGTCAAACTAGTTTTGGGCGATTTCGTCACCCAAGCGACATTCTATATCATCGACTCCGACACATCTTACAAGATGCTGCTTGGAAGACCTTGGCTTCATGAGAATTGGGTCGTTCCTTCAACGTTGCATCAATGCATTAAATATGCCAAGGAAGGGGAGCAACATACGGTCTTCGCAGATCAAGCCCCATTCCACCCCAATGAGTGCCATCTGGCCGATGCTTCGCTATATTTTGGGAAGCCCACTTTAACAATCCCCGAGCCTATAAAGAACAAGGGGAAGCAAAAAGTGGACCTTGAAGTCGAAGAAGGGCAGCTCTTCACTGTTAACCAAGACATGGTAAAGCTGCACAGGCTGAGCCTCAGTGCCGCCTCCAAGCCGACCCAACCAGAAAGGCGGAGTATGGACTTTGAAGCCAACCTTATCAGCCGGGTCATTGATGGGAGTATCTCCTTACCGCCTAAGTGCCTTCAACTCGTGTCCCAATGGGAAGAACAGGAGGTGGAACAGTTGAAGACCTTTACAGTCTCCTATCAACGGAGAAGGAGACGCAACAAGGGCAAGGAGGTCAAACCGATCATCTTTTACAAAGGTGATTTAGTCCCACCGTGTCCTCCTAAAGATGACTTCGGCTGGGATACTCCCGCCGATGTGGTGCCAGAGCCAGTCCAGGAGATGGACGATATGCCAGAGTATATCAAGGAGATGTGTAAAAAGCAACACATCCCGCAAACTCTGGACTCTGCTCGAGCGGCATATTTTCATCAGCTATGGAACCCTCCGCAAGTCCGCGGGCAACCTCCCTTCTCCCGCAAAGATACAAGGGGCCTTGGCTATGACCAGGAAAAGGACTTCGAGGTTCACTTTGCAGTCAACACCATAGGACTGTTACCTCTCCCTAATGGGCAAGCTGAAGCTGAGCCTAAGGTTGATGACTCTGTGAGGGAGTCCGCTGATGTGTCTACGACACCATCACCTTCATCAGGAGTCGACAATGACCACCCCTCAGAGGAAGGAGCAGCTCAGCCTGCTAACCATCAGCAAGATGAAGCAAGCCCTTCGGCTTCAAGCCACGAGCAAAAGTGCTTCGAAGAATTTGATGTCTATGAAGCCAACACTGATGACGAGGGAGACTTCGTCGACCTCCAACCAGCTCCACCGGAGCTTGAAGACGGTGGTCAAGCAACTGTGGACGAGTTGATCGAAATCAATCTTGGAAGCAAAAGTGACTATCGTCCCACCTTCATAAGTGCTCTCCTCAGTGAGGAAGAAAGGCAGTCGTATCGACAGCTTTTAGAAGAGTTCAGGGATTGTTTCGCCTGGACTTATAAAGAAATGCCCGGGCTCGACCCTTCTGTGGCTGAACATGAGCTGGCAATACTTTCAACAGTCAAGCCAGTCAAGCAAGTCCAAAGGCGTATGCGCCACGAGTTGGAGCTGAAGGTCAATGCTGAGGTTGACAAAATGCTCAATGTGGACTTCATAGAGCCTCGCATGTACCCTGTGTAGCTCGCTAACATAGTCCCTGTCAAGAAGAAGAACGGCCAAGTCCGAGTCTGCATCGACTTCAGGGATTTGAATAAGGCATGCCCAAAGGACGACTTCCCTGTCCCAATCACTGAGACAATGGTTGATATGACCACTGGTCACGAAGCCTTGTCTTTCATGGACGGGTCGTCGGGCTATAATCAAATCCGCATGGCCGTCAAAGACAAAGACCATACGGCTTTCCGGTCTCCTAAGGGGATCTTCAACTACAAAAGGATGCCGTTCGGTCTGAAGAATGCCGGCGCAACCTATCAAAGGGCAATGACCAAGATCTTCGACGAGATGCTACATGACCTTGTCGAATGCTATGTTGATGATCTGGTCGTCAAGACAAAGAAGCGGGAGGATCACTTAGCTGACCTGCGTCGAGTCTTTGAAAGGCTCCGACAATTCCAGCTCAAGATGAACCCGATGAAGTTCGCCTTCGGCGTCTCCAGTGGCAAGTTCCTTGGCTTCATTGTCAGGTATCGAGGCATAGAAATCGACCCTG
Organism: Amorphophallus konjac; assembly: GCA_022559845.1. Lineage (NCBI taxonomy): Eukaryota > Viridiplantae > Streptophyta > Magnoliopsida > Alismatales > Araceae > Amorphophallus > Amorphophallus konjac. The sequence goes on along the minus strand of CM040117.1, from coordinate 14,547,149 downwards.
ACAAAATAAAGGCTATAAGAGGACTACCTCCGCCCAAGAATTTGACAGAGCTCAGATCTCTTCAGGGGAGACTTGCCTATATTAGGCGGTTTATTTCAAACCTCTCAGGAAGATGCCTACCTTTCGGCAGATTGATGAAGAAAGGAGCACCCTTCATATGGGACGAAGACTGTCAGAAGGCCTTCGAGCAAATCAAGGAGTATCTGCTGACTCCTCCAGTCTTAGGGGCACCCGTCAGAGGGAAACCCCTTATCTTGTATATTGCTGCCATGGATGCCTCTTTGGGAGCTCTCCTAGCCCAGATCAATGAAGAGGGCAAGGAGCAGCCACTGTATTACCTCAGCCGAAAACTGATCGGGCCTGAGCATCGGTACGCTCCCATGGAAAAGATGTGCCTAGCTCTGGTGTTTGCTGTCAAGAAGCTGAGGCACTATCTCCTAGCCCATCGGGTGGAGCTCATTTCAAAATGCAACCCACTCAAATTTCTGTTATGCCAGCCTGTCCTCTCTGGTAGACTCGGCAAATGGGCACTTATCCTCATGGAGTTCGACATCACCTTCGTCCCACGCAAGGCGATCAAAGGACAAGGAATGGCGGAGTTCTTAGCAGCGCACCCTGTGCCAGAAGATTCGCCACTCAACTTTGAGCTACCCGACGAAGAGGTGTTAGTGCCTTCTCAAGAAATCGGGGAGCATTCTGAAAAAGTCCCACCACAGATGGAGTCAGGTGTCCTCACTCTTGACCTCCCATATTGGGAGTTATATTTTGATGGTGCCTCTCGGACAATCAAAAGAGCTGGCGGCCTTACGGACTATGTCTCGGGTGCGGGGGTAGTCTTTGTGTCTCCACAAGGCGGTATCCTCCACAACTCTTGTGCTCTCATGAAGTCGCTGACTAATAATGAGGCAGAGTATGAAACACTAATTATTGGGCTTCAACTGGCACTGGAGATAGATATCAAGTGTATCAAAGTGTACGGGGATTCTCAGCTCGTCATCCGACAAGTACTGGGCGTCTATGATGTCCGTAAAAAGGAGCTCGTCCCCTACCATGCAGCCGTCATGAGGCTCAAGAAAATTTTTTATCTATTTGAAATAGGCCATGTCCCCAGAGGCAGCAACTCTCAGGCTGATGCTCTTGCAAAGTTGGCAGCAGCCCTAAAACTCCCGCCTGAGGGAGAATTGAATATTACAGTCAGACACCGGAGGCTCATGCCAAGTGTGCTCGACGAAGAATCCGGCCTCACTGTGTATGAGGTCGACAACATTCAAGAGGAGATTGTTCCCGAAGAAGAAGATTGGCGCGAGCCGATCATAAAGATGAAGAACGGCTGGCTCCCTCCCGAGCGGGCTCAGAGGGTGCAACTGCTACGCAGGGCGACATCCTACCAGCTGATTGACGATCTGCTCTTCAGGCTCGTCCATGAAAAGGACCGATCGGTCCTCCTCCGTTGTCTTTCATCCAAGGAGGCCAAGACTGTCATGCATGAGGTTCACTCCGGATTATGTCGAGCTCACCAGGCAGGAGCTAAGATGAAAAATAGCATCAAGCTCAAAGGGTTTTACTGGCCAACCATGTACGAAGATTGCAATCAATTCGCTCGTACATGTCACCAATGCCAAGCATTCGGCCCAGTCCCTCGACGGCCACCTAACCCGCTCCATCCAACAGCGCCTACTTGGCCGTTTGCAGAGTGGGGTATGGATATTGTGGGACCATTCCCACCATCGTCCCAGGGGCACAAGTTCATACTCGCTGCCACCGATTACTTCTCCAGATGGGCGGAAGCCGTTCCACTACGGGAAGTTACAGGGGAGATAGTTGCTCGTTTTGTGCGGCACTATATCATATACAGATTCGGCACCCCCAGTCGGATTATATCCGACAATGGCACGCCGTTCAAGACAAGACTATTTATGCTCTGGCGGCCAAGTTCCATATTGACTGGAGGACGTCATCAATATACAATCCCCAAGCCAACGGGTTGGCCGAGGCCTTCAACAAAACCCTCTGCAAGCTGCTGTCCAAGATAGTAGGTGGCCGCAAACGGGATTGGGGCAAGAAGGTCCACGAAGCCCTATGGGCCTACCGGACTATTTACAAAACCCCCACGGGTTGCTCCCCATTCTCCCTGGTCTATGGAGCTGAAGCGGTGGTCCCTGTGGAGATCGAGCTAGCATCTTACCGCGTTGCTGTGCACGCCGGATTGCCAGGCCAAGACCAATCTGAAATTGAAAGAAGGCTTGAGGAATTGTCCAACCTTGAAGGTCAAAGACTTAAAGCCTACAAACACCTGCAAGTGTATCAAGCCCGCATGACACGTGCCTATGATAAGCTGGTCAAGCAACGGGCGTTCAAGAAAGGTGACCTTGTCATGGTCAAAGAAAAGGAGGTTCTCGCGGGAAGATCCAGCGGCAAACTCCAGCCCAATTGGTGTGGGCCTTACGTCATCCAGAAGGTCTACGAAGGAGGGGCCTATACGGTCCTTGACCACAAGGGAGACAATCCCTTCCCTCCTCTCAACGGCAAGCATATGAAGCTCTACCATGCGCCACCGCAGGAGTTTCTGCAGCAGTCCTCATAGGACAATACCTCTCCTCAGTGAAGGTTCAAAAAAACAAAAAAAATAAAAAAAAAGAAAAGGGGTTAAAAATACTGATACCCCGGCGGACTCAGTCAGCCTTTAACGGTTGGCTGAGGGTAAAAAGGCCACAGACCCGGTCGAGGTGAAAACTCGAAAGGGCGCCTCGGGCAAAAATGGGCAACCCCTCGGTGTGAAAACCCGAAAGGGCGCACCGGAAAAAGCTAAAGGAGGCCAGCCTCGGCGAAAACCCGAAAGGGCGGTGAGGTTGGTAATGTGAAAACAAAATCCTCTCTCTGTCTATTCTATGGGTGGCTCTAAGTCAATGCCTCCACCCCATCTCAAAAAAAAAAAATCATATAGATGCCATGGCTACGTCTTACATGTCGTCCTATGACACCTAGTCCCACTGGCATTCTGACGGTGTCATACTTTGTCCCATCGGGCTCGGCCTCTGCATGCCTCTCCCGGGCTACCGACCCATTCTGTCTATTGGCTGTCGGGTTCAACTCACGTGTCTCTTCTGAGCAGTTAAACCCGCTTACTCTCTTGTCCCACTGGGACTGGCCTCAGTATGCTCTCTCGGGCAGCCAACCCTTCATGCCTTTCGGCTCATCTAACCTCCTTGGGATTGGTCTCAGCACGCCCTCTCGGGCTGCCAACCCATCATGCCTTTCGGCTCATCTTCTCTTCTTGGGATCTGGTCTCAGTATGCTCTCTCGGGCTACCAATCCATCGTGTCTTCTGGCACATGTCCCATCGGGAATGGCCTCAGTATGCTCTCTCGGGCTGCCAACCTATCTCGCCTTTCGGCCTTCGGATTTGACTCTCACGTCCCACTAGGGCTGTCAAGTCCGCCCTGTTTCTTCTTCTGGGTCTGGCCTCTGCATGCCCCTTTCGGGCTGTCAACCCATCTCGCCTCTTGACTTTGGGCTTGACTCATATACCCCACCGGGATCGTCAAGTGTACTCCTTTGTCCCCACGGGCTTGGCCTCAGCATGCCCTCTCAGGCTGCCAACCCTATTTGCCTATCGGCTCACGGATTTGACTTATACGTCCCACCTGGGCTGTCGAATCCCTTCCTTTCATCGCTTCGGGTCTAGCCTATGTATGCTCTTTCGGGCTGCCAACCCATCCCGCCTATCGGCCTCCAGGTTTAACCCTCATGTCCCTTTTGGACTGTTAAACCAACTCCTTTGTTGTTCCAACCGGGCTTGGCATATGCACACCCTTTTTGGGTTGCTAACTCGGTCAACCTTCGGTTTTGGATTTGGCTAATTGCGTCCCATTAGGACAGTCGAATCCACCCATCTTGTCATACTGGACTTGGCTTCAGTATGCTCTCTCGGGCTGCCAACCCATTACACCTTTTGATCTCACCGGGTTTGGCCTCAGTATGCTCTCTCGGGCTGCCAACCCATTACGCCTTTCAGCTCGTTTCTATTCTCTCGGGTTCGATCTCAGTACGCCCTCTCAGGCTACCAACCCGTTTCGCCTTTCGGCTCACAGATTTGATTCATTCGTCCCACCCGGACAATCAAATCTACCCACTTGTCCCACATCTGCGGCACACACGTCCCTACGGGAGTGCCACCTTTTCCTCGCCTTTTGGCATTATAGGACAAAAAAAAAAGAAAGAAAAAACGGGGTTAAAAATATTGAGACCCCAGCGGACTTGGTTGTTTCTGTTAGAAGAGCAATCAAGGGCAAAAAAGGCTTTAACCCGGCTAAGGTGAAAACCCGAAAGGGCGCCTTAGGCAAAAATGGGTACCCCTCAGTGTGAAAACCCGAAAGGGCGCACTGGAAAAAGCTAAAGGGGGCCAGTCCTGGCGAAAACTCGAAAGGGCGGTAGGGCTGGTAAAGTAAAAAAAAAAAAAGAAGAAAAGGCTTATCAAGCACTAGACTCGCTCCTCCTCAGCTCGGCAAGGCGAGTCTTACTCTGAAGAGCTTCCTCATGGAGCCCCTCAAGCCTATGGTAGAATCTACATCGGCAAGACTGCACTACTCTTCGGTCCCCTGGACCTCTCACAAAAGTGCCTCCACACTCTGGGAGGCCATCTGCTCGCGCTCGTAAGTGGCCTTGACTTGGGCGCCCACCTCAGCCTGGGCTCTCCTAAGTCTACAAAGTTGCTCCTCCTCTTGCTGAATCGTCAGCTGAGTCCTCCGCCTCCGCTTTCTAAATAGCGCGAAGGTGGACAAACTCCTCCCATAAAGACGCAAGCTCAGTCATCCAGGCATCCCGAGGGAGAACAAATGCATGCATCTGGCAATGCTACACCAAGTTGAGGACTATTCGGCCACTCCATCCCAAGGGTCAGAAAACTCTGAAGCAGCTTTGAAGCCTCACTAGCTGAAGCTAAAGCAAAGAAAGGAGTTGTCTCAGCCCGTGTACGGCCGACATCTATCCAGACCAACATGCCCTAAGGGCTGGTCTACATCAACCTTGGCTATCACAAGTCAGCAATTAGCCACCTTCTACATTCGGCGACATACCTCAGCGGTCAGCCGACACATCAACATGTTTGGCTACACCTCAGATGTTAGTCGGCACACTTTTGCGACACCTTAGCAGTTAGCCAGCTTTAACTTGCGGCTACACACCTCAGCGGTTAGCCGACACGTCTTCAGTGGCATCTTAGTGGTCAGCCAGCACCATGACTTTTGGCCAAACGCACCCCCAAGGGTCGGCCAGTGTCAGTCTCCAGCTATCACAGCTCAATAGTCAATCAACGACGACTCAGATGGATGCGCCTCTTCGAGATAGGCCTACATCAACTTCGGGCTAACAAGTCTCTCATAAGCAGGCCCCCATCAACTTTAGGCCAACAAGGCTCTCAGAAGCAGGCCTACATCAACTCGGGCCAACAAGTCTCTCAGAAGCAGGCCCCCATCAACTCTAGGCCAACAAGGCTCTCAGAAGCAGGCCTACATCAACTCGGGCCAACAAGTCTCTCAGAAGCAGGCCCCCATCAACTTCAGGCTAACAAGTCTCTCAGAAGCAAGCCCCCATCAACTCTAGGCCAACAAGTCTCTCAGAAGCAGGCCTACGTCAACTCCGGGACAACAAGCCTCTCCGAGGCAAGCCAGCATCAACCCTCAGCTTTCTGGAAAGCAATGAAGCAGTAAGGTGCAGCTCTACAGAGGGCACGGACCGTCCGCCTCCGCCCCGGCTTTGACGAACGTTCCGTGGGGGGCATTTGTTGGCAGCAAATTTTGCTTTGCAAAAATACCTCCGCTTTTATTTAGTTGAAGCAGAAATGGGCTAACTTGGAGATGGAAGACCCGTACGGGGTCGGAGGAACCCGTCCGGGGTCGGAGGGACCCGTACGGGGTCGCCCTCACCCGGACGGGTCCGCCCGGAGGTGGGCAAACCCGCACGGGGCCGCCCTTGGGCGGGCGGACCCGTCCGGGGTCGCCCGACCCCGGGAGGGACCCACCCGGGGTCCGCGACCCCGGGCAGGTCCTGCCCGGGGGGTCGCGACCCCGGGGAGGTCCCCCCGGGGGGTCGCGACCCCGGGCAGGTCCCCCGGGGGGGTCGCGACCCCGGGGAGGTTCCCCCCGGAGAGCTGCGACCCCGGGCGGGTTCCCCCCGGGCGTCCGCGACCCCGGGACGGTCCAGGACCGTCCCGGGGACTCTCCACCCCGGGGAGGTTCCTCTCCCGCGCACGCAAATCAAAATATGACCTCCCCGGGGTCATTTTCATCCCGTTGGACCCGTACGGGGTCGAGCACTCCCGGGGAGGTTCCCCACTTCTATAAATAGACCCCCAGAGGTCCAAAAGAGAATACTACGACGAAGACACAAGTGACAACCTACGGAAGACACTTGAAGCTTTTGTTCGTTTGTCTTGGCCCGTGTGGGGTAAGTCCCCGGGTCTTGTATTTATGCCCCTACGGGGTATATTTACGTTTATGCCCCTCAGCGGGCTTTGTTTGTAATTATACCCCTCAGCGGGCCATGTTTGTAAGTCTTTACGTCTCGGGACGACTAAGTCTTGTATTTCTGCCCCCTATAATGGCGAAATTACAAAAATATCCTTCCCGGGATTGTAAAAGACCGAAGTCCTGTAATTTGCAGTTATACCCTGCAATCTTTTGTAATTGGGACTACGTCCCTATCTCCCGCTCCAAGGCGGACGTTTGTACAGTCGACAACTCACCGACAACCCTTGTACTCACATGGAATTATAAAAGCATTCAACATGTTTTATATGTAACCTCGGGTGGGAAAATTATAAGAAAACCCCCCGACTTTGGAAAATTGTGTATATATCCCTCCTTCGGCCGAATTGACAAATGTGTGCCTTCCATGAAGCCCCTTGTCATTCCTTCAGTCCGGAAGTGTTGTCAGCTCAGTCCAGCACTCGGGTATTATACCAAATCTAGGTCTAGGGTCTGGTAAAATTACCAAAATACCCCCGGGGTCTAGAAAACTTCCCTTGCTTTAAAAATGCCTATGGCTTCCGCATATTTGCGCCTCTATGCCTAAATCTTAGGGTTTTGCTCAGACCTAGCCCTAATCTAGTTGTTTCTATGTGTTGGTGGTAAAATGAGTGGTCATGGAGAGTCTCTCGAGTGAGCTTGCCCTCCACATCAGAACCTCTGTAGAAGTCTTTTGGGACCTCTTTGACAGTTAAACAAAGGTGTTCGGACGTTAGGCCGATGTAAATCAACACTGACTCCGGTCAGTGGGGAAAGGTCCAGCACTCGAACCCAAATCGTCTGATACTATGCGCACCCACGGAACCCTCTCTATGCAGAGGAGTGTTTCTTTTCAAAAAGAACGAAAACCTACCTTTTATCTACGATAAGAGTATTCCTTAGATTTTTTCCGTGTCCAACAGCTCTCTCGGGCTGCCAACCCATTACGCCTTTCGGCTCGTTTCTATCATCTTGGGTTCGGTCTCAGTACGCCCTCTCAGGCTACCAACCCGTTTCGCCTTTCGGCTCACAGATTTGATTCATTCGTCCCACCCGGACAATCAAATCTACCCACTTGTCCCACCTCTGCGGCACACGTCCCTACGGGAGTGTCACTTTCTCCTTGCCTTTTGGCATTATAGGACCAAAAAAAGAACGGGGTTAAAAATATTGAGGCCCTAGCGGACTTGGTTGTTTCTGTTAGGGGAGCAATCAAGGGCAAAAAGGCTTTAACCCGGCTAAGGGAAAACCCGAAAGGGCGCCTTAGGCAAAAATGGGTACCCGTCAGTGTGAAAACCCGCAAGGGCGCACTGGAAAAAGCTATAGGGAGCCAGTCCTGGCGAAAACCCGAAAGGGCGGTAAGGCTGGTAAAGTGAAAAAAAAGAAAAAAAAGAAAAGGCTTATCAAGTCTCAGACTCGCTCTTCCTCAGCTCAGCAAGGCGAGTCTCACTCTGAAGAGCTTCCTCCTGGAGCCTCTCAAGCCTATGGCAGAATCTACATCGGCACGCGCAAGACTGCACTCCTTCTCGGTCCCCCGGACCTCTCACAAAAGCCCCTCCACTCTGTGGGAGGCCATCTGCTCGCGCTCGTAAGTGGCCTTGACTTGGGCGCCCACCTCAGCCTGGGCTCTCTGAAGTCTGCAAAGTTGCTCCTCCTGCTGAATGTTCAGCTGAGTCCCCCGCCTCCTCTCCTAAATGGCGCGAAAGCGGGCGAACTCCTCCCATAAAGACGCAAGCTCAGTCATCCAGGCGTCCTGAGGGAGACCAAATGCATGCATCTGGCAATGCTACACCGAGTTGAGGACCGTTCGGCCACTCCATCCTTAGGGCCAGGAAACTCTGAAGCAGCTTTGAAGCTTCATTAGCTGAAGCTAAAACAAAGAAAGGAGTTGCCTCAACCCGGGTACGGCCGACATCTACCCAGACCAACGTGCCCTAAAGGCTGGTCTACATCAACCTTGGCTATCACAAGTCAACAGTTAGCCACCTTCAACATTCGGCGACATACCTCAGCGGTCAGCCGACACATCAACATGTTCGGCTACACCTCAGATGTTAGCCGGCACATCTTTGGCGACACCTCAGCAGTTAGCCAGCTTTAACTTGCGGATACACACCTCAGCGGTTAGCCGACACGTCTTCAATGGCATCTCGGTGGTCAACCAGCATCACGACTTTTGGCCAACGCACCCCCAAGGGTCGGCCAATGTTGATTTCCAGCTATCACAACTCAATAGTCAATCAACGACGACTCAGATGGATGCGCCTCTTCGAGACAGGCTGTAGCACCCTTTAAAAAAAAATGAAAAAAAAATTATTATTATTAATATTTGCCACAAAAAAAAATTTAAATAAACTCTTTAGGAAGTTTATGTAAGAAGTGGAAACGAAGTTATCATATGTAAAGATTAATACCTTAAACTATTTTGAGCAGATTTGAACTGCAGAGTCGACCCTGCCAGTTCACCGCGTTGACGCAGTACTGTTCATCGCGTTGACGCGATGAACTGATGAGTCAACCCTGTGAACTGGAAATGAACTGATGAGTCGACCCTGCCAGTTCACCGCGTTGACGCAGTACTGTTCATCGCGTTGACGCAGTACTGTTCACATGAACTGATGAGTCGACCCTGCTTGTTGGAAGGGTTGACGCAGTACTGTTCACATAAACTGATGAGTCGACCCTCCCAGTTGGAAGGGTTGACGCAGTACTGTTCACATGAACTGATGAGTCGACCCTGCCTGTTGGAAGGGTTGACGCAGTACTGTTCACATGAACTGATGAGTCGACCCTGTCTGTTGGAAGGGTTGACGCAGTACTGTTCACATGAACTGATGAGTCGACCCTGTTATGTTATGTAAAGGTTATTCACTTAACAAGTGGCTTCCTAGTGTAGTTGGTTAAGTGACTTGCCTTCCAACCCAATGACCAGGGTTCAAATCCTAGCATCCACCATGTATCTACCCTTTTTGCCAAATAATTATATGTTATAAGCTAATCTTGCACTTATGAATTGGGCCATGGGTTATATGTCCAAACAATTGTCTCTTATCTCTCCAGCCTATCTCTTATCTCTCCAGCCTGTGCAAGCTGTAAAGACTCATTATTTCTGATCTTGTCCCCTATCCGTTCATACTAGACCCTATAACATCCCCTTTTGCTACCCCATTCCCATTCTAGCTTAGCTAAAGGTTGGAGCAAAGCTCTGCTAGAAGGGGTCTGCTGCTACGAACTTCACAGAGGTAGGTGTTCTCAACTTTTAACTAAATTAGTAGCTAATCTAGGATGATTAGTCTAGGCCTTTAGTATTAGGCTCATTTCCATGCGATGTTTAGTGTTTATAAAGCATGTGTTGGCTTAAATCTAGGATGATTAGCATATATTAACTTCATACCTAAGATAATTAGCATGTATTAACTTTATACCTAGAATAATTAGCAAGTATTAGCAAGTATTAGTGTCATATCTAGGATGATTAACATGTGTTGGCTTAAATCTGAAATGATTAGCATGTATTAGCCTTATACCGAAAATAATTAGCAAGTATTAGCAAGCATTAGTCTCATATCTAGAATGATTAACATGTATTGGCTTAAATCTAGGATGATTAGCATATATTAACTTCATACCTAAGATAATTAGCATGTATCAACTTTATACCCAGAAGAATTAGCAAGTATTAGTATCATATCTAGAATGATTAACATATGTTGGCTTAAATCTGAGATGATTAGCATGTAGTAGCTAGTATCTATATTTGATATAGTTCATGCTTTAGTAAAGGGCCTGTCATTATGTCAATTTCTGTGAAACTAAAACCTGAAATAGTGAAAGAAGAAATTGTAGTCAAGAGGATGAAAAATGTGGAAAAGAGACCAAGTTGAAAGAGGCCAAGTTGAAAAGAGACCAAGTTGAAAAAGACCAAGAAATTATATTAAAAATAGGGGGGGTTCTAAGAAGGAGAATAACGAAGAATCTAGAGAGAATGAGAGTACATGATAGAAGAGAAAATCGTAGATTGGAATGTTAGAAAGAAGTTTTATGAAGAGTGCAGAGAGAGAAAATGAGAGGAAGAAGGTGAAAAATGTGAAAAACCGAGATCTATAGGCATATGTGAACAGTTACTGAGTAAAAAAAACAGAACCTTAGAAAATTAATTATAACTTAAAAACTAAGAAGAATTGGAGGTCATGGTAGAAGAATAAAATCTACATCTATAAGAGAAGAAGAACTTTTGTGAAGAACTCAGAGTGAAAAGAGGATTGAAAGGGCATGAAAACTGGGAAACAAAAGAAAGTATCGACCCTGCCAGTTCATCGCGTTGACGCGATGAACTGATGAGTCGACCCTGCCAGTTCATCGCGTTGACGCGATGAACTGATGAGTCGACCCTGCCTGTTGACAGGGTCGACCCTGTCTGTTCACTGCGTTGACGCTGTGAACTGATGGGTTGACGCGATGAACTGATGAGTTGACGCGATGGACTATTGAGTCGACCCAGCTAGCTCATTACGTTAACGTGATCATTAGGCTTTCACTTTTGCCATCTCCACTGACAGATGGCAGCCGGAGAGGTGATTTTAACTCCTGATAAGGTCCTCTGAACCCTGTATAATTCCCAGGAAGGGCATCCCACAGTGAGGGTGTCATTTCCAAAATTGTCAGGTGGCCTATAAGGCACCTCTCTTATCTAGTTTTTCCGTGTATCAAACGTTACTGGTTTCCACTCCTAGTTCATCCCTACACATCAATGCGCCCTTGGATTCCATTCCATAATTCCACCTTATATATCATACTGGTCAAACCTTGAAATTCCATATTGGCTATAAATGAGAGTGGATGTCAACATACATGATGAATGCTGTGCATATAGGGCCCGGTCTGGTCCTGGGGGGAGCACCCGAAGGTACTTGTGCCCATGGGAGTTTATTGACCACGGTGTTTGGCATTGCACCGAAGTACTTGCTTGCTAGACTTTAGACATTCCACTCATTCTCATGATATTACTTGATTGATTGACTTGAGACCCGCAAAAGGGTAAAAGTGCTTACTTGAATGCATTATAAATAGCCAATTCCAGTTATACATACTTGAAACTACTTTGCTTACTATTGCTAGCTTGAATAACATGTTTCTACTCAGTTACTAGCTTGAATAACATGTTGCTATTCAGTTATCACTGACTTGACATCATTTACTATCACTTGCCACTGCTGCTTGAAATTGTGAAATCTATACTCTCACTTTCTACTCCCGTCGATTTTACAATTCTTTGATATCTATCTGTCTGCATGCATAGTTTACGTACATTAAATGAATGTGTAATTCACTTAAAGCATGTTAAAATTTGAGATGTAAATCCTACTGAGCGATTCGCTCATCTAGTTGTTTTCTAACCTTTCCAGGAAATTCAGATATCAGCCAGAACTCGGGAGGGAATGAGTCGGAGTGATGAGTGTAAAAATAGAGTTATCTTGTAAATTGTGCTTGTATAAATAGTGTTATTGTAATTTCATTTATGTCAGTCATATCAAGTTATGTCAGACGTCAGCTGTATTAGTCCAATAATTGTAATAAGGGCTTGAAGCCTAGTAGTTGGACTTGGATATGTATGTAATTGTCGTTGGGTTAGTTGTATCAATTGTCAGCTCATCCTAATTGTATTAACTTCGAGTTAAATCTTAGTTATTTGCGCACTCTGATATTTACAAGATTGACACGATCTATATAGACGCGTCACGCCTCCGGGTAATCTTCCGCGCTCGGGGCGTGACAGTCTTCGTGGTATCAGAGCCTAGGTTTTCAAACCTAGGGAACTAGAAAAAAAAATAAATAAACTGTTAGAAATTGAAATCTAAGTAAAAAAACTTGAGTTCAAGGATAGATATACCTTACCCGGTGAGATGGATAGAGCCATGGGTTAAGTTCTACAATGACTTTCGACCTTACCAGTAAATCCGATCTTTATCATACTTAACTCTTTTGTAGGATCATGGCTGCGGAAAGAGCACAATGGCGTGAGATGCAGCGCACCGTGCAAATCCTCACCGAGGCACTACAACAAGTGGCCCAAGGCGGAGCAAACCGTGGAGCGGGAGATCTCCATCGGAGTTTCCGTAACATGAACCCACCAAGGTTCACGGGTTCGTCTGACCCCGAGGATGCCGAGAATTGGCTGAAGGAGATAGAACGGATCTTTCGTGTGATGCAATGCTCGGATGAAGAGAAGGTTTTACTGGCCGTTTTCCAACTAGAGCGGGACGCTCGATGCTGGTGGGAATCTATAGAAGCAACACTGCCAGGATACCATGTCACATGGGATGAATTCACGGAGCATTTCAACAAGTACTTCTCCGACCATATCCAGGAAAAGAAGGCTGCGGAATTCGCCGTTCTAAAACAAAGAGGCTTGAAAGTGGCCGAGTATGAGGCCCAGTTCTCCAGATTATCAAGGTATGCACCCCATTTGGTGTGTACGGAAAAGATGAAGGCGAGAAGATTCCTCAACGGGCTTCGGCCCCATTATATCACACAACTTGTCCCGATGGACATCCAAGTCTATTCGGAGATGGTTCGGCGTGCTCAACTGCTAGAAGACGTGACCGAGTTATCCGAGAGGATTCGAGGAAGAGACAAGAAGGAACCCGTCACTGGCCCGGGAAAATTCAAACAATCCTTCAACAAGAAGCGGTTCTTCACGGGAGGGGAGTCCTCCAAGATAAAGAAATTTCAGAAGAATGACAGGCCATTCTCCTCCACCACACCATCAAAGGAGATTTGCAAGTATTGTGATAAAGCTGGTCATAAGACCGAGGAATGCTGGAGAAAGTTAGGAGCTTGTCTTCGATGTGGGAGCCGAGAGCATCGAATCCCAAACTGCCCACTGATGAAGGAGCAGGACATCAAAGACGAGAAGCGTCCGATAAAGAAACAAGGCCGTCTACAAGCTCTCCGAGAGACGGAACCCACTGAAGGCGGAATTGTGGAAGGTACTCTCACTATTTGTTCAAAAACTGCTCAAGTTTTATTCGATACCAGAGCAACTCATTCATTCGTTTCCAAGAACTTTGTTGCTTCATTTTCTAAGAAACATGAACTGTTAGATTTGGTCATATCTACACCCCTTGGGAATGAGTCTGATATCACTTACCACTATCCAAATTGTGAAGTGATGATTAAGGGAAGCAATTTACCTGCTGACCTGATATGCCTAGATATGAAGGGTTATGATGTCATACTAGGTGCCGACTGGCTATCCACATACCAAGCAACTGTAGATTGCCGGCATGGCAAGGTAACTTTCGTAGATTTCCCAGAGCTAGTTTACAATAGCCCTCGGAGTAAATCACTTCTTATATCAGCACTCCGAGCTAGTAAACTTATGAATAAGGGATGCATGGCTTTCATAGCATTCGTGACTGCCACGGAAGTCGAGAAGGTTAAACTTGAAGACATCCGTGTAATTCGGGATTTTCCCGATGTTTTTCCAGAAGATTTAACCGGCTTACCCCCGGAGAGGGAAGTGTCATTCACCATCGACCTTATCCCTGGTGCTGGTCCTATTTCCAGGGCACCATACAGAATGTCCCCTGCTGAGCTGAAGGAACTAAAAGAGCAGCTAATGGAATTATTGAAAAAGGGTTTCATCAGGCCGAGTACTTCCCCATGGGGAGCACCCGTGCTATTCGTCAAAAAGAAGGACGGATCGATGAGATTATGCATAGATTATCGGCAGCTAAATCACCTTACAATCAAGAACAAGTATCCACTACCAAGGATTGATGAGCTGTTCGATCAACTATCTGGAGCTTTATATTTCTCCAAGATTGATCTTCGTTCTGGTTACCACCAATTGAAGATCAAAGAAGAAGACATTCATAAAACTACATTCCGAAGCAGGTATGGGCATTACGAATTTACTGTTATGCCTTTCGGACTAACAAATGCCCCTGCAACTTTTATGCAGTTAATGAACAACATATTCAGGCCCTATTTAGACCAATTTATTGTGGTCTTTATTGATGATATTCTGATCTATTCAAAGACCGAAGAGGATCATGAAGAACACCTCAAGAAGGCATTACAGATATTAAGAGAAAACAAGCTATATGCCAAATTCAGCAAATGCGAGTTCTGGCTCGAGGAAGTATCCTTCTTAGGCCATATCATTTCAAAGAATGGAATTGCTGTTGACCCATCAAAGGTCGAAGCTGTGAAGAACTGGGGACGACCCACAAATGCAACTGAGATTCGGAGCTTCTTGGGTCTAGCTGGTTACTACCGGCATTTTATCAAGGACTTCTCCAAAATTGCTGTTCCCCTGACAAGGTTAACCCGCAAGGAAGTGCTTTATGAGTGGAAGGAAGACTGTGAAAAGAGTTTCCAAACTTTGAAGGATCTCTTGACCACTGCTCCAGTCTTATCATTACCTATTGAAGGAGAAAAATATGAAGTATATACCGATGCTTCGGGTATTGGCCTCGGATGTGTATTGATGCAGAATGGAAGGGTCATTGCATATTCTTCCCGACAATTGAAGAAACATGAAGTGAACTACCCAGTTCATGACTTAGAACTGGCCGCAGTAGTATTCGCTTTAAAGATCTGGAAGCACTATCTCTACGGAGAACAATTCACCGTGTACTCCGATCATAAAAGCCTCAAGTACTTATTCTCCCAAAAGGAGCTGAACATGCGGCAAAGGCGTTGGCTTGAGTATCTCAAGGATTTCGACTTTACTATACAGTACCATCCTGGTAAGGGTAATTCCGTAGCTGATGCCCTTAGTCGAAAGCCGAGAACAATATTGGCCAACTGCATGATACAAGAATGGAAACTGCTGGAGAAATTCTCTGAGCTTGATATCAGCACAGATGAGAAGAACATGTGTATTACTCTATCTCATATGAGCATACATCCAGATTTGCTACTTGAAATCAAGAAGTTACAAGAAGAGGATCCCTCGCTAGTGGAGATAAAGAGCAAGCTAGACGAGAGACTGTATTTCAAGCTGGCACCTGATGGTAGATTACTATTTTATGAACGGACATGTGTGCCCGTCTGTCCCGAATTGAAGAAGAAGATTCTTGAAGAAGCTCATAGATCGAGGTACACAATCCACCCTGGAGCCACTAAGATGTACCAAGACTTGAAAAGAACTTTCTGGTGGCCTAACATGAAAAGGGAGGTAGCAGACTTTGTGTCTCGTTGCCTCACATGCCAACAAGTGAAGGCGGAACATCAAAAACCCGCCGGAAAGCTACATCCGCTGGATATTCCCAAGTGGAAGTGGGAGGACATTGGCATGGACTTTATCATGGGTTTGCCCAAGACTAGGGGCGGATATGATGGAATTTGGGTAATTATCGACCGATTAACTAAATCGGCCCATTTCTTACCCATTAAAAGTCGATGGTCAGTCGACGTACTTGCTGCCCTGTATATTAAGGAGATGGTTAGATTGCATGGAGTTCCCGTCTCGATCGTATCTGACCGAGACCCACGCTTCACCTCTCATTTTTGGAAGGGTCTACAACACTCTCTGGGGACGAAACTTAATTTCAGCACTGTTTTCCATCCCCAGACAGATGGTCAGACTGAAAGGACAAATCAAGTTGTTGAAGATATGTTAAGGGCATGTATTATAGATTTCGGCGGAAGCTGGCATGACCACTTACCACTAGCCGAATTTGCATATAATAACAGCTATCAAGCTAGTATTCAAATGGCTCCTTTCGAGGCGCTTTATGGCAGGAGTTGTCGTTCTCCAATATGCTGGGAAGAAGTCGGTGAAAGACAAATTCTAGGCCCAGATATGGTTAGAGATTCGACTGAGAAGATACACCTTATCAGAGAGAGACTCAAGGTAGCTCAGTGCAGGCAAAAATCTTATGCTGATAATAGAAGGAGAGATTTGGAATTTCAAGTGGGTGACCATGTATTTCTCAAGGTATCTCCCGGCCGAGGTATTAGAAGATTCGGTGTTAAGGGCAAGCTTACACCAAGGTTTATCGGTCCATTTGAAGTATTGGAAAGAGTAGGCGAGGTGGCTTACCGCATTGCCTTACCTCCTCAACTCTCGGAAGTGCACAATGTATTTCATATATCTATGCTGAAGAAATATGTGCATGATCCTTCTCACATCATCAATCATGCTGAATTGGTGATTCAAAGGGATCTTACTTATGAGCAAAGGCCGATGCAGATCCTCGACCGCGAAGTTCGAGTTCTAAGGAGCAAGACGATCCCTATGGTAAAAATTCAATGGAATCGATGCTCGGAGCAAGAAGCAACTTGGGAGACCGAGGAATCTATGAAGAGAAGATACCCAGAACTATTTTAGTCGGCAAGTATCTTATACTTTCTACAGTATCCTTATGTAGTTGAATTTACCCTTATACCATTGAATTTGGGGACCAAATTCTTTTAAGTAGGGGAGGATGTAGCACCCTTTAAAAAAAAATGAAAAAAAAAATTATTATTATTAATATTTGCCACAAAAAAAAAATTAAATAAACTCTTTAGGAAGTTTTTGTAAGAAGTGGAAACGAAGTTATCATATGTAAAGATTAATACCTTAAACCATTTTGAGCAGATTTGAACTGCAGAGTCGACCCTGCCAGTTCACCGCGTTGACGCAGTACTGTTCATCGCGTTGACGCGATGAACTGATGAGTCAACCCTGTGAACTGGAAATGAACTGATGAGTCGACCCTGTCAGTTCACCGCGTTGACGCATTACTGTTCATCGCGTTGACGCAGTACTGTTCACATGAACTGATGAGTCGACCCTGCCTGTTGGAAGGGTTGACGCAGTACTGTTCACATAAACTGATGAGTCGACCCTGCCAGTTGGAAGGCTTGACGCAGTACTGTTCACATGAACTGATGAGTCGACCCTGTCTGTTGGAAGGGTTGACGCAGTACTGTTCACATGAACTGATGAGTCGACCCTGTTATGTTATGTAAAGGTTATTCACTTAACAAGTGGCTTCCTAGTGTAGTTGGTTAAGTGACTTGCCTTCCAACCCAACGACCAGGGTTCAAATCCTAGCATCCACCATGTATCTACCCTTTTTGCCAAATAATTATATGTTATAAGCTAATCTTGCACTTACGAATTGGGCCATGGGTTATATGTCCAAACAATTGTCTCTTATCTCTCCAGCCTATCTCTTATCTCTCCAGCCTGTGCAAGCTGTAAAGACTCATTATTTCAGATCTTGTCCCCTATCCGTTCATACTAGACCCTATAACATCCCCTTTTGCTACCCCATTCCCATTCTAGCTTAGCTAAAGGTTGGGGCAAAGCTCTGCTAGAAGGGGTCTGCTGCTACGAACTTCACAGAGGTAGGTGTTCTCAACTTTTAACTAAATTAGTAGCTAATCTAGGATGATTAGTCTAGGCCTTTAGTATTAGGCTCATTTCCATGCGATGTTTAGTGTTTATAAAGCATGTGTTGGCTTAAATCTAGGATGATTAGCATATATTAACTTCATACCTAAGATAATTAGCATGTATTAACTTTATACCCAGAATAATTAGCAAGTATTAGCAAGTATTAGTGTCATATCTAGGATGATTAACATGTGTTGGCTTAAATCTGAAATGATTAGCATATATTAGCCTTATACCGAAAATAATTAGCAAGTATTAGCAAGCATTAGTCTCATATCTAGAATGATTAACATGTATTGGCTTAAATCTAGGATGATTAGCATATATTAACTTCATACCTAAGATAATTAGCATGTATTAACTTTATACCCAGAAGAATTAGCAAGTATTAGTATCATATCTAGAATGATTAACATATGTTGGCTTAAATCTGAGATGATTAGCATGTAGTAGCTAGTATCTATATTTGATATAGTTCATACTTTAGTAAAGGGCCTGTCATTATGTCAATTTCTGTGAAACTAAAACCTGAAATAGTGAAAGAAGAAATTGTAGTCAAGAGGATGAAAAATGTGGAAAAGAGACCAAGTTGAAAGAGGCCAAGTTGAAAAGAGACCAAGTTGAAAAAGACCAAGAAATTATATTAAAAATAGGGGGGGTTCTAAGAAGGAGAATAACGAAGAATCTAGAGAGAATGAGAGTACATGATAGAAGAGAAAATCGTAGATTGGAATGTTAGAAAGAAGTTTTATGAAGAGTGCAGAGAGAGAAAATGAGAGGAAGAAGGTGAAAAATGTGAAAAACCGAGATCTATAGGCATATGTGAACAGTTACTGAGTAAAAAAAACAGAACCTTAGAAAATTAATTATAACTTAAAAACTAAGAAGAATTGGAGGTCATGGTAGAAGAATAAAATCTACATCTATAAGAGAAGAAGAACTTTTGTGAAGAACTCAGAGTGAAAAGAGGATTGAAAGGGCATGAAAACTGGGAAACAAAAGAAAGTATCGACCCTGCCAGTTCATCGCGTTGACGCGATGAACTGATGAGTCGACCCTGCCAGTTCATCGCGTTGACGCGATGAACTGATGAGTCGACCCTGCCAGTTTATCGCGTTGACGCGATGAACTGATGAGTCGACCCTGCCTGTTGACAGGGTCGACCCTGTCTGTTCACTGCGTTGACGCTGTGAACTGATGGGTTGACGCGATGAACTGATGAGTTGACGCGATGGACTATTGAGTCGACCCAGCTAGCTCATTACGTTAACGTGATCATTAGGCTTTCACTTTTGCCATCTCCACTGACAGATGGCAGCCGGAGAGGTGATTTTAACTCCTGATAGGGTCCTCTGAACCCTGTATAATCCCAGGAAGGGCATCCCACAGTGAGGGTGTCATTTCCAAAATTGTCAGGTGGCCTATAAGGCACCTCTCTTATCTAGTTTTCCCGTGTATCAAACGTTACTGGTTTCCACTCCTAGTTCATCCCTACACATCAATGCGCCCTTGGATTCCATTCCATAATTCCACCTTATATTTCATACTGGTCAAACCTTGAAATTCCATATTGGCTATAAATGAGAGTGGATGTCAACATACATGATGAATGCTGTGCATATAGGGCCCGGTCTGGTCCTGGGGGGAGCACCTGAAGGTACTTGTGCCCATGGGAGTTTATTGACCACGGTGTTTGGCATTGCACCGAAGTACTTGCTTGCTAGACTTTAGACATTCCACTCATTCTCATGATATTACTTGATTGATTGACTTGAGACCCGCAAAAGGGTAAAAGTGCTTACTTGAATGCATTATAAATAGCCAATTCCAGTTATACATACTTGAAACTACTTTGCTTACTATTGCTAGTTTGAATAACATGTTTCTACTCAGTTACTAGCTTGAATAACATGTTGCTATTCAGTTATCACTGACTTGACATCATTTACTATCACTTGCCACTGCTGCTTGAAATTGTGAAATCTATACTCTCACTTTCTACTCCCGTCGATTTTACAATTCTTTGATATCTATCTGTCTGCATGCATAGGTTACGTACATTAAATGAATGTGTAATTCACTTAAAGCATGTTAAAATTTGAGATGTAAATCCTACTGAGCGATTCGCTCATCTAGTTGTTTTCTAACCTTTCCAGGAAATTCAGATATCAGCCAGAACTCGGGAGGGAATGAGTCGGAGTGATGAGTGTAAAAATAGAGTTATCTTGTTATGTTGTAAATTGTGCTTGTATAAATAGTGTTATTGTAATTTCATTTATGTCAGTCATATCAAGTTATGTCAGACGTCAGCTGTATTAGTCCAATAATTGTAATAAGGGCTTGAAGCCTAGTAGTTGGACTTGGATATGTATGTAATTGTCATTGGGTTAGTTGTATCAATTGTCAGCTCATCCTAATTGTATTAACTTCGAGTTAAATCTTAGTTATTTGCGCACTCTGATATTTACAAGATTGACACGATCTATATAGACGCGTCACGCCTCCGGGTAATCTTCCGCGCTCGGGGCGTGACACAGGCCTACATCAACTTCGGGGTAACAAGTCTCTCAGAAGCAAGCCCCCATCAACTCTAGGCTAACATGTCTCTCAGAAGCAGGCCTACATCAACTCGGGCCAACAAGTCTCTCAGAAGTAGGCCCACATCAACTTCGAGCTAACAAGTCTCTCAGAAGCAAGCCCCCATCAACTCTAGGCCAACAAGTCTCTCAGAAGCAGGCCTACGTCAATTCCTGGACAAAAAGTCTCTCCGAGGCAAGCCTGCATCAGCTCTCAGCTTTCTACAAAGCAATGAAGCAGTGAGGTGTAGTCCTACAACAATCTTCTCATGTCATGAAGACTCAGGAGATCCCCAAAAATACTACAAAGGGCACGGACCGTCCGCCTCTGCCTCCGGCCTCGACGAACGTTCCGTGGGGGGCATTTGTTGCACTCGTAATTTTCTCGAAATACTTCGAGAATTTCATTCCGAAACAACCGATGGAAAAGATACGGTGTAGCGCCGATGTCGTCGGACCGCAGAGTACCTCCGTGATTTAGGTTATATTAACCCGATCATATTATCACAAGTGGCATCGCGGCAATGGAAGTTAAGAGGAAGACATGCCTGCACGCCTGTCAAAGCGGCCGAGCAAGTGTATCACATGGCACGGACGAGCGCGAAGATTCCTCCCCACGCAGCGCCACCACGGCTTCTTCTCAACTCAGGTTGACAAAAAACGGAGCAAAACGGCGCGAAGAGGGGCCAAAACGCATGCTCGAGGGTCAAACGACCCCTCCCGGACGCGAGAGGGGGCCGCGGCCACCCCGCCAGCCACCTGGCGGGGTCGCGCGACCCCGCTGGCATCCCAGCGGGGCCGCGCGACCCCGCTGGCATCTGGCGGGGTCGCGCGACCCCTTTTGCATCCCAAAGGGGTCGCGCGACCCCGATGTGGACTGGCGGGGTCGCGCTACCCCTTTGGCATCCCAGAGGGGTCGCGCGACCCCGTTGGCTTCCTAGAGGGGTCGCGCGACCCCCCCTCTCTCTCCGGTGTTCAAATAAAAAAAGGATGGATTTGGCCCCCTCAGAGGGGTCATTTGGCCCTTTTTGGTGGCCAGAGGGGTCAAAATGGCTTTTTGCCACCCTACCTTGACAGAATCGGGGCAATTTTGTTCATTTGACCACTCTGGGCCCTCCCGCCTTCTATAAATAGACCCTAAGGGTCCAAGTGAAGGAGAAGATACACAGGGACATCGACATCTACAACCTACGAAGACACCAAGCATCCGGAGGAGTTTGTTCATTTGTTTCGACCCGTGTGGGGTAAGTCCCTGGGTCTTGTATTTATGCCCCTACGGGGTATATTTACGTTTATCCCCCTCAGTGGGCCATGGTTGTAACTACGTCCCTCAGCGGGCCATGTTTGTAAGTCTTTACGTCCCGGGACGACTAAGTTATGTGGTTCTGTCCCTATAATGACGGAATTACAAAAATGTCCTCCCCTGGACCGTAAGAGACAAAAGTCTTGTAATTTGCAGTTATACCCTGCAATCTTTTGTAATTCGGGCTACGCCCCTACTTCCCACGTTGGTGCGGATCTTTGTACAGTCGACAACTCGCCGACAACCCTTGTACCCATTTGGGCCATAAATGCAATCTATGACTTCATATGTCTTCTTTATGCATTGACTGGGGAAAATTACAAGAAAACCCCCGACTTGTCAAAATTGCATATAAACCCTTCCTTTGACCAAATTGACATTTTGTGTCTTCTACGAAGCCCCTTGTCATTCTTTTGGTCCGGAAACGTTGTTAGCGCAGTCCGACACCTGGGTACCACCTCAAACCTAAGTCTGCATAGGGGGTGGTAAAATTACCGAACTACCCTATTGACCCAGAAATGGCCTCAGAGCCCTTAAAACCCTCCAGAAAGAGCCTCAGCGCCTTGGGGAGTCGGGAACCTGGCCCTACCTCCGCTTCAGCCCAAAAATTACCGGAGTGCCCCTAGTCTGGGAAAATTATCAAAATACCCTTGGGTTGGTAAAATTACCAAAATACCCTCAGGGTCCAGAAAACCTCCCGTGACTTCAATTATGCCTATGGCTTCCCCAAAATCATCTTCATATTCCCAAATCCTAGGGTTTTGCCCAAATATGGTCTTAGTTAAAACCCTAACTTTGTCGTTGTTTCTGTTGGTCGGTGGTGAGTGAGCGGGCATTGTGAACCCTCCAAGAGAGTTTGCCCCCTAACATCAGAACCCCCATAGAAGACTTTTGAGATTTCTTTGACAGTCAAACAAAGGTGTTCGGACGTTAGGCCGATGTAAATCAACACTGACTCCGGTCAGTGGGGAAAGGTCCAGCACTCGAACCTAAATCGTCTGATACGACGCGCACACACGGGATCACCCTCTACTCAGATAGGGGGGATGTTTCTTTTCAAAAAGAACGAAAATCTACCTTTTATCTACGATAAAAGTCAATCTTGATTTTTTCCGTCTCTCACAAACGGCTATATCCCGACCGTATTACAACTTGTCGGTGGAAATTCAGAAAATCAGCTAAATATCGAAAAATATATGAACGGCCCAAATTCAACCGCCTATGTGATGAGCGGCTGGGGACTGACCGTGCAAGCCTAGACGTTTAGAATTCTTAAAAATGTGAAAATTAGGCAAATCCAAGGCCCATTAAGCCCTAAATTGAACAGACCTTTCCAGGGAGGGAGGCTACCCATAAAATAGGCCCAAAGATGTTGCCTGGAAATAGCCCAACGGGTAATGGACAACTCGAGGCATCAATAAATGGGAGTAAGAGAAATGACTCAACTTATCGGCAAAAAACAGGTGTCAACAGATGCCCCTCCTTAACGTCCGCTTTGCAGGGGAGCGAGCGGAGGTGAAGCGAAAGCGAGATGGAACATGGAGATGAAGCGGAGCGGACTGAAAAGCGGGTGTTAAGGTAAAACGACACCCGTTTTCTCGCCAACGAGCGATAGAAATCTTCCGGAAAACTCTAAACCATTCACAAGGGCTGATTAGACCAAAACGACACTGTCCGGAGGAACTAACTAAACGAAAAAAGGAAAAACGCAAGATCAACCTCATGGGGGACACAATCCTGCGGTCCAATGAGGAGATCAAAGCAAAGCAGTAAAAAGTAAAGGAACGAGCTAAAACTCCAGACGGGGACTCTTAGTCAACTAAATCAGGCGAACAGAACAGAGAGAACCTTCCAACTCTGAGTGGAATTTGTTCCTCTTACTCAGACATGAATGCACAATCATTCATTATGGGTGGGACATTAGCAGGCAAACCATGGGTCATGAATGCTCAAAAGATGCGTATGATGCATGCTGGGCTAAAATAAAAGAAATCATTAAAATAAATGCAAAGAAAGGATAAAATATAAAATATTCGAGAATAATATTACTAGGCTGGGAGAATCAGAGTCAAGACACTATCCGCAACCACAGCGTGCAGGATAGAACCATCTTCCTCAGGTTTTCCTATCCTAACGGCCTATCCGATGATTAAACACATGAACTTGGATCAACATCGTTTTTGTTAAAGGGGAACATCAGATCCTGGAACACATAGATAACCAACTGGTTCTCGAGATAATATAGTATAATACTATATAATAATGCACTAAGGGACATAGGGATAGAAGGCCATACCTGACTTACTTGCGCAGGCGAAACGGCGCTTCTTTGGATTTTCATTTTCTGATTTTTATGGATTTTCATCATAAGACAAATATGATAAACAAGCAAGTATAAACATAACGTAGATACGATAACGATTAACTGAACGACAAACAACACGACATAACATAGCAATCAAATGAAATGGGAGACAATGCAACATAACATAACAAAAGCAAACGAGCACATATGCAACGGCATGAACAGACAACATGCATGCATGAACACGGTGTGACAAGACAACAATGCGGTGGGACAACACATGGTTGGGACAAGAACATGACGGATGACCACACGGTTGGGACAAGAACATGGGACATAAAGGGATGACTAACAACATATACAAGACAGCTAACAACATGTGGTGAGGGACAAAACAACATGTGTGGGACAACACGGTGGGACATAAACACGTGACAAGGACACGGCGGGACAAAAGACATAAAAAAATACGCCATTCAATCAAAACCCAAGATCAGAATGAAGCAGAACCGCCAGGTTCATAATCGTGAGGCAAAGCCCTCTCATAAAGATATGATCATTGCAAACAAAAGTTGAGAATGACATGAGTTTCAAAACAGATCGAGAGAGTGGATCGAAGAAGGAAAGAACAGATCAAAGATGTGAACAGGAGGTAGAGCACAAAGATGTAGCAAGGAATGCCTGAGTACTTGCAACCTGCACACTTAGCAAATGGATTACGTATCTGTCCTCAAAATAAAATATAAAAGATAAACATCTTTAGATTTTTCAATTTTCTTGATTTTTTTAGATTTTGAAAATATTTGTTTTTTTAACAATATTTCATTTTTCAGAATCTCATTTTTTTAGATTTTTGACAATATCTCTTTTTTTCATTTTGACAATATCTCATTTTTTTGGATTTTTGACAATATCTCATTTTTTTAGATTTTTGACAATATCTCATTTTTTTTTTGATTTTGAAATAGCAATCTGCAGCACCCAAAGACAGGCTCGAACTACTGGCCAGGGATCGCCGTCCCTCCCCTCTCATTAAAGACTTCCCTTGAGCAGGGAGTGCATGCGAGAGTGGCTTACCACAACCAACCACTTCCAAAGAACGGTGCCCCTACTAAGGCCATACTCGGGATACAACTCAGCCTAAGAGGGAGAAGCAGAAGAAAAATTGGAGACAAGCTTCGTGCAGGATGGGAGATATCACGGCTCGAATTCTTTCCAGGGCACTACCCCTCAAAGAGATAGCCTGTTGCACCGGGGCTTTGTGTCTTTGATTTTGAGACCCATATTTATCAGACACGCATGCGACCGGGCTCATGACGTTCCGCGGGGAACTGTACTACCACTCTTGCCATGCCTTCAAATCATAGTTTTGCATTGAATTATTTTCTCATTTTGGTAGCCCTTATTGGCCAGATATAACATGAAAGCTCACTTTTGAGGGTCAAGACTGCCCCTATTTGAGACCTCTCTCGTATTAGGGAGCGCCTAGGTTAATCATCTTATCCATCAATCTCTTGCCCCTGCACTTGGCCGAGCAGAGAAAAGAAAAGGCCTTTATGCATACCCAAAGCATTGCCAAAGCAGCAACGATGTTGCACTAGAGAGATCGGCTATGGGTTGCCGTGTAGTGTGTGAAAAATCCATACTCGAAGGTCGCCCTCAACAATCGGGGAAAGAAACTAGACTCCCAGTGCGGAGTTATCACCAGCCTAAGGATGCTGCAGAAGCGACTCATTTGACTAAGCAAACTAACTAAAGCCTAAGGCCACTCAACCATGTTTTAAGGAACCAACATTATAAGCACGTGCAGAAATAACAGAGTAATAGCAATGATAACATGTTTCGGCACAAAATCAAAGATACCTTTGCAAATCCATGGCGTGGAAACCGGCCTCCTGAAGCGATTTCGATCATCGAGCTTTGAGGAGCACGAACTTTGTTTTCCTTGCTTGTCAGGATAAAGGATGAAAGGAGAGCAAATGATTAGATTCCTCGACATAGAGGAGTGGCAGACATCATATTGGACGAAGAAGGGATAAAAAAGAAAGAGAGACGAGGGCTAGAACTTCCTCGTTGAGGCACTGAGGCCCTGATAACAAGGAACCAAGTACAGAATAACCAGGGATTAACTGAGATCAAGGTGGGCTAAAGCCTCGAAAACAGCAAGAAAAAGGGTAATTGTTGGGTTCGGTGCAAGTATTCAGAGGGGGGGTGAATGAATATAGCCTATAAAAACTTTCACCCAATATAAAATTTCGCTCAATTAGAATTTCGCTCAGTCAACAGATTAAACACTTAGAACAAAATCTGATCAAATCATCTAATGGACCTGTGATCAAACACTTGGAGAGTCCCTATGCAAACATCTAGCGGAAGCAAACCATAAGCAATCAAACCACAATGCAAGAGGGGTTTTTAGGTGGTTCGGTCCTGCAGACCTACATCCACCCCACACTCAACCCGAGTGTGGCTTCCTGCTGACTCACAGCTTGAACAGCTGGGCATCACAGCTTGCCTACATCAGCTGGGCAACACAGCTTGCCGTTCGAGGAATCCTCCTCGCCCCGCTGAGCAACACAGCTTGCTGTCCAGTGGAATCCTCCACTGCAAACCGCTGGGCAATACAGCTTAGCCGTCCAGAGGCAGCACCTCTGCAATCCGCTGACTAACAGCTTGAAGAAGATGTAAAATAGAAAACAGAAAATGGAAATAAACAGCAATCTGAAAATTGTAAACAATGAAGCACAATGTGGCTCTTAAAGAGCTGGATGGCCTGGATTTGATCCACGGTCCATCAAGAACAGATCTCCCTCGATCTCACTCTCTTTCTTCACTCTCTCTCTCTTTCTCTTTCTTCTCTGCTGCACTTCTCTTCTTCTCTCGATCTCTGTTCTCCTTTCTCTTTTTCTTTTCTTCTGCTGGATCGTGGAAGCTCTCTCTTTCTTCTCTTTTTCTTCTCTCAGCTTCTGCTCTCTGGCTTCGATCACGATCAGCCTCCATCTGAAGGCGAAGGCTCCAATATATACCAGCAGCAGTAGGGAGATAGGGCGTGTGCTTCCCACGCCTTCCGTCCAGAAGATTCCTCCTCGGATCACGTGCTCAGCACCACCTCGGATCACGTGTCAGGTGCCAGCTTCAGGTCACGTGCCCATTCATCAGTACGCTCAGCAACTGGAGTTAGATGGCGTCAACCCACTTGCTCCAAAGAGTTGACGCAGCCTTCAGAGATCTTCAACCTATGAAACTCAAGTCTGCTGCGTTGACTCCATCAGTTTGCTGCGTTGACGCATTGATACGTTCCAGTGAACAAACAGCCTAGCCTTTTTAACTGTTGCGTCGACGCTGCTCCACTGCTGCGTTGACGCGTAGGTGATCCAGTGATTAGGTCTTCAGCAGATAGATGTGCTGCGTTGACACTCTCAGCATGCTGCGTTGACGCATGGAGCTGCAGCGTCGATGCTGCCAATGTACTCCAGAGGCTGCAATAAGGGAACTTGAACTGCTGCGTCCACGCTATTTGATCAATGCGTTGACGCACCAGTGTAATCCACAAGCTTCTTTCTTGATTGTTTGAACTACTGCGTTCACGCCACTTGATCAAGGCGTTGACGCATTGGTGTTGAAGAGGCGAGATCTCGCGCTGAGTCCTGAGCAGGCTGTGGATCACCAGAAGATGAATCTGCAAGAGAGGGAAACGTATCAGAGGGCCTAGGGGATCTCCCTGGGGGAAAACCCTCCGATGGCTAAGTTAGTAGAGCTATGGTGGAAGCGATAATGGGG
Source organism: Amorphophallus konjac (assembly GCA_022559845.1). Lineage (NCBI taxonomy): Eukaryota > Viridiplantae > Streptophyta > Magnoliopsida > Alismatales > Araceae > Amorphophallus > Amorphophallus konjac. Next base: position 14,519,284 of record CM040117.1, on the reverse strand, counting down.
GGAGGAGAGAGCTGATGTGCGAGAATCCTCTCCACCAAAGGGTGAAGCGAATCGTGCTCAGGAGCCAAGGGTGTGTGAATACTTTGTTTCTCTTACCTTCTTCCGGAGGGTATCCCTTGCTTAAATAGTGCGCCGCCTTCAGGAGTCCTGTAAGCTGAGGGGTTCCCGGCGGGAGTTACGTCTTTAACGGGGGCTTTCATGGCCTGATCTTGGGAACGTTATCCCCTTGGAGTCCGGCGGCTCCCCTGACTCTCCCGCTGGCGGAGGACTCTGAACGGCTGCACCTGCGGATTAATCAACCGGCCTTACCGAGCTTCGGGGATGCTAGCTCTTGCCCGAGCGATAGGCATGGCCCGGCGAAGGTGGGGTCGGATAGGTCGGCTGGAGCCTATCTCTCTCGGACGGGGAGAGGGCTTTAGGCCGGACTTTCCTTGGGACCTGACCGTTGTCTCGGGCCCTCCGAGCCTAGAAGGCCGCCGGGGAGAGTTAGTTCCTCGAGTCTTATTTATTGGGCTTTTCTTCCCTAAGTGGGCCCTGTGGGCTATCACTCGGGCGGGCTCGCCTGGTTGGACCTTGTGGGTCTTGTTGGGCTGCCTTTGTGGTGGGCTGCGGAAATCTCCCTCTCCACTTGTCCCCCTCCTACTCCCGAGCCAAGGAGGCTCGGATGAGTAGTTTTTCGAGGCTTTGGACCGGCGTGGCTCAGGTGGGTGGAATTCCGTTGGCGTTATGGAGCCGCTTATAGCGGTCGCCGAGGTCCGTAATGATGATCCTGACGGATTCGAAACGAAGGGGCCCCCCTTTTTCTCGGAGCACGGAACGGCGCGCCGCCACCCTCAGGGGTTTTTAGGGGGCGCTGTTCATCGTTCTAGGCTTCCAGGGTTTCAGGCTTTCCTTGCTTCTTGATGCGCCGTGAGAGCACAGCGGAGACGCGGAGCCTTGCGGCGGCGTTCGAGGAGTTGGCGAGGATAACCGCAGAGGCGGTCCGACAACTTCCTTCTCCCCCGGAGTCTTCGAGCTCGTACGAGGGATCTCCTCCCGACTCGATGGCGGATCAGAGTCCGGAGCTTGTGCCGGTGAGGCGGGAACCCGTCCCCAACTGTAGTGAGTTGGGGGAAGCGGAGGTGCGGAGGTTGGAGCATCGTTTCCGCCTGCCTCTCAGATACAGCTTTGTTGCCGCCACTCCGTACGAGACGAGTCTGGATGATCGTGATGAGCACATTTGCACCTTCCTTCTGGCTTGGAAGAGTGGATTTCGGCTCCCTTTCGATCCTTTCGTGCTGCAGCTTCTTAATTTTTTCCTGTTGGCGCCTATTCAGTTGGTGGCCAATTCATATCTGCTGCTCTCGGCCTTCCGGATTCTTTGTCGTCAGCACGACATTTTTCCTTCCTTGGACCTCTTCCATTTCTTTTTTGAGTTGAAAGCGCACCCGTTGGCGGGGAAAGGCTTCTACTTCATCCAGGCGCGGAGGAATAGGAGCTGCATCTCGCTTGCGGCGAAGGACTCCTCGCACAAGGGGTGGAAGACCCAATTCTTCTGGGTGAAGGCGGTGGCGACGGACGAGATCTGGAGATGCCGGACCTCGCCCAACTTTCACCCGAATCTGCCCCCTCGCCAGGAGGAGTTCCCTCCCCACGTGGAGCAGCAGGCTGCCCGTCTGCTGGAGAACCGTCAATCGACCGAGGAGCTGGTGACGCCGGAGAACATCGAACGGTGTCTTCTCTCGCGGTTGACGTCGACAGGTACAGCTCTTGAGGCTCTTTTTCGGGGGTGGTAGCTCTTTTCCTCCTCCTGACCGGGGCTTCTTCTTGTTGCAGACGTGAGGCGGGAGCCTCTGGAGGAGGCGGCCGAGGTCATCGATCTGGGAGATGACTCGGCAGCCAATGAACCTGATGCCTCGTGGGTCGCTTCCATGCCCGAGATAAGGGCAAGGGGGCGGCCCCCGAGGGGACTTCTCGATCGACCGGCCTGAAGCGCAAGGATCCCCTGGCGGGGAAGTTGCGGGAGGCCGCGAAGGCCAGGAAAAGGGCCAAGAAAGCCGGTTTTCCTACCGCCGTCGGGGGCGATTCTGGCTCGGCGGCGCTCCCCCCTCGGGGGCAGGATGGGGCCGACCCCTCCGGGCTGGCTCTCCCATCCGCCGGGTGAGAGGGGGCCGAGGAGACCAGGGGCCCCGCAGAGGGAGGTGATGGGTCGGCTCTCCCCTCTGTGGGGGCAGAGGGGGCCGGTGTCGGTGTGGCCGGCGCTGGGACCGAGGGATTGGTCGGCGCGGATGGGGGTTCGCCCGCGAGGGCGTCGCAACCCCAAGTGCCGGCAGTTTCTGGTGCGGTTGATCCCGCGTCGCCGGTCGAGGGTGGGGGTTCGCCCGGGGAGGCGTTGCAACCCCAACCGACCGTGGCACGCGGGGCGGTCAGCTTCGCTGCCCGAACAGGGTCTTCTGGCGGGGTGCCCAGGGTGGAGCAGTCCCCTTTGCCGGAACCTCTGGTCGGGCTCGGTATCTCGGGCGACTTGTACCGGCTCTGTCGGTCGATCGCCTAGAGGACGAGGGGGGGAGAAAGGCACAACACTCCCGCCGGGGTCCTTGATGTCTTGATGGAGGGCGGCCTGGTCATAGCTCGGACAGCGGCCGTGATGGCGGAGGCGCACGCCCGGACGGAGGCGGAACGGTCGAGGCTTGCCTGAACCCTTGGTGGATGCGAGGGAAAACTGGCCCGGCTCGAGGGGGAGCATGAGGGGCTCCGGCGGGAGTTCCTCGCATTCAGGGAGTTGGCGCGGTCGAGCCAACGGGAAGCCGAGGCGCTGGCCGAGCAGCTAGCAAGGGCCCAAGAATCGCTCGAGAGGAAGAGCAAACGTCTGGAAGATGAGCGTCAGCGTCACATCGAGCTGGATGGCCTCTGGGAGCGTGAGCGTGCCGAGCTGCAGGATCGGGCGGAGGACGCGGAGCGCCTTCGCGCTGAGGCCGAGGCGGATCGAGCCCGGGCGGAGGGCCGGACGATCGAAGCCGAGCGGAGGATGACCGAGCTAGAGGAGCGTCTGGCGAGGGCGGAAGAGCGTGCGGCCGAGGCGGAGCGGGCTCGGGACGGGCAGGTCGAGGCGGAGGCGATCGAGTGCTACAAAGGCTCGGAAGCTTACTCGGCCGACCTGATTGAAGCTGCCCTACCCTACTACGAGGTAGCGCTCCGCCGGGGTGCTCGAAAGGGATTCATGCAGGGCTATCGCCGGGCGATGAGCTATGCCAAAGAGCACCTTGCCGGGGGCGATTTTCCTTACGGCCAGAGTTATGACTCGGATGAGTCAGTTTCCAGCTCCTCATCTTCGGCCGGGGAAGAACTGGAGGAGTCACCTCCAGCGGGGTCACCAACTCCGGAGGCTCCGGGAGGGCTCACGACCGGGACAGTTCTCGCACAGGCGAGGTCAGTGTCCGGGCCGGCCGTCACCGAAGGTACCGGGGGTGACGCATCCCCTACTGCTGTTCCCGAGCTTCAAAGTGGGCCCGAGGCCTGATGTATTTTGCTTTATTTTGCCCCTTCCCCTTTTTGTCTGTTTTTCCTTCTGTAAGAGGACTTCTTTACGGGAGGCAATAAAGGACTTACTTTGTTTGATCGCTATCTTTGCCGTGATTTGGCTGGCGTATCGGGGGCAGTTGGAAGGTGCCGATATTTTCTGCACCGTTTTCGCATGCCGATTCGGGAGACTTCTGGCGGGGCGTCCTTTCATTCCACCATGCTTTGAAAGTCGAGACGCTTCGCGAATCCCGCTAGGGCGGGGGCCGAGGAATTGGAGGTGACCTTCCAGGGGAGGTCCTGTAGCGTGTTTTCGAGGGGGGAGTCATTTAAGGCGCGTGGCCTCCCTTGGCCTATAAAAAGGACCGAAGGGTGCTCCTTCCCTTTTAACACTTAGGACTCTCGCCGGCGGTCTGCTCTTGTTTCCTCGTCCTCGCTCTGCGTTGCGCCGCCGCGATCGGAGCATGGAGGACCCTTCAGAAGATGACGCTGCAGACGACGGGGAGTGGCCGGTTCCAGCTGTCCTTGAATATCGGTCGGGTCCCACGGTCGCCGCGCGTGCATGAGACGGGTCCGACGGTCGCCGCGCGGATCTGGAGAGGGCTTCGACGTGCGGGGGCACGCCGTTTGCCTCCTCTTGGCTCCGGCGAGGCTTCCGGGCGGACGCCGAGATGGAGGGCGGATGGGGGAGTTAGGGATGCCGGCCGCCATTCCCCTCCGCGGGAGGGGAGGAGGCGGCTCCAGTTCCTTCCTCACCTCTGTCCGCAGCCTCTTTCTCTCTCTTTTGTTCTTCATTTCTTTCACTCTTCGGGGGCTGCTTGCTTTCTGTTCGCCTCCAAAGAGTTGGTAGTTTGGCAGAGAGGAGACCTTCACGGTGCTCCTTTTTCCAGGTTGTTGCCAACTTGGAAGGTAGCCTTCCTCGCGTGAAAGGTGGCCTTCTCCTTGCTGTCCCTCTGTCACCTTTGTCACGGTCCACCCGAGCCAACTGGATCGACCATCTCTTGTCCGAGCCAGTTTCTACGCGAGGCAGAGTCAGTGGCTGGATGCGAGAAGGTCAAGACCGGGTCGGCCGGGCGATGGCCGTTTGCCGCGGTGCTAGATGGATTTTTGCTTTTCACTATGTAATGTACTGGCAGTTGCCTTTCTGATGTACCAACAGTTATCTTGAATGAATGCAAAAAAGGGGGTTTTATTTTACCCGATTTGTCGATACAGTTTTCAGAAATAAAATCTGCGTAGTGTGGTTGCGTTCCATGTCCGGGGAATGGGTTCCCCTTCCATTGTGGCTAACCTGTACGCACCTTTCCCGAGCATCTCGATCACTCGGTAGGGGCCTTCCCAGTTGGGGGATAGCTTGCCCGCCGCCTCCAGTGGTCGAGACGCTTCGGTCTTCCTGAGGACGAAGTCCCCTGGTCGGAATTGTCTGCCTCGGACCTTGGTGTTGTAGTACCGAGTGAGGCGGCGCTGGTATTCCGTAGCTCGGACGTTCGCGATCTCTCGGAGTTCGTCTGCCAGGTCGAGGTTCTCGAGCAACTTCTGCTCGTTTGCCTCGGGCGAAAAGCTGATCACTCGGAGAGACGGATTGGCGATCTCTAACGGAACGACGGCTTCGGTGCCATATACCAGCTGAAAAGGGGTCTCACCGGTTGCCGTCCTGGGGGTCGTTCGGTGCGACCATAGTACGCTAGGCAGTTCCTCGAGCCAGCTACCCTTAGCCTTGCCGAGTCTGGTTTTTATGCCCTTCAAGATGGTCTTGTTGGCATTTTCAACCAGCCCGTTGGCCTGAGGGTGGGCGACCGAAGTGAAGTGGTTGCGGATATTTAGGTCGGCGCATCTGTCTCGGAAGTACCGAGAGTCGAATTGCCGCCCGTTATCGCTCACTATCACTCGGGGGATGCCAAAGCGACAGATGATCGATTTCCAAACGAAGCCCCAGACGACTGTCTCGGTGATCCTTGCTGTTGCTTCAGCCTCGATCCACTTGGTAAAGTAGTCGATGGCGACGATGATAAACTTCTTCTGGGATTGAGCCGTTGGGAATGGCCCAAGGATGTCGATCCCCCACCGAGCGAAAGGGTAGGGCTCGGTAAGGGTGATAAGTTCCGTGGCCGGCTGATGGACCAAATGGTCGAACCGCTGGCAACGGTCGCAATGTTGTACGTAAGCCGTGCAGTCGCGCTGCAGGGTCGGCCACCAGTACCCTTACCTTAGCAGGATTCTGGCCAGCGACCGACCTCCTGAATGTGCTCCGCACAGGCCTTGATGAATCTCTTCAACAGCTTGGCTTGCTTCGTCGGGACTGAGACACTTCAGAAGGGGCCCGGAGAACGATCTTCGGTAGAGAGCGTTGTCGAGGATGACGAAGCGCCGAGCTTGGTACTTCATTCGGCGGGCTTCCCGAGGGTCGGAGGGCTCCTGGGAGTCCCGTAGCCAGGACAGGTAGGGGGAGCGCCAGTCACCGGGAGTGGCCGAGTCAATGGCGAGGAGCTCCAAGTCTATGCTCGGGCGCTCGAGCTCTTCTAGGAGGACCGATCGTGTACTTTCCGGGTCTAGGGAGGAGGCCAGTCGGGAGAGAGCGTCCGCCCGAGAGTTTTGCTCTCGAGCTATTCGGACTACCTCGAACTCCTCGAACTGCTGGGCCAAGCTCCGGACCAACTGGAGGTATTTGATCATAGGTGCCTCCCGAGCCTCGTACTCGCCACCGACCTGGCTTGCAACTAGCTGGGAGTCGGTGTGGATCCTGACTCGCTTGGCCCCCAACCGTCGGGCCATGCGGGCTCCCGAGATAAGGGCCTCGTACTCGGAAGCATTGTTGGACGCCAGAAAGTTGAACTTTAGGGCGTATTGCAACTCTATTCCTTCGGGGGACTTTAGGAGGATCCCTGAGCCGCTACCGACCGAGTTGGACGATCCATCGACGAACAGCTCCCAGGTTGGCCCGGTTGCCGTCGGAGGCCTGTCCTCGACCGGAACGGTGCTCTCGGCGATGAAGTCGGCGAGTGCTTGTCCTTTGATAGCTGATCGCGGCCGGCACGAGATGTCGCAGGCCCCTAGCATGATGGCCCATTTGACGAGTCGCCCCGAGGCTTCGGGATGGGCCAGAATCTTCTTCAGTGGCTCGCCGGTTAGCACGGTGATGGGGTGCCCCTGGAAGTAGGGTCGGAGGCGCTTTGCGGAGGTAACCAACGCTAGCACGAGTTTCTCGGTTGCGGGGTACCTCCGCTCGACCTCGCCGAGCACCTTGCTGGTGTAGTAGACTGGCCTCTCGATTCCCGAGTCATTTCTGACTAGGACCGAGCTGACCGTTGATGGCGTCGCCGAGAGATAGAGCAACAAGACCTCGCCCGGGACGGGCTTGGAAAGCACCGGGGGCGAAGCCAGGAACTCTTTGAGCTCGGCGAACGCTGTCTGGCATTCCCCATCCCATGCGAACGTAGCAGATGCTACCTTGGGCCCCCTCATCAGCTTGAAGAAGGGCAAGCATCGTTCGGCCGCACGGGACAGTAAACGACTGAGAGCAGCGACACGCCCCGTCAGACGCTGGACGTCTTTAATACACGTGGGCGGGCGCATGTATAGGATGGCCTGGACCTTGTCGGGGTTGGCTTCGATCCCTCGCTGAGTGACCAGGAAACCCAGGAACTTCTCGGATCTTACTCCAAAGGCGCACTTGGCGGGGTTGAGCTTCATGCTGTACTTCAGGAGGGTGCCGAAAGTTTCGGCGAGGTCGGTGAAGTGGTCTTGGGCCCTCGGGGTCTTGACGAGCATGTCGTCGATGTAGGCCTCGACGTTCCGACCTAACTGTCCCTCGAACATATGGTTGACCAGTCGCTGGTATGTGGCTCCAGCATTCTTCAATCCGAAGGGCATCCGGGTGTAGCAGTACACGCCGTAGTCGGTGATGAAGGCGGTCCTCTCGACATCTTCAGGGCTCATTCGGATCTGATGATAACCCGAATAGGCATCCAGGAAACTGAGTATCTCGTTGCCCGAGGTTGAGTCGGCCAGTTGGTCGATGCTCGGTAGCGGATAGCAGTCCTTGGGGGTGGCCTTATTCAGATCGGTGAAGTCTACGCACATTCGCCACTTGCCTGTAGTCTTCGGCACCAGGACGACGTTGGCTAGCCACGTTGGGTACAGGACCGGTTTGAAAAGACCAGTTTCTTGTCCCTTGGTGACCTGCGCCTTGATGATCGCCTGTTTCTCGGGCGCATGCTTCCTTCTCCGCTGCTGTACGGGTCTCACGGTGGTATCGAGGTTGAGCTTGTGCGTCACAGTCTCTTCTGGTATACCAGGGAGTTGATCATCGGACCAAGCGAAGACCCGAACATACTCAGAAAGAAACTCCTTGTATTGCTGCTGTTCCTCTGGTGGTAGGTCGGCGCCGATCCTTACTCCTAGGGCCGGGTCGTCGTTCAGGAATACCGTTAATAACTCGCCACCGGGCTCGGTGGTCACGGCTTTTCCTTCGACTCCCCTGGGGCCCTTATCCTTCCCGTCCGGCCTTGAGGCTTCCACCGAGATGTTGTAGCACCTTCTAGCCGTGGCCTGGTTACCTCGGACTTCCCCCAACCCGTTTTTGGTGGAAAACTTCATTTTTTGGTGATAGGTAGATGGTACGGCCTTTATTCGGCTGAGAATTTTTCGGCCGAAAATGGCGTTGTACGCTATCATACCTTTAATCACTATGAAGTCCACTATGACCATAACGGTTTTGGGTGGGGTGCCGATAGTGACCGGCAGGCTTAGGGCTCCCTCGGGGTAGGTGGCCCGGCCATTAAACCCGCAAAGGGGCGTTCGGATCGGGCGGAGCTTGGATGGGTCTTCCCCCATCTTGAGAAAACAGTCATAAGATAATACATCGGGGGCGCTCCCATTATCAACCAAAATCCTGTCTACATTACAGTGATTTATCGTGGCCGAGATAACGAGGGCATCGTCATGCGGGGTGCTCAGCCCTTCCAGGTCTTGGTCGGAGAAGACTATGACCTGGGGCTCCATCGGCGGGCCTCTGGGGGGCTCTAAGGCTCGGCTGGCTCGCTCGGCATGACGTTTCCTCCCTCGGCTGGTGTCGCCGCCCTATGCCGCTCCTCCAGAGATGACGTTGATGTGGACCCCTCGGGGGGCGTTGTCGATCTCCTCTGCGGCGTCTCGGTCTTCTTTGTGCCCGATCGTGAACCGGGCTAGGTGCCCCAGACGGATGAGGCGCTCGATCTCGTCCTGGAGCTGATGGCAATCTCCGGTGTGGTGCCCGTGGTCGCCGTGGAACAGGCAATGCTTGTCCCGCTTGCGGTTCTTCGACCTCATTGGCTCGGGCTGGCGGAGAAGTCCCGAGTCTTTGATGTCTTCATAGATCTCGTAGACTGGCGCGGTCAAGGGGGTGTACCGCTCGTACTTTCTCTTGCGCTCTCCTTCTCGATCGCGCTTCTTACTCGAGCCAGGGTTTGGCTCGGAGGTCCGCCTTTTGTCCCCCTCCCGACCCGAGCCGGTTGCGTCTCGGCAGGCGCTGAGTACTTCTTCGCACTCGGCGTGGCGCAGTGCCAGAGTCACTAGCTCTGCAAGGGTCGAGGGAGGATGGAGGACAAGCTCGCGGCGGAGATTCTCGTCCCGGGTGCCCCCGGTCAGTGCGGTTGTGGCTGAGGCTACATCCAGGCGGGGGATCCTGAGGGCTTCCGATTTAAATCGGTGGACGTAAGTCCGGAGCCTCTCCCCTTGCGCCTGTTTGAGAGCCAGGAGCCCCGCTACTGACCTTGGGGGGGCGCTACCGGCGAAACTCTCCTTGAAAATTCACCCGAATTGCCTGAAGTCTCGAATGGACCTAGGGGCGAGGGCCCGGAACCATGCCTGAGCACCTTGGACCAGGGTGGCCGCGAAGGCTCGGCATTTGATGGGATCCGGCGTTCCATGAAGGGTCACCAGGGCGTCGAAGCTATCATAGTGGTCGGCTGGGTCGCCCTGGCCGTCGTAGAGTTTGAAGGTTGGAATGGAGGCTCTGGGAGAGACCTCTGCCTTCAAGATGTACTCGGAGAAAGGGGATTTCTCCTCGTCCTCCGGGAGAGAGGTCTTCTGCAGGGCGCGGAGGGCGCGCTCTTGCTCTGCGAACCGTCTCTCGAAATGCCGCAGCCGGAGGGACAGCTCTGGCTGCAGTCGCACCGTGGGGCTGGGGGGGGCGTCTTGGCGATCTCCCGGGGCACTAGTGCCCGGGCGCGGCGGCCTCGCCCACTGCTTCCCTCTCCTCGGCGTGGAGGAAGCCTCTTGCTCCGCAGGCGGAGCTTGCGAGGGTCCTCCGACGTCGTTGCGGAGGAGCTGTCGGCCGCGGAGGGTGAAGCGGCCTCCGGCGGTGTGCTGCGTCGCACTCCTTCGAGGGGGACTTCCTGACGGGGCACGGGACCTTGCGTCCCTAGCCGCCTGGGCCCTCATGAGCTCCACGAGGACGTCCATCTTTTCGTTGAGGGCCTGGAAGGCGTTGGCGCCACCGTCGAGGGGTGCCCCTGTCTCCGCCGGGGGGGGGTGGTGGTGGCCTGTTGGTGGGGATGCTGGCGTTGGAGGGGGGGGCTCTGTGAGACCCTAGAGGGGGCGCCTCCCGCCGCCGCCACAGCCTTACCTGCCCCACCGGCGGATCTCCTCCCTGAGCTTCTTCTCACCATCTTGGCTCTTCGTGCGTGTCCCACAGACGGCGCCAGATGAAGAGGCGAGATCTCGCGCTGAGTCCTGAGCGGGCTGTGGATCACCAGAAGATGAATCTGCAAGAGAGGGAAACGTATCAGAGGGCCCAGGGGATCTCCCTGGGGGAAAACCCTCCGATGGCTAAGTCAGTAGAGCTATGGTGGAAGCGATAATGGGGGGAGGAGAGAGCTGATGCGCGAGAATCCTCTCCACCAAAGGGTGAAGCGAATCGTGCTCAGGAGCCAAGGGTGTGTGAATACCTTGTTTCTCTTACCTTCTTCCGGAGGGTATCCCTTGCTTAAATAGTGCGCCGCCTTCAGGAGTCCTGTAAGCTGAGGGGTTCCCGGCGGGAGTTACGTCTTTAACGGGGGCTTTCATGGCTTGATCGTGGGAACGTTATCCCCTTGGAGTCCGGCGGCTCCCCTGACTCTCCCGCTGGCGGAGGACTCTGAACGGCTGCACCTGCGGATTAATCAACCGGCCTTACTGAGCTTCGGGGATGCTAGCTCTTGCCCGAGCGATAGGCATGGCCCGGCGAAGGTGGGGTCGGATAGGTCGGCTGGAGCCTATCTCTCTCGGACGGGGAGAGGGCTTTAGGCCGGACCTTCCTTGGGACCTGACCGTTGTCCCGGGCCCTCCGAGCCTAGAAGGCCGCCGGGGAGAGTTAGTTCCTCGAATCTTATTTATTGGGCTTTTCTTCCCTAAGTGGGCCCTGTGGGCTATCACTCGGGCGGGCTCGCCTGGTTGGACCTTGTGGGTCTTGTTGGGCTGCCTTTGTGGTGGGCTGCGGAAATCCCCCTCTCCAGGTGTGTTCCAGCAGCGGAAATTGGATGGCTTCAGCCCTCTTGCTTTAAGGGGTTCATTAGCCTCTTCAGTCCCTGTCAGACAGATGAAATGAAGTCATCAGTTCTAAGTTTATGCATTGCATTGTATAGACTTTGCTGTGAAGGTAAAGGCTAAAGCAACATACAGACTTTATGATACTTAGATGAAAAAACAGGCGAAAGCAATGTAGAGACTTCAGACTGCAGGAACGTGTGAACAACCAATGTGTAGACTCTTCAATCGACAGGCTTTGAAGCACAAAGGCAATGTACAGACTTTGCCTTAAAACGAATGTAAAGACTTAGAATCAAAGAGGCGTTGTGTAGACTTTGAACCAGTGTACAGACTTCGAATGAAAACCAATGTGTAGACTTACCACCGACCATTGTGTAGACTTGAAGAATGTGAGACAATGGCTAAGACACTGCACAATCGGATGTATAGACTTTATAAAAAGTGAATGCGATGTACACACTTGCTGAACCACTGTATAGACTTATAGAGATGACGCTGCAGACTTGAGAATGCTGTGTACACACTCACAGCGTTGACGCTGCAGACTTGAGAATGCTCACAGCGTTGACGCTGCATGAGACGTAGGCTGTACAGACTTAGCCTAAGACAATGCCTGAGACGGACGATGTATAGACTTGCGTTACTGTAGCAACGTGTAGACTTTGCCTTAGACGCTAAGTGAGACGCTCAATGTACACACTTCAAGTCCAGTGTATGGACATTGCCTTAGACTCTAAATAAAACGGACTTTAGCCAATGCAATGTATAGGCTTGAATGAGAGTCCAATGTATAGACTTGCATGATGCACAATGACACAGTCCAGTGTATAGACTCTTAGCCATGAATAAATGCAATGCAGTCTGATGTGTAGACTTTGCAACCGACAGCCAATGTATAGACTTGGCCAATGCTGTCTAGCCTATGCACAAAGTGAGACATGCAGAAACATGACATCTGACAAAATGCAATTCAGATATATAAAGAACAAATGCCATCAATGCTAAACATCATCATTCATGTTGCTATCATATGCAGAATGCTCAAGGATAAGAATGCACAGAAATGCACTTTGTTTATTGCAATCATCAAAACACAATAGCATTGCTGTCATCAAAATACAATATCAAATGCACTCAAATGCACTCACTGTCTTGCTATCATCAAAACCAAATAGCATTGCTATCATCAAAGCAACATAGCACATGCTTGTGCCTACGAGGCACAACATTCTCCCCCTTTTTGATGATGGCAACACAATGTGACAGTGAGTCACACACAAGATTTTCTCCCCCTTTGACATAATCAAAAAGAGAAAAACAGTAAAAACAAGAGTGCAAAGTGCATTATGCATGCAAATTCCTCTAGAACATTCTCCCCCTGAATGTAAGACTCTCCTGAATTATTTCTCCCCCTAAATAATAGCTCCCCCTTTGAGAAGGAATATGAACAGATAAACAAGGAAGAGAAGGTAGGAGGGTCACTTGACAACAGCTGAATCATAGGTTCAGAAATGGAAGCATGATTATAAACAACGGTTAAAGTATAAGAATCAGCAACATACAATTTTCAAAAATTCAGGTTTAACAGTGATAAATCTAGAGTAAAACACCTGACCCCTGAAAAAGAGTTTATAGACTCCATTTATAGTAATGAATCTTGGGTACATGGTATTAATAGATAAGTCAGAAATAATACCCTTTTGTGATTAAACAAGGAAATTAAAAAGAGGCAACTTGAACATGTATTGATAAAAATAAATTTCACTCATGGACTTTTGATTTTTCGAAAGGTTACAACAGTTTGATTTTCACTTTTGAATTTTTCAGAACCTGAACTAAGTAAATAGATCAGTGGCATTTATGCTGTTGACATTAGGTGTACACCTTGATCAGAGGCAGGTACCCCTAGTTACTAGGCATAAACTACTAGACCCATTTCAGATCAAAACCCACAAAGAATAGTCTTCACTTTTGACATTAAGGGTACACCTTGATTAGAGGCCAGTACCCCCAGTTACTTTGTGAGAACCCCCCCTATAGATTTGACCCTTTGAACAGAGATATTCTGAAGCACTTCATGACTATGAGTTCTCCTGCTTCATTGGAGGAGATCACAATTTCTCAGTGCAATTCAGCCATTGCTCTGTCACTATGTTCGGTTCATAGCATTTATGATCTTATTTACTGTTGCCCTTATCTCTTTTAGAGTGATTGTTTGAAAAACAGTACACACTCTTATTCATCTTTTCTAGAAATTTCCAGATCAACACATTAGGCATTACAAAAACTTTTTCTAATCTTACCATGAGACAAGGATTAAGAGCTATAAAAGTTTTTCTTTTATCTCAGATTCTGAAGGCAGACATTTGACTCTTCAATTTATAAAGGTTAAACCTTTAGTTCTTTTCAATTTGTGAGAGTGATTCTTATAAAAGAACAATTGAAATAATCACAACTCAATGTACTAAACCAGAAACAGAACTGTTGTTCAGTGAATGTTAGGGAAATGATAGCAATAGGCATTGAGTTCCTGGAGCATCTGATGTCAAAAGATATGAAAGAACTAGATGGGGACAGTGAGAAGTAGCAAGGATTCAATGAATTGAACAGAAAAACTCTCAGCTCCCCCTGACATCATGATGCAAAGATTATGCTATGCACTAGGCTGTTCTACATGCAGACTATGCAATAATGAAACATGAGGCAATTATGCAATCAATTTAAGTTTATGCATCTAACAACAAGCATGCAATGCATTGACACAAAACACATGCATCGACTCTATACATTAAAGAACCGTTTAGCCTAGTGCAAAATGCAGTGCATCTAGCATCTCGTTCATTTAGTGCAAACAACAGCATGAGAAGAGTATCAAATATATTCAGAATTGAATTCAGTGAAGAGATCATCAAAATTCAGACAAGCAGATCAACATGAAATTCACACACATTTTTTTTTTCAGACTCACAAATTCAGATGATGAATTTTAAAACAAAGTTCAGAACTGACCTGAGATGTAGAATCATGGGGCTTCCTTTTTGAGTGCCTTGGCTAAATTACCCCTTTTATTTCTCTCACCAAGGCACACCTGCAACATATCAATCAATATGATCTTGCAGAGACCCAAGCTGCCTTGGGTCCTGTATGAGCCCTAACAGGTGTTCTGACTGGTCTCTTAACAGAATTATCATCATAGCCCATCAACTTATAGCTGGACAAGGAATAGTCAAATTGACCAGACTTACCATGATAACTAACAGAATTTAAGTTCCTTTTATGCACCTTATTGTAAGTATTAGATTCATGTGCATGAACGTCAAAATTTCTGTTGTGTGTATGGGCATTTTGTTTTCTGAACTCTGCCACCCAGCACTCAGAGGCTTTGTGGCCAGGTTTTCCACAATTAAAACAAGAAAATTTCACAAATTGTTTTGCATGGAATTTGACACCATGGGGGTTAATATGATTCTTCTGAACATGCCAACAGTCCTTGACTGTGTGGCCATGTTTTCCACATTCAAAACATGAAGAATTCATTCTGTCAAGATTCTTATAGAATGCATGTCTTTTTACAGGGATTATAGCAGTTTTGGAGTTAATTGTTCTTCCCTTAGCATGCCAACAATTTGCAGCAATATGGCCCAATTTGTTACAATGAAAGCAATGAAGTTTCTTTTTCAGATATGCATGATTCCTATCATGAAGCTCTTTAGCATTCAAATCATCTTGCTTCTTTAATCTACAATCATGCATAAAGTGGCCATTTCTATGACAGTAAAAGCATTGAATTCTCTTATTTTGATCATGAGAAGGTTTCTTCAATTTAGAATTCCTAGCATGAATTCTATCTGATTTCAGTTCATCCTCTCTCATGACAAAGCAAACATCCATCTCATGGCCAGATTTACCACAGTAGAAACATTTCACATTCTTTCTTTTAAGATGAGACAGTTTGGCCTGAGAAATTTCAGCATACAAATTTTTATTCTGTTTTGTTTTCTTTTGTTTTTCTATCTGATTCGCAGGCAGACATGAAGGAGAAGCTGAAGTGCTAGCTAACTCAGAGCTACGCACAAAGGTTGTATACATTCTTTTTCTCTCTTCCTGTTTACTGCCTCCATCAGAGACTTTCTTCTTAGAGGCAGCCTTTGAATTTTCTTTGTTTTTAAATGACTCAGACAGAGAATTGTTCAATTCAGTGATTTCATTTTTGAGAGAGGAAATGAGAATTTCAGAATCTGTGATCTTTTCATTAAGTAAGACATTAATGGCTTTGTAGCTATCAATCTCTTCTATTAATGCAGTCACTCTCTCACGTTCATTTTCAATTGAACTTTTCCCTCTTCCAAGCATTAAGAGTCTCTCAGACATAGCAAAATTAAGCAGCTTCAGTTCTTCATTCTCCTTTCTAGTTTGTTCATTCTGAACTAATTCATTAGTTAAGATTTGATCATTTCCTAATGAACTCAGCTTATCTTCAAGTTCAGAAATCTTGTCTGTGAGTTCTTGATTTTTATTTTCCAAAACAGAAATTTGTTCCTTACTCACATTCAGATTAGCTAAGCATATTTCATGAGATTTTCTCAGATCTTGACATTTTTCACAATGAGCATTCGAATTAATCTGATCACATTTCTTTTTCAGCTTTCTATTTTCAGATTTCAAATATTTACATTTCTCAGAACGTTCCTCATACATATCCCATAATTCATCAATTGAAATCTCTTCGGATCCAGATTCAGAATTTACCTTGGATGAGGAATCTTCATTATCCCGGTTGGCCATCAAACAACTATCACTCTGTTGGTTATGCGCAGAGATAACTTTGTCATATATCTCTTTTCCAGAATTGCACCTGAGAGCAAAAGAATATACATCAGTATTAACAGCAGCTCTCAAGATATTAAGAATTATGACATTATCACGGTTCTTAAAGGTGTCCTCACTAGACCACTTGGTCTGATCTTTGGGTAATCGATGTGGGCCTTTGGATAGCAAACTCCATAGTTTGGGATCAATGGAATCTACATACACAGCTAGGTCTCCTAGCCAACTTTCAAAGTTAGAACCATCATAAATTGGAGGACGATCCATTTGGACAGATGGCAAACAGATTCAACTCACTAAAACAAATGGCAGGAAATGCAGCAAAACCAGATGGGCAAGGTAAAGCACTAAATCGGTGAAACAAAACAACGAGCACAATACACCCACTCTGAAATGCACTAAACAGTTAGCAGGATCCTCTGCAGATTGTTAGATCTGTTAAGTCAGATACCGCTCTGATACCAATTGTTGGGTTCGGTGCAAGTATTCAGAGGGGGGGTGAATGAATATAGCCTATAAAAACTTTCACCCAATATAAAATTTCGCTCAATTAGAGTTTCGCTCACTCAACAGATTAAACACTTAGAACAAAATCTGATCAAATCATCTAATGGACCTGTGATCAAACACTTGGAGAGCCCCTATGCAATCATCTAGCGGAAGCAAACCATAAGCAATCAAACCACAATGCAAGAGGGGTTTTTAGGTGGTTCGGTCCTGCAGACCTACATCCACCCCACACTCAACCCGAGTGTGGCTTCCTGCTGACTCACAGCTTGAACAGCTGGGCATCATAGCTTGCCTACATCAGCTGGGCAACACAGCTTGCCGTCCGAGGAATCCTCCTCGCCCCGCTGAGCAACACAGCTTGCTGTCCAGTGGAATCCTCCACTGCAAACCGCTGGGCAATACAGCTTAGCCGTCCAGAGGCAGCACCTCTGCAATCCGCTGACTAACAGCTTGAAGAAGATGTAAAATAGAAAACAGAAAATGGAAATAAACAGCAATCTGAAAGCTGTAAACAATGAAGCACAATGTGGCTCTTAAAGAGCTGGATGGCCTGGATTTGATCCACGGTCCATCAAGAACAGATCTCCCTCGATCTCACTCTCTTTCTTCACTCTCTCTCTCTTTCTCTTTCTTCTCTGCTGCACTTCTCTTCTTCTCTCGATCTCTGTTCTCCTTTCTCTTTTTCTTTTCTTCTGCTGGATCGTGGAAGCTCTCTCTTTCTTCTCTTTTTCTTCTCTAAGCTTCTGCTCTCTGGCTTCGATCACGATCAGCCTCCATCTGAAGACGAAGGCTCCAATATATACCAGCAGTAGTAGGGAGATAGGGCGTGTGCTTCCCACGCCTTCCGTCCAGAAGATTCCTCCTCGGATCACGTGCTCAGCACCACCTCGGATCACGTGTCAGGTGCCAACTTCAGGTCACGTGCCCATTCATCAGTACGCTCAGCAACTGGAGTTAGATGGCGTCAACCCACTTGCTCCAAAGAGTTGACGCAGCCTTCAGAGATCTTCAACCTATGAAACTCAAGTCTGCTGCGTTGACTCCATCAGTTTGCTGCGTTGGCGCATTGATACGTTCCAGTGAACAAACAGCCTAGCCTTTTTAACTGTTGCGTCGACGCTACTCCACTGCTGCGTTCACGCGTAGGTGATCCAGTGATTAGGTCTTCAACAGATAGATGTGCTGCGTTGACGCTCTCAGCATGCTGCGTTGACGCATGGAGCTGCAGCGTCGATGCTGCCAATGTACTCCAGAGGCTGCAATAAGGGATACTTGAACTGCTGCGTCCACGCTACTTGATCAATGCGTTGACGCACCAGTGTAATCCACAAGTTTCTTTCTTGATTGTTTGAACTACTGCGTTCACGCCACTTGATCAAGGCGTTGACGCATTGGTGTGTTCCAGCAGCGGAAATTGGATGGCTTCAGCCCTCTTGCTTTAAGGGGTTCATTAGCCTCTTCAGTCCCTGTCAGACAGATGAAATGAAGTCATCAGTTCTAAGTTTATGCATTGCATTGTATAGACTTTGCTGTGAAGGTAAAGGCTAAAGCAACGTACAGACTTTATGATACTTAGATGAAAAAACAGGCGAAAGCAATGTAGAGACTTCAGACTGCAGGAACGTGTGAACAACCAATGTGTAGACTCTTCAATCGACAGGCTTTGAAGCACAAAGGCAATGTACAGACTTTGCCTTAAAACGAATGTAAAGACTTAGAATCAAAGAGGCGTTGTGTAGACTTTGAACCAGTGTACAGACTTCGAATGAAAACCAATGTGTAGACTTACCACCGACCATTGTGTAGACTTGAAGAATGTGAGACGATGGCTAAGACACTGCACAATCGGATGTATAGACTTTATAAAACGTGAATGCGATGTACACACTTGCTGAACCACTGTATAGACTTATAGAGATAACGCTGCAGACTTGAGAATGCTGTGTACACACTCACAGCGTTGACGCTGCAGACTTGAGAATGCTCACAGCGTTGACGCTGCATGAGACGTAGGCTGTACAGACTTAGCCTAAGACAATGCCTGAGACGGACGATGTATAGACTTGCGTTACTGTAGCAACGTGTAGACTTTGCCTTAGACGCTAAGTGAGACGCTCAATGTACACACTTCAAGTCCAGTGTATGGACATTGCCTTAGACTCTAAATGAAACGGACTTTAGCCAATGCAATGTATAGGCTTGAATGAGAGTCCAATGTATAGACTTGCATGATGCACAATGACACAGTCCAGTGTATAGACTCGTAGCCATGAATAAATGCAATGCAGTCTGATGTGTAGACTTTGCAACCGACAGCCAATGTATAGACTTGGCCAATGCTGTCTAGCCTATGCACAAAGTGAGACATGCAGAAACATGACATCTGACAAAATGCAATTAAGATATATAAAGAACAAATGCCATCAATGCTAAACATCATCATTCATGTTGCTATCATATGCAGAATGTTCAAGGATAAGAATGCACAGAAATGCACTTTGTTTATTGCAATCATCAAAACACAATAGCATTGCTATCATCAAAATACAATATCAAATGCACTCAAATGCACTCACTGTCTTGCTATCATCAAAATCAAATAGCATTGCTATCATCAAAGCAACATAGCACATGCTTGTGCCTAAGAGGCACAACAGTAATGACCCCGAAAGGGTGAGGAGGAAAGAATAGAGAGACCATGAGAAGATTGTGGCAAAGATAAGAGAGAGGAGTGATCATCCGACGTAGTCGGAGAAAAGGAATTAGAATCACCCAACAGGGTCGGGGAAGGAGAATGAGAATCACCCGACAAGGTCGGGGAAAAAAATGACAGACACCCGACAGGGTCGGGGAAGAAGAACGATGGTCACCCGACAGGGTCGGGGAAAGAAAAGGGAAATCACCCGACATGGTCGGGGAAGGATCAGAAGTAGAGCCCGGGGATACCAGAAGAGAAGGATTAGAAGAAGTCTCGAAAGTGGGATGAAAGGATGACATAGGCCGAGGCCTAAAATCATGAGAGAACGGAGGATCTGGAGACTCCGGATGAGTGGAGAAAGAAGAATGGGGGTTTGCGGACCCGAAAAGAGAGGAGAAGATCATAAAAACTGGATTAGAGGAAGGGAGGTACACCACCCAGGGGTGGGAGCTGAGTAGAAGAAAGGATGAACGAAAGGAAGAGGAGGAGGAAGAAGTGGACCCCTGAGTGCACAATCGACGGCCCTTAAACTTACGCCGCCGCCTCTTCTTAGCAAAACCTTTTTGAACCCGAACCCGCCTGGTGCGGACTTGGACCTTCGACCTTCTTGATCTGTAATGTCTTTTCAGATAACGGGCCCACCTGGCAGATGGCCTGGCCCGACTATGAACATGCTGCTTTATTGGGGCGGTTGCCCCTAGGCATGCAGTGCTAACCATAGATGGACATTCTTGAACAGATAACTCCTCAGGATGAACATCAGAAAGTTGTGGAGTTTTGTTGCTTGGCGCCAATAGCTTGAGGTTAAACATCTCCATTCGGTAATCAGGCATGAAGTATAACTCCCTTGTCAGAAGTGCAGGACGGAACTGAGGGAGGGTGACGTGCGATGTTGACGTGGCCGCCTCACCAATAAGCCGAGGGAGATGAGACAGAAAATGCAGAATGCCCCTGGTCAATCTCGAAGACACGGCCAATTGCCCCTTGAATGCTGAATTCATTAAACTTCTGGCGGCCGTGTGGGTTAGCACCGCCCGGGTGGAAAACTCTTCCGGGCCAGTGAACTGAATAGCAATTAAGCGAGAGGTGATAACAACATCAACAGTGAATTCTCCGGCGAAGAAAGAGATTGCCACCGGCCTCGCTCGAGAAGAAACTGGTACTAGTGCTAAGGAGCTTGCTTTGACAGCCATCTTCATAACAAGTGCAGGCTGATTACCCCCGGAATAGCCAGGGACCAGGACTCGGACCGGCATGCGACACATGAAATCTTGAAGCTTGGAACACACAGTCAAAGCCTGGCACGGCTCATTATCTCCCTGGGGACTAGACCCGAGGGGCACCAAAGGTAGCGCGCACCCGCTCCGTGGGGTGGAAATAGGTGGGGGAAGGGGTGGAGAAGGCTTGGAAGGCGGGGGTGAAGGTTTAGAAGGCGTAAGTGGTGGTAAGGTCAATGTGAGTGGTGTAGGGATTACGGCGATGACAGGCTCTAGTGGAGGCAAAAATAAAAGTGGAGGTGGAGGTATGGGTAAAGGTGAAGATGGAGGCGTGGGAAGAGATGAAGGCAAAGGCAGGGGTGTGGGTGTAGGGGTAACTTGCTCAGGTTCGGATGATGACGGCAAATGGAGTGGCATCGGTAACGGGGATGGTTGTGAAGGTGACGGAGTAGGAATCATTATGAGGGGAGATGATGACGGCGATGGTGACGGCAATGGGGATACTGGAGGTGGCGATGAGGGTGAAAGTAATGACGGAGTGGGTGGAGGCGAAGGAGAAGGAGGTGAAGGTGACGGTGAAACGAAGGGAGCGTCAGGTGGCGGCGCTCTTCGGCGTATCGTTATGACACGTTGAGCGGCCTTGGGAGCAAGAGTGGTGATGGAAGTAGAGGGTGAAAGAGGGGTATTTGCCTGAGCAGAGGTTTGGGTAGGTGAAGGAGAGGGGATAGGAGCGATGGTAGGGGAAGGTAACAAGGTAGGCGAAGTAGAAGACAGAGCGGATGCTTCATTAATTGAAGAATCACAGGGATGCCCCTGGTTTTGAAGTGCAGACGGTTGCCTGGGCGGTGCTTGCCGATGCTGCTGCTGTTTGCGGAGGTCCAAAATAACCTGATGTATGACAGTCCAATCAATCATCCTCTTGTCTCCCAAGTTGTAAACAAGTTCCCAGAACTCGGGGCAATCCTCAATCAAATGCCCCTGCTGACGATGAAACTCACAGAAATGGAGCAAATTCCCGACCGCAGGTTGGCGAGACATAACCGGAGGGAGTTGCAACGCATGGGTGGCCATCAAAGCCCTGAAAATGTCTGTAAAAGATTCTGGCAACGGAGGATGAAGAGCCCGCTTCGGGCACGGTGGATGCAATAGAGGCAGTTGCGAGGATGGAAGCGGGGGTTGCGAAGGCAGGAGTGCATGGTCACTAGTGGAAGGACCTGGTGGAGGCACGCGTGGAGCGGAAAGGGAGGTGGGAGGTATGTAGACAGCATCCACATGCTCGAAGTGTGGGGTCTCCTTGACCGGGGTTAAAGGTTCACGCGGGTATGAAGGTGCGGAAGGCTGACTCGTGGAGGGTTGGTATGTGGAAGAGTATGTGGAGGTATATGGGTGTGCGGGAGCGGAAGGCCGAATCATGGAGGGATATGAGGTGGAGAGCGGACTTATGGAGGGTTGACATGTGGGAGGTGATGGGTAGGAGGCGTATGTGGACGCAAAAGGTGAGGGAGACTCGGGATCAAGGGAACTTAGGAGTTGTTGGCAGATGAAGCGGGCTCGGCTATACAGATGTTGCCATGAAGTGACATCGTTCAGGGCTAAGATGCATTTGAGTTCGAGCGTTACATTAGAAATAACCATCTTGATTTGTTCGCCCTTCGGAATATGCCTTGGAACTTGCGCGGCTAGGCGACGCCAGCGGTCGGCAAACACGGGGAATTCCTCGTCGGGCTTCATCTTCTCTTGGGCCAAATCTACCATGGAGTACTTGGGCCCCACTTGGTCTTGGTACTGCTGAATAAATTTTGCTTGGACGGCTTGAAAATTCACCACTTGCTCTCGCGGCAATGAAAAGAACCAATCCCGAGCCGGGCCTTCTAACGACAAACCAAACAGATAAGTCATTAAACGTTGGTCATACCGGAATTGGGCCGACTCATACAAGAACTCCTTCAAATGCACGTGGGGGTCACCGTCTCCACCATAGCGACGATAAGCCGAAATTTGTGAACGTGGTGGAAACTGAATACCTTGAAAGGCAAACATGACATCCAAAGAAGTTTGGGGATTAATTCGGCGTTGTAAGTCATCAAGCTGGCGTTGGGCTTGGACGATCATCTCCTCGGTGGGAAGAGTCCGAGGAGAATGTGGGCCAGCCTGAGCAAGAGAGTGAAAGTTTAGACCAAGATGATGATGGGCCGAATAAAGAGACTCAGCCTGAGGAGAAGGAAAGCCCATTCTAGGAGTAGAGGGGTATATGGGCCTGGAAGTATCATGTATGTGGGGATGAGAATTGATTGGGCCATTAACGGCACGGGCGGGATAAGAAGTCCCGTTAAAAAGAGTAGGCCCATTGAAAGAAGAAGGCTCGTGAAGAGAATAAGGCCCATTAGATGAATGAGGCGATGGACCTGCGTGGGAGGAGGAATCCACGCGGGGGTAAGAAGACAGGGAAGATGAGGGATACTGGACAGAAGAGAAGTGCTCCATGGGAAAAATGGAGACTTTATACAGTGACTTTTAAAGAAATACAAGGAGAGAAACGAACCTAGGACAAATGCAACTAAATGGAGGGACGCAAAGATGAACTAGTCTATGGGCCTAACTAACAAAATGATATGGAGGCAACACACATGGAGGGAAGAGATGAGAGAAGAATCAACCAATTAACTACCCAAGTTATGAATGATGCACGAAAATTTTATCAGTTACCCTTTAGGACCTTAGTGGGTTAATTAATATATGAATTCACTCAACCACAAGGTACCTAACCAGGATAAGAATGGGAAATTGGGTGACTCTAAGGGACTCTCCCTCTTACGGATGCAAAACCCTTGATTGAGGGAAGGTATGGTACAACCTGTCTGGCGTCCGTGTGGGAATCCACGGCTCACGGGGGATTACGGAGGCCCTCGGTAAGGTCACCTTGTCGGCTCCAAGGAGTATGGAGACGAGAGGAAACCCTACCTCGGCAGGAATGCAACTACAGATGATACATATGCATGAATCCTATGCGCACCGGAGTGCATGCAAAGAGTCTATCCTAGAAACTAACAATCAATGAACAAATATGAACAACAAGGATGACTAGCAATGATGCACACATGTAGTGACAGCAGGGGGAGATCAATGATCAGCACCAAATATCACGAAGATAATATAGCATGGCAATCAAAATGAGGCTCGGGTGCACTGTAGCACGACAAGGACGGTCTATGGGCGACCGTTCAGGGAGATAAACGGTCCTCCGAGGGCCGTTCAACAGCAGGGAGTAACAACACAAAAAACACAGAATGTTAAAACGGGGGCGTACCTCGATGAACGGTCTATCGACAGACCGTTCACAATCTCGGACGGACCTATATCAACTGCATAACGCCAGTAAAACCAACAGTGCAAAAACAGGGACGTACCTGAGCCAGCAGGATGTGCGGCCGAGATCTAGCCGTATGAAGAGTTGGACGGGCAAAGGTAGACCGCTGAAGGCAGCAGGCTCACAGAATAATTAGCGCTGTAAGCAGAGAAGAACGGCTGATTCCTCGCCGCTCATAACGATCAACGGCTCTGTCAAAACCGCACAATCGCTAGAAACCTTGAAACCAGGAAACCAGCCAACACCTGAAACAACTCAAGAAACGGGGAACTAACCATGCAAACAGACGGGTCAGCAAACCACTAGAACGATGGGCACTAGTTGTCCCACCGTGATCGCCAGAAATTTGTTGGTAGGAAATGGTTACCTTCTCCACACCGGCTTAGAACTCCCTTCAAATCCCTTTACTAATATGAATATGAGAGTAAACCAAACGGGAGTAGAAGGGATAGAGGGATGTGAGTGTGTGATCGCCACCAAGGCTCCGAACGTGATGAACACGCCGTACCTTGGAAAGAAAAGGGAGACACTCGCCTTTAACCAGCACTGCAGGGATGAGCGGCCCGTGAAGAACCGCCTTAAGGATGCGCGGCCGCTCGACAGACCGAACGTCAGTGCTGGGTGGAACGCGGGATGAAGTGCGATGGAGAAAGAATGGTTCAGGACCGGCCGCGGGAATAAAACGAACGGTGCAATACCAGCCGCACTTCCCTTAGGACGGACAGGATGGAACCGCCCAACGCCACCACACCTTAAGATGTGAAAGCTCAACCTCCACCCTTTCCGGCCGGCCAGAAAGGATGGGCCTCGTGCTAGTGCGTCGCTGACCTGCAAAGGAATGTAGAAAACACAAGAGAAAACTCAATATTAGCACTACGAAGCGTAGTAAATGCTAGAACGGAAAGGAATGAACATAACCAAAAGGAATGGGGAATACCTGGGGGGTTTTAAACCCCTAGGGGCGTCAAAAAAACATAGGAGGGTGTGTGTAATGTAGTGTGAATGACAAAAACGTGGGTAGGAAAGAAGAGAAAAGTATGCATGCAATGAAGAAACCCGCGATGGGACTAATTGAAACAAAAACTAAAAACTAGTTGCTCCCTGAACCGGAGGCCTAGAAGGATGTAGAAGGCCTCCCTCCCTGGTCTTGGGTCGCTCGAGAATTCAGCAGGGCTTCGCCGTCGACCAAAAATCTCCCCCCTTTTCAAGCCCGGCCTCTAGGGTCTATTTATAGAGCAGCTAGAGTCTTAGCTCGAATTTGAGGTTTCTATGCATTTTTAGGTCGAGATAATGAAAGCAAAGTTGAAGATAATTGAATTATCTTTCAACCAGAAGAAACGGCACCAAAATTGACTCAATATTCGCGGAGAAATGTTTCGGGGAAGTTGGGGATAAATCCACGAATGGAGAGAAAAAATCCGTCAAATTCTTCAGAAATCGGGCAGATGAACGGTCGCACGATAGACCTCTCGTCAGGTTGGGCGGCTACATCCAGGCCGTTCATCCCGGTCGGTGGAAATTCAATAAATAGAAAATATTATCCAAATACCCATCGAACTGACCGAAACTACCGCCGTTGGACTCTCATAAGATGAACGACTGCTAGTAGACCTTCCATCCAGAAGAGCGGCCAATGAACAACTGCTTATGTCCTGTCGGTGATAAATCAAAATAGATTAGATAATTAGATAATTATCTGAAAATCAACGATGTTAGGACTCTGGGAGAAGAACGGCTGAGATCAAACCGCACAATGAGGTTGAACAACTATATCCCGACCGTATTACAGCTTTTCGGTGGAAATTCAGAAAATCAGCTAAATATCCAAAAATATATGAACGGCCCAAATTCAACCGCCTATGTGATGAGCGGCTGGGGACTGACCGTGAAAGCCTGGACGTTTAGAATTCCTAAAAATGTGAAAATTAGGCGAATCCAAGGCCCATTAAGCCCTGAATTGAACAGACCTTTCCAGGGAGCGAGGCTACCCATAAAATAGGCCCAAAGATGTTGCCTGGAAATAGCCTAACGAGTAATGGACAACTCGAGGCATCAACAAATGGGAGTAAGAGAAATGACTCAACTTATCGGCAAAAAACGGGTGTCAACAGATGCCCCTCCTTAACGTCCGCTTTGCAGGGGAGCGAGCGGAGGTGAAGCGAAAGCGAGATGGAACATGGAGATGAAGCAGAGCGGACTGAAAAGCGGGCGTTAAGGTAAAACGACACCCGTTTTCTCGCCAACGAGCGATAGAAATCTTCCGGAAAACTCTAAACCATTCACAAGGGCTGATTAGACCAAAACGACACTGTCTGGAGGAACTAACTAAATGAAAAAAGGAAAAACACAAGATCAACCTCATGGGGCACACAATCCCGCGGTCCAATGAGGAGATCAAAGCAAAGCAGTAAAAATTAAAGGAACGAGCTAAAACTCCAGACGAGGACTCTTAGTTAACCAAACCAGGCGAACAGAACAGAGAGAACCTTCCAACTCTGAGTGGAATTTGTTCCTCTTACTCAGACATGAATGCACAATCATCCATTATGGGTGGGACATTAGCCGGCAAACCATGGGTCATGAATGCTCAAAAGATGCGTATGATGCATGCTGAGCTAAAATAAAAGAAATCATTAAAATAAATGCAAAGAAAGGATAAAATATAAAATACTCGAGAATAATATTGCTAGGCTGGGAGAATCAGAGTCAAGACACTATCCGCAACCACAGCGTGCAGGATAGAACCATCCTCCCCAGGTTTTCCTATCCTAACGACCTATCTGATGATTAAACACATGAACTTGGATCATCATCGTTTTTGTTAAAGGGGAACATCAGATCCTGGAACACATAGATAACCAACTGGTTCTCGAGATAATATAGCATAATACTATATAATAATGCACTAAGGGACATAGGGATAGAAGGCCATACCTGACTTACCTGCGCAGGCGAAATGGTGCTTCTTTGGATTTTCATTTTCTGATTTTTATGGATTTTCATCATAAGACAAATATGATAAAGAAGCAAGTATAAACATAACGTAGATAAGATAACGATTAACTGAACGACAAACAACACGACATAATATAGCAATCAAATGAAATGGGAGACAATGCAACATAACATAACAAAAGCAAACGAGCATATATGCAACGACATGAACAGACAACATGCATGCATGAACACGGTGTGACAAGACAACAATGCGGTGGGACAACACATGGTTGGGACAAGAACATGACGGATGACCACACGGTTGGGACAAGAACATGGGACATAAAGGGATGACTAACAACATGTGGTGAGGGACAAAACAACATGTGTGGGACAACACGGTGGGACATAAAGACGTGACAAGGACACGGCGGGACAAAAGACATAAACAAATACGCCCTTCAATCAAAACCCAAGATCAGAATGAAGCAGAACCGCCAGGTTCATAATCGTGAGGCAAAGCCCTCTCATAAAGATATGATCATTACAAACAAAAGCTGAGAATGACATGAGCTTCAGAACAGATCGAGAGAGTGGATCGAAGAAGGAAAGAACAGATCAAAGATGTGGACAGGAGGTAGAGCACAAAGATGTAGCAAGGAATGCCTGAGTACTTACAACCTGCACACTTAGCAAATGGATTACGTATCTGTCCTCAAAATAAAATGTAAAAGATAAACATCTTTAGATTTTTCAATTTTCTTGATTTTTTTAGATTTTGAAAATATTTATTTTTTTGAACAAAATTTCATTTTTCGGAATCTCATTTTTTTGGATTTTTGACAATATCTCATTTTTTTTGGATTTTTGACAATATCTCATTTTTTTTGGATTTTGAAATAGCAATCCACAGCATGCAAAGACAGGCTCGAACTACTGGCCAGGGATCGTCATCCCTCCCCTCTCATTAAAGACTTCCCTTGAGCAGGGCGTGCATGCGAGGGTGGCTTACCACAACCAACCACTTCCAAAGAACGGTGCCCCTACTAAGGCCATACCCGGGATACAACCCAGCCTAAGAGGGAGAAGCAGAAGAAAAATTGTTGACAAGCTTCGTGCAGGATGGGAGATATCAAGGCTCGAATTCTTTCCAGGGCGCTACCCCTCGAAGAGATAGTTTGTTGCGCCGGGGCTTTGTGTCTTTGATTTTGAGACCCATATTTATTAGGCACGCATGCGACCGGGCTCATGACGTTCCACGGGGAACTGTACTGCCACTCTTGCCTTGCCTTCCAATCATAGTTTTGCATTGAATTATTTTCTCATTTTGGTAGCCCTTATTGGCCAGATATAGCATGAAAGCTCACTTTTGAGGGTCAAGACTGCCCCTATTTGAGACCTCTCTCGTATTAGGGAGCGCCTAGGTTAATCATCTTATCCATCAATCTCTTGCCCCTGCACTTGGCCGAGCAGAGAAAAGAAAAGACCTTTGTGCATACCCAAAGCATTGCCAAAGCAGCAACGATGTTGCACTAGAGAGATCGGCTATGGGTTGCCGTGTAGTGTGTGAAAAATCCATACTCAAAGGTCGACCTCAACAATCGGGGAAAGAAATTAGACTCCCAGTGCGGAGTTATCACCAGCCTAAGGATGTTGCAGAAGCGACTCATTTGACTAAGCAAACTAACTAAAGCCTAAGGCCACTCAACCATGTTTTAAGGAACCAACACTATAAGCACGTGCAGAAATAACAGAGTAATAGCAATGATAACATGTTTCGGCACAAAATCAAAGATACCTTTGCAAATCCATGGCGTGGAAACCGGCCTCCTGAAGCGATTTCGATCATCGAGCTTTGAGGAGCACGAACTTTGTTTTCCTTGCTTGTCAAGATAAAGGATGAAAGGAGAGCAAATGATTAGATTCCTCGACATAGAGGAGTGGCAGACATCATATTGGATGAAGAAGGGATAAAAAAGAAAGAGAGACGAGGGCTAGAACTTCCTCGTTGAGGCACTGAGACCCTGATAACAAGGAACCAAGTACAGAATAACCAGGGATTAACTGAGATCAAGGTGGGCTAAAGCCTCGAAAACAGCAAGAAAAAGGGTAATGACCCCGAAAGGGTGAGGAGGAAAGAATAGAGAGACCATGAGAAGATTGTGGCAAAGATAAGGGAGAGGAGTGATCATCCGACGTAGTCGGAGAAAAGGAATTAGAATCACCCGACAGGGTCGGGGAAGGAGAATGAGAATCACCCGACAAGGTCGGGGAAAAAAATGACAGACACCCGACAGGGTCGGGGAAGAAGAACGATGGTCACCCGACAGGGTCGGGGAAAGAAAAGGGTAATCACCCGACATGGTCGGGGAAGGATCAGAAGTAGAGCCCGGGGATACCAGAAGAGAAGGATTAGAAGAAGTCTCGAAAGTGGGATGAAAGGATGACATAGGCCGAGGCCTAAAATCATGAGAGAACGGAGGATCTGGAGACTCCGGATGAGTGGAGAAAGAAGAATGGGGGTTTGTGAACCCAAAAAGAGAGGAGAAGATCATAAAAACTGGATTAGAGGAAGGGAGGTACACCACCCAGGGGTGGGAGCTGAGTAGAAGAAAGGATGAACGAAAGGAAGAGAAGGAGGAAGAAGTGGACCCCTGAGTGCACAATCGACGGCCCTTAAACTTACGCCGCAGCCTCTTCTTAGCAGAACCTTTTTGAACCCGAACCCGCCTGGTGCGGACTTGGACCTTCGACCTTCTTGATCTGTAATGTCTTTTCAGATAACGGGCCCACCTGGCAGATGGCCTGGCCCGACTATGAACATGCTGCTTTATTGGGGCGGTTGCCCCTAGGCATGCAATGCTAACCATAGATGGACATTCTTGAACAGATAACTCCTCAGGATGAACATCAAAAAGTAGTGGAGTTTTGTTGCTTGGCGCCAATAGCTTGAGATTAGACATCTCCATTCGGTAATCAGGCATGAAGTATAACTCCCTTGTCAGAAGTGCAGGACGGAACTGAGGGAGGGTGACGTGCGACGTTGACGTGGCCGCCTCACCAATAAGCCGAGGGAGATGAGACAGAAAATGCAGAATGCCCCTGGTCAATCTCGAAGACACGGCCAATTGCCCCTTGAATGCTGAATTCATTAAACTTCTGGCCGCCGTGTGGGTTAGCACCGCCCGGGTGGAAAACTCTTCCGGGCCAATGAACTGAATAGCAATTAAGCGAGAGGTGATAACAACATCAACAGTGAATTCTCCGGCGAAGAAAGAGATTGCCACCGGCCTCGCTCGAGAAGAAACTGGTACTAGTGCTAAGGAGCTTGCTTTGACAGCCATCTTCATAACAAGTGCAGGCTGATTACCCCCGGAATAGCCAGGGACCAGGACTCGGACCGGCATGCGACACATGAAATCTTGAAGCTTGGAACACACAGTCAAAGCCTGGCACGGCTCATTATCTCTCTGGGGACTAGACCCGAGGGGCACCAAAGGTAGCGCGCACCCGCTCCGTGGGGTGGAAATAGGTGGGGGAAGGGGTGGAGAAGGCTTGGAAGGCGGGGGTGAAGGTTTAGAAGGCGTAAGTGGTGGTAAGGTCAATGTGAGTGGTGTAGGGATTACGGCGATGACAGGCTCTAGTGGAGGCAAAAATAAAAGTGGAGGTGGAGGTATGGGTAAAGGTGAAGATGGAGGCGTGGGAAGAGATGAAGGCAAAGGCAGGGGTGTGGGTGTAGGGGTAACTTGCTCAGGTTCGGATGATGACGGCAAATGGAGTGGCATCGGTAACGGGGATGGTTGTGAAGGTGATGGAGTAGGAATCATTATGAGGGGAGATGATGACGGCGATGGTGACGGCAATGGGGATATTGGAGGTGGCGATGAGGGTGAGGGTGAAAGTAATGACGGAGTGGGTGGAGGCGAAGGAGAAGGAGGTGAAGGTGACGGTGAAACGAAGGGAGCGGCAGGTGGCGGCGCTCTTCGGCGTATCGTTATGACACGTCGAGCGGCCTTGGGAGCAAGAGTGGTGATGGAAGTAAAAGGTGAAAGAGGGGTATTTGCCTGAGCAGAGGTTTGGGTAGGTGAAGGAGAGGGGATAGGAGCGATGGTAGGGGTGTAAGGTTTCGCACAACACTATCGGGCAACGCAGCGGATAACAAAAATTCATTTTGCCCGATCCCGGTGCTATGGAAACCTTAATCTGTGCTCTAATCGGTGTTTCTAAGACTCCCAACCCGCCTAATTACAGGTTGCGTGTTTATACCTTGCGCGGAACGACGCTGTCCGCTATGTCCGATGCAGAATATCGAGCCGCACTACTGCACGGCCTCTAGAGTCGATCCACACGGACCCTTCTGCAGTGACGGTACCCCCGGCACGGACTTTCCCCGACCCTTTCACCTTCTGGAAAGAGAGAGAGCAAGAGGAAGGAAGGGGGGAGAGGAGCTAATCCTCTTCCTTAGGCTAATTGCTTGATTAAGCCCTTGGGAAGAAAAACTCTCGAATGAGCTCACGTAAGGATCTATATATAGAGTTTAGGCATTTCTGAAAAGGGCTCCAAAAGACCGAAACTATATATATGTCCTTTCTACTATTATACATATGTATTAAGCTCCATTTACACTCCTTTTCAAAAGGAACTAAATGGAAATAATACATACATTTGTATAATAATAATCCGTCACCAAAGAATCCATTGTGTGTGATCCTCTAGGCCCATAGTCACTCTAGTTTAAGGCCCATTAACTTCTAATTCTCAATTAGAAGTAAATTAAACATATTCTTCGCTTCTACTAGAGCCGAATAATAGTTTAATAACCTTTAATCACGTTGGGTCAAGCAAATCCGCGTGATCCTAGAGGATGCCGGGTTTAAACCAACCTATCTGCTATCTGTAAGTCTACAGTTACCGTATCGATATAACCCCTCGCTCCTTCTATGAGTCTGGTACGATCGAGGGTATGGTTTCTGTCAAACCCCATGATCGTGCCATTTGACTATGACCTCCTTAAAGTGTATGACGTCCATTCTAAACGAACTCACACGACCCTGGCCAGGGATTTAACGGAGCGTCAATGTCATGACCCATTAACTGTCTGATATATACCCGACAGTGAGCGATCTCTTCTTGACCATTGATGATCTTCACACGTATCCTGGAGTGGTTAATGACTCGGCAACTCATGACTTATTGTTAAAGTCACTTAGCTAAGTAATTAAACCATTCCAGTCCTCGTGTAAGATCCGATCAATGTCTCAGGTCAAAGGACCAACGATGCTATTGAGACAGTTGGATCTTCAGTTGACATTAGGTATAATTAACCATCTGAAGATCCAATAGCGGATCAGTTCAGTGTACATCCTCCAAGGACATACACCTACACATATGTGTTGGTGCCCCGCACCAATGACCATGAGACTGGTCAGTCACACATCATGTGTACTGGTTTAATAGGTATTCAAAGTCCCCGAGTGATTACCGTCCAACCAGGAACAATTTAAGGTATGTGTTCATGTAAAGTCAATCTCATAATCGAGATCCCATCTCGAGTTGACTTTACAACCACATATCCTAGGGACAACGTAAAGTAATACACAATCGCATATTTACGCCCAAACACCACTTTATTAATAATGAACAAGATCGTACATATATCGGGTCTACCCGACCCTAAATTGGCCTGTAGCACACCAACACTAACAATCTCCCACTTGAACTACAGCCAATTGCCCACAACTTTGAGGCCCATCTTATCCCGATGACGCTTAAATACAGTTTGTGTCAAAGGCTTAGTCAGTGGATCTGTTATGTTGTCTTCTGACGGTACACGCTCTACCGTCACATCTCCACGATCAATAATCTCCCGAATAAGGTGAAAGCGCCTGAGAATATGCTTTGACCTTTGGTGAGATCTCGGCTCCTTCGCCTGGGCGATGGCCCCATTATTATCACAAAATAATGGGATGAGAGCTAATATCTCGGGAACTACGCCAAGTTCCAAGATGAATTTCTTCATCCAGACGGCTTCCTTAGCAGCTTCAGCTGCAGCAATATATTCCGCCTCAGTCGTCGAGTCTACAGTCGTATCTTGCTTGGAGCTTCTCCAACTGACTGCCCCTCCATTCAACATGAATACAAATCCAGACATAGATTTGCAGTCATCTAGATCTGACTGGAAACTAGAATATGTGTAAGCTCTAAGCTGTAGGTCCTCTCCTCCATCATCGTCATCATCATAGCCTTATCCCAATTAATTGGGTCGTCTACATGAATCCTGTTCCGCCAAAGATTTCTATCAAGTGCAATATTCATATTTAAACTCAAGGTCCTCTCCTCCATAAAGCAGAAAAAGATCCTTAGCCCTTCGCAGGTACTTAAGGATGCCCTTTACTGCATTCCAGTGCTCTTCGCCTGGATTTGCCTGATATCTACTGACAATGCTTAAAGCATTGGCAACATCAGGCCGTGTACATAGCATTGCATACATGATTGACCCTGTCGCCGAAGCATAGGGTACCTTATTCATGTGTGCCACCTCCTCAGAAGTTTTAGGACTCATCCCCTTGGATAGGCAAATTCCATGTCTCATGGGAATAAGACCTCTCTTGGAATTTTCCATCCTAAATCTTTTGAGGATAATGTCTATGTATATGGATTGGGATAATCCTAGCATCCTTTTAGATCTATCTCGATAGATCCTTATGCCCAGCACATAGGATGCTTCTCCCAAATCCTTCATGGAGAAGGTCTTGGATAACCAAGACTTAGTTGATGTCAACATCCCTACATCATTCCCAATGAGTAAGATGTCATCAACATAAAGGACTAAGAAGGTCACAGAGCTCCCATTGACCTTCTTGTAAACACAGGGTTCATCTTCATTCTGAATGAAGTTGAAAGATTTGACAGCCTCGTCAAATCTTAAGTTCCAGCTTCTAGATGCCTGCTTTAATCCATAAATGAACCTTTGAAGTTTGCATACCTTATTAGGATGTAGCTTGGAGGTGAATCCTTCAGGCTGTACCATGTACACCTCTTCTGACAGATTTCCATTAAGAAAAGCTGTCTTCACATCT
Organism: Amorphophallus konjac; assembly: GCA_022559845.1. NCBI lineage: Eukaryota > Viridiplantae > Streptophyta > Magnoliopsida > Alismatales > Araceae > Amorphophallus > Amorphophallus konjac. The sequence continues at coordinate 14,485,645 of CM040117.1, read as the reverse complement.
ATTTGTCAGATCTCATAATCCAGGTATGCAGCAATGACAAGGAGGATTCTGATTGACTTAACCATGGCTACCGACGAAAAAGTCTCGTCATAGTCAATGCCTTACCTTTGACGATATCATTTCGCCACTAGTCTAGCCTTGTATGTGTCAACCTGTCCATCTGCACCGATTTTCCTTTTGAAAATCTATTTACAGCCGATAGGGACCTTCCCTTCGGGTACATCAACTAAGTTCCAAACTTTGTTGGTGTACATGGACTGGATCTCTGAATCCATTGCCTCTTGCCATTTCTCGGAGTCTACACTACGGATCGCCTCCTGGTATGACTGAGGATCATCATCCTCATCGATACATACCTTAGAGGACCCCTCTGAGACATGTCCAACATATCTCTCAGGTTCTCTCGGTAGTCTACCAGATCTCCGTAGTGTCAGTGTTTCACTCTGAATAGGATCAACCGATACAGTCTCATCTAATGAGTTTGTGTCTATGGGTTGTGGTTCTTGGACCTCGTCCAATTCTATCTGGCTCCCACTATTTTTCTGGAGTAGATATTCTCTTTCCAGAAATACAGCTCTCTTGGCCACTAAGACCCTTTGCTCAGAAGGGTGATAGAAATAATATCCAAACGTCTCCTTTGGATATCCCACAAACCTACACTTATCAGTTCTCGACTCAAGCTTATCACTATCGTTCTTCTTTACATGGGCAGGACACCCCCAAATTTTAATGTGATTAAAATTTGGTTTCCTGCCCTTCCATATCTCATATGGTATAGAAGGAACTGATTTACTTGAGATCCTATTCAATAAATATGCTGCAGTCTCTAATGCATAGCCCCAGAGAGACAAGGGTTGTCCTGACATAGACATCATGGATCGGACCATGTCTAACAAGGTCCTGTTTCTCCTCTCGGATACACCATTGTGCTGTGGTGTATACGGTGGAGTCCACTGAGAAACTATTCCATGGTCTTTAAGATAAGAAGTGAATTCATGGCTCAAGTATTCACCTCCTCGATCCGAGAGAAGAGTTTTAATACTTTTGCCAGTCTGTTTCTCTACTTCATTCTTATATTCCTTAAACTTCTCAAAGGCTTGTGACTTATGTCTCATTAAATACACATAGCCATATCTGGAGAAGTCATCAATAAAAGAAATGAAATAGAGATAACCCCCTTTTGCTTCTATGGACATGGGTCCACACACATCCGAGTGTATGAGCTCGAGAAGGTCAACAGCCCTCTCACCATGTCCACCAAAGGGAGCCTTGGTCATTTTTCCCATGAGACACGACTCACAAGTATCAAATGGCTTGTATTCGAATGCATTCAAATACCCATTTGAGTGTAGGTGAGAGACTCTTTTCTCGCCTACATGATCAAGCCTGTAATGCCATAGATATGCAGAATTCACTTCATCAGCATTGGAAACTTGCATAACATTAGAACGTGTATCTAATACATAAAGACCATTGACTAATGAACCATTGGCTATAACCAAACCATTATTCATTATAGAGCACCCAGTGCTATTAAAAGCCAATGTATATCCAATGTTATACAAACCAGAGATGGAAATAATATTCTTAATAATATTAGGAACATAATAACAATCATTCAGCTCCAGAATGACTCCTGAAGGTAAACTGAGGCGTGCAGTCCCGACAGCTTTGGCAGAAACTAAAGCTCCATTGCCCATCCTCAGTTCAATCTCCTTTTTGCCCAATCGCCTTCTATTTGCCAGCACCTGCACAGAATTGCAGATATGAGATGCACATCCAGTATCCAATACCCATGATGTGGATTCCATATATGACAAATTAAGGTCTATGACAAAAATACCTTCATTTAGAATTGCCTTGCAATTCCTTTTCCAATGTCCAGTTTCCCCGCATCGAAAACATTTGTCTTCCTTTTCATTCTTCTTGCCCTTCCCTTTGTCAACTTTGGCGAGTTGCTTACCCGTGGCCTTTTTCTTTCCCTTCCCTTTGTTACTTGTGATGGATATTTGGGTGGCCTTCCTTTTCTTGTTGGCCCGGCCAACAATCATTACAGACGAAGATGGTTTATATTTCTGCATAGTTCCTTCAGCACTCTTTAACATATTGAGCAGCTCTGGGAGAGATGCTTCAATCCTGTTCATGTTAAAGTTCATGATGAAGGAAGAAAATGAATCGGGCAATGACTGGAGTATAAGATCAATGCATAGTTCAAGATCCAACTTGAACCCCAATGCATTGAGTCTTTCAATCCACTCCATCATTTTCAGTACATGGGCCTGTACTGATGAACCCTCAGACATCCGTGTCATGAAAAGCCTTTTTGAGATATCATATCTCTCAATCCTACCCTGCTCCCCGAAGAGCTGGCGTAGATTGAGAAGTATGCTTCTACAATCAGTCTTTTCAAATTGCCTCTGCAGCTCGGGAGCCATAGAGGCCAACATGTAACATTGGGCAAGGGAGGAGTCCTCAGACCACTTGGCATAAGCCAGTAACTCGCCCTCGTCGGCATCAGGAGCTAGCTCATAATGAACCGTGTCCAACACGTACGCAATCTTTTCGGCGGTAAGGACTATGCGTAGATTACGCAGCCAATCCGAGTAGTTCGGTCCAGTTAATCTATTTGCATCCAAGATGCCGCGGAGGGGGTTGGACAACTACATTGTAATCTGGATAAGAAATAAAAGACAACTAAGCATGTGTTCAAATTCTAACTTAGATGTGGTTTTCTATCGTAGTTAGTCCCACTATTTTTCGATCGGACTATATGACCCTCAGTATATAGAACGGGAGATCAGCGAGATCAACCTAGTGGGTCGGAATCCTAACGAGACTGATGTACGACCTTGTGGAAAGCACAACAAGCCATACACCATCTCAAGGGCAGTCAACAGGCACTTGCATCTAATGCAATATCCGATATTCGACCCCCGAGAAATCATCCCCTTGTGGAAAGTACAACAAAGGATATTCTCGGTTAGATCTATCCATCATTACTTCATAGCAATGAGTTCATGACCCGACCCTTGTGGAAAGCACAACAAGGCCGAGTTCAATTCCTCACCCTATTGAGGCCGACCTTGGAGTTTAATCCCGCCCCCAAACTCATGGACCTTGTGGAAAGCACAACAAATCCATGAAATGAAGACATTCATTTACTCCATAATGATGGAGGGCCACGACGACTCCTAGAGCCACGCTTACCAGATCTAAATTTAATCGTGAGGGAATTTAATTTTATCTTGATCTCACCCTAGGTGGTAATATAAATATATCAAATATATTTACCGTACCTAGTAGTTTGCACAAAATAAATGCATCCAATGCAAAAATAAAACGCAAGTGATCATGGACTTAATCCCTAATGTAACTAAGGCATCCGGCCCGCTTCCGAAGCAGCTGGATCGTCCTCGTCGGGTGTGTTCCGCGCTTTCAAACTCCGACGCCGCGGTAATTACAACTTTTACACAGCACGCAGGCCGGAAAAATGTAAATTATATATCAATAAAATTTCAGAAGCCCTCAGGGCGAGTACAACAATTGAAGAAGATAGAAGTACATTGGAGTTTCAACAGAGAGAGAAAGGAGGTTCGCAGACCCCAATTAATTACATTAATCCAAGTCCATGATCACTTGTCAACCCATTCAAATAAAATCAATCAAGGGTTATTTTCTGAAAATAATCCTTATTTTTGAATTTAAAAATAGGATGTGCAAACAAAAATGGGCTAGCTTTGTTTAATTTTAAAAATCAAAGCATGATTAACTAAAATTAAACACATAAGCAGGCCAATACAAGGTAAATAAAGTAGAGCACGTAAAGAACCATCATTATCTACAGGGACATGTAATTGAGATAATTAATTAAATTTAAATTTAAATTTAATTATCCAATAATCAAATTTAAATTCAAAATTTAAACATGTCAATAATTTAAATTTAAATTCAAACTAATTATCCAATAATTTTGTTTGAAAATAAATTTAAAATAATGCAATTATCCTCAATTAGCAATTTTCTAAAATTCAAAATTTGAATTTAACAATTATCTAATAATTAAAATTTAAATATTTGAATTTTCTACATTTATCTTCAATAAAATTTAAAATTTGAATTTTCTAATTATCTAATAATTAAAAATTCAAAAACTTAAATTTTATTGAAGTAACTTCAATTATTACCATTTATCTCAAGGTAAATAGTAATTATCTCACCTCGATAAATTCAACACGGTTAAATAAAATTTAACATTTGACATTTACCATTGAGATAACACTATTTAACTTATGAGGTAAAATTGTACTTAATTTACGGTGCATTTACATATATATATCCTATATATATATATGTACATATTCCTGCACTAATAAATTAAAAAGGTTAAAATGTAAATTTTTTTTTAAAATTAAAAAAAAATACGGCAGGGGCTAGCCCCGCGCGCGTGGGCGGCGCCCCGCCACGCGGGTGCCCCCCGTGGGCGGCGCCCGCCCACGCGGGTGCCCCCGCCTGCGCACTGCGCCCGCCGGCGCACTGCGCCCAGCGGCGCAGTGCGCTCGGCGATGATTATATATATATATATATTTTAAAAAAAAATTTACTCCAGCGATGCCCAGCATCCTGGAAGAACGGGGATGCCCAGCATCCCCTTGTGGCAATAACAATTGAAGATTTAATCCCTTTTCAAATATGGTTCTATACGACAATAAAAACACCGATTAGAGCGCAAACCTGTCTCTGATACCACTGTAAGGTTTCGCACAACACTATCGGGCAACGCAGCGGATAACAAAAATTCATTTTGCCCGATCCCGGTGCTATGGAAACCTTAATCTGTGTTCTAATCGGTGTTTCTAAGACTCCCAACCCGCCTAATTACAGGTTCCGTGTTTATACCTTGCGCAGAACGACGCTGTCCGCTATGCCCGATGTAGAATACCGAGCCGCACAACTGCACGGCCTCTAGAGTCGATCCACACGGACCCTTCTGCAGTGACGGTACCCCCGGCACGGACCTTCCCCGACCCTTTCACCTTCTGGAAAGAGAGAGAGCAAGAGGAAGGAAGGGGGGAGAGGAGCTAATCCTCTTCCTTAGGCTAATTGCTTGATTAAGCCCTTGGGAAGAAAAACTCTCGAATGAGCTCACGTAAGGATCTATATATAGAGTTTAGGCATTTCTGAAAAGGGCTCCAAAAGATTGAAACTGTATATATGTCCTTTCTACTATTATATATATGTATTAAGCTCGATTTACACTCCTTTCCAAAAGGAACTAAATGGAAATAATACATATATTTGTATAATAATAATCCGTCACCAAAGAATCCATTGTGTGTGATCCTCTAGGCCCATAGTCACTCTAGTTTAAGGCCCATTAACTTCTAATTCCCAATTAGAAGTAAATTAAACATATTCTTCGCTTCTACTAGAGCGGAATAATAGTTTAATAACTTTTGATCACGTTGGGTCAAGCAAATCCGCGTGATCCTAGAGGACGCCGGGTTTAAACCAGCCTATCTGGTACATGTAAGTCTACAGTTACCGCATCGATATAACCCCTCGCTCCTTCTATGAGTCTGGTACGATCGAGGGTATGGTTTCTGTCAAACCCCATAATCGTGCCATTTGACTATGACCTCCTTAAAGTGTATGACGTCCGTTCTAAACGAACTCACACGACCCTGGCCAGGGATTTAACGGAGCGTCAATGTCATGACCCATTAACTGTCTGATATATACCCGACATTGAGCGATCCCTTCTTGACCATTGATGATCTTCACACGTATCCTGGAGTGGTTAATGACTCGGCAACTCATGACTTATTGTTAAAGTCACTTAGCTAAGTAATTAAATCATTCCAGTCCTCGTGTAAGATCCGATCAATGTCTCAGGTCAAAGGACCAACGATGCTACTGAGACAGTTGGATCTTCAGTCGACATTAGGTATAATCAACCATCTGAAGATCCAATAGCGGATCAGTTCAGTGTACATCCTCCAAGGACATACACCTACACATATGTGTTGGTGCCCCGCACCAATGACCATGAGATTGGTCAGTCACACATCATGTGTACTGGTTTAATAGGTAATCAAAGTCCCCGAGTGATTACCGTCCAACCAGAAACAATTTAAAGTATGTGTTCATGTAAAGTCAGTCTCATAATCGAGATCCCATCTCGAGTTGACTTTACAACCACATATCCTAGGGACAACGTAAAGTAATACACAATCGCATATTTACGCTCAAACACCACTTTATTAATAATGAACAAGATCGTACATATATCTGGTTTACCCGACCCTAAATTGGCCTGTAGCACACCAACACTAACAAGGGGAAGGTAACAAGGTAGGCGAAGTAGAAGACGGAGCGGATGCTTCATTAATTGAAGAATCACAGGGATGCCCCTGGTCTTGAAGTGAAGACGGTTGCCTGGGCGGCGCTTGCCGATGCTGCTGCCATTTGCGGAGGTCCAAAATAACCTGATGTATGACAGTCCAATCAGTCATCCTCTTGTCTTCCAAGCTGTAAACAAGTTTCCGGAACTCGGGGCAATCCTCAATCAAATGCCCCTGCTGACGATGAAACTCACAGAAATGGAGCAAATTCCCGACCGCAGGTTGGCGAGACATAACCGGAGGGAGTTGCAACGCATGGGAAAAATGGAGACTTTATACAGTGACTTTTAAAGAAATACAAGGAGAGAAACGAACCTAGGACAAATGCAACTAAATGGAGGGACGCAAAGATGAACTAGTCTATGGGCCTAACTAACAAAATGATATGGAGGCAACACACAATGGAGGGAAGAGATGAGAAAAGAATCAACCAATTAACTACCCAAGTTATGAATGATGCACGAAAATTTTATCAGTTACCCTTTAGGACCTTAGTGGGTTAATTAATATATGAATTCACTCAACCACAAGGTACCTAACCAGGATAAGAATGGGAAATTGGGTGACTCTAAGGGACTCTCCCTCTTACGGATGCAAAACCCTTGATTGAGGGAAGGTATGGTACAACCTGTCTGGCGTCCGTGTGGGAATCCACGGCTCACGGGGGCTTACGGAGGCCCTCGGTAAGGTCACCTTGTCGGCTCCAAGGAGTATGGAGACGAGAGGAAACCCTACCTCGGCAGGAATGCAACTACAGATGATAAATATGCATGAATCCTATGCGCACCGGAGTGCATGCAAAGAGTCTATCCTAGAAACTAACAATCAATGAACAAATATGAACAACAAGGATGACTAGCAATGATGCACACATGTAGTGACAGCAGGGGGAGATCAATGATCAGCACCAAATATCACGAAGATAATATAGCATGGCAATCAAAATGAGGCTCGGGTGCACTGTAGCACGACAAGGACGGTCTATGGGCGACCGTTCAGGGAGATAAACGGTCCTCCGAGGGCCGTTCAACAGCAGGGAGTAACAACACAAAAAACACAGAATGTTAAAACGGGGGCGTACCTCGATGAACGGTCTATCGACAGACCGTTCACAATCTCGGACGGACCTATATCAACTGCATAACGCCAGTAAAACCAACAGTGCAAAAACAGAGACATACCTGAGCCAGCAGGATGTGCGGCCGAGATCTAGCCGTATGAAGAGTTGGACGGGCAAAGGTAGACCGCTGAAGGCAGCAGGCTCACAGAATAATCAGCGCTGTAAGCAGAGAAGAACGGCTGATTCCTCGCCGCTCATAACGATCAACGGCTCTGTCAAAACCGCACAATCGCTAGAAACCTTGAAACCAGGAAACCAGCCAACACTTGAAACAACTCAAGAAACGGGGAACTAACCATGCAAACAGACGGGTCAGCAAACCACTAGAACGATGGGCACTAGTTGTCCCACCGTGATCGCCAGAAATTTGTTGGTAGGAAATGGTTACCTTCTCCACACCGGCTTAGAACTCCCTTCAAATCCCTTTACTAATATGAATATGAGAGTAAACCAAACGGGAGTAGAAGGGATAGAGGGATGTGAGTGTGTGATCGCCACCAAGGCTCCGAACGTGATGAACACGCTGTACCTTGGAAAGAAATGGGAGACACTCGCCTTTAACCAGCACTGCAGGGATGAGCGGCCCGTGAAGAACCACCTTAAGGATGCGCGGCCGCTCGACAGACCGAACGTCAGTGCTGGGTGGAACGCGGGATGAAGTGCGATGGAGAAAGAACGGTTCAGGACCGGCCGCTGGAATAAAACGAACGGTGCAATACCAGCCGCACTTCCCTTAGGACGGACAGGATGGAACCGCCCAACGCCACCACACCTTAAGATGTGAAAGCTCAACGTCCACCCTTTCCGGCCGGCGAGAAAGGACGGGCCTCGTGCTAGTGCGTTGCTGACCTGCAAAGGAATGTAGAAAACACAAGAGAAAGCCCAATATTAGCACTACGAAGCATAGTAAATGCTTGAACGGAAAGGAATGAACATAACTAAAAGGAATGGGGAATACCTGGGGGGTTTTAAACCCCTAGGGGCGTCAAACAAACATAGGAGGGTGTGTGTAATGTAGTGTGAATGACAAAAACGTGGGTAGGAAAGAAGAGAAAAGTATGCATGCAATGAAGAAACCCGCGATGGGATTAATTGAAACAAAAACTAAAAACTTGTTGCTCCCTGAACCGGAGGCCTAGAAGGACGTAGATGGCCTCGCTCCCTCGTCTTGGGTTGCTCGAGAATTCTGCAGGGCTTCATCGTCGACCAAAAATCTCCCCCCTTTTCAAGCCCGGCCTCTAGGGTCTATATATAGAGCACCTAGAGTCTTAGCTCGAATTTGAGGTTTCTATGCATTTTTAAGTCGAGATAATGAAAGAAAAGTTGAAGATAATTGAATTATCTTTCAACCAGAAGAAACGACACCAAAATTGACTCAATATTCGCGGAGAAATGGTTCGGGGAAGTTGGGGATAAATCCACGAATGGAGAGAAAAAATCCGTCAAATTCTTCAGAAATCGGGCAGATGAACGGTCGCACGATAGACCTCTCGTCAGGTTGGGCGGTTACATCCAGGCCGTTCATCCCTGTCAGTGGAAATTCAATAAATAGAAAATATTATCCAAATACCCATCGAACTGACCGAAACTACTGCCGTTGGACTCTCATAAGATGAACGACTGCTAGTAGACCTTCCATCCAGAAGAGTGGCCAATGAACAACCGCTTATGTCTTGTCGGTGATAAATCAAAATAGATTAGATAATTAGATAATTATCTGAAAATCAACGATGTTAGGACTCTGGGAGAAGAACGGCTCAGATCAAACCGCACAATGAGGTTGAACAGCTATATCCCGACCGTATTACAGCTTGTCGGTGGAAATTCAGAAAATCAGCTAAATATCCAAAAATATATGAACGGCCCAAATTCAACCGCCTATGTGATGAGCGGCTGGGGACTGACCGTGCAAGCCTGGACGTTTAGAATTCCTAAAAATGTGAAAATTAAGCAAATCCAAGGCCCATTAAGCCCTGAATTGAACAGACCTTTCCAGGGAGGGAGGCTACCCATAAAATAGGCCCAAAGATGTTGCCTGGAAATAGCCCAACGAGTAATGGACAACTCGAGGCATCAACAAATGGGAGTAAGAGAAATGACTCAACTTATCGGCAAAAAACGGGTGTCAACAACAGCTTCAACCGCTGGGCATTACAACTTAAACCACCGCTGATTCACAGCTTCAAACCTTTGGGCCTTACAGCTTATGCCACCGCTGATTCACAGCTTCAAACCGCTGGGCCTTACAGCTTATGACACCGTTGATACACAGCTTCAAATCGCTAGGCCTTACAGCTTATGCCACCGTTGATACACAACTTAAACAAACGAAAGAAAGAACAATAGATCAGAGAATAAAAAGACAGATCTGAATCTAAGCACAAATGTAGCTCTGTATAGAGCAGATAGCAGACAACATTAGATCTGATCTAGTAGTTGTTAGAGACGCCTTCAATTTCCTTCTTCGAGCTCTGGACAGGATGCTCTGCTTCTGCAACACTCCTTTTTCTTTCTCCTTTCAAATCTCTCTCACGATCTTACTGAACAGGTGGACTGACCTTCTCTCACCAGTAGATCTGAGCTGTTCTCACTCTCTTCTACGATCTCCTCTAGTCTCTCCGTGCTTAGCTCTCTTCTGCTCTCCGCAACACTATCTCTCTGTCTGCACTTCTTTTTCTTCAGTTCTACCTTTTTTCAGTATTGTCCAGTGTTGATTCTTCGAAGTTGGGCGATCTGCCCCCTTTTATAAGCCACTGGTAGAAAGGCGTGTGGAAACCATGTTTCCCGCCCAAAGGTTCGTTGAGATCTGAGTTGGGTTGGCCACGTGGCAGGATTTTGGTTGACAAGACGTCCTGGGATCACGCGCCACTTATTGGATCACGCGCATCCTTAAGTTCCTGCACTTTTAGAAAAATACCTTTTGTCAAACACCTTGCAGGCATATTGAAGCAATCACAATGTATTTGACTTAATTATGCAGACATGTTGTAGAGAGAAAAATGATCGATGGTCATGAATAGGTCAAGCAGATAGAACACACAGAGAATTCTGTGAAATTTAGCATGACAGCACCACTGGCATCGACCTAGACCTTGACCTTGTACAGAAGATAAGAAACCTTGCATTGACCTTTGATCATGAGCTATTCGACATAGCACAGACTTCAGATGCAGGTCTTTGCATACTAACATCGACCTTAGTACATACTAACGTCGACCTTAGTTCATGAAGAAAACAAGATAGTATCGACCATTGCATGCGTTCAGCAAAACATGCACCGACCTTATATATATATGTTTGATGCAAAACGTGCACAGACCTGATATACTACTAGTAACGACATGCACTGACCTTAGTCATGCGCGATGCAAAGTATGCATGAGACAATGAATTGCACCGACCCTTGCACAACTCTATATGCTGACAAAGTAACTTGCATCGGCCTGATTATGTAGACAATGTAACTAGCACCGACCTCACTACATGAGCGATGCAACTAGCATCGACCTTAAGTATGCGTGAGATGCTACTAGCACCGACCTTAAGTATGCATGAGATGCTACTAGCACCAACCTTACTTAGTGAAAGATGCAACTAGCATCGACCTGACTTGATGGAAGATGCAATTAGCATCGACCTTGTGCAGACTAACTAATGCTAGCACTGACCTCAGTGAAGAACTTTTGAAACATGCATAAGACAAGTATGCACCGACCTTGGTTATGTGCGATACAAAGCATGCACTAACCTAATATGCTGCTAGTGAAGACGTGCATCGACTTCGAGTATGCACCGACCTTGAGCCTTTGACACCTAAACTTGCACCGACCTTTATGCACAATGCAGAACAGGCTAGCACCGACCTTATGACAATGCACGGACCTTAGTTAGCCATGTCTGATGCATGCACCGACCTGATGAGGACTTGATACCGTCCTTAAGAACAGAAATGCTCATGTATGCAACCTATTTGATGAAATGACTAAATGACTCTGTGTATGCATTGACCTGACTTAGTTTATATTTTTGATGAACCTATTAAAACGACTTATCATATGAATCAGTCAAGCACTTTAACACAGACCATGAATCAACCAAGTATTTCAACACAGACATGATTCATAGTGTGTCATCATCAAAACCAGAAATCCAACATATGACTCTTCTCCTAGGCATATGCACTCACCGAGAATTGACTTTTCATTCCTTAGTGTATGCCATGACGCACACATATCTAGAATCGGGGCAGCGTTATTTAGCAAAGAAGTATGGTCCTAGAAAATTCGAAGGATGTCTATTATTCTATAGCATAAGCAAGCACGCAAGCAGGGCGAGCAAACACTCAAAGTCAAAAGCATGCAGTGAGTATTATCCTTCTTTCTTCTTCTTTTTTCCTTTTTCTTTTTCTTTTTGTTAATACGTCTGTATGTATATATATGTATATATTAGTATTGTACACGCATATCTCATATATCCTCATTCCGCTCGATGCGAGTGCCTGCAAGTTGGTCATTTTAAGCGTAAGTAAAACATTAATGCCAAAAAGGGGTTTTATGCATAGTGATGGGTCCCAGTGGGACGAAGGGGTTGACACTGGCCAACAGAGGTCTTTTTATTCAGATGGCCAGTCTTGGTTAGAGATGAGATGGCAGGCCTTGACAGAATGTCTCAGCCGGAGGCAAACAGAGGGTTTTGAAAGCTTGATAGATAGCAACAAAGTGGGCCTTGAAAGCCGGAAGGTAGTAATAAAGCGGGTTGCAAAAGCCAATAGATAGCAGGGGAGCAGGCTGTGTAAGCTAGTGGATGTAGGGATAGTAGGCTTCGAGGGGAGGCCTAAGTCATTGAGTTGTACCGATTATCACGGTGGGACATGATGGTCATTATTGAGATAGGCCTAAACCAAAGGAAAGTGAGACAATGAGCTATAATAGCCAGAGAGGTATGAGGATAGCGGGCTTCGACGACGTGTCTGAGCCGAAAAATAGCGGGATAGTGGGCTATGACATCAAAAAACAACGGAATAGCAGGCTACAACGGCCAAAAACAGCGGAATAGCTGGCTATAAGAGCCAGAGACAGCGGGATAGTAGGCGGCATGGCCAAGATAGTGAGACAATAGGCTATAAAAAGCCAGGATAGCAGGCTACAAGAGCTAGCAGGCGGTAGGATAGTAGGCCGTAAAAGGCAGGACAACAGGCTGCAGGAGCCAAGATAGCGAGAGAGTAGGCTATATAAAAAGCCAGGATAGCAGGCTATAAGAGCCAGAGTAGCGGGATAGCAGGCTGTAGAAGCCAAGATAGCAGGCTGCAGGAGCCAGGATAGCGAGATAGTAGGCCGTAAAGGCTAGGATAGCAGGCTGCAAGAGTCAGAGATAGCAAGCTACAAGAGCTAAGGATAGCGGAATAGTAGGCTACGAGAGCCAGACATAGCGGTATAGCAGGCTGTGAGAGCCAGAGTTAGCGGGCTATGAAAGCTGAAAGACAGCGAGATAGCAGGCTACCAGAGCCAGACGGTAGCGGTGTAGCAGGCTGTAAAAGCCAGGAGATAGTAGGGTAGCAGGCTACAAGAGCTAAAAGATAATGGAATAGCAGGCTACGAGAGCCAGGCATAGCAGGATAGCAGGCTACAAAAGCCCGGAGATGGTGAGATAGAAGGCTATAAAAGCCAAGAATAGCGAGATAGCAAGCTATAAAAGCCAGGATAGCAGGCTACAAGAGCCAGAAATAGCAGGCTATAAAAGCTGGGATAGCAGGCTATAAAAGCCAGGATAGCAGGCTACAGGAGCCAGGATAGCGGAATAGCAGGCTACAAGAGCCAGAGATAGCAAGCTGCAAAAGCTAGAAGGTGGCAATATAGCAGGCTATGAAGCCAGGAGGTAGTAGGGTAGCAGGCTACAAGAGCCAGAGATAGCGGGTTATGAAAGCCGAAAGATAGCAAGATGGCAGGCTGGGAAAGTCGAAAGATAGTCTAGCCGAATTATATGGTGACGGGCTTTAACCTGAAGAGGCTGAGCCGAGTTGTAGGAGGACTAAAATATGTGATAGCGGGCTTTGACCGAAGTGGCTAAGCCGAAAGATAGGATAGCTGACAATTATGATACCGGGCTTCGCCGGAATGGCCAAGCCAAAAGATAGGATAGTAGCCATATGCGATAACGGGCTTTGAGACATAACCGTCCGAAATTAAGCGGAGCGGGCTTCCGAGCCGATATCCAGGAAAGTAGGCTATGAGCCGAGATTAGGGAGAGAGAGCTTATAAGCCCAGATCAGAGGGAAGCGGGTTTGTAAGTCGAAATCAGGAGGAGCGGGCTTCTCAGCCGAAATCAGGGGAGTGGGCTTATAGGCCGGGATCAGAGGAAGCGGGCTTTGACCAAAGGTCTAGGCCGTTAAGTTGCATTGATTATCAAGGTGGAACGGGTGGATGAACCTTGATAGTGGGCTTTGGCCAACAATGGCTAAGTTGAGGGACAGAGTAGTTGGAAATTATGATAGCGGCTTTGGCCGGGATGGCCAAGCCGAAAGATAGAATAGCTGAAAATTGTGATAGTAGCTTTGGCCGGAATGGCTAAGCCGAAAGATAGAATAGTTGAAAGGTATGATAGCAGCTTTGGCCGGGATGGCTAAGCTGAAGGATAGAATGGCTGAACATTGTGATGGCAGCTTTGGCTGGAATGGCTAAGCCGAAAAGTAGAATAGCTGAAAGATATGGTAACGACCTCGGCCGAAATGGCTAAGCCGAAGGGTAGATAACTAAAAATTGTGATAGCAACTTGGTCGGGATGGGTAAGCTGGAAGATGGAATAGCTGAAAGGTATGATAGCAGCTTTGGCCAGGATGGCTAAGCCGAAAGATAGAATAACTGAAGGATATGGTAGCGGCTTCGGCCGAAATGGCTAAGCCGAAGGATAGATAGTTGAAAATTGTGATAGCAGCTTTGGCCGGAGTGGCTACTCTGACAGATAGATAGCGGAAAATCGTGATAGCAGCTTTGACCGGGATGGCTAAGCCGAAAGGTAGAATAACTGAAGGATATGGTAGCGGCTTCGGCTGAAATGGCTAAGCCGAAGGATAGATAGCTGAAAATTATGGTAGCAGCTTTGGCCGGAGTGGCTAAGTCGGAAGATATATAACAGAAAATTGTGATAGCAGCTTTGGCCGAGATGGCTAAGCCGAAAGGTAGAATAACTTAAGGATATGGTAGCGGCTTCGGCCGAAACGGCTAAGCCGAAGGATAGATAGCTGAAAATTATGGTAGCGGCTTTAGCCAGAATGGCTGAGCGCTAAAGTCGGAGGGTGGAGTAGCTAAAAGATACAATAGCGACTTCGGCCGAAATGGCTAAGCCGAAGGATAGAGTAGCTAAAAGATACAATAGCGACTTCGGCCGAAATGGCTAAGCCGAAGGATAGAGTAGCTAAAAGATACAATAGCGACTTCGGCCGAAATGGCTAAGCCGAAGGATGAAGTAGCTGGGAGTTGTGAGATATATGACAGCGGGCTTCAGCCGAGGTGGCCAAGCCGAAAGATGAGATAGTTGAAATATATGATAGGATGTTTGTGAGACACGGAATATTTTCACGTGGGAAAAATAAATAAAAGTTCCTTTTTGAAAAGAAACATCCCCCTCCATCTGAGTAGAGGGTGATTCCGTGTGTGCGCGTCGTATCAGACGATTTGGGTTCGAGTGCTGGACCTTTCCCCACTGACCGGAGTCAGTGTTGATTTACATCGGCCTAACGTCCGAACACCTTTGTTTAACTGTCAAAGGAATCTCAAAAGTCTTCTATAGGGGTTCTGATGTTGAGGGCAAACTCTCTTGGAGGGTTCACAATGTCCACTCACTCACCACCGACCAACAGAAACCACGACTAAGTTAGGGTTTTAACTGAGGCCATATTTGGGCAAAACCCTAGGATTTGAGAATATGAAGATGATTTGGGGGAAGCCATAGGCATAATTGAAGTCACGGGAGGTTTCCTGAACCCCGAGGGTATTTTGGTAATTTTATCAACCCAAGGGTATTTTGGTAATTTTCCCAGGCCAGGGGTATTTATGAAATTTCTAGACTGGAACGGAAGTAGGATCGGGTCCCTGACTCCCCAAGGCGCTGAGGCTCTTTCTAGAGGATTTTCAAGGCTCTGAGGCCATTTCCGGGTCAAAAGGGTAGTTCGGTAATTTTACCACACCCTATGCAGACTTAGGTTTGAGGTGGCACCTAGGTGTCGGACTGCACTGACAACGTTTCCAGACCAAAGGAATGACAAGAGGCTTCATAGAAGGCACAAAATGTCAAGTTGGTCGAAGGAGGGGTTTATATGCAATTTTGACAAGTCGGGGGTTTTCTTGTTATTTCACCAGTCAATGTATAAAGAAGACATATGAAGTCATAGATTGCATTTATGGCCCAAATGGGTACAAGGGTTGTCAGCGAATTGTCGGCTGTACAAAGAACCACACCAACGCGGGAAGTAGGGGCGTAGCCCGAATTACAAAAGATTGCAGGGTATAACTGCAAATTACATGACTTTTGTCTCTTACGGTCCCGGGGAGGACATTTTTTGTAATTCCGTCATTATAGAGACAGAACCACATAACTTAGTCGTCCCGGGGACGTAAAGGCTTACAAAACACGGCCCGCTGAGGGGCATAATTGTCAACGTGGCCCACTGAGGGGCGTAATTACAAAAATACCCCGTAGGGGCATAAGTACAAGACCCGGGGACTTACCCCTCACAGGCCAAGACAAACAAAACAAACTCCTCCGGATGCTTGGTGGCTTCGTAGGTTGTCTCCTTGTTGTCTCTCTCTCCTTCCTTTTCCCTCTTTTTTCACTTGGACCCTTACGGTCTATTTATAGAAGGCGGGGGGGCCCAGAGGGGTCAAACGAACAAATTTGCCCCGATTCTGTCAAGGTGGGGTGGCAAAAAGCCATTTTGACCCCTCTGGCCATCAAAAAGGGCCAAATGACCCCTCTGAGGGGGTTAAAAAGCTTTTTTTTTAATTGTTTTTTTTTTGAAAGCCCGGACCCCAGAGGGGTGGGCGGACCTCGGCGGGGTCGCGCGGGCCCCCGGGAGGTGGCGTGACCCCGCCAGGGGGCCAGCGGGGTCGCGCGGCCCTCGGGGGTGGCGCGCGACCCCGCTGGACCCCCCAGCGGGGTGACGCGTGCCTCGGGGCGCGCGCGCAACCCCGCTGGGTCCCGGGGGCGACCGCGCGGCCTCCTCCTCTGCCTTTTCGACCCAAAAGGGGTCATTTGACCCTTGTGCGGGCTTTTTGACCCCTTTGGCCGTCGTTTCTCTCCGTTTTCGTCGTCCCGGGCCGGAGAAGAGCCGGGGTGGAGCTATATATCTCGGGGAGATCGCTCCTTCACCGCGTGGCAGCATCGCATCTGCAGAGGGAGCATTGTTTGTTTGTCTGGTCGTTCGTCGCCGCATAGGGAGGAAGCTTTGCGCCCGTCTGTGCCGTGTGATACACTTGCTCGGCTACTCTGACCGGTATACACATGTTTCTTCCTTGTTAACCTTCTTGCCGCGACGTCGACCATGATAATATTGTCGGATCGATAGACCTTAAATTACGGAGATACTCCGTAGTTCGACGGTGTTGACGATACGTCGCTCTTCTCGTCGAACGTTGCATAGCAACAATTTCTCAACATGACCTGAGACAATTTCGGGTGCAACAAATGCCCCCCACGGGACGCCCATCACGGCCAGAGGCGGAGGCGGTTGGCCCGTGCCCTTTGAAGGTATTGAACAATGTCGGCGTGGCCGTTGCATAATTTAGCCTGACGCTTTCTCCATTTTTTTCTTTTTTCTCCTCTTTTTTCTTTCAGCCATGGCTCGCAGCTGTGGGAGTGGGAGCCGGTCGAGGAGGTCCCGTGCTAGGGGCGCTGACGACTGCGGGGTTGAGCGCACGGATCTGCGGATGCCGCCTTTTCCTCCTCGTACCATTGATGATGGCAACGTCAACCAACTAGACCTTGGCTACTTGTGAGTCGCTGAAGGCCCAACAGAAAGTGCCGGAGCCGCTGAAGGTCTTGTAGACGTGTCTCGGATCGCGAGGCAAGGCGGTCTTTATACATATGACCGCACCGGAGGCTACCCGCGTCACTATCCCCTGGATCGTCACCTTTACAGTTTTCTCCAGGGTTTTGCTCCTGTCGGCATGGAGGCCGACGATCCGTCACTTCCAGAGGAAAGGCGTCGCCTTGAAAGGGCGATGCTGGTCGGGAGAGACGGCATGCAGGGATTGTGTTCCCTGACTTATCCTAGTTACCCTGAGGATTTTACTCGGCAGCGACAATATCCGGATAGGCAAAGTCTGGGCTCTTTTCAGCGACATGAGAGTCTCACCGTCCGGGCTACACCGATGTCTCCAGCGGCTTGGCATTTGCATGGGCAGCACAAAGCCGTGGACCAGGTTATAGATGGGCTCTTTCTGGCACCGACCGGAGTTAGCTTTGCACAGGAGGAGTACATCCATGATTGCATGCTGGAGAGGGTTTTGGCTTTGAAAACTCCCAGCTGGTATGGGAAGTGGTCCGTCATTCCCTCTCACAGTTATCATCGGGGCGCGACAAAGTGGCTCTGGGGCATCCTGCTAGTTTGCCGGTCTTTGTTGGATAGGGTGGGGATTCGTCATGCAGTGACTGCCGCTCTGTACTCCTATCCTTGTTACACTGGCCTGCTACAGGCTTTGGTAGAGAGGTTCAGCCGCCGGTGGAACACTTTCGTCACAGCTGGCGGGGAGACTTCACTGGACCTTTGGGCTTTCCAAAGGATTTTTGGTCTTCCGATCTGCGGGAGGCCTTTTGAGGAGCTATCGCCGGATGACTTGCATCTCAGCTCCACTGACGGGGCAGGGCACTATACTCTGCCTTATTGCTTCAGGTTCTTGATGAAGACCTGGAGGGACTTAGCCCGAGTAGGCACTGATCGGCCCCCACGTACATCGCGAGTGACACTAAATGCCTGGGTGAGCCACTTCTACAGCGACCCTTACTGTTTCCATGAGGAGTTTGCACAGTCCGGCACCACCTGGGATGAGTACCGAGAGGTCAGAGTGGACGTTCCTCCACATGCCCGCCACTTGCCTACGCCGACACAAGGATGGAATTCACGGGGGCTGCATCCTATTACTTATCTGGCGGCTTATCTAGCGTACTGGCTCTCCGGCTTTGTAGTCCCTCATGGAGAGGAGGGAGTCTTGCGGGTGGAGGTGATCTATCCAGCCTGCATGCTTGCCTGTGGACAGAGACTCGCCATCGCACCAGCAGCCTTGACGAATATTTTTCATTTGCTTGGAGCTTTGTCTTCCCACTCATCGCCACGGGAGAAAGGCATATTGCTGCCCACTCATTATTTGAGTGCTTAGGCAGGGCTACTGTTTCCAGAGTTGTCCAGGAGGACTCCGGCCGAGAATTCAGCGACTCCGTTGATTTTCTGGTTTACCGGGCAGCCATCCCAGGATCCAGTTGCACAGTTAGTAGGGGCCAGGCGGGCCTTATCTTTTGTTCCGGTGAAGAGGGGAGAGGGTATAGCCCTTAGACTACTTCTCCTACCTTCACCGCCCTTTTGCCAGGCAGGAGGGAGACGCTGTCGTCAGCTGGGTTTCCACCCATGCTTTACCTTCCCCACAGGGCTTAGCAGAGTGGGTCGTCAGCATTCGACCCAGTGTTCTTGTATATCGACGCTCCAGCACGGCGATACTTGAGCCTTACTACCCACATCGGTTCGCCAGGAACTTTGGGTATGATCAGGCTATCCCCTCCAGTGGAGAGTTTTCTTTGCCCCTCCGGCTATACAGGCACAGGGACATACACTTGGTCGCGGCAGCTTGGCAGGACTTCCTTTGCCGCGAGGCAGGACCGGGGTACCCGATCCCAGAGCAGGAGCGCAGAGGCTACTTCGACATCTATTATGCTCGCTGGTGGTTCAAAGCCAGCAACCTCTTCTGGGAGCGCCGAGATGCCATTCGTACCGCTGAGGAGCAGCGTTTGGAACGGGAGGATCTGCCTCCTTTGTGTGGCGATCCAGCTTTCCTCAGGTCTCATTTTTCGGGGATTGCCCAAATCGTGAGTGACATTGAAGAGCAATGGCGAGCAAAAGGCTGGACACCCACTGTTGACAGGAGCCAGTATAATGGAGCTTTGAAGCCCTTGAAGAGCAGGACGGCGTCGTCTCTCGGAGTCCCTTCTTCCTCCACCACCGGCGTAGCCTCAGGCCCCTCAAAGGCCTATTCTTGGTGGGAGGATTTGCAGACATCTTGCGGGGTGAGGAAAAAGTTCCAGTTGTCCCAGTCGATACCTGACGGAGCACTTGGGGGCAGTACCTTTGCTGAGTGGAGGGCCCATGTGATCAACGCAGTGGGCTATGCAGGTCCCCTGGAGTACCTTTCTAGCCTCGAGTTGGCGACGACTCCACTTGCCATTTATAAGGCTGTAAAGGCGGTTGCACGCGCCCCCCGAGTGAAGCCGGAGCAGATAGTATTAAAGCCGATGGAGCCCATAGCGGCTACAGGTAACCCTGTCCTTCCTGACTTTAATATAAACATGTGTCTTTATATTCTGGGACATGCATTTATATATTCCCTGATACTTGCAGGTGGGGCTGTTATGGTAGCCGATGCCATACCACTGAGGGATCCTCCTGATGCTGAGATTGGGAGGGATTCTGCTGCCGCTAAGAGACCTCGGACTGATGTTCCTGAGGAGGGGGATATGAGGTCAGCATCCCGTCCTCGGCTTGAGGTTGAAAACCCTACAGTTGAGGCTGTGTCCAGTAAGTAGCTCTCCCAGATACTGGTCATTTCTGAGCATATATATAGTGTTATAAACACATGCTTGCTTCATTAAATGCAGCTCCCCCGGAGGCTAGGGCTGATATGAGCTTCTCTCCTCCTCCAGCGGGAGATGACATGTCGCTGGATGAGTCCGTGCCAGACGTTACTTTCAGCTTCAAAGAGCTGATGTCTCCCTCAGACGATTATATGCCGGTGACGGCTAACTCTCCCTCGCCTCTTACAGCGGGGACCCCAGGAGGTCAGGGTCCAGGTAGCATGCTTAGCCTTGTTTTCTCCATTGATACATGAAGATTTGAACAACAATAACCCCTTAGTGTTTTGCTGGCTGTGCAAGGGCTCGTGAGGTTATTCCACCTGTCCCGTCAGCAGGAGGTGATGTCGGCTCTTCCTCCGGGGCCGGATCCGCTTCTGGGAGTAGATCCACTACTAAGAGTGGGAATTCCGCGGCCACAAACTCTCTCCCTGACGGGAGCTCGAGCCCTACTTCCGACGCTACGACCTCCAGCTCCTCATCCAGTGAGAGTGACTCTCGAGAAGAAGGAGAATTAAAAGATACCGGAGGTGAATGTAGCGACATACATTCTGTTTAATTGAGTCATTCTTATAAATATTTGCCTGACTCATATAATTGCTTGTCCCACAGGAGTGGACTTGGCCCGATCCATGGAGGATTTCTCACAACTTTTGGGATCTGGCTCACTTGTGGACCTTTTGACGGGCGGCAGTGCCTCGACAGGCGCAAAGGCCATGGAGGTAGCAGGTGTTGACACCACAGCACCGGGAGATCCTACGCCAGTGGGCTCCTCCGATGTTGATATTGGTGAGGACATCATAGCTGAGGATGGCGTAGCTGATCTTTCAGGTAAGAGATGTTAGAGGCTAGTGATAGACCTCTTTACCATTTTGCATCTGCTTTTGCCAAGCTGATTAATGCATCTGCTATGTGGGCAGTGTCGGGCCAGGCCATTGAAGAAAGCACATCCCACCCTGGTGAGATAGCTCCAGCAGGGGAAACTTCTCAGGGCGCCCCAAAGGGCCTGCAGACTCCAGGGGAGAATGCCTCACCAGTAGACACCCATGCTACAGGTACTGCTCGTTTCTGACAACGAACATAACAAATGACATATGCATTCTGTTTGTGGCACTGACCCCTCTCCTGTTTTTGCCATGTAGCTTCTCTTTCTGCGGAGCCGATGGTTGAGGCCTCCTCACGAGAGGAGGTTCAGGAGGCAGGGCCGACTTCTGAGATCGAGCCATCTTGCTCCCAAAGGGCTCCTGGTACAGAGTCTGCCCTTCCCAGCATAGCTGAAGAAGGGGCTGCTATTGAGACAAGTACATAGCTGTCCTCTGAACTTTGACACCTTGTGCGTGCCACTTTATAGATAAGCATTTACATGCTATTGCTTAACTGCAGAGGGTGGGGACACAAACGTCCTGCCTGGTGGACTAGGATCAACTTCTGTCGCTGATTCTTCCCCAGCTATTGAGGATGGACAGGAGTCTGCGGCAGCATCAGGTATATGACCATGCTGTGCCTTTTTATAGTGATTCGTGCATGTCCATTTTGGCTGTGAACAAGCACTCATTTTACCCTCTTTTTCCTTTGCAGCTTCTGAGGAGGGAGCCTCAGGAATACCAGTAGGCTTCCCGGCTCTTGGAGTTGAGTGGCCTGACGCCCCTGCACTCGGGACGGCGTTGCATGTTGCTATGGCTGACCAGCTCCTGCAGGGTTTTGATCAGTTGATCCAGGTTGATCCACTACCCTCCGCGGAGGCTTTGAGGGCTGATCTGGAGGTATTCACCCGGAGCTACCACGGATTGAGTCTTCCCCGAGATGCATGGGCCGCGAAGTTGGAAGACTTGTGGAGCGAGTTCGCTCGCCTTCATCTTGCACAGGAGCAGAGACAGAGAGCCCAATTACAGATCCAGGAGCAGGAGGAGCGGCTACGTGAGCTTCGAGTGGCCCAGGCAGAGGCCGGTCTTCACCTTGCGAGCTTTAAGGAGGATAGCCGGAGAACCTCTCTCCGAGTGGAGGAGCTGCAGAGAGAGCTCCAGGAGGCTGCCGAGGAGCATCGTGTTGTCCAGACGAGGGTGGAGACCTGCCGTCGCCGATTTGATGAGCTTCGGGAGGAGATCTTCCAGCGGGAGGCTCGCCTTGCAGAGTTGCGGAGGGACTAGCACAGTGGTTGACGAGCTCTAGCACTTCCTTGTACATAGGGCTCTTACGCCCCATTTTTTTTTGAGTTACCCCCGAGGGCTTGTCTCGGGCTCCCTCGATAACATTAATGAATAAAGGACATAACTTAGCATAGCTATTTTTTTGCTTCTATCCTCTTGCATGTATGTCTTCTTTTTTTTATCACTTTACCTGCCCTACCGCCCTTTCGGGTTTTCGCCAGGACTGGCCCCCTTTAGCTTTTTCCAGTGCGCCCTTTCGGGTTTTCACACTGAAGGGTACCCATTTTTTCCTAAGACGCCCTTTCGGGTTTTCACCTTAGCCGGGTTAAAGCCTTTTTGCCCTTGATTGCTCTTCTAACAGAAACAACCAAGTCCGCTGGGGTCTCAATACTTTTAACCCCGTTTTTTTTTTTTGGTCCTATAATGCCAAAAGGCGAGGAAAAAGTGGCACTCCCGTAGGGACGTGTGTGCCGCAGATGTGGGACAAATGGGTAGATTTGATTGTCCAGGTGGGACGAATGAATCAAATCTGTGAGCCGAAAGGCGAAACGGGTTGGCAGCCCGAGAGAGCATACTGAGACCGAACCTAAGAGGATAGAAACGAACCGAAAGGCGTAACGGGTTGGCAGCCCGAGAGAGCATACTAAGACCGAACCTGATGGGATAGAAAGGAGCCGAAAGGCATAGTGGGTTGGCAGCTCGAGAGAGCATACTGAGGCCGAACCCGGTGTGATAGAAAGGAGCCGAAAGGCATAGTGGGTTGACAACCTGAGAGAGCATACTGAGGTCGAACCCGGTGTGACAAGACGGGTGGATTCGACTGTGCTAGTGGGACGTGAAGAGGCGAAATCTCGCGCTGCGTCCTGAGCGGGCCGTGGATCACCAGAAGATGAACTGTAAGACAGGGAAACGCGTCAGAGGGCCCAGGGGATTTCCCTGGGGCGAAACCCTCCGATGGCTAAGTCAGTAGAGCTGTGGTGGAAGCAATGAAGGGAGGAGGAAAGCTGATGCGCGAGACTCCTCTCCACCAAAAGGGGGGGGGGTGAAGCGGATTGCTCAGGAGTTTTACCTTCCTTTTTTCTCTTACCCTCCACCGGAGGGTAGCCCTGGTTTTAAGTAGTGTGCCGCCTTCAGGAGTCCTGTCAGCTGGGGGGTCTCTGGCGGGAGTTACGTCCTCAACGTGGGCTTTCATGGCCTTTATCGTGGGGGCGTTATCGCCTTGAAACCCGGTGGCTGGTTGATTCCCCTGTCCGTTGGGGACTCTTAAAGGCAGCGCGAACGGCTAGCGTCCAGTCCGAGCTCCTGAAACGCCAGCCCTGTCCGGGCGAGGAGGATAGCTCGGTCAAAGGAGGGGTCGGATAGGTCGGCTGGCGCCTGTCTCTCCCGAGCGGAAAAACGGCCTGGGCCGGACCTTCCTTGTGACCTGACCATCACTCGGGCCCTCCGAGCCTAGGGGCCGCCGGGGAGGGTTGGTTCCTCGAGTGTCTGTTTATTGGGCTTTTCTTCCCTGAGTGGGCCCCGTGGGCTATCACTCGGGTGAGCTTGTCTCGTTGGACCCTGTTGAGTCTTGTTGGGCTGCTCTTTGGGTGGGCTACAGAAATCCCCCTCTCCACTGAGGGGTACCCATTTTTTCCTAAGACGCCCTTTCGGGTTTTCACCTTAGCCGGGTTAAAGCCTTTTTGCCCTTGATTGCTCTTCTAACAGAAACAACCAAGTCCGCTGGGGTCTCAATACTTTTAACCCCGTTTTTTTTTTTGGTCCTATAATGCCAAAAGGCGAGGAAAAAGTGGCACTCCCGTAGGGACGTGTGTGCCGCAGATGTGGGACAAATGGGTAGATTTGATTGTCCAGGTGGGACGAATGAATCAAATCTGTGAGCCGAAAGGCGAAACGGGTTGGCAGCCCGAGAGAGCATACTGAGACCGAACCCAAGAGGATAGAAACGAACCGAAAGGCGTAACGGGTTGGCAGCCCGAGAGAGCATACTAAGACCGAACCTGATGGGATAGAAAGGAGCCGAAAGGCATAGTGGGTTGGCAGCTCGAGAGAGCATACTGAGGCCGAGCCCGGTGTGATAGAAAGGAGCCGAAAGGCATAGTGGGTTGACAACCCGAGAGAGCATACTGAGGCCGAACCCGGTGTGACAAGACGGGTGGATTCGACTGTGCTAGTGGGACGCAATTAGCCAAATCCAAAAGCCAAAAGTTGAACGGGTTGGCAACCCAAGAGAGGTGCGTATGTGCCATGCCCGGTTGGGATAGCAAAGTAGTAGGTTTAGCCGTCCGAAAAGGGACATGCGGGTCAAACCTGGCGGCCGATAGGCGGGATGGGCTGGCAGCCCGAGAGAGCATACATACGCCAGACCCGAAGCGATGAAAGGAGGGGACTTGACAACCCGGGTGGGATGTATAAGTCAAATCCGTGAGCCGATACGCAAATAGGGTTGGCAGCCCAACGAGGGCATCCAGAGGCCAAGCCCGTTGGGACAAAGGAGTAAACTTGACGATCCCGGTGGGGTATATGAGTTAAGTCTAAAGCCAAGAGGCGAGATGGGTTGACAGCCCGAAAGGGGCATGCAGAGGCCAGACCCAGAAGAAGAAAAAGGTTGGATTTGACAGCCCTAGTGGGACGTGAGCGTCAAACCCGAAAGCCGATAGGCGGGTAGGTGGGTTGGCAGCCCGAGAGGACATGCTGAGGCCAGACCCGGTGGGACATGTGCCAGAAGACACGATGGATTGGTAGCCCGAGAGAGCATACTGAGACCAGATCCCAAAAAAAGTAAGATGAGCCGAAAGGCATGATGGGTTGGCAGCCCGAGAAGGCATACTGAGACCAATCCCAAGAAGATAAGATGAGCCAAAAGGCAGGATGGGTTGGCAGCCCGAGAGGGCATGCTGAGGCCAGTCTCAGAATGAGAGATGAGCCGAAAGGCATGATGGGTTGGCAGTCCGAGAGAGCATACATAGGCCAATCCCAAGAAGATAAGACGAGCCAAAAGGCAGGATGGGTTGGCAGCCCAAGAGGGCATGCTGAGGCCAGTCCCAGAAGGAGAGATGAGCCGAAAGGCATGATGGGTTGGCAGCCCGAGAGAGCATACATAGGCCATACCCTAGAATGAAAAAGGAGCTAAAAGGCCTGAAGGGTTGGCAGCCCGAGAGAGCATACATAGGCCATACCCTAGAATGAAAAAGGAGCCGAAAGGCATGAAAAGTTGGCAGCCCGAGAGAGCATACTGAGGCCAGTCCCAGTGGGACAAGAGAGTAAACGAGTTTAACTGCTCAGAAGAGACACGTGAGCTGAACCTGGAAGTCGATAGGCGGAATGGGTCGGCAGCCCGAAAGAGGCATGCATAGGCCGAGCCCGATGGGACAAAGTATGATACTGTCAGAATGCCAGTGGGACTAGGTGTCATAGGACGACACTTAAGGTGTAGCCCTGACATCAATATGATGTTTTGGTCGAGATGGGGTGGAGTCATTGACTTAGAGCCACCCTTAAAATAGACAGGGAGAGGATTTTTTTTTCACATTACCAACCTCACCGCCCTTTCGGGTTTTCGCCGAGGCTGGCCCCCTTTAGCTTTTTCCGGTGCGCTCTTTCGGGTTTTCACACCGAGGGGTTGCCCATTTTTGCCCGAGGCGCCCTTTCGGGTTTTCACCTCGACCGGGTCTGTGGCCTTTTTACCCTCAGCCAACCGTTGAAGGCTGACTGAGTCCGCCGGGGTATCAGTATTTTGAACCCCTTTTCTCTTTTTTTCTTTTTTTTTTTGAACCTTCACTGAGGAGAGGTACTGTCCTGTGAAGGCGGCTGTGGAAATTCCTGCGGTGGCGCATGGTAGAGCTTCATATGCTTGCCGTTGAGAGGAGGGAAGGGATTGTCTCCCTTGTGGTCAAGGACCGTATAGGCCCCTCATTCGTAGACCTTCTGGATGACGTAAGGCCCACGCCAATTAGGCTGGAGTTTGCCGCTGGACCTTCCCGCGAGAACCTCCTTTTCTTTGACAATGACAAGGTCGCCTTTCTTGAACGCCCTTTGCTTGACCAGCTTATCATAGGCATGTGTCATGCGGGCTTGATACACTTGTAAGTGCTTGTAGGCTTTGAGTCTTTGACCTTCAAGGTTGGACAACTCTTCAAGCCTCCTTTCCACCTCAGATTGGTCTTGGCCAGGCAATCCGGTGTGCACAACAACACGGTAAGATGCTAGCTCGATCTCCACAGGGATCACTGCTTCAGCTCCGTAGACCAGAGAGAATGGGGAACAACCCGTGGGGGTTTTGTAAATAGTCCGGTAGGCCTATAGGGCTTCGTGGACCTTCTCGCCCCAATCCCGCTTGCGGTCACCTACTATCTTAGATAGCAGCTTGCAGAGGGTTTTGTTGAAGGCCTCGGCTAAACCATTGGCCTGGGGATTGTAGACCGACGACGCTCTCCAGTCAATATGGAGCTTGGCCGCCATAGCATAAACAATCTTGTTTTTGAATGGCGTGCCATTATCGGATATAATCCGACTGGTGGTGTCGAATCTGTATACAAAACGAGCAACTATCTCCCCTGTAACTTCCCGTAGTGGAACGGCTTCCGCCCATCTGGAGAAGTAATCGGTGGCAGCGAGTATGAACTTGTGCCCCTGGGACGATGGTGGGAATGGTCCCACAATATCCATACCCCACTCTGCAAATGGCCAAGTAGGCGCTGTTGGATGGAGCGGGTTAGGTGGCCGCCGAGGGACTGGGCCGGATGCTTGGCATTGATGACATGTAAGAGCATATTGATTGCAATCTTCGTACATGGTGGGCCAGTAGAACCCTTTGAGCTTGATGCTATTTTTCATCTTAGCTCCTGCCTGGTGAGCTCCACACAATCCGGAGTGGACCTCGTGCATGACGGTCTTTGCTTCCTTAGGCGAAAGGCACCGCAGGAGGACTGATCGGTCTTTTTCATGGACGAGCCTGAAGAGCAGACCGTCAATCAGCTGGTAAGATGTCACCTTGCGTAGCAGTTGCACCCTCTGAGCCCGATCAGGAGGGAGCCAGCCGTTTTTTATTTTTATAATTGGCTCGTGCCAATCTCCTTCTTCAGGAGCATTCTCCTCTTGAATGTTGTCGACCTCATAAACAGTGAGGCCGGATTCTTCGTCGAGCACACTTGGCATGAGCCTCCGGTGCCTGACTGTAATATTCAATTCTCCCTCAGGCGGAAGTTTTAGGGCTGCTGCCAACTTTGCAAGAGCATCAGCCTGGGAGTTGCTGCCTCTAGGGACATGGCCTATTTCAAATAGGTAGAATTTTTCCTTGAGCCTCATGACGGCTGCATGATAGGGGACGAGCTCCTTTTTACGGACGTCGTAGACGCCCAGTACTTGTCGAATGACGAGCTGAGAATCCCCGTACACTTTGATGCACTTGATGTCTATCTCCAGTGCCAGTTGAAGCCCAATGATTAGCGCTTCATACTCCGCCTCATTATTAGTCAACGACTTCATGAGGGCACACGAGTTGTGGAGGATGCCGCCTTGTGGAGACACAAAGACTACCCCCGCGCCTGAGACATAGTCTGTAAGGCCGCCGGCCCTTTTTATTGTCCGAGAGGCACCATCAAAATATAACTCCCAATGTGGGAGATCAAGGGTGAGGATGCCTGGCTCCATCTGTGGTGGGACTTTTTCAGAATGCTCCCCAATGGTTTGAGAAGGCACCAACACCTCTTCGTCGGGCAGCTCGAAGTTGAGTGGCGAATCTTCCGGCACAGGGTGCGCTGCTAAGAACTCCGCCATCCCTTGTCCCTTGATCGCCTTGCGTGGGACGAAGGTGATGTCGAACTCCATAAGGATAAGTGCCCATTTACCAAGCCTACCAGAAAGGACAGGCTGGCTGAGCAGAAACTTGAGTGGGTCACATTTTGAGATGAGCTCCACTCGGTGGGCTAGAAGGTAGTGCCTTAGCTTCTTGACAGCAAACACCAGAGCTAGGCACACCTTTTCCATAGGGGCGTACCGGTGCTTTCGGCTGAGGTAGTATAGTGGCTGCTCCTTGCCTTCGTCATTGATCTGGGTTAGTAGAGCCCCCAAAGAGGCCTCCATGGTAGCAATATATAAGATAAGGGGCTTCCCTCTGACAGGTGCCCCTAAGACTGGAGGAGTCAGCAGATATTCCTTGATTTGCTCGAAGGCCTTCTGACAGTCTTCATCCCATATGAAGGGTGCTCCTTTCTTCATCAATTTGCCGAAAGGTAGGCATCTCCCAGAGAGATTAGAAATAAATCGCCTAATATAGGCGAGTCTACCTTGCAGAGATCTGAGCTTTGTCAAGCTCTTGGGCGGGGGCAGTCCCTTTATGGCTTTGATTTTACCAGGGTCAATTTCTATGCCCCGATACCTGACGATAAAGCCGAGGAACTTGCCGCTGGAGACGCCGAAGGCACACTTCATCGGGTTCATCTTGAGTTGAAATTGTCGAAGCCTTTCAAAGACTCGACGCAGGTCAGCTAAGTGATCCTCCCGCTTCTTTGTCTTGACGACCAGATCATCGACGTAGCATTCGACAAGGTCATGTAGCATCTCGTCGAAGATCTTGGTCATTGCCCTTTGATAGGTTGCGCCAGCATTTTTCAGACCGAACGGCATCCTTTTATAGTTGAAGATCCCCTTAGGAGACCAGAAAGCTGTATGGTCTTTATCTTTGATGGCCATGCGGATTTGATTATAGGCCGACGACCCGTCCATAAAAGACAAAGCTTCGTGACCAGTGGTCATATCAACCATTGTCTCAGTGATTGGGACAGGGAAGTCATCCTTTGGGCATGCCTTATTCAAATCCCTGAAGTCGATGCAGACTCGGACTTGGCCATTCTTCTTCTTGACAGGGACTATATTGGCGAGCCACACGGGATACATGCAAGGCTCTATGAAGTCCACATTGAGCATTTTGTCAATCTCAGCATTGACCTTCAGCTCCAGCTCGTGGCGCATACGCCTTTGAGCTTGCTTGACTGGCTTGACTGTTGAAAGTATTGCTAGCTCATGTTCAGCCACAGAAGGGTCGAGCCCAGGCATTTCTTTGTAAGTCCAGGCGAAACAATCCCTGAACTCTTCTAAAAGCTGTCGATACAACTGCCTTTCTTCCCCACTGAGGAGGGCACTTATGAAGGTGGGACGATGGTCATTTTTGCTTCCGAGATTGATCTCAATCAACTCGTCCACAGTTGCCTGACCACCGTCTTCAAGCTCCGGTGGAGCTGGTTGGAGGTCGACGAAGTCTCCCTCATCATCAGTGTTGGCTTCATGGACTTCAAACTCTTCGAAGCATCCTTGCTCGTGGCTTGAAGCCGAAGGACTGGCCTCATCTTGCCGATGGTTAGCAGGCTGAGCTGCTCCTTCCTCTGAGGGGTGGTCGCTGTTGACTCCTGATGAAGGTGTGGGTGTCGTAGACACATCACCGGACTCCCTTACAGAGTCATCAATGTTGGGCTCAACTTCAGCTTGCCCGTACGGTGGAGGTAGCAACCCTGTAGTGTTGACTGCATAATAAACCTCGAAATCCTTCTCTTGGTCGTAGCCAAGTCCCCTTGTATCTTTGCGGGAGAAGGGAGGCTGCCCGCGGACTTGCGGAGGATTCCATAGCTGGTGGAAGTACGCCGCTCGCGCGGGGTCCAGAGTTTGCGGGATGTGCTGCTTTTTACACATCTCCTTGATGTACTCTGGCATATCGTCCATCTCCGGGACTAGCTCTGGCGCCATATCGGCGGGAGTATCCCAGCCGAAGTCATCTTTAGGAGGGCACGGTGGGACTAAATCACCTTTGTAAAAGATGATCGGCTTGTCCCTCTTGCCTTTGTTGCGTCTCCTTCTCCGTTGATAGGAGACTGTAAAGGTCTTCAACTGTTCCACCTCCTGTTCTTCCCATTGGGACAAGAGTTGAAGGCACTTAGGCGGTAAGGAGATACTCCCGTCAATGACCCGGCCGATGAGGTTGGCTTCAAAGTCAACACTTTGCCTCTCTGGTTGAGTTGGCTTGGAGGCGGCACTGAGGCTCAGCTTGTGCAGCTTTACCATGTCTTGGTTGACAGTGAAGAGCTGCCCTTCTTCAACTTCAAGGTCCACCTTTTGCTTCCCTTTGTCTTTTAAAGACTCGGGGATTGTTAAAGTGGGCTTCCCAAAATATAGTGAAGCATCGGTCAGATGGCACTCATTGGGGTGGAACGGGGCCTGGTCTGCGAAGACCGTATGTTGCTCCCCTTCCTTGGCATACTTAATGCACTGATGGAGAGTTGAAGGAACAACCCAGTTCTCATGAAGCCAGGGTCTTCCAAGCAGCATCTTGTAAGATGTGTCGGAGTTGATGATATAAAATGTCGCTTGGGTGACAAAATCGCCCAAGGCTAGCTTGACTACAACCCGACCAAGCGCTTCCTCGGAACCCTGATTGAATCCCGAGATCTTGGCATCAGTCACCTTTTGCAAATAAGGTGCCAAGTATAAAGACTTGAAAGTCTTCAGAGGCATGATGTTGACGGCTGCTCCGGCGTCAACCAAAATGCGATTCACGTCATGCCCATTGATCGTCCCTCTCATGTACAACGGGCGATTATGACACGGGGAGGACAGCAACATGTCTTTGTCCGTGAAGGAGATGTTGGCTGTGAGTGCTTCATACGTTTGGGCTTGCAACTCTGCAACATGGGCTTCATATGCCTCTGGGTCTTGGAGTATCTTGACTAGAGCCTCCCGAAGATCCTTGCTCCAGGCGATGGCCTCCCAGATGGTGACATTTGTTGGGAACCGCTTCATATGATGAATGATTTTGCGGTCCGCCCGAGCACAGGTCTTGTCAAATGGCGGGATGATCTCCGCCAGGGTCTTCGGCGCCTGGCGAGGCTTCTCCCGCTTAGAAGGGCGCTCCTCCCCATCCTGACCCTCTGCATTTTCTTGGAATAGCGGTGCTAAGGATTCCTCCGGAGGTGACAAAGCCCCATCATGCTGGTCTCCATTAGAAGGACCTGCTGGGCTTGCGGGCTCGACCCTGTTGGAGGGGCCGGCCTGCTCTAACGCCTTCTCGCACTTTGGCGACTTGGCTGGCTCCTCTTCTTCATCAGGGGATGTGATTGTGAAAGGGACACCACCCGGCTTAGCCGTTGAGATGGGGCCTGAACCCTCTGAGGGGTTGAGGATGAAAGGGATCCCCCGAACTTGAGTTTCCGGGACAGGACCCGGCTTCTCCCCTCTGAATATTATGACCCGATCAAGAGTCGGGGGACCTTCCCGCCCACGACCTCGGCCACGTCCCCGGCCATGTCCTCGGCCGTTTCTCGCCGAGCGACGCTGATATGTCGCCATAGGAGCCTTGCCTCCAGTGTTAACAGCCGTGGGACAATAAATGTTGTCGGGTGGCGGGATCGCCACCATGTTGCAGGAGAGCTCTTGCAGCATTTCCTCGAGCATCTCGACAGTGAGCTCCTCATCTTTATAGAATAAGGAGAGCTCCTCCGGGATTGGGAAGTCTTCATCTTCTTCAAGGTGAACCATTTCTCGGTGCCATTGTAGAAGACGGGCTTTGTGCCCAAGCTTGTCCCAGGGAATATATTCGTCTAGAGTGACGACCCTGGTGGGATGAGGGGGAGTGTACTCCTCCAGCTCATCTATGAGCTTTTGAAGTCTTTGTAGAGGAGTTGGCTCCTTAGGAGCCTCCATAGCAGCGGCTTGCTCGGCTTGCTTCTTTAACCTCCTCTTCAAAGTCTTCCTGCGATTCTTCTCCTGCTTCTTTTGGCATGCCGCCTCTTGAGAAGAGAGAGAGGCTTGCTTCGGAAGTGGGACTCGCTTGCCCCCAGAATTTTGCTTCTTGCTCCGGGCTGGCTCCTTAGGGGCCTTACTGCCGCGACTTTTTCTGGGGACAACTTTAGTCCAAAAGGCCTCCTCCGGCTGAGCTTGGAAGGTGGCATTGATTGCCTGAGCAATTATTTCAGGAGGCAACTCCTGGAACTCTGCCAGTTCACAGTGGAGCCTCTGGGGGCTTTGTAGTTTCACCGACTTTGCTTGGGCTGGTGGATTGGCTTGCTTGTACTGCTGAGGCCTTTCTACAATTGACGGCCTCGCTGGGTTGACAGAGGCCTTAATTGGGGTCTTCACGGGCTCAAGAGGTTGAGTCCTCTCCACGACTAATGGCCTTGCTGACTTGGCAGGAACTTTGGCTGAAGGCTCTGACGCCTTGGCTTTGCCTTTGTTATCTGGCTGAGAGTTCTCTCTTATGACGATGCCAGGCTGACTCGACCTGGGACAGACCCCGGGACTCTCTCCCACAGCTTGGCATTCTGGGTTCTGGACCTTAGGCCCTTTATAGGTGGCCTTGCCTTTGGTGAGTAATGGAAATTCATCATTTTCTGTAGGCTCACTTGGTCGAGCTAATCGGGAGAAAGCTTCAGTTCCTCGCCGGGCCCGCTGGAGAGTCTCTCTGGCGACCTCTGCAAGACGCAACCTTGTCATGGAATTCCCCTGAGGATCGACAACCCCTCCGTGGATGAGGGCTTCAATGAAGTCCTGGACCTCTGGACATTGCCGAGTGGGGTGAGACACCCTTGCATGATACTTGCAATAGCGGGGGTGCCTCTTGGCTGTCTCATTGTAATAAGACAGCGGGTCATGTGTCAGCACCCAGCCATCCTCCAGGAGTTTATCGAAAATCTTCTCAGTGTCTTCTTTAGGAAAAGAACATTGATGAGAAGGTCGCCACCCCGGATACCATAGTGTGGATTTGGGAGGCTGGGAACTGACTCCCTCCTCCTGCGGTTCCGGGAACTGGAAGGCTGCTGCAGCATGTATGACATTGACGGAGAAATGAAGGCTCTCCCGTGCATGCGGCTGCGGTGGATCGACCAGGAATTCATGGTGCGGACACCAGAGCTAGTCGTCGGTACCAGAAGCGTAGCATGCCGACTTCCTTGTGGTTGGGTGACAGCACGGAGCTTTCGTCGGAGCATTAACATTTTATGTATTTACTTTGAGTGTATTAGTGTGTATTTTTATTTTAACTTCTAGTCGGGTCAAGATTGTAATATGGGCTACTCTTCATGTAAGTGGTCCAACTTCTAAATTGGGCCTCAAGACCATCAGGAGCCCAATTGGACCTTCTAGAAGACTTGGACCAAGGTTAGTGGATGTCCTTTGGTGCTCCTTGTCCCCCATGCTTGTCCCCCACCTACACTTGGACCAAGGTTAGTGGATGTCCTTTGGTGCTCCTTGTCCCCCATGCTTGTCCCCCACCTACCCTTGACCAATATTAGTGGATGTCCTTTGATGTTAGTGGATGTCCTTTGGTCTAGATCTAGGGTTTGTCTATTTATAGTCTCTTGTATCATTTGTGGAGATGCTAATGAAAAAATTGCAAGAGAATTAAATTGGAGAGAGCTTGGTGTGGCCCCTCCCTCTCTCTCTCTCTCTCTCTCTTGTTCTTGAGTGTTCTTCCCCCTTTCTTCCTCAATCTCTTCCAGATCTGAGTATAGATCTTCTATCTCCCACTAAATCTCTTCCTCATCTCTGCTACTACCTGCTGGGATCGTCCATCACCGCCGCCGCCACCGCCGGAGCCGCCAGCAAGCCGCCACAGCCCCGCCGCCGAGCTGCTGTCCAGACCGGTGACCTGCAGATCTGAAGCTCAAAGAAGAAATCATAACTTTTGATCCAGCCGTTGGATCGAGCTGATCTTTTGAGGGTAGGTTTCCCCGTGTCTCCCCCAGCCCCAGTTAAAATTTCATGCCGATCAGAGCCCGTTTGCCCCTCCTCCCCGTCATTTGTTTACCCACCTCACAATCTGCCCCAGTGTAGGCCTGCGAGATAGATCCCAGTAGAATATTTTTCTCACCCCTAAAATGTTGTCCAAAGTTCACAAAAGACCTATGTGCGTCTTCGTAACCCTCCCCTCTATCCACCATAAAAATCCCAGGTCCTAGTTCATTCATTTGAACCCCGGTCAAAGCCCAAGAACAGGCAGATCCATTCCTGCCTGAGAGATCTGTCGG
Organism: Amorphophallus konjac; assembly: GCA_022559845.1. NCBI lineage: Eukaryota > Viridiplantae > Streptophyta > Magnoliopsida > Alismatales > Araceae > Amorphophallus > Amorphophallus konjac. The sequence continues at coordinate 14,451,141 of CM040117.1, read as the reverse complement.
TCCGAGCCAGAAAAGACACAGTCACACAGAGGCTGGCAATCAAAATCAGACCGTTGGATGAAGCTGAATCTCCAGTATGTTGAAGATCTTCGAGTCATCTTTCTAACGGCGCTAACCACGCTCCAATCCGGCTTCGGATCTGGTCGTGCCAGCCGTTTTCGTGGAAGTGCGCCAGTCTGGCCTGAAACTGGCCTGCGGGACAGCATTGGGGGTTAATTCCCAATAAATTCCCCAACTCACCACCGGCGATCACCGCTCCCGGGGATCGACCCGGGGCACTCCAGAGACTCTCCCTCCGGTCGCCGCTGCCAGAAGACGCCCGAAAGCCGCTGTCCCACTAGTCGGGCCCACTTGGAGCCTTGTGGGCCCCACATTGAGCGCCACCACCGTGCTGCCCGCCACCGCCCGGAACCGCACATTGCTGCCCACCAACCCCTGAACGACGCTCCCGGATAGTTGGTTGTGGCCTTTTACCTCCCTGCGTGGAGTGGGCCGTAGTTTATTTTTACTGCTGTAATTAAATATTAGTTTGTACCGGGAGTGACGGTTCACGGCCGGGACGTCGTCGCCACGCCGTGAGTGTGGAGGTACACCCGTCACTCTTATTGTCTTTCTGCTTATTTAGTATGCACTTTACTGCCGCTGCATGTGAGTAGTTATCTTTCCTAGCTAGTTTAATTTTAATCACCGCTGTGAGTTGTGAGAGCGAAACCCGTCCCGTGACTCATTCCGAGCACGAGAGTGAGCCGACTACCCAAAGTCTCAAAGCCGGTTTCCCAACCGTGCACGATCGTCGCGTTTCCCTTGATGGGGACGACTGTGAGTAGCGCTTCTTGTTTGGGGCAAGTTCGTCTCTTCTGGAGCTCGTCGGTGCCGTGTCGTAGTGTGTTGCTGGTCGCGTCGTCTGTCTAGTCGAGTCTCGTAGTTGTCCCGCATCAAATTGGTATCAGAGCCGGTTTGAGTCTAGGGTAGTCTTGTCCAAGGTCTTGCATTGTATCCTAATATTCGGTATATAAAAAGGTGTTGCCCGACCGTTAGGTTACGCCTATCGGGGAGGCGACTCACTCGCGTGAGAGGATCTTCGGATCCCCGGACTCCGCTAGGTACCGAATATCGGTTTTAGTGTAGGGTCCTCAACTTACATCGGTCCATCCATATTTGTCTAGTGAGTCACCCTTAGTTCTCTTTAGGCCTCATTGCATGCCCACCCGCGGAGGTGCCCAGTACCATCGCCCTGACACTATGGGTGAATCCCGAGGTGCCAACTCGGGAGGCCGTTCTCTGGAGGACATGATAGCTCTACTCATGGAGCGTATGGATAGGTCCGAGCAAACTCTTAGGGAGCATACCGAGCATATGGAGAGCCGATTCAAAGCCATGGAGGACCGCGCCGAGGCTTCTGACCGATCTGTCCAAGGTCTGGTTAGAATGTTGGAGAGTGTGGAGAGAACCCCTCGTCGAGACCTACCCGGCATTCTCCCGGCCCCTCAGGCACATGCTGCCCGGCCTGTGGCTGCTGCCCAGCTCGCACCACCTCGGGCTGAGGAGCAACGGCAACGTGCCCCCCATTTTGAGGACTACGAGTCCGACAATGATTACGAGGGAAATGGCCGGCGCCGGCATGGTCACCGACCACACAGGGATGATGAGGACGAACGGATCCTCAGGACCGTCCTTGCAGACCCTCCCACGTTTGATGGGTCCAAACCATTGGAACCCAAGATCTATCTTGATTGGGAGGCCAGCATGGACCGGTACTTCAAGTGGTTCGAGATGACGGACCACCGGAGGGTCAGGTATGCCAAGATGAAGTTGTTAGGGCAAGCACAGACTTACTGGAGCAATGTAGAGAGTTTGCTCTTTCAGCGTCATGAGTCTTAGGTAGGTTCTTGAGATGAGATGAAGGACAAGCTTAGGCGTAAGTACCTTCTTGCCACGTACCGTCAGCGACTTATTGATAGGTGGCAGAGTCTCACCCAAGGAGACCGATCCGTGTCAGACTACATTGCAGAGTTTGACGAGTACTTTTTGCGATGTGGCGTTATGGAGGAGAGCACCATGCCTGTATCGCGCTTCCGTCGTGGTTTGCGGCCCCACTACCAATATGAATTATTTCGCCGCAATGTTATCACCTTTGAAGACGCATACCAGGTTGCTCTAGAGTTGGAGCAATTCGAGGCGGAGTTCGCTCCCGTCCAGCGCCCGGGGTTCACTTATCAGCGTGGGACCGACCCTCGTACCACGCCTACCTTCTATAGCCGGTTTCCGGTGGCCCGTCCCCCGGAACCCCCTCGGCAGGACCCCACTGCTCCTAGGCTCCGCACTTTCCCTCCGAGGGACCCTCCCCCTCGCCCGCAGGCACCCATCCCTACCCCTCGGCCTTATCAGCCCGCCGTACCAGCTCGGCCTCTTCTTCCTACACCCCCAGTCCATCGAGAGGACAAGGATAAGGGGCCCGTGATTGGTGGAACATCTCAGGGCAATGGGACACGAGACCGTTGCTACACTTGTGGTGGAGTTGGCCACTTTGCCAGCAAGTGTCCCACCCGGGGAGCACTTGTTATTGCCGACACACCGGCCCGTGACCCCACGCCTGAGTTGGTGCCAGTCAGCTACGAGCCGGACCAAGAATTGGCCGAGGAATTCTTTGACGAGTTAGTGGAGGGCGAGCAGGTTGACGTCCCTGGTACATCGTATCAGGATGACGTACATTTGGGTGTAGTCAGGTGCATCCTTACCCACAGCCTCAGGTGAGCGACGACTGGCGTCGCACCACCATATTCCACACATTTTGTAGGCTGGAAGGGAAAGCCTGCAAGGTGATTATAGATAGCGGGAGTTGCATCAACGCTATCTCCGCAGGCACCGTCAAGCGCCTTGGTTTGACGCCCGTGGATCACCCTGCACCTTACAGAGTTTCTTGGGTGGATTCCACTTCCATCCCGGTTAGACTGCGGTGCCTGGTGCCGCTGTAGTTCCAGGCGTACCATGATGCGATCTGGTGTGATGTACTACCTATGGAGGTGGGTAGTATCATCCTTGGTAGGCCTTGGCTCTTTGACCGAGATGCCACCCTTCATGGCAGGTCGAACACTTGCACCTTCAACCATGATGGCCATAGGATTACCCTCCACCCAGTCCAGCCGAAGGACCAATCTATCCGCGGACCAGCAGGCCCCAGCACTACGACCACTTCTGGTCAGGGGAAGGCCGGTCCACCCACTTTGTTTTCGGCACAGGCATCCACCTCTTCGACTGCTCCTAGCAGAGTGGACCCTCCACCAAGGAGGTTGATGATGATCAGTCCGAGAGAGATGGAGCAGGAGGTGACCAAGGGTAACCCCATTCTAGCTATCGTCGTCAGGGGCGTTGAGGATGTTACCCCTAGATCCGAGGATGAGCATCTCCCGGAGATAGCTGCAATATTGCGGGAATTCTCCGATGTATTTCCCGAAGACCTCCCGGGAGGCCTTCCACCCATGAGGGATATCCAGCATGAGATCGACCTCGTCTCGGGCTCATCCTTGCCCAACCTTCCCCACTATAGGATGAGTCCCACGGACCATGCCGAGCTACAGCGGCAGGTCGAGGAGTTGATGAGTCGGGGATCTTTTCGGGACAGCAAGAGCCCTTGCGCCGTTCCCGCATTATTGGCCCCGAAGAAGGATGGCACATGGAGGATGTGCGTTGATAGCCGTGCAATCAACAAGATCACGGTGAAGTATCGTTTTCCCATTCCCCGGTTGGATGACTTGCTTGATATGATGGCGGGAGCCACTATCTTCTCAAAGATAGACCTTCGTAGTGGCTATCACCAGGTGCGGATCAGGCCTGGAGATGAATGGAAGACGGCATTCAAGACCAAGGATGGTCTTTATGAGTGGTTGGTTATGCCCTTTGGGCTTTCCAACGCCTCTAGCACCTTCATGCGGTTGATGACCCAAGTTTTACGCCCTATGATAGGGGTCTTCTTGGTCGTCTATTTTGATGACATTCTTATCTACAACCGCACTAGGGAGGACCACTTAGACCATCTTAGGCAGGTCTGTGTCGTGCTAAGGCGAGAGAGTTTATTTGCCAACCCGAAGAAATGTGCTTTCATGTCTGATCAGATCACTTTTCTCGGGTTCATTGTGTCGAGAGATGGAGTCTCCGCTGATCCGGAGAAGATTAGGGCCATCAGGGAGTGGCCCGAGCCCCGTACGCTCCACGATGTCCGGAGTTTCCATGGCTTAGCGACGTTTTACCGTCGCTTCATTCGTGGCTTCAGTTCTATCACTGCCCCGATCATTGATTGCATAAAGAAGGGGGCATTCGTATGGACTAAGGCTGCAGCCACGGCCTTTCAGGACATTAAGGAGCGCATGACCCAGGCACCTGTCCTTGCATTACCAGATTTTTCCAAGGTGTTTGAGGTCGCATGTGACGCCTCTGGAGTGGGCATTGGCGGTGTGTTGAGTCAGGAGTCCCACCCCATTGCATTCTTTAGCGAGAAGTTGAATGATGCCAAACTGCGTTATTCCACTTATGACAAGGAATTTTACGCAGTCGTCCAGGCATTGAGGTATTGGAGGCATTATCTTTTGCACCAGGAGTTTGTCCTCTTTTTCGATCATGAGGCCTTACGATTCCTTCATACCCAAAAGAAGCTGAATGCTCGCCATAGTCGTTGGGTGGAGTATCTCCAAGAGTACACCTTTGTGCTCAAGCACAAGACAGGGGCGGAGAACAAGGTCACCGATGCGCTGAGTCGGCGGATGATGATGTTGACCACCATGAGTGTAGAGGTGGTAGGTTTAGAGAGGCTGAAGGATGTCTATGCTGATTGTCCATATTTCGGTCCGATCTATGTAGCCCTTCAGGCCGGTCCCTCGCGAGATTATAGCGAGTTTGTGCTACAGGAGGGTCACCTATTCCGGGGTGACAAATTGTGCATCCCACGGACTTCGGTTCGTGACTTTCTTACTTGGGAGATGCACGCGGGGGGTCTTGTTGGCCACTTCGGCCGGAACAAGACCATAGAGTCGGTCGAGCATAGATTCTATTGGCCTAGCTTGAAGAGAGATGTTGCTCGCATCGTGGCCCAGTGCCGCACATGCGTCATGGCCAAACAAAGGAAGCAGAATACCGGCCTCTATACTCCCCTCCCCGTCCCGGATAGTCTATGGCAGGACATTAGCATGGACTTTGTGTTGGGATTGCCCCGCACCCTCCGACGGCATGACTCCATCTTTGTGGTTGTAGAGGTTCTCGAAGATGGCATTATTCATTCCTTGCTTCAAAACCTCGGATGCCTCTAGAGTTGCCCGCCTATTCTTTTCCCACTGTGTCTCCAGGTTTGGACTTCCCCGCACTATAGTGTCCGATAGGGATGTACGCTTTACTAGCTATTTCTGGAAAACCCTATGGCATATGATGGGCACTCAATTGAAATTTTCCACGGCATATCACCCCCAGACCGATGGTAAGACAGAGGTTGTCAATAGGAGTTTGGGGGATCTTCTTAGGTGTCTTGTCCGAGATCGAGTCAGGGATTGGGATTTGGTCTTACCCTTAGCCGAGTTTGCTTATAACGATTCGGTCAATAGGTCTACCGGTATGAGTCCCTTCGAGATTGTTACTGGCCGTAGACCCAGAAGGCCCATAGACCTAGTTCCATCTCCCGTCCAGTCCCGTGTGTCTGAGTCAGCCGAGTCTTTTGCCGATCACATTAGACAGTTGCATGAGCATATCCGTCGTCACATTGAGTCCAGCAACGCACGATCCAAAGAATTGGCTGACGCCCATAGGCACCACCGTGAGTTTCAGGAGGGCGACTATGTCATGATCAGGGTCAGACCTGAACGGTTTCCCTCGGGAGCCGTGAAGAAGTTGCATGCTCGTGGTGTCTGTCCCTTTCGGGTAGTGAGGCGAGTCGGGTCGAACGCATATGTTGTGGACTTGTCAGAGGATTATGGGATCAGCTCCACTTTCAACATCTCGGATCTCGTCGCTTATAGGGACCCAGCGGTGATACCCAGTGAGCCCTTTAAGCCATCCTCGCCCATTGTGAGTGACACCACCCTTGAGTGCCCACTTCCAGCCTTGTTACCTCAGCAGCGAGAGCAGATAGAGTGTATACTGGATGAGCAGGTGACTACTACTCGAGGCGGAGTGTACCAGCGCTATTTAGTGCGTTGGAGGGGACGGCCCGCGTCCGATGACACTTGGATCACCCGGGACGAGCTACAGAGGATAGATCCAGATCTGCTGGATCGATACCAGAGCGACCCGGACCCTTACTCGATGGGGTCTAGCTTCTCCCACCCGGGGAAAATTGGTGCGGACACCAGAGCTAGTCGCCGGTACCAGAAGCGTAGCATGCCGACTTCCTTGTGGTTGGGTGACAGCACGGAGCTTTCGTCGGAGCTTTGACATTTTATGTATTTACTTTGAGTGTATTAGTGTGTATTTTTATTTTAACTTCTAGTCGGGTCAAGATTGTAATATGGGCTACTCTTCATGTAAGTGGTCCAACTTCTAAATTGGGCCTCAAGACCATTAGGAGCCCAATTGGACCTTCTAGAAGACTTGGACCAAGGTTAGTGGATGTCCTTTGGTGCTCCTTGTCCCCCATGCTTGTCCCCCACCTACACTTGGACCAAGGTTAGTGGATGTCCTTTGGTGCTCCTTGTCCCCCATGCTTGTCCCCTACCTACTCTTGACCAATATTAGTGGATGTCCTTTGATGTTAGTGGATGTCCTTTGGTCTAGATCTAAGGTTTGTCTATTTATAGTCTCTTGTATCATTTGTGGAGAAGCTAATGAAAAAATTGCAAGAGAATTAAATTGGAGAAAGCTTGGTGTGCCCCCCCTCTCTCTCTCTCTCTCTCTCTCTCTCTCTCTTGTTCTTGAGTGTTCTTCCCCCTTTCTTCCTCAATCTCTTCCAGATCTGAGTATAGATCTTCTATCTCCCACTAAATCTCTTCCTCATCTCTGCTACTACCTGCTGGGATCGTCCATCACCGCCGCCGCCACCGCCGGAGCCGCCAGCAAGCCGCCACAGCCCCGCCGCCGAGCTGCTGTCCAGACCGGTGACCTACAGATCTGAAGCTCAAAGAAGAAACCATAACTTTTGATCCAGCCGTTGGATCGAGCTGATCTTTTGAGGGTAGGTTTCCCCGTGTCTCCCCCAGCCCCAGTTAAAATTTCATGCCGATCAGAGCCCGTTTGCCCCTCCTCCCCGTCATTTGTTTACCCACCTCACAATCTGCCCCAGTGTAGGCCTGCGAGATAGATCCCAGTAGAATATTTTTCTCACCCCTAAAATGTTGTCCAAAGTTCACAAAAGACCTATGTGCGTCTTCGTAACCCTCCCCTCTACCTACCATAAAAATCCCAGGTCCTAGTTCATTCATTTGAACCCCGGTCAAAGCCCAAGAACAGGCAGATCCATTCCTGCCTGAGAGATTTGTCGGTCCGAGCCAGAAAAGACACAGTCACACAGAGGCTGGCAATCAAAATCAGACCGTTGGATGAAGCTGAATCTCCAGTATGTTGAAGATCTTCGAGTCATCTTTCTAACGGCGCTAACCACGCTCCAATCCGGCTTCGGATCTGGTCGTGCCAGCCGTTTTCGTGGAAGTGCGCCAGTCTGGCCTGAAACTGGCCTGCGGGACAGCATTGGGGGTTAATTCCCAATAAATTCCCCAACTCACCACCGGCGATCACCGCTCTCGGGGATCGACCCGGGGCACTCCAGAGACTCTCCCTCCGGTCGCCGCTGCCAGAAGACGCCCGAAAGCCGCTGTCCCAGTAGTCGGGCCCACTTGGAGCCTTGTGGGCCCCACATTGAGCGCCACCACCGTGCTGCCCGCCACCGCCCGGAACCGCACATTGCTGCCCGCCAACCCCTGAACGGCGCTCCCGGTAGCTGGTTGTGGCCTTTTACCTCCCTGCGTGGAGTGGGCCGTAGTTTATTTTTACTGCTGTAATTAATATTAGTTTGTACCGGGAGTGACGGTTCACGGCCGGGACGTCGTCGCCACGCCGTGAGCGTGGAGGTACACCCGTCACTCTTATTGTCTTTCTGCTTATTGAGTATGCACTTTACTGCCGCTGCATGTGAGTAGTTATCTTTCCTAGCTAGTTTAATTTTAATCACCGCTGTGAGTTGTGAGAGCGAAACCCGTCCCGTGACTCATTCCGAGCACGAGAGTGAGCCGACTACCCAAAGTCTCAAAGCCGGTTTCCCAACCGTGCACGATCGTCGCGTTTCCCTTGATGGGGACGACTGTGAGTAACGCTTCTTGTTTGGGGCAAGTTCGTCTCTTCTGGAGCTCGTCGGTGCCGTGTCGTAGTGTGTTGCTGGTCGCGTCGTCTGTCTACTCGAGTCTCGTAGTTGTCCCGCATCAATTCACCCATGTTGACCTTCCCCCGCCTGATCAAGTCCTCAGCGAGGTCCTTGAACGGTTCGCAGTTGTGGATGATGTGGCCAACAACTTCATGGTAGGGGCAATAGCCCTGATGAAAAGCAGCACCTGGTGTTTGCTCCATGGGTGATGGGCTTATGAGTCCAGCCCGCTGGCATGCGAAGAAGATGTTTGGAGTCTTCTCCACAGGGAAGGAGTATAACTTCTCTGGGAGCTCGACTTGAAGTGGAGCCTCCACGTCTTCCGGTGAGTCCTCCTCGTCTTCAGATGAATCCGAGGACTCTTCAGAGAGCCAACCCCTGAGCGGGGCCCGACCCATAGGTGATACACCCGCCTCCCGTATGTGTTCCGGAGCCAACCCCCTGGCAAATGGACCAAGAGGGAAAGTGGACAACTGCTGATCAATGCTTTTCAGGAGCTGCAGCAGGCGCCTCTGTTCTCGTCGCAGCTACCGGACTTCCCCTCGGAGCTTCCGGATGGTCCTCCGCAGCGCTAAACATTCAGGGAATGAGGAAGGAGCTGTTCCCGGACCAGTGTGGGACTGTTGATTTTAAGGCCCGGCCTCGGAGGCGTTAGTGCTCGAAACCATCGCCACCATATGAATCACATTAGCCGACCGGTTCGATCGGCTCCAGGCATGAGGTTGAGGTGGGTCGACTGCATGGCCCAACATATTTACCAAGCCCTTTTGAATGAGCTTATCCGCTATGTTCTTGAAAATATAGCAGTCGCCGATGGTGTGACCCAACCTTCGGTGATACACACAATAAGTAGGATCCTTTGTCTTGTCCACCTCTGAGGGCTTCCGCGGACTTGGCAGGGTGATGAGCTGCTCTTTCATGCATAGATCAAAGAGCATTTTAGTATGCTCTTTCCTGAAGGAATACGGCGTCTTCATGTTCTCCGCCAACCGAGACGCGCTTGCCTTGGCATCAGGCTTCTTGCCATTGCCTTTAGACTTTTCTTCCCCTTTATCTCCATTCGTCGGGGAGAAGTCAACGGCATTTACCTCCTTGCCGCTAGCCAGACGGTCTTTGGAGGATTTGCCCTTGGCAGAAGCTTGTGTAGGGTGGTCGGCAAAGAACATCTCAATCTCCGCCACCACTGTATTCAACTGGTCAAAGCTTCTGATATTGGAGCCCAGAAGCTTTTCACTGACTTCTGCTGAGAGACCCCTGCGGCAGATGGTGATTGCATCTTCAGGCGTCGGAGGGTTATCGCAGCGCATGCTGATGTCCCTCCATCGCTTGATGAAGCCTAATGCTGTCTCACCCTTCTTCTGTCGAAGGGAACAAAGCTCTGCTAAGGAGACTTTGCGTTCGACCATTTGGAAGCGGTCGACAAACTTCTTCTGCATATCAGCCCAATCAGATATTGAATTGGGCTTCAATCTTGAATATCATTGGAAGGCGGTGCCAGTCAAGGACGTGGCGAAATACCGCAGCAAGTATGCCTCTTCCAGGGCTAATTCACCCATGGCCGTCATGTAATAGGCCAGGTGTTCATGCGGAGAGCCCTGCCCGTTGAACTTCTGAAGTTTTGGGGCCTTCGGGCAATCTGGTGGAAGCTTCTTGAATTGATGATGCAGGGGATATGGCACGCTGTACAAATCAACGGTAGCCACACCCTCGTCATGTTGAGCGAACTTCGCTTCCACGATGCGCTCAATCATCTACTTCTGCGCCATGAGGCTTTCTGCGGCAGGAGTAGCAGATGACCGCGCATTGGCTTCATGCGGCGAGACTTCGAAGTCCACCGCCAGCGGGAGTCTTGCAGCAATGACGGAAGCGTTGGCTGTTGCTGGAACGGGAGAAGGCTGCTGATCCGCTCCAGTCGGTGCCACCTGAGGTGGGACATGAACCTCCTTTTCGCGTAAGAGCGACTGTAGCAGGTTCTTGAGCTCTTGGTTTTCCCGTCGAAGATCGTCCAATTTGGGGGCCCGTGTCTCTTCCCCCAGCTCTTCTTCGTGCCGGGAGTGACTGTCCCCATCAATACTGTGGACGTCTTCCTGGCGCTCTTCTTGCCGTGCCGGCTCAGGCTGAGATGTAGCGGCGGTCGGCGCCTGCTGCGTCTGCGCTAGAATCCGGGGGACCGGCCTTGACCTCCTTAAATATTGGATGGGTTGGTCAAGCTCTCCCGAGGTGTTCTCGGGCTGTTTATCGCCAGAGGTAGCGTAACAGGTGAACACTTTGACGGTGTCATCGGTCACCTGGACCACCCGCTTTTTCTTAGGCAGTTGCCGCTCCGGCTTAGGCGGCATCCCCAGTCTGTCAAAGACGGATACTCGGGATGTAGATGCTTGAGGGGAGCGATCCTCCTCCGTGTGTGTGGAACTAGCCCACGGGGAGGTCGGTCGCACCTTCTTACTGACTCCCCGGCGCTTTTGCCCCCGTAGGGGTTGAGATGTAAATCTCGCAGACGTTGAGGCCTCAGTGCTCGGCGGACTCCGCACTCGGTGAAGTTCTGACATGCGGAAGGGCTCCTCCGCCCTGGCACGTCTTATAATCCGGGCCTCCTCCTTGGTGACCCAGATCTTCTTCAAGTGAAGCTGGTGCTCCTCCACTTGGTTACCCTCTGTCCTTAGACGGGGAGCTCGTGGCTTGGGCCGTTGCAGAAGGCCCTGAGTTGTCGTCGGTACGGCAGACTTCCTTTTCTTCGCTTCTTTCTCCCGGACTTGCCGGAGGGGCTCGAAGCGATTGGAGGTAGGAATGGCCGGGACATGACGATCCCGTGGCACGATTGGCTCGCCTCCATCGAGCCGGATGCGGATGTCTCCAACAATTACAGTCTTGCCGGAGCGAGAGACGGCCGCTTCGGGCCTTGCACCCTTGCGGCTACGACGTTGCCCCCATTGGGCAAGGGCGGCGGTGGTGGCACCCGCCATAGGCATGGCGTCATCCTGACGGCGGCGGCATTGCCCCCGTTGAGCATGGGCAGCACCTCTGAGGGTGGCCGCAGCAGGTTTGGCGCCGTTGCGGGGGCGGCGTTGCCCACGTTGAGCATGAACGACGCCAGCAGTGATTTGATTGACCGAGAAGACTCGGCCAACAGCTGGGGCAGAAGGCCTGACACCTTCGGCCGTTGACGGAGCAGCCAATGGAGCTCGGCTGGTTGTTGGGATGAAGGGCTTGACACCCTTAACTGTTGAGGAGTTGACCGGATGGACCCAGCCAGATGTTGCAGCAGAGGGTCTGACACCCTCAGCGACGACCTTGTTGACCGGACGAAGCCGGCCGGCTGCTGCAATAGAGGGTATGGCACCCTCAAAAGCTGGCTTGTTGACCGGGTGGATCCGGCCGGTTGAAGCGGATGGCTTGACGCCCTCAATAGTCGGCTTGTGGACCGGACTGACCCGGCCAACTGCTGGGGCCGAGGGCCTAACACCCCCGACGGTTGTCTTCTCGATCGGGCGAACCCGATCAGCTGAAGCGGAAGGCTTGACGCCCTCAGTAGTCTTCCTGGCAGAATGAACCCGGCCAGTTGATGGAGTCGAGGGCCTGACACCCCCGACTGTTGGCTTGTTGACCGGGCGAACCCGGCCGGTTGAAGCACTGAGGGGGCTGACACCCTCAGGAGCTGTCTTGTTGACCGAGCAAACTAGGCCAGTTGTTGGGGCCGAGGGCCTGACACCCTCAGCGACTGTTGTCACAGCCGTGGCTGAGCTGACCTCAACCACGGGCACAACGCCTAGGAAAAAGGGCGAGCCGACGACCGCTGGGAAGTCGCCAAAAACGATCGGGGTTGCCAGATATCCGAACTTGGCATGATCGGCAACAACTTGGGGGCCGTAGGTGACGGCTGCCATCGCTGCTGTTACTGCTGTTGATGGTGATGGTGCGTAGCACAAACGGAGTGGCATGCAAATGCACGAAGAACTCTCAAATGAATAGAGAGATGTGCCCTCCCCTTCCCGTCCTGTAAGAGGAAGAGGGGCAATCAGAACCTTGAAGAAGGTTTAGAGGCTTTCTTTGACAGAAAGAAGAAAGGCGGGAAATGTCCCACCGGGCGTGCCAGTCTGTGAGACACGGAATATTTTCACGTGGGAAAAATAAATAAAAGTTCCTTTTTGAAAAGAAACATCCCCCTCCATCTGAGTAGAGGGTGATTCCTTGTGTGCGCGTCGTATCAGACAATTTGGGTTCGAGTGCTGGACCTTTCCCCACTGACCGGAGTCAGTGTTGATTTACATCGGCCTAACGTCCGAACACCTTTGTTTAACTGTCAAAGAAATCTCAAAAGTCTTCTATAGGGATTCTGATGTTGAGGGCAAACTCTCTTGGAGGGTTCACAATGTCCACTCACTCACCACCGACCAACAGAAACCACGACTAAGTTAGGGTTTTAACTGAGGCCATATTTGGGCAAAACCCTAGGATTTGAGAATATGAAGATGATTTGGGGGAAGCCATAGGCATAATTGAAGTCACGGGAGGTTTCCTGAACCCCGAGGGTATTTTGGTAATTTTATCAACCCAAGGGTATTTTGGTAGTTTTCCTAGGCCAGGGGTATTTATGAAAATTTTGGACTGGAACGGAAGTAGGATCGGGTCCCTGACTCCCCAAGGCGCTGAGACTCTTTCTGGAGGATTTTAAGGGCTCTGAGGCCATTTCCGGGTCAAAAGGGTAGTTCGGTAATTTTACCACACCCTATGCAGACTTAGGTTTGAGGTGGCACACAGGTGTCGGACTGCACTGACAACGTTTCCAGACCAAAGGAATGACAAGAGGCTTCGTAGAAGGCACAAAATGTCAAGTTGGTCGAAGGAGGGGTTTATATGCAATTTTGACAAGTCGGGGGTTTTCTTGTAATTTCCCCAGTCAGTGTATAAAGAAGACATGTGAAGTCATAGATTGCATTTATGGCCCAAATGGGTATAAGGGTTGTCAGCGAATTGTCGGCTGTACAAAGATCCGCACCAACGCCATAAGTAGGGGCGTAGCTCGAATTACAAAAGATTGCAGTGTATAACTGCAAATTACAGGACTTTTGTCTCTTACGGTCTCGGGGAGGACATTTTTTGTAATTCCATCATTATAGAGATAGAACCACATAACTTAGTCGTCCCGGGGACGTAAAGGCTTACAAAACACGGTCCGCTGAGGGACATAATTGCCAACGTGGCCCACTGAGGGGCGTAATTACAAAAATACCCTGTAGGGGCATAAGTACAAGACCCGGGGACTTACCCCTCACAGACCAAGACAAACAAAACAAACTCCTCCAGATGCTTGGTGGCTTCGTAGGTTGTCTCCTTGTTGTCTCTCCTTCCTTTTCCCTCTTTTTTCACTTGGACCCTTAGGGTCTATTTATAGAAGGCGGGAGGGCCCAGAGGGGTCAAACGAACAAATTTGCCCCGATTCTGTCAAGGTGGGGTGGCAAAAAGTCATTTTGACCCCTCTGGCCATAAAAAAGGGCCAAATGACCCCTCTGAGGGGGTTAAAAAGCTTTTTTTTTTAATTGTTTTTTTTTGAAAGCCCGGACCCCTGAGGGGTGGGCGGACCCCGGTGGGGTCGCGCGGGCCCCCTGGAGGTCGCGTGACCCCGCCAGGGGGCCAGCGGGGTGACGCGCGCCTCGGGGAGCGCGCGTGACCCCGCTGCGGTCCAGCGGGGCAGCACGCCCCTCGGGGCGCGCATGCGACCCAGCTGGGTCCCGGGGGCGACCGCGCGACCTCCTCCTCTGCCTTTTCGACCCAAAAGGGGTCATTTGACCCTTATGCGGGCTTTTTGACCCCTCTGGCCGTCGTTTCGCTCCGTTTTCGTCGTCCCGGGTCGGAGAAGAGCCGGGCTGGAGTTATATATCTCGGGGAGATCGCTCCTTCGCCGCGTGGCAGCATCGCATCCGCAGAGGGAGCATTGTTTGTTTGTCTGGTCGTTCGTCGCCGCATAGGGAGGAAGCTTTGCGCCCGTCTGTGCCGTGTGATACACTTGCTCGGCTACTCTGACCGGTATACACATGTTTCTTCCTTGTTAACCTTCTTGCCGCGACGTCGACCATGATAATATTGTCGGATCGATTGACCCTAAATTACGGAGATACTCCGTAGTTCGACGGTGTTGACGATACGTCGCTCTTCTCGTCGAACGTTGCATAGCAACAATTTCTCAACATGACTTGAGACAATTTCGGGTGCAACAATGTTGAATCTGAAAACAAGGATAGCCGGCTTCGACTGGACGTCAAGGCTAGAAGATAGGATAGCGGATCCTGATGGGATGTCAGGCTCGGAAGCAATATGGGATAGATGTTGACTCGACGGACTATCGTAGTCAACGAGCCTGACTCAGACGGGAGGTCTGGGTCAAGGGTAGAATACAGATGTTGACCCGATGAGATGTCGGAGTCAACAAACCTTGCTTAGACGATGGGTCCGGGGCAAGGGCAGAATACGAAATATAGATGCTGACCCGAGGGTACATCGAGGTCAACCAGCCTGGCAGAGACGTGAGATCTAGACCAGGGCAGAATATAGCTGTTGACTCGAGATGTCGAAGTCAACCAACCTTATTCAGACTGAAGATCTGAACCAAGGGTAAAATATGGGTGTAGATGTCGACCTGATGGTACATCAAAGTCAACCAACCTGGTAGAGACGTGAGGTCTAGACCAGGGCAGAATATAGTTGGACTAGTCAAAATGCCGAAGTCAACCAACTTGGCGAAGACATGAGGTCTAAGCCAAGGGAGGAATATAACTGGCTGGCGGGGGCCAAGATTGGTACCCTCCAAAAGTGGTCCGCTTCTATTGCTAACCTCCATTTTTGTGTGTCACTGCCTCCTGGTACAGACCAGCCCATAGTGCTGGTTATGTTGTCCGGTGGGATTATTAATGGATATAGCGCCGGTGGGACTGTTAATGAACTTGACTGTTTTGTTATTGCATCGGTTGGACTGTGGATTGACATCCGAGAGCTCGGCCAGGGCGGAGCACCTCAAGCCAGAATGGAAAAGGTTTATGGGCCCAATCTAGGGGACAATGTTTAAGAGCTTGGCGAGGAATGGGTGTCTCAAGCCAAGGAAAAAGGGTTTTATGGGCCCAATCTGGTGGGACTAATGGGCAATGTACAAGAGCTCGGCGAGGGCGGAGTGCCTTAAGCCAAGGAAAGGGTCTTATGGGCCCAGCATAGGAGCAATGCTTGAGAGCTCGGCGAGGACGGAGTGCCTCAGGCCAAGGAAAGAGTTTATGAGCCCAGTTCAGGTGGGCAATTTTTAGAGCTCGGCTGGGGCGGAATGTCTCAAGCCAAGGGAAGGCTTTATGAGCCCTGTCCAATGGGACTAAGGGGCAATTTTTAGAGCTCTGCGAGGGTGGAATGCCTCAAACCAAGGGAAAAGGTTTTATGGGCCCAGCTCAGCGGGACTGGGGGTGATGTTTAAGAGCTCGACGAGGGCGGAGTGTCACAGGCCAAGGAAAGGATCTATGAGCCCGGCCCAATGGGACTGATGGGCAATGTTTAGAGCTTGGCGAGGGCGGAGTGCCGCAGGCCAAGGAAAGGATCTATGAGCCCAGTCTAGGTGGTAGGGGCAAGTTTAGTGGGACAACCTTAGTATTCCTTAGTGTGTTTGTGTAGCTACTGTGGCAGAGTGCCGAAGGACGGCGAGAATACATTGGCTAGGAACATAGATTCCAGGCCGAGGGTAGAGAGTCAATCCTGGTGGGGCTGATGGGAAGCATCCCACAGGATGATAAGCTGGCAAAGCCGATAAATGTTTATTGGATGACCTGGCTGGAGGATCCAGGCTAAGGACGGAAGGGGGTACTCCGATGGGGCATGGATTCATGCTCGAGACAGGAGGCCCGGTGGCCAATGAAGGCTTCTTAGTCTCAGTAGGATTGTTGATACGAGCTTTGCAAGCTTGGCTAGTGTGGCAGCTCGAATGTTTTAGACTGGATCACCAAGGATCCTTCGATAGCGGGGAGGTTGCTGCGCGACTGCTTCGAGTTAGCGTTGCCCCAGGGGGCAAATGGCAGCGGCCGTGTACAGAGTCATCGGCCACCCTTTCTGCGGGGACACCCGAAAGTTGTAGCTTGGAGAGGGTAGGCTCCCAGGACTTGCGCCGTATGTTGATCTCTCGACCTTCCTGCCTCAGCAGCTGTGGTTGTGGGGTCTCTTCAGCTCCAAAAGTGGTGCCGGTGGCTTTAAGCGCCTGCAGCCGTGTGCCATGCACTGCTTATAGGGAGGTTATTTGACGAAGAGATTGTAGGGCTTGCTCCCATTTCATGTGTCAAATGATATGGAGTAGCTTCCCAGAAAGGGAGGAACCCCATTCTTTCCTTGAATGTGATGCAACAAATGGGGTCCTCTAAGCGAGGAACTCAGAATCTTTAGCAGCCCACCTCGTTGAGCATTTAGCGTTTGCAGCGGGCCGTACAACTCCCGGCCGGACTTTGGTGTGCCCCGAATAATTCCATTCTTGTCTTCTTTTCTTTCTGTTGCACCTTCGGGCCGGGGTGAATAGTTGGAGAAGAGTTGCCCAGAGCACCTCTTTACATTGGGTAGCTTGTTCTTTTTAAGAACAATTGTGTAGATAAGTAGCAGCGGGGGGATTCGGCCATTGGACTCTGCCCTCCTCTCTTTTGTTAGTGGCCCTCAAGCGAGGGAATAGGGTCTTGCTATGCCCAGCGGCACTTCAAAGCTTGATTGCGGCCGAAAACCTTTTCATTCTTGCCCCATGTCCGGTTTGTGTTGGAATAGAATTTTTATTGACTCCAAGAAAAGAGCATGCTGCTGAGTGTCTCTCGGGTGAACTGGTCCCATTTGACGGTTGTTTATTTAGTTGCCCCCTCTCACGCAGAGTGACTTGTGAGGGGCTTGTGGAGAGCTAGAGTGCACCTTGCTCGGAGAGAGTTGAGCCTCCCTTATTGTGTGCTGGAGCGTGCAAAGCAGCGGCTGAGTCGTGCCGGGTCTTTTCAGTTGGGAAGAGACTCTTCCCTGCATCTTCATCATTTTGCAATTGGCCTGGACATGGGTTGGCTCCATTCTTGAACTGATGGCTTGAATAAAGTTGGTAGCGCATCGAATGGTAAAATAACATCCTTTCTTTCTCCTGTTGTCTTCAGCAGTTGCTCCTGGGGTGGAGTACCATTTGCATTTTGTTCGGCTTCTTGCCATAGTGGAGGGAGCCAGAGATGCACTTCAGAGGGTGTGCTGTCCCGGTTGATAGAGGCCACGTTGGCTGCCATCTTAAAGACGGGTAATTGGTGAGGGCGAGGTGGGTCCACCCTATATTCTCCTAGCTGCAATTCACCATTTTGGACTAAGTCTTCCATGATGTCTTTAAATGCATAGTAGTCCTCGATGAGATGCCCCCTCTTTCGGTGGTAGGGGCAAAACCGAGGGTCATCTTTTCTTTCAATGTCATTTGGTTTCTTGAGCTCAGGGAGGACGGCCTTGTTGTACTCAAGGGCCCACTCGAATAGAATTTGTGTCTTGTTTTGGGGAAAGGAGTATGGTCTTTTCATTCTTGCTCTCAACGAGGGTGGTTTCTGCTCAGCAGTCTTGGTAGCAGAAGGGCTAGCTGCCTCTTTTGATTTCTTCAGTTGACGCTCGAAGGCTTCAAAGTTAGCAGTGTTTATTTCTTCTTGTGCTGGCCGTTCTTTGACTAGCACATTCTTCTGAATTGGGGTAGCGGAAGCTGGGTAGTATTTAGCCAGAAAGGCTTCAATGTCAATTGCCACATCTTCTAATTGGTCGAAGGACTTGACTTCGAGGCCAATTACCCTTTGCAGGATTTCTTTCTTGAGATTACGCTTGCATAGCTGGACAACATCCTTGGAGCTTGGTGGGTGTTTGCATCTCGCACTAAGATTCTTCCATCCTTGAATGTAGTTTGAAGTAGACTCATCATCTTTTTGTTTGATCATATATAATTCCGCCTCAGTGACTTCTTTCTCAGTGGATTTTATCTCAGTTGCTTGTTCCATTGTTGGCTTGTTTGTTGCAGCTGCAGTTGTTAGACTGGTGCGAGCCAGCTGATTGTAGAGGCGGCATTGCATGAGGCATAGAAGCTGCCCCCTGACGTGCCTGGAGAGCTGAGGGGTACACGGAGGCCGCGTGGTATAGCTTCCGTGGGAGGGTGTTCCCTTCACGGCCTTGTGTTAACTGGGGCATAGCCGGTTGCAGTGAGGCTTCAAATGATTTAGCGCCACCTTGTCGGGCCTTGGATGAGGGTCCTGCCTGCCCGGGTGTGGCTGGGAGTAAACCCATCTCAGCCAATCTTTTTCTTAGCACCTCGACTTCTTGTATTTTTTGATAGAGCTCTATCATCATAGCATGGTTAACTTGGTAGGAGCTGGGAGTGCTGTTTCCCGTGCTGATTCCAGGTGGGACTAACAGCATCTTGTTGTTGGAGTGGGACGGGCACGGTCCCGTATAGGTTGATGTTCTTGCCCCCATGCCCTCATGTGGAGGAGGGGTATAATAGCATGCCTCTTCAGCAGGCGGTGGAGGATGCCCCCACTCTTCCTGGGGTTGATGGCGAGAGGTAAATGTTGCAGCTTGACCTGCCCCGATTGGTGCATAGCATATCTCTTCGTCTTCATCTTTGACAGCTCGGCTCGCGCTGGGCAAGGCCGATAGGGTATGGCAGGAGAAAACCACTCTCTTCTTTTTGCTCTTTAGCTTATTCTTCTCTTTTCCCTCTGACGCCTGATGTGCCATGCAAGCTTCCGCTACCTCTTCGGATGATTGCTGGTATAGAGATACCATATTGACTGCTCTTTCCATAGCAGGCAGTTCATGCGGGCGAGGAGGATCAACCTTGTAGTCGCCCAATTGTAGCTCCCCTCTCCTGATTAACTTTTCAATAGCGTCTTTAAAGACGTAGCAATCTTCAATAGGGCGCCCAACCATCTGGTGGTATGGACAGAAGCGAGGATGGTCTTTCTTTCTAGCATCCTCCGGTCTCTTCGGCTCCGGCAGAGTAACCTTGTTGTATGCGACAGTCCATTCGAAGAGGACCTGAGTCCTGTCCTTGGGGAAAGAGTAAAGCTTCTTCATTTTGGCCCGCAAGGACGGGACTTCTTGCTGCTCAGCTGGTTTAGCGAGAGGAGGGTTGGCCACTCCTTTCTCCTTTTCTTCTTGTTGGTTAAATGCTTTGAAATCAATTGTGTGAACTTCTTCCTTGGGCGTTGACCATTTGTCAGCATACTTGCCCTTTTGATTTGCAGCAGTTGAAGCAGAGGGGGAGCTGGAGATGAAGGCCTCAATTTTCGCGACCACATTATTTAATCGGCCGAAAGACCAGATTTCAATTCCAATCATCTTCCCGAGGATCTCTCGCTTTAGGTTTTGCTTGCAGATTTGCACTGCATCTTCTGAATGTGGCGGCCGCCTGCATCTCATACTGAGATTCCGCCATCTTTTAATGTACTCCAGGGTTGTTTCGTCATGTCTCTGCCTGGAGGCATATAGCTCGGCCACTGTGACATCTCTTTCAGCAACATGGAACCGTTCCCGAAACTTCCGTTGCATAGCTGCCCAGTCGTTGATAGAACCGGCTGGCAGGTTTGCATACCATTCAAATGTCAGGCCCGTGAGTAAGGACCCAAAAAATTTTAGCAGGTAGACTTTATCTGTTGCCAGATCACCCATCACTGTCATATAATAAGCGATATGCTCTTTAGGAGAGTCATGCCTGTTAAACTTTTCAAACTTAGGCGGTTTGTTGATGCCAGGCGGGAGCCTCTTTGCGGCATACTGTGGTGGATACGGCACCTTGTATACATCAAAAATGCTGAAATCACCGTTTGTCCTCTCGGCCAGCTTCATTTCAATTAGTTGTTCTACCATTAATTTATTCAACTTGGCTAGGTCTGCCGGTTCCAGATGGAAATGTGCATACTGTTGCGCGGAAGGAGTGGTAAGAGCCGCGGCTTGAAGTGTCGGCGGTACCATTGGTGGTAACTGTTGCATTTGTGGAAGTGCCGGTTGCGCCAGTGGTGGCTGTAGGAAACGTGGCTGAAGAGCGGCCTCGCCATAGTCTATTGGTTGAGAAGTAGCTAGGAGTGTAGCATCGACTGGGTTAGGAGCTTCCCGGGATGATTCAACATGCACGTCCTGTTGCCAGGGAAAAGGGGCTTCTTCATTTCTTTCATTCATCTGCCTTTTCAAGGCTTCAATCTCTTGCCGGTAATTTTGCAGCATCATTAAGATAGCTGGATCTAGCGCCGCCATAGCGGGAGTGCTCTCGAACGCCTTACCCGGAAAGCCCTCGGACGAGGCCGGCAAAGGAATCTCTTCTTCTTCAGAAATCACCACGTTGGCAGTCGAAGTGGTGATAGCTTACTTTTCTTTGGCTGCTTTGAGCATTTTTCCTACAACTTTGCCTTTTCTTGTTACTAGCCCGGGCCTTTCGGCCATCTTGGCCAATTCTTCTGGCTCTTCGGGTAGGGGCCCATATCTGCTGGTCACCCCTGTCATGTTGCAAGTGAAAACTTGCATTCTTTTCCTTTGCCCCTAGACTCCCCTTTTAGCTTGACCAGGGAGTGTCAACCTTTCCAATGTTGATATCCTTTCATTCTCTTCCCGCTGCGGAGGAGCTTCAGAGTATTCGGCTTTCAAGCCATCTTCATATTTATGGAAGTGCATGAGTGACGCCTTCACCCCTATTCCTTTCTCCTCTTTTTTTTTCTTTGATGCCGGCAAGCGGAACAATCTTTGTTGACTTAGGGAAGAATTTCCCAAGTTATGGAAGTAATTCCTGACCACTCTGGTCATTTCCTCTTGATTGCGCCCTAGAGAGAGGGCAAGGGGTAGCAGTTTGTCTTGTGTCGACGGCATGTAGGAAAGCCGTGACAATTTGGCAGCTCCGTTCAATCTTGTCGAATGTCGGAAAATATCGACCTGCCTAGCATAGGCTCGGTGAGTAGATGGAGAGGCGATTGGCACGACCTTTTCCTCCTTTGCCGCAGCTTTATTGCCCCCACTCCTGGGGTCTTTGATAATCAAACTTGAATCTTGCGGCCCCAAGATTTTGGAGGGAAAACTGTCTTCCCATCTGCTTCCTTATGCCCGGTGGATCAAGTCAAGCACCGCAGGAAGAAGATCAGTGGTCAAAGCATCTACCTTAATTTGAACCGGTCATATTGGAGATCTTCTTGGAGGGAAAATCCTCCACTGGCTCCTCTATATATACCGAGCTCCTTCCACAAGAGAATTGCTGCTGCACTTAAAGAGAGCCACGCCCCTTATGCATTCAAGCAGAAATCTATGAGGAAGAAAACGAAGAGTGGAGAGCAGCCTAGCATCTGGCCGTCCCAGTCCAATGCTGCAAGAGAAAAGAGAGAAAAAGAAAAGAGAGAAGGAGAAAAGAGAGAAGAAGAAAAGAGAGAAGCCTTAGAGAGAGCAGCCCTGCAGAAAGCCTGAAGAGAAGATCCATTTGGATCTATGTCTGAAGTAGCAGCCACCGGTCTTCAAAGTCTTATCTGAAGCTACAGCCGGAGTTCTTCATTGCCTGGTTTTCTGTCTCATTTCTGATCCGCAATTTCAGTGTGTATGCCCGGTGCTCTGGTCAGAGATCGGAAGAACTTTTGCTACACTTGCAGCTTGTTTTCTTTGTTGTCTGTGTGTGTGTGTGTGTGCGCGTGTGTGTGTGTGTTGAGGACTTTGTCCTCGTGTGGAAAAGCCTCACCGGTTCGGTGAGGGGTGGATGTAGGTCTGTGGGTTTGCAGACTGAACCACCTTAAAAATGACTTGTGTAGTGGGTTGTACTTTGTGTGATTGATCCTTATTTTCTATCCCCATTCACAGGTTAGGGTGCTAGCTTCTACTTGATCATTTTAGTCATTTTCTAACGTACTCACTAGCATCATCCTCGCACACCTCACTAGAGTCTTGTTGAGCAGCTTGTCAGTCTAACTATTGATCTGTGTGTATGGGTGCGTCGACCCCACTAGTGTGTTGCGTTGACGCAGCTTCTTGTTGAACCGCCTGTGCTTAAGGGTGCCTCAACCTCGTCACTTGACATTGTGTTTTTGTTACTTTCATCTGAGCTATTCCTATTAAATCCGCTGTGCATTGTGTCTAAGTGTCTCATATACATTATAGCTGTTGTTTGTGCCTTAATGAACTAAGTTTTTAATTGGGCAAAGTTTGTACTAGACCTATTCAACCCCCCTTCTAGATCTGGTTGCACCCAAGGGACCTAACATGAAGGTGGGGTGCCTCCGGTGGAAGGTAGAGAGGCAAGGTATGTACCCCCTCCCCCATCTCTTCTTCTTTGCTTCTTTTTTTTTCCTTGTTTTTTTCTTGCACAGAACAAAGAGGACCTGACGGGGTCCCCCTCCTGTTGTGCAGTGACCGGGGGGGGGGGGGGGGCCCTCCAGTCTGCCATGTACCGGAGGGGGTCCCCCTCTAGTGTATGATGACCGGAAGGGGTCCCTCCCGTCTGCCAGTCACCAGAGGGGTTCCCCCTCCGTTTAACACCACCGGAGGGCGGCCCTCCGGTCTGCAGCAAGCCGGAGGGGGTCCCCCTCCGGTCTGACAACCATCGGAGGGTGGTCCCCTTCTGGTTTAGCACCACCGGAGGGGTTCCCCTCCGGTGCTATCCGACCGGAGGGTGGTCCCCCTCCGGTCCCTGCGTCGTCCGAGAGAGAAGAGAGAGGGACGGAGGGGGGGCTCTGCCCCCTTTTTTTTTCCCATAAAATTTCAGGGTTCAACAATGGTACAGATGTAAATGGGTCAGACCAGGTAAAAGTCATTGGGTGGTTATGAAATCCAATAAGATAAATCAGAATCTGCAACCAGTTTGATACTGACAAGAAACTTTATTCCACATTCCATTCTGTAACCTCATCTTTTTTTAAAAAAAAATCTTCTTTGACCTTTGGTGCTTTCCAATCAATCTGTTTAAACTTTGAACACCTGATGTACAAGATGATGCACATTTTTTACATCTTCTTTACTCCAATGCTAGCAGAAGGCCTCTAGAATATTAGTTTTATTGCTAAGTATAACTTTTATGGAATAATGAATTTTGATTTGTATTTTCATCTAAATGCTTCTCTCTATAAATGGAATATCAAATTTCATCTAAGTATTCTGTTATTCTGTAGTGAACTTTGATGCTTTGTTGGACACTTGGCAATAAAGGTTTGGCACAAGAAACTCAATATTTCGATGGTCAGAAACTTCTTAAATTAAGGAGCATTGTGCATGACAACCACCAATTCTGCACAAAAAGGTTCATGTTATAAAGTCAAGGAAATATTCTTCATTATTTACCAGCTCCACACATTTATAATTTAGATAAACATGGTGAAAGCAGAAAAAAGACGATATATATCAATTCCTAATTTTTCAAAGAAATTATATTTTTGTTTGCATTTCTGACCTTAAGAATTTAAAAATGTTATTATGATCTCCCAAACTTCCTGATTTTAGAAATGTTAACATGATGGCACACACTTCCCGAATGGGGATTATTTATTGCTAGTTGGTTTAACAGCATTTGTGGTTTTTGCTGAGCAGATTTTGAGATTCTAGTTTAATATCTATGTTTATTTTTCTAATATGATTTTGCATTTATTGATAGCATTCATGGTAACATGTTGAGTTTTGCTTCCTATTTTGCAGTTCCACATTTTGAAAAGATGCTGTACGATCAATCACAACTTGCAAATGTTTATTTGGATGCATTCTTGATTTCTAAAGACCCCTTTTATGCATCCATGGCCCGCGATATCCTTGATTATGTGATGAGAGATATGAATGGACCAGATGGTGAGATTTATTCAGCTGAAGATGCAGACAGCGCTGAATACGTGGGTGCTTCGAGAAAAAAAGAAGGCGCCTTCTATGTTTGGACAACTGAGGAGGTTTATCAGAAACAAACACATCATTTTGAAACTTTGACTCTTTGCTTCGAGATTTTTAGGAATGCCTGCTAAACTCTATTACAATTAGGTCTTAGCCCCCTAATTCTGATAGCTGTTTTAACCCCATAAGCTCTTCAAGTTTTAAAAGTGAACCCAAGTTTAAAAAGATTTGAGCACCCTCCAATCTCAGGATTTTCAACAGTGGATCATCAGTCATCCACTCGCTTCAAAAGAGAAGGAAAGGAAGGAAAATTGTACTTACTATGCTGTGTCTGCCTATACCTTTTGCTGCCACTACAGACACTACTGCCACTGGGTCCAATGATTAAAAGGATCAGATTTTCTTCTTGTTCTTCCCCTTTTTTTCCTTTTGATTGGTTGATCCAAATACAAATTGGTGGATGGATTGGGACCCACTGATCCCAGGCCTCAGTCCGATTCCACCTTCTTAGAGTAATAGGTGTTTACACGCGAAAAATAAATAATGCGGACACGTTGATGATGAATTAAAATTTGGGTGATTTTGGGTATCATCAGTATGTTTTTTTGCATTTCTTTATTTTGTGTTTTAGGTTTATCATACGATTTAGGATTCGTGTACTGGACTTTTCCCCACCAACCGGAGTCGGTGTTAATTTACATCGGAACGAGTCCGAACACCTTTGATTAACTGTTGAAGAATGCCTTTTTGCCTCTATGCAATGTGACATTAATGATCTTGATGATCCCCCATTACGGGTGTATACTCTTGCTAAGAAATTTGAAGTCTTTATTTCCTGAACATATATAATTTGAATTACAATCGGTATTTCCAGACTTTTACATATGTCCCAATTATGTAATCAGGTCTTTTATATTACATCACGTTGCAACCAGAGCCTTTGAATTTGCTTCAGTCTTCATTTGGATCTTTGAATTTGATTTCGTCCTGATTAAGTCATTGAATTTGAATGTGGTCGAGGTCCGACCATTGGATTTTCTTTGGATCGCCATCCGACCATTGATTTCAAATTTCATCACGATCGGTTCGTTAGATTGCCAAGATGATCATTATCGAACTGTCGGAGTTGCTTTATAGTCATGACCACTCTTTTGATTGTGATCGGTCCCTTTATTTGGCTTGATGTCTATGAAGGGCACTTCCGCACAAGGCGAGGGTATATTTGTAGCTTCTGACCCTTCTCGGGTGTTTCTGCAATTTTTCCCAAATATTGGGGTATTCTTGCAGTTTCAAAAAGACCCCAGGCATTTCTACCTTTTCTATCCCCTTTTGGGCATTTCTGCAATTTCTGCCCTTTTTTGGGTACCATTGCAGTTTCTTGACTTTTCGGAGATAGCCCTGTCATTTCTTGACTCCCTAGGCATTCCTCACCTTCATTTCTTAATTTCTCGTAATAACCCTATCATTTGACTTCTTGGGTATTTCTCATCTTCATTTCTTGTCTTCTTGGAAATAACCCCGTCATTCGACCTCTTGGACATTCCTCGTCTTCATTTCTTCACTTCTCGGAAATAACTCCGTCGTTCGACTTCTTGGGCATTCATCGTCTTCATTTATTGACTTCTTGGAAATAACCCAGACATTCGACTTCTTGGGCATTCCTCGTCATTTCTTGACTTCTCGGTGATTGTCCCGTCGTTCGACTTTTTGGCCCCCGTCGTTCGACTTCTTGGCCGCTCCTAACTTCATTTTTTGACTTCTCGGAGATAACCCCATTATTTGACTTCTTGGGTATTCATCGTCTTCATTTATTGACTTCTCAGAAATAACCCCGTCAGTCGACTTCTTGGACATTCCTCGTCTTTATTTCTTGACTTCTTAAAAATAACCCCATCGTTCGACTTCTTGGGCCCCGTCGTTCGACTGCTTGGGCACTCTTGACTTCATTTCTTGACTTATCGGAGATAACCCCATCATTTGACTTCTTGGGTATTCATCGTCTTCATTTCTTGACTTCTTGGAAATAATCTCGTTATTCGACTTCTTGGGCATTCCTTGTCTTCATTTCTTGACTTCTCGGAAATAACCCCATCATTCGACTTCTTGGGTATTCCTCATCTCCATTTCTTAATTTTTCGGAGATAGCCCCGTCACCTCGACTTATTGGGCTTATCTGTCATTTCTTGATTTGTCAATGTTTATTTGCAATTTTACCCATTTCTGAGTTTCTAGACATGATAGCTCTTGGCTATGAAAAAGATATATAGGTTTGGATGGTTAGCCATAAGCCGAACTCAGGAGAGCGCACCCTACTTCAGGGAATGGGTGTGGTCCCGCACTGCGAGCCGTGCAAATGGCGTAAACTGGAACGAGGGCATTTTTGTAATTTTGAGACAAACCGAAAACTTTGTGTAGTTTCTAGATTAAACTATGGCTTTCATGCAACTTTCCCACAAACATGGTTGGCAGTTTCGGCCGAAATCAATACGTTTCGGCCGAAACGTATAGATTTCGGACCTAACCGATCTGAAACCAACCGGCCGAAACTGGGCGAAGCCGGATGTCAACTGCAGGGCAAAAAATAGTATTTTATTTGGTTTTGGGTCGAAACCGAAAGCGAAACCGAAATTGCCATCCTTGCCCACAAATGAGTTATTTCTGTAATTTTCTGATGTTTCAAAGTTTTTCTACAATTTTCCTGCCATCGGAGGTTTTATACAATTTTCCCACCACTGGGGGCATTTATGCAATTTATTCACCATCGGGAGTGTTTCTGCAATTTTTCCACCACCAAGGATATTTTTGCTATTTTCCCTCCACCGGGGGTATTTCTGCAATTTCTCTACCATCGCAGGGTGTTTCTATAATTTTTCCACCATTGGAGGTATTTCTGTAATTTTTTCACCACCGGGGTTATTTTTGCTATTTTTTCACCACCGGAGATATTTCTGCAATTTTTCAACCACCGGAGGGTGTTTCTATAATTTTCCTACCACCGGGGAGTGCTTCTGTAATTTTCCCCCCACTGGAGGTATTTATGTATTTTTCCTCCCACTAGGGATATTTCTGTAGTTTTTCTGACACTAGAGATATTTCTATAATTTTTTCGTCATCGGGGGTATTTCTATAATTTTCCTACCACCGGGGGGTGTTTCTGTAATTTTTCCATCACCGAGGGGATATTTCTATAATTTTCTCACCACTAGGGGATATTTCTATAATTTTTCACTTTTTTAGTGTTCTTCTATAATTTTTCCACAAAGTTTTCAGAACCTTGAATATTTCTAAGACTTGCAATCATTTCTGGTCAATTTGTAACGCCATTTTGATTTTGCCTTTGATCATTTGCAAGAGGTGAGAGTTTTCTTAGGGTCATCACTCCCAAAGGAGATAACCAGAACTCCCGGGGGAATTTTAAGTGTGGTGACCACACCCCTCTCCCCTCTTAATAGATTGGGCACCCTTTTTCTCACGGGAGTTTCTGCTGCTACTCTTCGGATGGCAAACTTAGCCTCTCGCAGGAGTTCGGGAGTTCTCTTCTCCCATTCAGCTGCTCTTCGTGGCTCTTCCTCTTGCTGCTGCTCTTCTCCGGACCTTCTTCTACTGCAGTTGCTGTTCTCCTCTTCCCCTTGGCCTCTACCTCCCTTTTATAGCAGTTGGGGAGTGAACCGGAGGTGGGGTGCCTCCGATGGAGGCTTGAAAGAACCCCCTCCAATGGTAGCTCAACCGGTAGGGCTCCCTTCTCTTCTCTTCTTTTTTTTTTTTTTCTGCTGCAGATGAAAGAGGGACCGGAGGGGACCCTCTGGTTGGTTGGCACCGGAGGGGCCTCCCTCCAGTTGTGCAGTGACCAGAGGGGGTGCCCCTCCAGTCTGCACAACCGGAGGGGGCCTCCCTCTTGTGCACACAACCGGAGGGGGTCCCCCTCCAGTGCTGTGCAACCGGAGGGACCCCCCTCCCCCTCTCTCTCACACACAAACACACAACACACGCACGTGTACGTGTGTGCGTGCCCGTGCAAACAAAAATGGGTTGGTTAAGTTGGGATGATGTCATCATTTGAAAATTGATGAATTGATGGCCAGAGGGTGTTCATAATGATGTCAAGAATAATGAATGTTAAGTACATAGGGATTTGAGGTTAAAACTGAGAACAACAAATTTTAGGGCATATTTTAGAAATCTCTTTCGTCTTTCAACCCGAATAATACGATAGGAAGTGTAGACATTCCTGCAAAGTGGAATCAATGAGTTCTTCCAGCTTGCAAGTATTA
Source organism: Amorphophallus konjac (assembly GCA_022559845.1). NCBI lineage: Eukaryota > Viridiplantae > Streptophyta > Magnoliopsida > Alismatales > Araceae > Amorphophallus > Amorphophallus konjac. The sequence goes on along the minus strand of CM040117.1, from coordinate 14,422,707 downwards.
TCTCACGTCAGAAAATACACCTAATGCATGGTTGGTTGAGATGGGGTAATATCATCATTTGAAAATTGATGAATTAACGGCAAGTGGGTGTTCATAATGATGTCAACAATAATGAACATTACGCATGTGGGGATTATGGTGTTAAAAGTAGAAACAACAAATTTGAGGGCATAGTTTTAGAAATCCCTTTTATCTTTCAACCCAAATCATATGATACGGTGTAGATATTCCTGTAGAGTGGAATAAATGACTTCTTCCAGCTTGCAAGCATTATCTATCTGTGTCAAAAGATATGCTTAATGAAGCAGTGAAGATGAAGATAAAGTTTTTTGTCCTTTTTCTCGCATGATGGATGTATCAATCTGTCAGGATTTGACACACATGAACTTCATCATTGTGACCATAAAACTTTGTCCTGTGAGTCTCTACATAGATCTGAGTATCCAGATCGAATGGAGTGGGGCCATATTTGTGGCCCGTTGTCAGGCTGTCCGAAGCTCCCACATCTGTCAATAATGGTTCTGGATGCTATGGAGTATACATCATGGTTGCAAAGTAGGTCCAGCCAGGATTTTGGAAGGAGCAGTATTGTGTTTCTCTAGGCATCTGCTGTCTGCCTGGGCAATAGGGGGATTGTGTGCCTCAATATGCTGCTCTCATTGACTGGTCCTAAACTACCCTCCTAGGAGCTTAAGTTTCCAAGTCAGGGACAACAATATCTAATTTCTGTTGACAGTGCTTCAATGGAGTAGTAACCTGGGTTCTGCAATCACCTAAATGGCGAGGCAACCACTTACATGCCTACCAAAATATCAAATGCCACTTGAAATTAACATGATTAGGGGGCTTTCCCTGCTTCCCTCAGAGGCCAGGCTATGTAATGCTTGAGTGGCTGTAATTGACTTTTGAACATGATCTTGAACTTCTTTCTGCAATTGCAGTATAACCCATAAAACAGATTCTCTTACTAGCTTCATCTTGGGATGCTACCAGGAAGGGTTTAACTAGATTGTATTATGAACAGAAATTGATATCAAGTGACCACTGTACAGAAGTTATTATTAAGTAGAGCAAATAGAACACTGTTGGCATGTCGAGGGAGTAACTGGGCCACCCATGATATGCTTTGTGTCATGCAAAAACAACAAACCTGTATTAGAAAGGGAAATGGTCTCAATTGAATTCTAAGGTGTGATGATTTAGTTTGGCTGATTTTTTTCTAAAAGTGATGATTGCTTCACTGACTTCGAAGTTGGAATGCTAGTTGCTAATTGCGGGTCGTATTGTCTGATGAAGTTATTTGTTTTGTTAGTTTACTTTTGTGCTAATTCCCTCAGAACTATCTTGGTGTCCCTTTGTGTTTTTTTTTTTTTTTTCGGAAAGTGGCTGGCACCACTCATTGTATTAAAAAGAAAAGAGGGTGTACAAGCATGAAGTTAGTGAAGCCAAAAGGCTCCTTTACAAAAAGGAAAAAATGTAGAAAGTTCTCATTGCCTTCCCAACAGCTTGAACATACAAGAACTACAATTGTTCACTTCACAAAAGAGGATCCTCACCCCCCAACATGGTTGAAAATAAGATCAACACACTTGTCTGGGTCATGAACTTCTTTTCTGAAAATTCTATCATTTCCTTCTCTCCAAATTAACCAAAAGGTAGCAATGTAGTATCATCCACCAGATCCTACCATCTTTCTTAGAGTTTCATCGAGCAGCAACCAATAAACCTATCCACTGGACCCACAATGTCTCTTCTGTACTGGAGCCTAAGGAAAATCTGAGACCATACATCCTTAGCAAAGGCACATTCCAATTCCACGGATGCAACTTCCAACCCATAAAGACTGCATCAGTTGTCAATACCATCTATGAACTTAGCTAGCTGATCACAAGCATAGTTGTCAAGGCGACAAGGTTACCTAAGGTGAGCTTGGGTCCCCTGGGTGCCTAACCTCTTAGGTGGCAAGTTCATAGGAGAGAGAGAGAGGGGGGGGGAGAGAGTGTGTTTATTCTTTCTAGCATGTAAATATTAGTGGGGGTTCTAACTGACATTAAAGTAAAGAATAAAGATGAAGTAGGCTGAAAGGAGAGGAGAAGGGGGAAAAGATCGGAGCTGGAAGGGGAGGGAGAAAACAAATAAAATTGTAATAAGATACATGAAAATTTTATAAATTTTAACATTAAAAATTGAGAGAGAGCCACTTTCAAAAAAAATGAGAGAGATGGATGGAGAGAGGGGGCAAAGAGAGAGAGAGACGTAGAGAGAGAGGGAGTTGGAGTGTCCGGAGCTTCATCTATCTATGACCCGGCCTCACATCGCACATCGACCTATGTGGTCAGGTTGCCGGGGGGGGTCAAAGGGGGGTAGCACTTACCATTGCCAGGGGTTGCTAAGGGGGCATAGCCCCTCGGCCCGAATTTTTTTTGCGAGATATTATAGGCTATGCTCAGGGCCCGGGCCAGGTAGCCCAAGGAAGCTATGTAGGGCGAGCTTGCGTTGAGGGCCAAGCCAGATGGCCTGCCAGATGGCCCAAGGTGCCCAGGCAGGCGCCTTGGACTGCCTAGCCGGCCTTTGTGGGCGCCTTGGGCATGGACCAACACTTGGTCTAGGCGGTACCTAGGTGACTGCCTTGACCACTATGAGTATTCACAAGTTGGGGAGATACCCAAGGGAGATTTTCCACGTTGAGGACTTTAACCTTAACAGGGCTCCAAAGCTTCCAAATTTTCCAGGCAAGAGGATGCTGAACACCTCCATGTTTCATGAAGTCATAAGCAGTCTTCACCAAGACGATACCTTGAGGAGACCACCATTAAAACCATTTGTCCTGCAAGTTAGATTCCAACCTGACTGAATCTCCTAAGTTTCATCATCCTTCAATTGTGTCTTGTAGGCCAGATGCCTTGCACCCGAAGAATCAAGGACACTACCTAGTGAAGTTGACGGGTCAGAAGCAAGGGCAAATAACTTGGGAAACCGATCTGCTAACAAGAGCCTTTATACTGCCTGTCCTTCCAGCAAAGGCATCTCTACCAATCCCACAGACACACAGTAACAGAAGTTGGAAAGAGATCTGCTGGAGGCTGCCTTTCCAAACTTGAGATACACTGTACATCGAGGTAGGAAGAAGCTCCCAGGGCCTGCTTCTTCTATAGTAGAACTTCTCCTTAAACACCTCAAGCTACAGGTCAGAGTCTTCTGTACCTAGCTTCCACAACCACTTGGCTAAGAGTGCCAGACTGAAAATTCTAAGATGCTTGATGCCCAACCCTCCATTCCTTTCCATGCCACTCTTTGGTCCTTGTGGGTGAGCGGAATACTAGGTTTTTTAGAAGAGGCTATGATGGCTCACAAACACTAGTCGTTAAAATGCCATGCCACAATTTTAAAAATATTCCGCACTCACTCACTAAAAGGATATTAATTCAAAATAAAGTGAGAGTACGGGTCGATCCCATGAGGAAGAAATATTTCTTTTTAAACAAGTTGGAAAACTCTTGTATTTTTTAGAGCAAATTTTGAGTGAGATTTTGAAAATAGAAATTAAAAGTGTGTGAATTGAAATTGCTTGAAATTAAATCTACCTAAAGAATATTAGAGGGTTGAGAAGAGAAGGTTGGAAGAGATAGAGAGAGAAAGTGAGATAGGAGTGCAATGGAAATTGAACTTTTATTGCTAGAAAGTGAATTTACAAGATCTATGAAAATAAAAATTACAACCAACATAAACTAAAGAACACGGGAAGAAAAGAGCCAGAAAAGTAGAAGGATGACGTCGCCCAATCACCTCGCCGAGCCTTTGAAGAGGTCGCCCCGCCTTGGAGATGAACGCCGTGAGAGGACCGAATTAGAGAACTTCGCCTTGGGAATTTAGAAGAATATAGAAGAGGAGGGAGATAGAGAACAGGAGGAAGATTAAAATCTAAGAAAAACAGTAAAACAGAAATAAAAACAGAGCAAGAGAAAAATCGAAATAGCTTTAAAACGAAGAGGACTTAGAAGATGACGAAGAAGAAGAAGTTGAAGATCTTGAAGAGAGGAAGAACTTTGATGAAGGGAGCAGAGGGAGAAAACGATCAGAAGAGGGCAAAAAAGTGAGAAGAACAGTGAAAAACGCAAGTGTAGAAAAACGTGAAAATTGAACTTTGAAAACTAAATTATAACTTGAAAATGAAGAAGAATTAGAGGAAGAGGAGGAAGAAGAAAATCTAGAGCTTTAAAAAACGAAGAACTTTGCTGAAAAGACTAAGATGAAAAGAAGAACAGAAAAGCATGAAAAATGCTAAGATCCTCTGTTCGGTTCTCTCGGGCGTCCTTTTATAGCATTTTTGGGACTTCCAATCATACATGGCCTTGGAGATCAAGTCCAAATCCAACTTTCTTTCAAAATCCCGTTCGAACTGAGTCTCTTGCCATCAAAAGAGTCCTTCTTGTATGAAATATGGGAATATAGCTTCGTTTGAGCTGGCCGCTTCCGTCTTGGCTTCTGACTGTAAATTGCGTCCACTGCAGTGGCCGCTATATCAAGAAAATGGTGACTTTCTAAACGGTCGCTATTTCAAATTGGCGTCCAGGTTCCAACCGCTATTTCTTTATTGCCTTATTTTAATATTTTCCTTACTTTTTGTGCAAAAGATTTGGCATCTTCTTCAACGGCCGCTAATTCATTTTTCATTTTTTCCAGCCCTTTTCTTCTATTTCGTACAAAGGAATGGATGCCTTTTCAAACAGCCGCTTATTCTTTAATGGACGTCCTTCCAAACAGCCGCTCATTCTAAATGGCGACAAAGCCCTGGCGGTCAATTCTTCTTTTGTAAAGAGGAGTTTCAAATTAGCGTCGGTCAGTACGTCGCTCATTCCTTGAATTAGCGCCTCTTCAAAAAGGCGTTTAATTGGCGTCTGGCCTCTGGTCGCTCATTCATTTGACTTCAAAGAAATGGCGTCCAATCTTTGGTCGCTAATTCCTGCAATATTGAAAATCCATTGTAAATGCCAAAAATAGGTTATGTAATTTATTCCTTATGCAAGTTCAACTCTCACATAGTCATTATGGCTTCCAAACTAGGATAATTTCATGTAAACTCAATTTAATTGTGAGAATGAAGTTAATTATCCAAATTGCATAACTTTATTCTTTTAATACTCAAAGATGACATATGTGATGCAAATTATGGTATGAAATATGACACTCATTAGGCTAGAGCTGATTCTCTTGTTTCATTTATTTGTGATAGAGTGAGGGAAGGCGAATTCCTTCAACTCACCTCTTTTTGTTTTGTTGGGGGGCTAGTGTCGGCCATGGAAGGCAGATTCGGACCGGTTCGAAACGACACCAGAACAAGGGTTTCGGCCGAAACCAAATGCCATTTATTAAAAAAATAATAATATTAAATTGGTTTCGGACCGAAACCGAAACTGGTTTCAGTTTCGGACCCGGCCGAAACCGAAACCGATACCGGCACAGCCATTCTTGGTGTCGGCCGCACCATCCTTGTGTGACCTTTTGTATAGGGATTTTTTGGGAGCTTCTTAACTATACTTGAACATCCCTAACTCTTTTTGATTTTATACAATTGTGGTATTACCCACTTTCAAAAAAAAAAAAAACCACCCATTCCTTTTGTCCTGACAGATTCTACAGCAATTGACATCACGCCACCCTCTATCTTGTTGCGCCTATGCCTTGCCAGAAGAGTCTAGCTTGAATGCCTTGGAGCTTGGATGTGACCGACTTTGGGAGCTTGAAGATGGAGAGGAAGTAGACATTTAAGCTATAAGGATGGACTTGCACAAGATTAGTCTCCCACCATATGACAATAATCTTCCTTTCCATCATCCCAGTCTCCTCTCAAATTTCTGAATAACACCCTGCCAGTCTTATAGTGGATGGTCCCAGTCGATAAAGAAAGTCCTAAATAATGGATGCGGGATTCCCCTATCCTGCACCCTGGAATCAATGCAGCCCTTCTCAGATAATGTTCCTCCAGACAAATCCCTACAAGCATGCTTTTATGGAAATTCAACTTGAGACCAGTGAACTCCCCTAGAAATTCCATCATAAGCCTGGCTGTAAAAAGCTGATCCTCTCCATTTGTGAAGAAAAGAACGTCATTTTCATACTGGAGGTGAGAAATATGGATCCCACGATCCTTGGGCTGAAAGCTCTAATGAGGTCAGATGCCTCTGCCTTGGTCCACATTCTGCCCAAGATATGTGTAACTAAGACAGAGAAGAGGCAACAATGGATCCCCGTCCCAAGCCCCGACTGCTAAAGAAATTAGATGGCTTCCCATTGACAAGTACATCAAAGGAAGCCCAGGTGATGCATGCTCTATATCCATCCAATCTGTTTGTCTCCACAACCCATTTTGGCCATCATAAGGAAAAGGCACTCCCAAGAAATCCTATCGTAAGCCTTCTCAAAATCTAGCTTCAACACCAAACCCTTCTTCTTGAGGAATCTCGTTGAATGAACACTCTCCTAGGCAAGCAAGAGGTTCTCCTAATTATGTCTTACCTTTAATGAAATCACTATGGTTGCAGTTGATAATCTGGTCAATAATACCCTCTAGCCTCGAAGCTAAAGATTTGGAAATAATCTTGTGAAGGCCATTAAGCAAACTAATGGGCCGTAAATCTTTGATGCAATCTGCACCTTTCTTCCTTCCTAGGAATGAACACAAGGAAGCTCTTATTAACTCCCTGAAGGTGTGCCTTCCCGTCTTGAACTCTACCACAGCCTGCACAATGTCAGATTTGATGATCTCCCATTAGTGTTGGAAGAAAAACATGGGAAAGCCATCAGGACCTGGAGCCTTATCTCCTGCAAGGTGGAAGACTGCCCGCCTACTCTCATCTTCAGAGAGAGGGGAAGAGAGAAGGCATCTATCTTCTGCTGAGATCTGCAGCTTGGTGTCCCTTTGTTTACCATTCATATTTTATAAAACATCCATAAAATAAGAAAGTTGTGTTCCTTACGCCCCCCTTCCTTTCTACTCACATGAATGTGAATCAACATGTCTAAAATGACATGAACTTGATGACTGCCTCAAAGAAACCATTATAAGAATGAAGTACAATGACGGCTTATGGAGAACAAGCTCTTTGAGGAGATATTCATGAAAAATGGTTATCTTCTTATGTGACAAATTTAAAATTTCTGATTCCTATTCATTCATTTTATCTCTTTTGAAGGTCGAGGAAACTGTTGGAGATTCTGCTGATCTCTTCAAGGATCATTATTATGTCAAAGGTTCAGGAAATTGTGACCTTTCCAGAATGAGTGATCCTCACAATGAATTCAAGGGGAAAAGTGTACTTATAGAGAGGAAAGACATACTTTTCAGAGCTTCAAAGTTGGGCATATCTGTGGATGAATATGCTGCCATTCTTGGAGCATCCAGGCAAAAGCTTTTCACTGTGCGTTCAGGACGACCTAGGCCACATTTAGATGATAAGGTATCCTTATATATTTCTGCCATATATCACATTTCATATATAATATGTTTCTGTATATGGACACAGTGAGGGTGAGGGAGAAAGCAAAATGTAGCTATACTTTGTTTATTCTCTTTTCTCACTTGTTATGTGTTTCATGATTGATTAGGTTATTGTTTCATGGAATGGACTAGCAATATCATCTTTCACTAGGGCTTCAAAAATTCTGAAGGCTGAAGGCAGGGAAACCAAATTTTATTTTCCTGTGGTTGGTTGTAATGTAAGATTTTATTAGCTCTACAATCTTCTTTTCTTCTTCATTTGCTGATCATGGGTATGACTGTCTTTTCTAACTTAGATTTGAACTTATTTGAACTAACTTCGAATTGCATGTATGTGTGAGAGCAATATGAATCACAATTATATCTTACCTGAAATGATATATGACTCATATTAATGGGTCTTGCATTTCGTGGAAATAGTAGTGCTATTGTTAAATTATTGAGGTCAACCCATTTGAGAAATTTTTAAATTGAAACCCAACCAATTCAATAATTCTGCTGATCTCGATCTGTTGATGTGGATGATTCTTTCCTCAGGTCCATGCTAATCTAAATGGCATGATCATGTTATGCCTTGGATACCACAACTGTATCCTCTGTTGGGGCAAGCATAAAAGTAGGGGCTAAAACCTACGGTTACCTGTCAATCTAAGGACGGGAAACTTACATATCCAATTGCTGACCCTGTGTCAGATAGCTTAGGTGCTTTGAAGTTAAAATTTGTTGATGCTGACGAGGAAATGAATTGATTCTCCATGTTGTTTGATGGAAGTAATTCAATTATATCACTTCCATCTAGTTGCCTAACCATTATCTTTTGGGGGTTGCTTCCATGTTATATATAGTGGATACTGGGTACGTGGGACCCTGTGCATATATTATTTTTGTGGGTGCACGGGACCTGTACATCTATTATTTTTCTGGGTGCACAGGACCTGTATTAGGCTGTTGCTCTCATCAATAATATAGCACTCATTAATTGCTCTACTAGTCGCATGGTATCAGAACATTGTGTTCACTCATTACTGTTTTCAGTTGCTCCCTTGTTGGAGCTTATTGGTTTTGCTTGTTCATTGTTTGACTGTTTTCCCTTGAAGGAGAGACTTGTCATTAAAGGTAGTGTTCGCGGTTGCTGTTTAGTCCTATATCAGTTCATTCAGTAATGCCTCCTTGTATCTTGGGGCCTCTACCTCCCACTAGCACGTGTTTTAGGATGGTGTGCCGCATGTACATGTGTGTGTGTGTGTGTATGTGTGTGTGTGTGTGAGAGAGAGAGAGAGAGATGCCACCATATGGTCACGCCATCTAGTGTGAGTTGGCTGCAAAGCAGCAGTTGTTCATCTCAACTAGGTTCTAATGTAGGGCTTCTCATTACATGACCCTTAATGTCTCTTTGCCAATGCCGTCTCCCCACTCTCACCATTTCTTTGCACCATCCTCCCATGGATGGGTCTCCTTGCTAATGCCATATCCCCCACTCTTTCACCATTACTATGCACTTCCATCCTCCCATGGACATTGTTTCTTTACTTCTCTTGCTGATTTTGCATTCATTACTTTATCTTGTTTTGTGTGAGATTTGCATGAGCCGGAGGATTAAGGTCAGTTGTAGATTGGGTCGGTTGTACCATGTGAAGTGTTCAACCTCTTTCAGCCACCTCTCTTGGTGTCTAAAAACTGGCTGAACTAGACGGGAACCAACTGAACTGGACAGGAACCGGTCTGGTTCCAACAGGGAGGAAACTGGCACTGCAACGAGAACCTGAATCAGAACAGACAAGAGCCAATCTAGTTCTCGAATCTGGTTTTTTAAACCTTTTTTGCCTTCCCCTTTCTTCATTTATGACATCATAGACTTGGTCACATCTCTGGGTGTAATGCCCTGTGACTTGGGCCTTGGCTGCATTTGGCCTTTGTCCAGGCAAGAGGACCTACCAAAATGAGACAAGTTTGGGAGGCTTTCAGTGCAAAACACGATACACCAGTGGTAATGGAACACAAATATTAAAATAGATTATATTAGTTGGTGAGTTAAGAATAAATGATTACAAATTATATTTTATCAATTTTGTGTGCATAGCAGCAACAAATATAAACAACACTGTGGGAAGAAGAATAATTGTAGTAACTCACCAATAAGTCAAGTAGTTCCTGATGGATAAAATTTTGTGCTTGACAAACCCTGGTCTTGTCTTGAGTCAGCCTTGGAACCCACTTACATGGCTCCAACGCTGCCACCCACACAAAAGAAAGGAGTGGCAGTGAGTTCACAAGTAACATAGGCTTCCTTTGCTTGCCTTTTGTAGCACCTGGAATTTGTAAGGGGAAGAGAAATACAAGGCCATGGCCCACAAAATAACTAAAAAGTGCAGAAAATAATTGATCATATGAGAAGATGGTTAAACTTGCAAATATGTTGATTCCAGAGACTAACTAATGAAATAACAACTCAGTGACAGATAGAGAACGCCAGTAATATGGAGGAGCTACTACTGACAGAGTTACTTTGATGGTCACCATTCTAATTAGACCTTTACTGTTAATCTAAGCGATATAGATATCAGATTTAATTCTTACACTTCTGCAAAGACTTCCCTTTATGGCCTTAGACAAGAAACCCTAATATTTCTCAAGGTTCAAGGAGTAATAGCTGTTAGGTAGCAAAATAGTAACAATTATACATGATAAAATTTCAAACCTTTCTTTCATAGAAGCCAAACAATAGAATAAAAGACAAAATAAAAGAGTGATAGCGAATACGTATGGACTTAGAGCACTTTTGGAATAGGATAAGGAACTTTTTTTTTGAAAGAATGGTGGATTATACCATTGTTGGCCACGGAATTTATATAGATGCAGGACTTGGCTACCTCATTGTTTGGTTATAGTGAATATACACAATACATGCAACCTTCTTATGGGTATCAACATCAAAAGCTAGACGATGAGGGAGAAGGTTCTAGTTATTATCCATATTAGTGCATCATCATTTAGGTAAGGATCATTTAATTTCTGTAATATTTACTGTGTCTAATTAGGTTTATTGTACTGCTTGAACCTACTTCATGCTTAGTATGTACTCAAGAATATTAGTTTAACATGTTCAATGTTTGAACTTCAATGCCTACTTCATGTTTATTGCACTTAATCCAATTTCTTTATAGTCAAATGCATGTCTAATGAATTTTATGATTTTTATGTGATTGTTTATATTTTTTCGATTTATTTATGATTTTTTAGACTTATTGTGATGTCTTTTTGAACCTTTTCACTGGGTTTCGGCCGGTTTCGGCCGAAACCGAAACCGAAACCTAGTCGTTTCGGTTTCGGACTCGGCCGAAACTGAGTCCGAACCGACACTACCATCCATGTATAGATTGGACATCTACACATTTACTTGGCCATTTATATGACGTGCTAATCTCGCAAGTTAGGTTAATCAGACGATTTGGGTTCGTGTGCTAGACCTTTCCCCACTGATCGGTATTAGTGTTAATTTACATCGGCATAAAGTCCGAATACCTTTGTTTAACAACCAAAAAAGTCATCAATCTTCACAATATCAATTATGATATTGAGGGCATATTTGCAATTCCAACATCGAACACCTTTGAAGGGATGAGGGTACTTATGCCATCTTAGGGGGCAGAAGTGTAAGGTGGTTTAGGTCATGGTAGACCTACAAGAACAATAGATAGGTTTGCAATTTAAATTAGAATTTGGGTGTTGGTTGAGGATTATTGCACAGTTTTGCATTGTCTAGGGGCTTGGTTGTAATTTGATAGAGTAGGGGTATGTTCGTAGTTTTGTACTGACTGAGGTTTTATTTGCAATTTGTCACTGGCTAGGGTTTGGTTACAATTTGGTATTGGCTAGGATTTAATTGCAATTTTGGTATCAACTTTTTTGTTTCGGTTGATTTGTCTGGAACTTATCTTCATCAGACTTTCGGATCGTCGCCGGAGAATGAATTTCGGATTTCATCGCAACTAAGTCGCTAGATCACCGAGATGATTGTTGTCGGATCATTGGATGAAGCCCATGAGTTGATCTCCATGAGGTGAGGACATATGTACAAGGCATCCACATGTGAAATGGATGTTTACACAATTTACATGAAGTTCAGGGTGTATTTTGTAAACCCTGGGCATTTCTATAAAATACAATACATTCTGGCTATTATAGAACTTTACAGGACTTTCATGTAAAACTCATGATTTTTTCAACAAATTGTAGAATTTAGGACTTTCTGTAAAAATGCAGGGATGTATCTATAATTTCTGAAAATTATAGGACATTTCTGCAAATTTTGTAACATTGTAGGTGTCTTCTTATAATTTTAGGGATATTTTCATAATTTCTGATTAATTCAGAAAACCATGATTTTCCCCATAAAGCAAGGTTTGCCGTCCCGCCCCGACCCGCACCGACCCGCACGACCCGACCCGACCCAGGCGGGCACCGGGTCGCGCGGGCTGGGGGTCGTGGACGGGTCGCACTGGACCGCAAGGTCCCGTGCGTCCCGCCACGTCCCGCTCCGGTGCGAGGCGGGACCCGGCTCGGTACGGCGGGTCGGGGGCGGTTCGCCCATTTAACGGGCCGAAGGAGGAGGAAGAGCTCCACCCCTCCCACCGACGAGCGGCGGTGCAGCGGCGGCGGACGGCGAGCAGGATCTTCGGACGGCGATCTGAGCGGCCGACGGCGGCGTTGGGCGGCGATCGGAGGTAGGTAAGTTAATTTTTTTTAAAATGGTCGGGGGTGGGGCGTCTGCCGTCGGGGGGGGGGGGGTGCTGGGCGTCTGGGCCGCCGTCGGGGGACGGGAGGGGTGCCCGGCGTCTGCCGCCGTGGGGGGACGGGGGGGGTTGCTGTGCGTCCGTGGGGGGACGGGGGGGGGACAGGGGGGGGACGGGGGCCGCCGTGGGGGGACGGGGGGGGTTGTTGTGCATCCGTGGGGGGGCGGGGGGGGGGGGAGGGGGGGGTTGCTGTGATTCCGTGGGGGGACGGGGGGGGGACGGGGGCCGCCGTGGGGGGATGGGGGGGGTTGCTGTGCGGCTGGGCCGCCGTGGGGGGATGGGGGGGGTTGCTGTGCGGCTGGGCCGCCGTGGGGGGACGGGGGGGGGGGGGGGGGTTGCTGTGCGTCCGTGGGGGGACGGGGGGGGGACGGGGGCTTCCGGGGGGGGACGGGCTGGGCCGCCGTGGGGGGACGGGGGGGGGGGGGGGGGGGTTGCTGTGCGTCCGTGGGGGGACGGGGGGGGACGGGGGCCTCCGTGGGGGGACGGGGGGGGTTGCTGTGCGGCTGGGCCGCCGTGGGGGGACGGGGGGGGGGGGGGGGGGTTGCTGTGCGTCCGTGGGGGGACGGGGGGGGACGGGGGCCGCCGTGGGGGGACGGGGGGGGGGGGGGGGGGGTTGCTGTGCGGCTGGGCCGCCGTGGGGGGGGGGGGGTGTTGCCGTGCTGGGCGTCTGCCATCGGCAGACGGTGGGGGGGGGGGGGGGAGGAAAAAATTTTATTTTTTAAAAATGTAATATCTTTTTTAATTTAAAAATATATGAATAAAATTTGTTAGATTGTCATTGTTTAATATTAGTTTTGATGTCAGGTTGAATTTATGTTGTAGGAAAAATATAATTTTTATTTAATTCATCTTGTAGAATTTAATATATTGATATATTATTTAATTCTGGTTGTAGAAATAATATAAAGATCGTTTAATTCATGTTGTAGAAATATATTTATGTTTGATATATTATTTAATTAATGTTTAAATATTAGATTTAATTGAGATGTATTAAAATTTAAATTTAATTTTATAGAATTAATGATATTATTTTCATTATTAGTTGTAGACGTAAAATAATTTAATATAATATAAATAATTACTGATAAATAATTTAATATAATATAATTTAATTAGACATGTTTATAATTTAAATATATAATTAGTGATAAATATGTTACAAATTAATTTAAACTAAATGTAGGTCTATTAAAAAAAAATTAGCATTATATGCATGTTTTAGAAATAATGATATTATTTTGAACTAAATTATATTGACATGTAGTAAATATTGGATTTAGTCTTGCATATTGTAGAAATAATGATATTATTTTCATTGTTAGTCTCTGTTTAAAATAATGTACTTAATATGATTTGTAATTTTTACATTTAGGAGATACAGTTAAGTACTTAATATGGCTCCTAAGGAACGAACAAATGATATTGGGTGGTCACACGGAGTTTTGTTGGATGGCAACCGTAGGTGTTGGCGTTGTAACTATTGTAAAATAGAACACCGGGGAGGAGGGGTGTCTCGGTTGAAGAAGCATTTGGCCGGAGGAGCCGGGGCAGGATACTCTGAGGTTGCTGGGTGTACCCATGTGCCTAGAGATGTGAAACTTGCAATGGCTAGACACCTGCGTGAGAAGAGAGCTGAGATGAAAGAAAAGGAAAAAAAGAAGAAAAGGGATCAAGCGGCAGTGAGCGGGCGCCCAAGTGGCAGCAACGAGGAGGAATGTGCATGGACACCCAGTGACGAAGACGAACAAGCATGTACTGAGCAAGCTAATGTGTATGTCACTGTGAACGATCCATACGAAGCAGAGCTTCGTGAGGCAGTACGTCAGAGCAGGGAAGAGTCAAGACATCCCGAGGAGACTATAGTCCGTAGTCGCGAGGCCGCGAGGACCGGAGCATCAGGGAGTGGTGGTTCATCTACGACTCGACAATCACGAGGCATAAGGAGTTAGATTATACGGATGTAGCGAGGACCGGAGCATCAGGGAAGCTATAGATGTAGTGAGGACTTTTTTTACAGATTTTCATGTACCCTCCACCGCAGCACACGACCCATCATTTGTGCAGATGGTTACATATTTTCAGTCTCACCCATATGTACCTCCACCCACTAGGATAGAGTTAGATTATACGGGTGATCAGTCTCATGTATCTGATGATGAGTTTTGGGATTCGGGCTTCACTGATGATGATGATTAGTGAGTTTTGGGATTCGGATTACACACATGAGGAGGATGAGTGAGTTTTGGGATTCGGACTTCACAGATGGACACAGATTAGTGAGTTTTTGTATTTTATACTTCATGAATGAATGCCATTATTATGTCACTGTTTACTTTTACATATTTAGTAATTAAAATAAATTTTTATGTATTATATATAATATGATGTTTAATTAAGCAGTGTAATATGTAATTTTTATATAATTTAATATGTATAATGTAGTATGGATCTATTATCATAAATAAACTATACATTCTAATATTTTTAAATATATATATACCATTTAATCTTTCAAAATAAATTTCTTAAAATTTTAAAAAAAATTCCAAAAAAATCGCGTGGAAAGTCAAAGGGCGGACCGGGTCGCTTTGCGACCCGCCCGACCCGACCCGTCCCGCACCGAGACCGGGTCGGCCGGGTCGGGCGGGTCGGCAAACCCTGCCATAAAGTACAAAGAAATTACATCACAAAAATGCACAAGGGCATAACCGCCATCACAAGGGTTTTTTTATAAACATACCCTTGTCGAGAATTTTCAAGGCACAACAAAGCACACGACTTCACGAGAGTTCCGAGCTTGCTTCATAATCTGTGTTTGCTTCGTGATCCGTGTGTTTGTGTGTGGGCCCCTTAGGGGGTATTTATAGATCAAATTGGCTTAATCGGACCGAACAACCCCTTTTGGGACCTACCCAGGTCGGATAGACTCCCATGGGAGCCTATCTGGTCTGGATAGGCTCCTACAAGGGCTTACCTAGGCCGGTTGGCCCTATGAGGGTGGAGGGGGGGCAGCCCTATAAAGGCTTCTTTTTTTTTTTGGTGGGGTCTTGTGCCTTGGTCACGTGAAAAGTAGAAATAACATTCGCCTTGGGTTTTTTGTGCCTTTTGTTCCTTGTTTCTTATGCCGCTTGTCGCGTGGGAGGCTCCGCTCTTCGAGGATTTCTTCTCGCTCGAGCTCAAACATCTCATGAGTCATGATAATAAATTCCTTTGAGTATTTGCTTGCTGCGGAAGTATTTTATTTCATGCCATTTTTTTGACGGGGGTTCTCGGGCTCGTACGTGACCTTGTCTCATGACGGCTCCAGCTTCATGCCATTCTTCTGTCGTCATTAGACATTTTTTTGATTTTTATTTGTCTTGATTTATTCGAGATAAATAATGGGTTCAACAGAGGACAATTTTTGTAATTAACCCCTGTATATGATATGAGGTTCTTGAAAGCATACAAATAGCACACACCTAAAATTCCATCTTAGATAAGTGTCCATGAAAAAGAGGTGCAATATCTCTCCCCTTCCATAGTTTCTGTCGGTGTTGGTAGAAATCCAAGCCCTTGAAACCTTGAAAAAAGAGGGAGGAAGAAAAGCATACCAAAACAATAGGTTGAGAGAGGGAGGATAGGAGAGCATCAGCCAACTTGAATCTTGGCCTGGGAGGCTCTTAAATGGCTCAAAAAATGGAGGAACATGCGGGCATACCATCTGATGGAAAATATATCTCTCAAGTCACCCAACTGTCTAGGAGGATATAGAAGAGCTTTTGAGTGGACAATATCTGGGAGAGGGAGAAGGGAGAGAGAGTAGGAGTGATGGAATAAAAGAAAAGCAATTTTGGATATTTTAATTCATATTTTAGTTGTTATTTATAACTTGAAAATTTCTGGAATGCTCTTTCTTTTAATGTCTAGTGGCAACATTGCTCGACTCAAAGGCATAACTAAAGACCATTTGATGTGGTAGGGTATACCATGAATGGTAGAATTGTATAGGCTGATCCAATCAGAGTCCACTTAATATGACTTGAATCTAGTCCTCTGATCCCTGGTTCTTAAATGGGACCGGCCGGATCAGGCCTATGTAGGTGTCATTGGTTCAGATCAGCACTTGAATTGGCCATTCTAGGCTGATCTCAGCTAGCCATTGGGCCTCCAACTACTAGTCAATTGGAGACCAAACTAGCCATTGCTAGCTGGCCTCCAACACCTAGTTTGGGTTGGAGAAGTCCTTGGGAACTATAAGTAGCATCATTTTGGCCATTCTCACCCTCATCCTGAATCCTTCACTCTCCAACCCCTTCCCTCTCTCACCCTCTGACTTCCTCCTCTCATTCTTTAAGTAGGATGTTTGTATGAGAGCAGTTGAATCCCTACTGAGTCTCATTGCTCCTGTCTGCAGTTATATAATTTCTAAGGTTAGGAGGATGAGCCTTGAAGGCTCCGGTTACTTTTCAGATAAAGGGCTGATCTTGGCCCTCTACAATGTTTAAGGCATTCTCATGGTTCCTGGTTTGAAAGATCCGACCTACCACAAAAAAAATAATAATTTGAAAGATCCTTATTAATGTGAGCCCAAGAGCCTCTATGTCATCAGTCTAAGACCTGATTTGGAGTTGCAGTTTTTTGGAGGTCACATGTTAGTACATTCTTAGAACACTCCTGATTTGAAGGTTGTATCAAAATGTTATTCTTCCTGGTTCCTAGATATATTTTCTCCCTGCCTCGTCATTATCTAAAATCCTTTCTAGTTGGTCTTGGCTTGCTACAGATAGCATGGATATAATATTACCAAGGCAAGACCAGACATGAATGTGATCTTATTGGCAAATGACCTACATCAGCGACAAGCCTAGGACCTATGTACCCTGATCAAGGAACATGCTTTTCATGACTGGATGGATTTTTGGCCTCTGCAGTTATTGGTTTAATTGTTTTGGGTGTAAGGATGAAACTTGGGCTATTTAGCCATTCTTTTTTTTTTTCAAACAAGAAGTTTCAGTTAGAGCTTGCAGCATTGGAAGAAAATTGGTTTGCAGATGGTTGAAGAATTGGTATTATTGTTGTGATCAACTGGATCCACTCCTACCAGGATTCCCACTTTGAATACAAAAAGTTCCACCAAACATGTCCAGAAGTCTGCATATTTTTCTTTCTATCTGCATGAGGATGATTCGGATTCATGTAAAGACTATCTATTCTCTTTTGCAAGATTTCCTCGGGAATTTGATTAATGTGAAATGGATGTGAAGCAGAATCGTGGTCAACCAACATGGCAACCGATTCCCTTCTTTATTGTTTAGTTTTTACATAAAAAGTACCCTGAACAAATTCTCAAGGGCTTTAATTTCTTTTTCCTGTGTTTTACTTTTAACCAAACAAAATGACTGCTGAATAGAAACTTGAAATATATGACTATTATGGCAAAGCAGTGATTTTAGAATACTAGGATTTCAGCATTACTTCAAAGGGCTTCTGAAGAGTAAATTCAGGTCAATTTAAGTCTTTCTCGTTGCAATCTTTGACTCATTCTTTTTAGATTACTAATCCAATTGTATAATGTGCTTTTCCTGTTCACAGCCGAACGAATACTTGGGAGTTGCAGAAAAGGCAGCAGCTTTTATCAGGACTCACCTATATGATGAGCATACACAAAGACTGATGCATAGCTTTCGAAATGGTCCATCAAAGGCACCAGGGTTTCTGGATGACTATGCCTTTTTAATCTCTGGATTGCTAGATCTGTATGAATTTGGTGGCAGTATCAACTGGCTATTATGGGCTATTGAACTACAGGCTACTCAGGCATGTACTTAGTTACCCTTCTATGGCAGTAATAACTTATTGCAAGAGTCTTTTCCAGTAATGCCACTGCTAAAGGCCTTCCTTAATTATCAATGTTTTTAGGATGACCTCTTTCTGGATACAGAAGGGGGAGGCTACTTCAATACTCCAGGAGACGATCCATCAGTCCTTCTGCGACTTAAAGAGGATCATGATGGGGCAGAACCCTCTGGAAACTCAGTCTCAGCAATAAACCTTATAAGATTATCATCAATGTTCTTGGACGGCAGATCAGATGATTATAGACAAAAAGCTGAACACCTTCTGGTCTGTTCTTGTTTCTCAAATTTCGCAAGGATTGTTGTTTAAACATACCCCCACTGTTCTGATCGATGATAGAATGTGCTCTTCTATCTTGCGTGCATAGTTTTCACACCAATTTCTTGTGTGGCCAGCCAAATCTCAGAATGCTCTCTTTTGTCTATTTCTTTCTTTCTCTTTTAAAAAAACGTCACAATGGTTGATTGCATTGTTGTCAATTAATGTTTGTTGTCCACAATCTTCAACAGGCAGTATTTGAGTCTAGATTGAAAGAGCAGGGCGTAGCTGTCCCGCTGATGTGTTGTGCTGCTGACATGCTGGCTGCCCCATCTAGGAAACAAGTTGTGGTAGTTGGGAAGAAAACCTCTTCAGAATTTAGTGACATGGTCTCTACTGCTTACTCATTATATGATCCGAATAGAACAGTAAGTATATATTCTCGTAGTCTGTCCAGTGTATGACCAATTAGCTAGGACTCTGTCCGTCCTGCATCTATGTATTTGTGTTTGCTAGATCTGTTCAAGTATTTGAGCAATGGTGTTGTGCAGGTAATCCAGATAGACCTCGGCAACATAGAAGAGATTGAGTTCTGGGAAAACAGCAACCCAAACGTAGCAAACATGGCAAGAAATAGTCCAGCTGACAAGGCTGCAGTTGCTCATGTCTGTGAAAATTTTGTGTGCGGGGTGCCCGTGACTGCCTCTGAGGATTTGCACATCTTGCTCAACAAGACACCTGTTGCCCCATTTTAGGTTTCCTTCTGCATATTTGAAGCGACATCGCCTGGGCCGATTTTTCTTCGTCCTTTCAACGCCAAATCAATGCCCACATATCATAAGCCCGATTTGCAAGGGTGCTAAGTGAGTTGTTGTAATCAGCAGTTTAAGGCGACTTTGTTGGAGTATCTACTTCTGGCATATGTACGATGGAGTTGTTCTCTATGTTTGTACATAAAAATAGAGTGAATTCCCATGACTGCACATTAGTGAGAAGTGCTAGTTAATCTCTTGTTTATGATACGGTGACAAGAAGAGGACGAGCAATGTTTACCGTAGCGTTAGTTTTTATAGTGATGTACATGTAAGAAACAAGCTCGAAAGCTGCTGAGCTGCCTGGCTGACGTGGCTGAGGGTCTTTTTAGATAAAAATCTTCATTCGGTTAGTTTGTCTTTTGCATGTTTTGGCATTGGATCTTAAAAGTAGTTTATGATCTTTGGTTTCTAACCAATAGTTTTCAGTTGGATTTAAACTGGACAAAAGGGGCTGTGCATTTTTTGAGTGATAATTGTTACCATGGCATTTATTGCACACCTTTTTAACTGGTTCATATGACAGACAAGATGATTGCCGTAGATTGATGTGATTTATTATGTGCAGACACGTGATCTATTAGACAAGAAGAAAAAGGTTTAGATCAAATGAAACGTAGGTTATAGGGATAAAATTACCTATTTGAAATGGAAAATAGGTGGTAGAAAAGAAATGTGATTGTTTAAGATGAAATATGCATGTTTAGAAAAAAAAAATGAAATAAATATGTTTTGAATGAAACGTACAATAGAATGAAATACACACTGAAATAAAATATGCATGCTATATTTTTTTTCTGAACATGTGTTTCATTCCAGATATGTATACTTCATCTCTCCATGTATATTTCAATCCTAACATATATGTTTTATTCTTCAAATATATATTTTTTCATTCCAAACATACATGTTCATTGTGGAATTTTCATTCTGAAGTTTGGAGAGTACGTCATCTTCAAATTGAACATGCATGTTGAACTGGGACGGGGATATGATAGGTTGTACCATGTCGTACCTTTGGAGAGTGGAGGTCTTTGCCAAATCACTCAAGTAGTAGGGGCCCTCACCTTGTCTTTGCCAACATCTCTTCAATGTATATCCTCATGTTGTGGTTGATCTGATCTTTGAACATGTAGTTGATGAGCTATGTGTAGGTCACTAAGGTGTTCTTTAACTTGAAGAGCATTTAGATGGCAATGCAACTCTATGAATGCTATCCTCTCTTGGTATCACTTATGTTGATCTGATGGTACGTCCATGAACTAGTTGATCCTAGAAGGGGGAGCTATTACTTAGTGTTGCCTTGTTGAGGTTGGTGATGTCCATATACATCCTCCACTCCCTTAGGTTTATCGGTAGTGGATCACCCCCATGAGGCTAGAATAGATGCCCTTGTTGACTTGTTGGTAGATTGTCATTTGCTGCTGTGGGTGATTGGAAGCTAGGATCTAAGTTGAGTTGATGAGTGATCACCTTATGTGGGATCCTCAGGAGATCTACTTTTGACCTAGTGAGCACATCTAGGTTAGAAGACAGGAACTCTAGATGCATCTCACTCTTCATAGACGAGTCATCCTATCTAGAGTGTCCTTTAGTATGGTCAAGAGGTAAGAGTGCCTATAATGACCTGAGACCTATGGTTCGATGGGATTCGGTGCAACACGATGCCTGACCTGTGACTCATGGGTCGACACCCAAGGAGGTACACAAATGTCTGGAGGAAAATGCACAAACCAGCGATGATTAACTATAATTCCACAATATAATAACAAAAAAAGGATAATATATTATAAAGTGGAATCTACAATCGAATATGTAAGTCCCAGTTCATGAATATGCTACTAAAAGGAAAGTACAGAAGAAACATGTACAACTGACCATGGGGCATGCCCTAGAACAACATCGTCAGCACGGACTACAAATCGCTCGACGACTCTCGCCTCAATGCTACCCAAGGGTCTACACCTATGAAAAAGTGGGAGGTGAGTCACGTGAATCATTAGCTCATAGGGATTTTGCGGTTCCCCCTCCCACATATGCACAAACAAAAGTAAGAGTAGTGATGCGACCTTAGGAACTTGGGACGTCAGACAGTGGGTCACATTTGTTTGTACGAGGATGATATTTACATGGGCGACGATCAGAGTCATTATCAAGTTGTTTTTATTTTATTATGTATTTTTATTTTATTTGAGTCTAACATTCAAAAAAATATGTGTAATCTTTATTTTGGGCTATTCTAGTGGTTAATGGGTCTCATCTATGGGCCAAAGTAAGTCTTTTGTTTGAATTGTTTGGGTAAGATGATCTGGGTGACATGTATCGTCCCTTTTAAAAGGGACCCCACCTTGTATTGGATGATGAATGATGAACGGAGGAAGGAATAAAAATTTAGCCACCATGTGCTTTTCTCTGTGAGGGAGAGAGCTGAGAGACCACGCAAGAGGGAGCCCGTAAGTGGTAGGGTGTGGGCCTCTTATCCTGGGTAAGAGGCTTGCCGCCATCCATCGCCGTCGACTTTTTCCATCGTCCACCACTGCTGCCAACCGTAGTCAGCCACCACCACCACCACACTCCCCCTGCTACACAACCAGCTTGATCCATTTCTCCTCTCCCTCTTTTTTCTTCTTCCCCCATCCCCCCATCTCCCCTCTCTCCCTTCTCTACACACCAGCCACCAGTGACACCATTGCGACGCCACCAGGCCGCCCTGCTTCGGCCAACGGCTGCCCCATTCTCCTTCTCCCTCTTCCTCCTACTGCGAACAGGCTTGGCCGCCACCTCCAGAAGAGCTGCCGCCGAATCCTGCCACAGCCACCCTGCCCAACTCACCCCGCCATCGTTGCCCTCTTCCCTCGGACCGCGTTGAGCTGCCATAGCCCACTGGTGTAGCTTGCCGCCCCACCACCTTTTGTCCGAGCTTGCCAAGACGCCCTCCTCACCACCCCCATCATGAGGTGCCTGTTGCCCTTGAGCACCGACGCCTTTCGTCACCACGTCGGCCACACCCTGTAGCTCCTCCCCCACCCGCCTATTCTAGCCTACTACCTCCACTACACCAATCATCGCCGCACCAGCCCTCCAACCTACCCCTCCCATCTTTGTCTTTCTCTACATTGTCCCTCTCGTCTCTCCCTCTCTCTCTCTGTTCACAGCGGATGACAACACCATGCTCCACCCATCCCTCTCGTATTGCTAGTCCGTCGGATCTCTACTCACCTATTTCCTCCATCTCTCACCCCTCACCCCAGCACAAAACACATGTCACGCCCCGACGCGGAATATCGGGACTGGCAGTAGAAAACGCTAGTAATGATGACATGCTAAGCTAAGAATTTACATAACGTCAAGAATAGAAATAACTCTAAATCTATTACAATAGCCATCAAACCGACTTAAACATAATCAAGCATAACCTCTACTTGACTCCGTTACAATAACTAACACAAGCTCTAAGATATAGCTAGATGTAAAATAACTATAACAATCTCAACATATCTACTAGCCATCAAACCGACTTAAACATAATCAAGCATAACCTCTACTTGACTCCGTTACAATAACTAACACAAGCTCTAAGGTATAGCTAGATGTAAAATAACTATAACAATCTCAACATATCTACTAGCTGATACACTCCAAGTCATCACTCTGGTCCATTCCCATCCATCTGTGAATCTTCACCTGAGCTGCCTGGAAAGGGGGGAAACAACTATATGAGCGAACGCTCAGTAGGTAACAACAGGCAAGTGTAAGTAATTAACCAATTAATTACATGTTTATATGAAATGGAAAGAAAAGAAATGACGATCGGATGAAACAACATAAAAAGAAAGTGCTAAAGAATAAAATGGAATAACAATATGGCAGAATGATATAACTACAAGAATTGCAAGTTTATGAACAATATAAATAACAGGAAATTGTAGGAGATTGGCCAATAAGTAAGAATATAACCAAGTCGAACACGATTCAAGTAAGAGATTAAGCGATCAGACCAATATTTTACATTTTGGACCCCCGAACCCCTAATTATCTGAATTCTTCTAAACTAAGTTAGTTTTCAAAGCTAACTTAGTTATTTGAGAGTCGGGCTCACATCGGATATCCGATTTGGAATCCGTCAGCTCTCACAACTCACGTCTACCTCCCAAGTCATGTTGGAATGATCGGCACCCCGATCAGGCCAGTATTATACATTTTGGACCCCCAAACCCCGAATAGACTAAATTCTTCTAAACTAAGTTACTTTTCAAAACACACTTAGTTTTGAATTGAGTTATTTTAGCGTCGGGCTCAAACCGGATATCCCATTTGGAATCCGTCAGCTCTCACAACTCACGTCTACCTCCTAGGTCGTGTTAGAACAATCAACACGTCGATCAGGCCAGTATATTACATTTTGGACCCCCGAACCCCGAATTTTCTAAATTCTTCTAAATTAAGTTACTTTTGAAAACTAACTTAGTTATTTGAGCATCGGGTTTAAACCGGATATCCGATTTGGATTCCGTCAGCTCTCACAAGTCACGTCTACCTCCCAAGTCCTGTTGGAACGATCGGCACACCGATCAGGCCAATATTTTACATTTTGGACCCACGAACCCCTAATTATCTAAATTCTTCTAAACTAATTAAGTTAGTTTTGAAAACTAACTTAGTTATTTGAGAGTCGGGCTCACATCGGATATCCGATTTGGAATCCGTCAGCTCTCACAACTCACGTCTACCTCTCAGGTCGTGTTGGAACAATCGGCACGCTGATCAGGCCAGTATTTTACATTTTGGACCCCCGAACCCCGAATGGACTGAATTCTTCTAAACTAAGTTACTTTTCAAAACACACTTAGTTTTGAATTGAGTTATTTTAGCGTTGGGCTCAAGCCAGATATCCGATTTGGAATCCGTCAGCTCTCACAACTTACGTCTACCTCCCAGGTCGTGTTGGAACAATCAACACGCCAAACAGACCAGTATTTTACATTTTGGTCCCCCGAACACCTAATTATCTAAATTCTTCAAAACTAAGTGACTTTTGAAAACTAACTTAGTTATTTGAGAGTCGGGTTCAAACCGGATATCCGATTTAGATTCTATCAGCTCTCACAAGTCACGTCTACCTCCCAAGTCTTGTTGGAACAATCGGCATGCCGATCATGTCGATATTTTACATTTTGGCCCCCGAACCCCTAATTATCTGAATTCTTCTAAACTAAGTTAGTTTTGAAAACTAGTTATTTTAGAGTCAGGCTCACATCGGATATCCGATTTGGAATCCGTGAGCTCTCACAACTCACGTCTACCTCCCAGATCGTGTTGGAACGACCGGCACGCCTATCAGGCCAGTATTTTACATTTTGAACCCCCGAACCCCGAATTTTCTAAATTCTTCTAAACTAAGTTACTTTTGAAAACTAACTTAGTTATTTGAGCGTCGGGTTCAAACCGGATATCCGATTTGGATTCCGTCAACTGTCACAAGTCACGTCTATCTCCCAAGTCCCGTTGGAACAATCGACACGCCGATCAGGTTAATATTTTATATTTTGGACCCCCGAACCCCTAATTATCTGAATTCTTCTAAACTAAGTTAGTTTTGAAAACTAACTTAGTTATTTGAGAGTCGGGCTCACACCGGATATCCTATTTGGAATCCGTCAACTCTCACAACTCACATCTACCTCCCAGGTCGTGTTGGAACGATCACCACGCCGATCAGGCCAGTATTTTATATTTTGGACCCCCGAACCCCAAATTTTATGAATATACACAACTAAGTTACTTTTGAAAACTAACTTAATTTTTAAATTAATTACTTTTATAATTGAGTAATTCTGCCAAAATAAAAACATAATAAACACTCACCTGATGGGCCTGTGCCGTTGTGGTGGATCCAGGAGGGAGAATTCCCGCCTAGGAGATGAGGCCAGTGATTGCCTGCAACATGGTTGCCTGCTGGCTAGACATATCCTCTCGGATCTGCCACTGCATCTGCCGCTGCAAATCAGAGATCTCCAATCGGATGATGTCTCTAACGTCGCTGGCATAAGTACTGGGGCCAGGTGGAGGTATACTGAAGGCACTGCTACTAGTTTGGGCAGAGCCTAAACTCGCACACGATGATATCACCGCGCTAGAGTCCAGGCTCTCCCCAAAACCATATAGCCAGCCTTTCTTCGATATGCCAGCTGCTGCCACCCATTCCACCGGATCAAACTCCGGCTGCTGCGCGTCTCCCCCGTACTTCTCTGTCACAGCTCTGCTATATGTTTCATACAAATTCAATAAAATAACTAGTCAATTTCATATGAATCAATCCGATTTAAATGAATGGTAGAAGTTGTATATGTAGCTAAACTTACCGCTACTGACTGAGCTCTCTCACTCACAAATTGATCTGTCCCCTTCTTTTTGTGTGTTCTGTCGAACACCTCGAGGAACGACGGAGCTCGATTAAACTCCACAGCTTGTTATGCAATTCATAGTAAAAAAACGTCATATATATTAATAAAATGTAACTAATTAAATTGAAACATTACTTACTAATTTTTGTTTATGAGCCGCGAAAGAGACGGACCCACCCGTATGCAAATTTGCGCCCGATTGTGACGCACTGTTTGCTTTGGCTTTTCGGGACTTTTCTATCCACTCGGGCGAGGTAAATTTGTCACATGCTATGTCCCAATCCTCCTTCCTCATCCATAGAGGGCGGTGCTCCTTCCACAGCTGTCGGTCTTCACTCCCACCAGCCTTTTTTTAGCCATTTTATGAGCCGCATGTACTTTCTTTCTGTAATTTGTCTGTACATGAGACTCCCAAGCAGAACGACAACACGCCGGGGACTATCCACTTGTGAATCGATAACTCCGCTGTAAATAAAATAAGTTTCACAGTTAGTATACTATTGTGAATTGAGTTTGGAAAATACTTGAATTAAATGACGTAATTACTTACTGAAAACATGTCGAACAATGAACCGCATAGGCCTATCAAAAATTCTTTGAAAGACAATATTGGCCCGGGCACATGTGCCATTACTAGATCATTAGAATGACTGACAGCATCGGAAGGTTCAAATTTAGAACTGTAATTGCAAATGTCAAAATATTCACATTAGACAGTTGAAGGCTAAATAATGAATGTAATAACCTTATAAATTTACCCAGAGATCCAGCACGGGCGACGTCCATCATGGGCCGTGCCTCCCTCGTGACGACTGCCGGCATCGTCTAGTGGCTGAGTGGTGGGGGTGTGCCCTATAAGAATTAATTTTCATAAGTAAAATAATATTTTGCTGATAATTAAAATATACATACCTGCAGCGGGAGGTGGTGGGGGTGGCGTCTGTACAAGTGGTCGTAGGGCACCGGGGCCTGTAAGAATTAATTTTCATAAGTAAAATAGATATTTTGCTGAAAATTAAAATATACATAATTGGGAAAGCACTGGGACCTGTAAGAATTAATTTTCATAAGTAGAATGAATATTTTGATGAAAATTAAAATATAAATACCTGTAGCGCGAGGTGGTGGGGGTGACGTCTGTACAAGTGGTGGGAGGGCACTGAGACCTGTAACAATTAATTTTCATAAGTAAAATGGATATTTCGCTGAAAATTAAAATATACAGAATTGGGAAAGCACTGGGATCTGTATGAATTAATTTTCATAAGTAAAACATATATTTTGCTAAAAATTAAAATATACATACTTGCACCGGGAGGTGGTGGGGGTGACGCATGTAGTTGTGGTGTGAGGGGACTGTGAACTGTAAGAATTAAATATCATAAGTAAAACGGATATTTTGATGAAAATTAAAATATACATAATTGGGAAAGCACTGGGACTATAAGAATTAATTTTCATAAGTAAAACGAATATTTTGTACTAAATTAAAATATACATACCTGCAGCGGGAGGTGGTGGGGGTGGCGTCTGTACAAGTGGTGGGAGGGCACTGAGACCTGTAAGAATTAATTTTCATAAGTAAAACGAATATTTTGCTAAAAATTAAAATATACATAATTGGGAAAGCACTGGGACCTATAAAAATTAATTTTTATAAGTAAATTGAATATTTTGCTAAAAATTAAAATATACATACCTGCAGCGGGAGGTGGTGGGGGTGGCGTCTATACAAGTGGTCGTGAGTCGACAGTTGGACCTATAAAAAAATTCTTTTAAGCTAGTAAATAATTAAAACATTTATATAGCTAACTATTTTAATAGATATACCTGTGCCCGAAGAAGACGCCAAAGAGGAGGGAGTAGAGCCCATGTCACTGCCCTGTCTCCTCCCACTCCTAGTACGACCTCCTCGGACCATTTTTTTATTACTAACAAAAAAATCAATACATATTAATCCACAATTATATAAGGCTAGACAAATGTTATTAAAAATTATGCAAAAAATATTCGAACATCTTACTAAATTATCAAATCGTGCCTCCCTCATGCTGATGATATATCTAACTCATCATCAACTTCGCCATCCATAGTAACCTCATCAGATTCGAACTCTTCCTCTTCATCCGATTCCTCCTCCCCTCTAACATCAACATTTAGCTCCGTCGGATCAACTTCTTCCACTTCATCTCCCTTACGTAATGACAGTGGCTCATCAGATTCGTCCAGATTAATATGCGTGGAACCGACAATGCCAACTTCCTCTGATTGAACATATTCAGCACTGGCAATCTCTGAGACATTTTCACTCATATTTAACTCATAAGTGGGAAAGAGTTTTGCTTTAACCCTGCAAATTGCCCACCAATCTTTATTCTTGGATGATGGATAGCTTGAATAATACACTTGCTGGGCTTGTGCGGCTAAAATGAACGATTCATAGGTATTAAGTTTAGACTTATGTTTGACATCGACAATCCCATAAGTTGTGTCATGTCGAACAGAATTAGGATCAAACTAATGACACTTAAATAGGTATACATGATTGTCTCGTCCCAAATACTGAAGTTCTAAGACTTCTCAAGAATACCATAGTAGTCCAATTCCACTTCATTGTATACACTTCCCTTAACAGATACACCGCTGTTCATCGTAGACTTACTTCGTCCATAATCCCTCATATGAAATCTGTATCCATTCACAATATATCCTGGATAGGCACGTGCAACATTCGAGGGGCCATAACTTATCTCTTGTACTCTTTGATCAGTAATGAGACCTTATTCAACCTATATGTAAATTAGAGTAGTTAAAATAATAAAAATTACCTCAACATAAGTAAATACAAACATATATTTTGGTATAGATCGACACTAACTTGATATGTCAACCATTTGGCAAAAAAATTCTCGCGTTCTTTTTCAATCTCCACGTCCTGGATATTTAGACATTTTTGTGCTAATTCTGAATCAAATTGTCTGCAATATAAATGCACTACTACTTTAAATGAACTGCAGAACAAGGATGAACAACTTATGGACGTCGCTGGAAATGTGAGTTAAGAACTTACTCAACATAAGTTCAATCTCGATATAATTCAGAAGAATATATATCTCAGCGGCATACAACTCTCTATCTTCGAGCATGTGCGTCGAGCAACGTCTGAACGCACGTCCAGGATCCTTAAATATAGAGAGCCGATCGGACGAATCATCAACTCCCCCATTATCATTACGTGGAGGTCGAGTACGACGAGTTAGAATCTCTAGCTCAAAGTACATGAAATAGAAGTTCAAAATTTTTTCAAGAATATATGCCTCAGCAATTGAACCCTCCACCTTCGCCTTATTGCGAACTTTCATTTTTAATTCATGCATGCACCTACAATAACAAGTTAGATGGCAATGACATGTACCGACCATGGACGACATGTAACTTAACAAAAATTCTCACATACCTCTCAAATGGATAGATCCATTGAAATTGTACTGGCCCTCCGACAATAGCCTCGTATGGCAAATGGACGACCAGGTGCTCCATCGAATCAAAGAATGTCGGAGGAAGTATCTTTTCTAGCTTGCAAATGGTTGTGACCATATTTTCTTCGATAGTTTGTACATCCCGAAGTCTGAGTTCTGATGCACATAAAATCTTGAAAAATTGACTCAGCTTGGTCAGTGCTCCCCATATAGGCTTTGGCAACAAATCATGAAATGTAATGGGCACTAGCCTCTCCATGAACACATGACAGTCATGACTTTTCAGACCATATATTTTTCCCTCATTAACATTCACACAACGGGCTATGTTGGATGCATATCCATCTGGGAATCTCAACTGTTTCAACCACTGGCACACTTCCTTGATCTGTGTATCATTAAACACGTAAGTTACTTTAGGCTGCACAGTTTTTCTTATTTACGTTCTGTAGTTCCAGTTCTGGACGTTTACAAAGCATCTTTAAGTCCATACGTGCTTTGGCGTTGTCCTTTATTTTGCCTTTAACATTCATGATCGTATTGAATACATTATCAAAAAAATTCTTCTCGATATGCATGACATCCAGATTGTGTCGTACAAGAAGAGTTGACCAATAAGGCAATTCCCAAAAAATACTTTTCTTGTTCCAGTTGTGATCTTTTCCAAAGCTAGAGAGTTGGTGTGTGCTACCAGACAATTGTACTACATCTGATAAATTTTGCACCCGTGTCGCCATATGTCGACCCGACACCCATTGCAAGTCTGCTTCATCCATTTCAACAGTATTTTTTTTAAATGAGTCTTTTTACCTTCGAAAAGGATGGTCACTTGGTAGCAACTGCTGATGGCAATCAAACCAGCATGCTTTCCCACCATGTTTCAATACAAATGATTTGGTATCTTCCATATAGTAAGGACATGCTAACCTCCCATGTGTGCTCCAACCAGATAGCATTCCATATGCAGGGAAGTCACTTATTGTCCACATCAGTGCAACCTTCATAATAAAATTTTACTTCCTACATGCATCATAAGTAACAACTCCATCAGTCCATAAAAATTTGAGCTCATCAATCAGCGGCCTGAGATATATGTCCGAATTTTTTTCGAGACTTTTTGAACCAGGAATTATTAAGGACAAAAATATATTTTCTCGCTTCATACACATGTCCGGCGGAAGGTTGTACGATGTCATGAACACTGGCCAACAAGAATAAGATGCCACTGAACCACCGAATGGATTAAAACCATCTGTGCATAAACCCAACCTAACATTACATGGCTCCTTTGAGAAAGCAAGATGAGTACGACTGAAGTAAGTCCAAGCTTCACCATCGGTAGGATGACTGATTATATCATCGGCACGGCGTACTCTTTCGGTGTGCCATGTCATATGTCGAGCCGTCTTTGAGGACATATATAGCCGCTGCAGCCTAGGCATAAGAGGGAAGTATCGCAAAGCCTTGTAAGGTATATCTTTTTACTTTGAATTGTCCCCTCTCTTAGGTTTGAATCTGTCATGGTGATAAATAGAACATGATATCTTATCTGCATCATCTTTGTAATATAACATACAGTGATTCGGGCATGCATCTATTTTCACATATCCAAGCCCTAGCTTTGCGATACTTCCCTCTTATGCCTAGGCTGCGATACTTCCCTCTTATGCCTAGGCTGCACGGTAAAAAGTTTCTGGCAACTTCTCGTCTCGAGGCAACATACTCTTGATCAAGAGGAGGAGACGGTCAAAACAAGTCTCACTGATGTGAAATTTAGATTTCAAGTTCAACAACTGTGACACTGCAGACAACCGAGTGTGCTTTTCACAACCATCCCATAGCGGCTCATCCGGCTTTCTTATTCGGTGCTTCTTCCATGTATGCATGTTCCTCATGAACATTAAAACGAGGACCAGCAGCATCTACAACCATATCCACGTACCCACTTGTGCCTGCAATATTGCCGGGCTCATACGTCCAGAATTTCTCACCATGACACGTCCAATTCGTATAACCATCCACGAACCCTTTGTTGTACAAATGATGTTGCACATCCCATGGTGAACGCCACCTCAAGTTTCTACAACTTGAACAAGGGCATCGAATGTGACCGTCGCGGTCTATTGCTGCATTTGGATTCCCCAATGCAAATTGAATGAAACTCTCAACTCCATATTTAAAGTCATCCGACACCACCCGGTCAACTATTCTACGATACATCCATGAACGATCTGTCAACATTTTACATGCACCCAAGTAATATTAATACACAAATAACTTTGAAATCATTACTCCTCAAAATAAACCCGACCCTTTCTCACATCGTTCGTCGTAGACCATTTGTAGTTGGAAGAGGACTATTATTTAGATTATCACCTTTTAACCCATCAATGAAGGTTTGATCGCACAATCACTTACTATATGTGTTGCACGATTTACTGAAAATTTTGGCAGCATCTCCCCACACTTCTCCGATATACCAAAAATATTTATTGATTTTGAAGTTTTCTTAAACACTTACAAGTAAGTGGTTAAGAAAACACTCAAAATCAATAAAGGTATATCAGAGAAGAGTGGGGAGACGCAATCGAAATTCTCAACAAACCATACAAACACATATAGTAAATGACTGCCTAAATGCGATCAAACATTCACAGACTGTCCAAACGGGAGAATTTAAGACTTTGAGGTAGATATATACATTCTTGTAAAAAAATGAGAATATATACATCAATTCCAAAGTCTTGAACGGGAAGGTTCATTGACACGGGTTTAACACGCTCTCCTGAGGTGCGTGTAATGTTAGGTCACACCCACACACCTTAGCTCACAGGAATACCCCATGTATTTATATAACATAAAATTAAATAACATCTCACTTATCATTATGCATACACCGCATTAAATAATATCCAATTTATAAAAATATTCAAATGAAGAACATGAAAGCTAAATAATCCACATTTTTGAGTCAGATCAACATCAAATTTTTGTTAAAATCAGAT
This sequence comes from Amorphophallus konjac, assembly GCA_022559845.1. Lineage (NCBI taxonomy): Eukaryota > Viridiplantae > Streptophyta > Magnoliopsida > Alismatales > Araceae > Amorphophallus > Amorphophallus konjac. The sequence continues at coordinate 14,390,617 of CM040117.1, read as the reverse complement.
TTAAAAACACATTTATATGTAATTAAAATCCACAATGTTTGAAATCACAAGTATAAATTTTTGGGTATTTATCTTTTACTATAAGTCGACTGTTACAAATGGAACTCTATATTCTAGAAGTAACAGTCAAAGTACGCTATTGTTTACCAATGCCCTTAAAGACAGAACAAGGCATTATCTGAATGATCTAGTCAGAGTTCTTGGCTTTTCTAAACAAATGCAAAAAATGTTAATAACAAGATGTAATTTTTTAATTTGGACAAATTTGTAGCCCATCCTTGAGCCTGAATTTGTCGATTTGGATTTTATGTGCGGCTGCTAGGAAAAGAGGCTATGTTCACAACCTGTTGAATCAGTCAATCTCATGATTTACATAATTTTTTACAATTTTCTGTCCAGATATATACAAGTCCCAAAGGTACAATTAAACAAAAAGAAAAGTACAAAGTCTTGGGGCATACCCCGACTGGCAGAAGCTAGACGAAAATTGAAGCCGTAACTTCTATACAAGAGCGCCTCTGCCAGGGCCAAAATACAGTTACCCGCCTCAGCCATGCCATGGTCGCCTAGTGGCTGGCTACTGCACAGACTCCTCCGAGGCATGCCTTAACATGCTATCCTGTCGCTGACGCCTATGCCCTACACCACGCCGAGCCGCCTACCGACTCCTCCTCCAGTTCCGTCGGCGAGAGCCACAGACAGGAGAAGAGGATGGCTCCTTCTGAACCATCTGAGGGAGACCCTACTGGAATTGCAACGCCCAACCATGCTCCTGGGCCCGCAACAGCTCTACCTCTAAAATTGCCGCTGTCCAGAACGCTACCGCTATGTCAGTGACCCCGAACGCCATGAGGGTCCGACGAATCTCTGGCGTCAGTCCAGTAATGAACTGTTGAGTCAAAAATCGTGGATCCGCAATGGCCGGCGGTGTATAATGGCTCAAATCCCTGAACCTTGCCCAATACAGGGCAACTGGCAGCGCTCCTTGAGTCAATACCATAAATTGGGTGGACAAATTGAAAATATCCGCTGCTCTCGGTGCACCGGGGACCGCATCTACCGGAGGGGGCAGTGCTCCACACTGCACGTCCAGGGCCCCTATGGCCAGCTCTATTTGAGACCGTGCCTCCCCCCTTTCCGTCATTGCGGATCCTAGCAGCCAATGAACACAACACGAAAATATAACTAAAGTTTAAAAAATGATAAACATGTCTATCACCCAATGAACCGAAGAAAGTATGAATTCCATTCAACTTCACCAGACTTTGTAAACATTGGCTGTGTGTACTGATATGTTCAACCCAAGCATATCTTTCTACTTCACGCGCCTAGTTACTTAATGACTATTTGAAAGTTTGGAACATTCAAATATTTTTCAGCTTAATTTTCAATATTCGGATGGGAAATATTTTAAAATAGTGATTGCAGAAAACATTTGGCTAAAAAAATTAATTATGTATTTCCTTTTTCTTGGGTGGGAGGAGAGCTTGGACTGCAGGGATAGGTGGGGACCTTGAACAAGAGACAGCAAGACACCATAGTGATATGGAGCTACATATATAGCCATCAGTCAACAAAAGAGAGAGATGACATAAGGGACCAGATGAGCAGTGGCAAAATTTCTTCAGAAGCCTACAATTGGCCCAAGGTAAGAACATTCATACTAAGGTGTTGGCTATTCTTCCAACTGAACCCCCCAACCGACCTCCCCCTCCCCCCCCACCCTCCCTGAACCCCCCCTCCCACTGACCTCCCCCTGAGTTAGAGGGCTGAAACAAACCAACCGAGCTCGGTTAAGACATATGACTTATTTTGCCCTTACCCTGCTTGATTAACAAACTAACCCAAAGTTAAAAGGGCAGTATCTCCTTCTTCCCCCTTTTCTGTCCCTACATACATGGCTATATATGTCCTTATTTTCTCTCACTTCGATCTTCTCTTCCTCCTCTCCCTACATACATGGCTATATATCCTTTAGGTTTGATTATCATTTAAGCTCATAGAAACATATATATGTACAAAAAAATGGAATAAAAGATTCATGCTTCAAGTATAATCCCCACCGACGTCCTCCCCTCCCCCTCCCCCCCCCCCACCAGAACCCCACCACCCTCCCGGAGCCCCTCCCTGAACCCGCCCAGCGAGCTCCCCCTAGCCCTGTCAATGGATTCGCCGGATCCGAATATCCGATCCAAATTTGAAAAAATAATCGGATTCGTGGATGTTTCTATGATTCGAAATGAGGCATCTGTGCAAATCCGAGAAGACAGTTTCCCGATCCGAAATCCTTGATCTTACTCACTTTTTGTGTTGCTGTCAAGTTGGCATTGAGTATTCATTCTATGCAGGTTCCGTCTGATGGCCCTCCTATGCTACAAGATATCCATGGATAGCTTTAATGAAAAAAAGCAATGCTGATAGCCATATCCATGGACAACTTTAATGAAAGTAATTTAAATGGAATAAGAAGTATGTAACCTTAATGTCTATTTTATTATCATGTTTTATTATGCTGATGGCCATATCCATGGATAGTAATGATTGAAATTTCACCATCTCTTAGTTTATTTCGGATTTGAATCAAGTTCGAATCTCATGTTATCGGATCCGGATTCAGATCATGAAGAATCCGATCCGGATCCGATTCATTGACACCCCTAGCTCCCCCTCCCACCGAGCTCCCCCCTCCTGCTCCCACTGAACCACCAAATAGATTTTCTCGCTATCCTGTTTCTTTTTTTTCTTTCTTCTCTATTTTCTTTCTTTTTTTTAGTGCCCACAACACCCCACCCCCTCTCTAATTTAGTTAATATTAAACAAGACATCCTAACAATAAATCTGAGTAAGATTACATAAATTTAAATAAAATGAAACAACATATAAATATGAAATTAAATTTTTACTTACTGTATATTTGTAAAAAATTCTCTGATTCTTTTGTTCCCTTTCCCTCGGCCGATTATCCTACGATGAATATAACAATATATTAAATAAAATAAAAAATAATTTTTTTATCTACGTATGTGAGACGGGTGTGTGCGTGTGCCTGTGAGGGGGGGGGGCAACAGGAGCCCTGCGGCCAACGGTAGAGGGAGAGGGAGAGGGGGACCTGAGGCGTATGTGCGTGTGTCTGTTTGTGCGTGTGTGTGTGTGTCTGTGAGGGGGAGGGGGGCCACGTACAAGGGAAGAGAGGGCGGCTAGAGGGAGTGAGGGAGCGAGATAGGGGAGAGGGAGAGCGATTGAGTGAGGGAGCGGGATAGGGGAGAGGGAGAGGGAGAGCGATTGAGCGAGGGAGGGGAACATGATCGGGAGAGGGGGAGGGAGATAGGGAGAGGGAGAGCGGCGAAAGGGAGCGGAGGAGGGAGATAGGGAGAGGGAGAGCACTTACTGGCGACGGCGACGGTGATGATGGGAGGAGGCTGGCGGTGACGGCGAGGATGGGAGGAGGATGGCGGCGATGGCGGCGACGACCGTGAGAGGGAGGGAGGGAGGCTGGCGGCGACGGCGAGGACGGCGGGGCCTCTGGCGATGGCAAGGATGGCTGCTTCGGCGGCGACGACGGCAAGCAGAGGAGAAAGTGAGAGTGAGAGGGAGAGTGGGGGCCTTCGGCGATGATGGCGAGCAGAGGAGAAAGAGGGAGTGAAAGGGATAGTGGGGGGTGGAAATGGGGGCAGATGTGTTGGCCCAGATAGACGTTTGGACAAGACGGGGGGGGGGGGTTTGTTAGGGTGCAAGGCACGGATTCAGAGGGGGGGGGGTTAATGAATCTCCGTTAAAACTATTGCGGAATTAAAAACTCAGATGGGTTAATCAAATGAAGCACTCACCAGCTGACAAATAAAAGCACATGCAGAATGACTAGCTCTTACTAAACCGTAATCCTGCCAGACACAATATTAGATGCTAATCGTGCACACAAACAGATATATCGTTAAACATACTACCAAACCTCAAAGCACCGTCAAAGAAACCTGTGAAGGAGGAAGAAGATAGGGAACAATCACACAAAATTAAACCACAGCTCACAGGATATTTTAGGTGGTTCGGCCAGACACCAGTCCACCTACGTCCACCCCTCAGTCCAAACTAGAGTGAGGCTTCCCTTGCAAAAGCAAGAACAAGCAGACTCAATCTGCAACAGACGCTGCCTAACAGCTTGACCCAGAGGAACACTCTCCTCTCTTCCTCCAACCCAGAGGGAAACCACAAGTGACACCCAGTCACTTGCAAACCAGAGGTCACGAACCTCTCTTCCTCCACACCAGAGGGAACCCACAAGTGACACCTAGCCACTTACAAATCGGAGAACAAGTCTCCCTTCTCCTGAGACCACTGGAGGAACCCCGATCCCAATCAAGGGAAATGGAAAGCACTGAGAATATGAAAAGAACAAACGAAAAACAAACAAGAGAAACAAAAATAGATATAGCTCCGAGGAGCACAATGACTGTGGATTTGATCCACGAGTCAATTCATGATCAGATCTTCAGGATGCACTGGCTGCACACTCTTTCTCCTTCTCACGATTTTCTTCTCTCTCACACTGGCTCTAAGCTTCCTCTTCACTCCCTGACTACCTCTCTTCTTCTTCTTCTTCTACTGCTGGCTCTATTTTCTTTTCAACCGGCGGCCTCTTTTTTTTTTCAGCACCCTTCTTCGAATGGTTAGGTATTAAGCAGGGGCTCCGTAAGGATGAGGCAAAAGAACCCTACTGAAGTTCCATTGGTCCACGTGTTAGGGAATAGAGCTTCCTTTCCTCAGATCACGTGCCTATCATTTTCCCCCTTTATCCATGAGCCAGCCTTCTGCCATTTCAGCCTCTTTTGCGGCCTGATTATTCCCTGCATAAGACAAAGTATCGTTTAGGATCACTTGCAGCAAATTAGAATTCACCACGTGGAAGAGCAGACATTGCACAGACCTTAGGTTTAATTAAACCAGATGTGCACTGACCGTGAAATGCACGTTTACAAGGAATGCATGGACCTAATGTGCGGGTGACAATAACGTGCACAGACTTTAGACGCTTGAACGACAAACAACTGCACCGACTTGGTTATACAATTAACCGAATGTGCACAGACTTATGTGTATGCGACCTTGTATGTAGACAATTGGAAATGTGCACCGAGTTGAATGTTGCACGGACCCTCATTCCTGTGCTACAGGGATTAGCACAGACCTTGTATGTAGACAATTGGAAATGTGCACCGACCTCCATTTGCCTAGAAAGAAATATGCACTAGCAAAACTTGCACCGAGACAAGGAATGCACAGACCCTATTTTGCCCCAAGGCAAAACTTGCACCGTCTCCAAAACCTGCACCGACTCAGATATGGCTAAGATAAAACCTGCACCGATTATGCGAGGAGCAAAAACATGCACTGACGTGTGTTGCCTTATGACACGAACCTGAAACAATGTAATGCACCGACTTTATGCAATATGAGACTCAAATGGATGAGACGCTAACAAAGACACAAGACCATAATTGCATGGGACGTAGACACGGTCGCAGCCGTGCATGAGACGCTAACAAAGACGCAAGGCCATTAGTGCATGAGACGCAGACATGAAAATATGTATGAGACGTAAATAAAAATATGTATGAGACACAAGGCATGTGCTAGAGACGCAGGCGAGAGAGAGATGCTAAGACTGGCGCTAAAGATGCAGGTGAGAGAGAGATGCTAAGACAGAAAATAGCACCGACCTCATATGTTCATGTGAACAGTGAAATGCATGGACTTTAACACATGCACCAACCTTTCTGTACAAGAATTAACACATGCACAGATCTGAGATTAGGCAGAACATTACCTGATCTGACTGTGCATTGACCTTACCTGTCAATGATTTGACTTTGACTTGGGTTGACTTCCTTTTCATGACCCGTGAGTCATTCTTAAACATGTTCTGACAGATTCTCATAATACATCAGGATTATATCATCAAGGATGCAGATATAAACATAATGAGACATAATATTTGTCATCATCAAAACTCCAGAACCACAGGGGACACAACAGGGTTGAATTGTCCCCTTTAAAGGCAGTGGTAGTTTTTAAATTTTACGCAATGGAATAAAATAAACTACCAACAAGAGTTATAGCAAAAGGAAATAAACGCACTACAAGAATAAATTCTCTCGAACTCTTCGATCTCACACGAATGGCCAAAGCGAATAACGATAGGACGAACACAGAACACGAATAGCAGACGAAGCGATATGCGATGGTGCAGTGAATAAAAATCTATAAACTAGCCTATGAACGAAGATAGAAGAAATGGACAATCACACAGGCAAACCACATGGAGCACAAAGATTTTTAGGTGGTTCGGGACCACGATGGGATCCCTACGTCCACCCCTCACTGAAACTCGGTGAGGCTTCACTAACACACTATGAATCGTAGCAACCGGGGACGAACCCCAACACCATACACACACGTTGCTTCCGCAGCAATGCGCACACACGGGGCCTTGCCCCAGACCACTCCCACCGCAGCACAAACCCACACACTCGGGGAACTCACCCCGCACAAGGTTCCACAAACACGGAGATGCAGCTCCGTCCACCACACAGATATAGCGAGTTCAGAAATATAAACGAATGTTCAATACATGCTTGATTCTCAGAATATACTAAGAAGGAATTATCAAAATAAGCTAAGGAAGGCTAAGGATAGATGAAGAAATATATCCATGGAGTATAGAAGGCCTTGAGATGATCCTCTTTGAGCTTCAAGGTGAGGGAGGGCGAAACTTCAGCAAATCCGAACCCTCACGACTCGGTCGTTGCAGATTCAGGTTTCTTGACTTGGAAACTCTTGATAGAATGGATGTAGCTTGAAGATCGTTGCTTGAAGACGTCCCTACAAGGTAGGAAAACACATGAGGCACACAAGAAAACCCTCTCCCTTCTCACCTGCGACCTAGCTTCTTCCTTGCTTACCAAAACCTGAAATTCGTAGGATATTTATATTAGCAAGTTAGGGAATATGAAATGCCACATAAGCCCTTGAAAAAACCTTGCAAAACATGTCTGAGATATGTATCATATACCTAGGGGCATGGGGGTAAAAACCCAAACCAAACGGATCACGAAATGGGAGTGTCGAAACCAAACCCGAAATCCCATTCCGGACACTGCAGAGAAAGTGTCGACTCTCAGAGTTGACACTTCTTGCAGGGTGTTCTGCCAGAACACATAAAAACACACCCAGAGCAAAAGTGTCGACTCTGTGAGTCGATACTTTTTGCTAGACATTCTGTCTAACGCAAAATAGCTCACAGGACAATGAGTGTCGACTCATAGAGTCGACACTTATTGTGTCCTTTACAAAAAACACCATACACGGGCCAGGAAGTGTCGACTCTGTGTCGACTCATAGAGTCGACACTTTCTATCTAGAATGATAAAACACATAAACCAGAGCAGACAGAAATAAACTCAATTAAACTCAATTAAACTCAATTAAACTCAATTGAAACCCCAAATTTCCTCATCCAAACATTAAAAACAAATTACCATGCATTGTAACAATGTATTGGCATATATTAAACCGCATTCCAACAAATGCCAATGAATGTGTTAAGCATCTTGAAAGCCTTAACACTCCTATAATTATATGCATAAGAAACACTATCAAACCACCCAATCCTCAACAAGTATCAAGCCAATGAGACATGCATTTTGATGTATATGAAACTCATTCATAACAACCAGCTAAACACTAATAAGACTAGAGATTAATAAAGAAACATAGGACACTAAAAGACCAAAAGACAACCTCAAAACAGTCAAGAAGAGCATGCTTGAGGTCACATGCAAACCCAATTTTTTTAAACAGGCAATGAGCATAAAAAAGAATTCTATGCAGTGCTTACCAGATATCCAACAGCAAACAACATTCAAAATGCTCATTCTTACCTTTGGCATTGATACAGCAGTTTGGATCTCTATCCTCCCTTTGATGAACCAAGGATGACTCAGTTCATGCTAAGGAGATAAAAAGATGTCATATGACCAGTTGTCAATTACCTGAACCATTCTTCAAAAGCATTGTTCCAAAAATCACCATGACCAACCATGAACTTATGGAATGGGTTAAGCTTGTGAAGATATGGAAGCCAAAATATCAATATGCATAAGCCACCCTCCATATAGAAACTGTAGCAGAAGAAGTGTCGACACTTATATAGAAGAGGAAAACCAGCCCATCCTAGTGAAAATTAGCTCATGAAAGACTCATTCAATTCGATCCTGTAAAGCAACCTAAAAAACAAGATATCAACATATAAGCACATTTGGCATCAAGACATTTTCCACAAGACATGCATGCACGATTTGTCATCATTAAAACTTAAACATCAAAATCAACTCGGGGATTCAACAGGGTGGAAGGGGTGGGAGGAAGGGTTCGATTGTGGCGGGGGGGAGAGAAATTTTGCGACGGAAATACAGATAGAACTAAGTTCCGTCTGTAATTTCAGAAGGATTATTTTTCGTCTGAATATACGTCTCAATTATGCGACAACAATACGGACGGAACATATTCCGTCTATAATTTCAGACGCAATATTTCCATCTGAATATCCGTCGCCAATTGAGACGTATATTCAGACAGAGTATAGTATGTCCGAAGCACAGATGGAATTTGCGACGAAAATTAATCCGTCGTAAATTCCCGTCGCTAACACAGCTTTTTCTTGTAGTGATTACACCGAAGTGCATGACTTTCTAGATTATGACATTCCAAGACTCGTGCTTAACTTGTTATGACTTGCATGGCCCAGAATGGGTATTTACTTGCTTAAAATTATGATAGCCAATTCACATGACATGACTTGATATCTACATGCTTGACAATCTTGATATACTCACATGATTATCTTGGAATCTTGCTAGTTCATCTATGTTATTTCTTGATACTCTACTCTCGTCATTATCTTGCATTCATGCATAGCAATACTTGCATTCATGTAACATGTAATCTACTTTAAGCAAGCTTGTACTTAAGATATAATTCCTACTGAGCATTCGCTCACCCTAGTTTTTTCTCTATTTTTAAGGTAACTCAGATGACGAAGATCATTCGGATGGGAACGGACATGGGTAAAGAGCATAGAGCCACCCGACTATTGAAGCGTCTACCTAGTCGTGTCTTTTCATCTTTCTTGAGTCTATCATTGTATTTTCCTCTTTATTGAGTCTAGTTTGTCATTAAGTATTCCTTTACTTTGAAGGATTATGTATGGAACTAGTTGAAGTTATTAATGGAACAAAGGATTTGGTTTATTATCTCTACTTTGCACGCTCTGTCTTATGTGTCGAATTACCTCGTACTATGATTGACATGATCAATATAAACTCGTCACGCATACCGGGTTCCTTCCGCGCTCGAGGCGTGATAGTTTTTATGGTATCAAAGCCTAGGATCTTCAAATTCCTAGGAACCCAAGTCCAAGGATAAGTTATATCCCTAGGATATTCAAATTCCTAGAAAACCAAGTCCAAGGATAGGTTTATACCATTTTACCCAGTGAGATTGGGTAGAGCCATGGGTTAAGTTAACTAAGGGATTTAGACCTTTGGTTAATCGTATATTAATATAGTTACTTAAATCTTGTAGGATCATGGCCGCCGAGCGAGCTCAATGGCGCGATATGCAACGCCCTGTCCAAGGTCATACCCAAGCGCTACAACAAGTGGCGTAGGGCGGAGCGAATCATGGAGCAGGAGATCTCCACCGAAGCTTTCCCAATATGAATTCACCGAAGTTCACCGGCTCGTCTGATCCCGATGATGTCGAGAATTGGATCAAAGAGATCGAAAGGATATTCCGTGTAATGCAATGCACGGATGAGGAGAAAGTATTATTAACAACGTTCCAACTAGAGCGGGACGCTCATTTTTGGTGGGAGTCGATAGAAGCTACCTTACCCTATGAGCAAGTTATGTGGGGTGAGTTCGTAGAATATTTCAACATCAAATACTTCTCGGACCGGATTCAAGAAAAGAAAGTCGCGGAGTTTGCCGCACTCAAGCAAAAGACCTTATCAGTGGCCGAGTATGAGGCCCAATTCTCCCGTCTATCGAGGAATGCACAACATCAAGTGTGTACCGAGAAGATGAAGGCTAGGAGATTCCTTAATGGGCTTCGGCCGCAATATATTACCCAACTGACGATGATGGACATTCAAGTCTATTCAGAGATGATAAGTGTTGATGTTTTGTTATCTCTACCCCGCCCCCACCAAACTATGCTAATAACATATGTGAATCAGGAAAGGCATGAAAGCATGAACAAAGGGACGATAAGAGATAGAAGAACTGACCGTGATCACCACCAAGGATTAACAATGCCAAAAGGGTGGACAAAGGATAGGAACGGCGCCGTGTACCTTGGAAAATGATGAAGACTTGATCGTCCTTAAGGAATGGGGTGTGGGGAACTTTGTGGATTCAACCTCCTCTCCTTCCAGCCGGTTAGAGGAAGAGGGCCTCACGTTCTATCATACTCTCCTGCAAAACAAAGATCAAACCACAAGAGAAAATTCCATTAGATCCATGAAGTGTAGCATCAATCTCGCAGTGATAAAATAGGGTTAGAAATCGAGGGAGAACGCACCGGGGGAAGTTTTTAACCCCTGTGGAAGGGTGCAAAAGATAGGTGTGTGTATTGTGATGAGAATAAGACAAAGATATAGAGAAATCACGTAGCACAACTGCAGGAAACGTGCATGCAATATGGAGAAAAGTGCAGAAATAGAGATTTGTGATGATTTGTGAAAAGTAGAAGGGTAGAACTAGAGATAGGATGAATGAAATCAAGCCCTTGAATGTGGAATTGAAAGCTAATACTTCCCTCTTCATGCCAGGGTCGAAGAGACAAGATGGCTGTGCAGTATGGCTTCGCCCCGAACCAAGAAAGAACCCCCCCCCCCTCGCGAACTACGAACTGGGTAGGTTTATATAGAGTTGCAGAAATCCAGAATGTTCAAATCCGAAGGGATTTAGATTGATAAAACTCGTAGATAATAGTGGGAATATATCCCCAAAGTAGATTAGCCTTCATCTGGAGGGATATTCTTGGAGAAAATGGATCAAACAAGGTCTCTAAAGAGTCCTCGGACAAAGAAATCAGAGTTCAGGAAGTTTTGGACTCTCTGTTCATCAAACGGTCTATCGTAGGGCTACTAGGGAGCAAACGATCATGGGAGGACTACAAGGGAACCACCAAATGGTCTAGGGCTGACCGCAAGGCTTCAGAGGGTGCAACGGGGCAAAATGGGCACTGTTTGGGTGGTAGCGGTCATGGGAAGACCGCCACCATTAGGTAGCGGTCTTCCCAAGATCGCTAAGTTGATGGAGAAACATTTAAATAATTGGGCAGGTCACGGTCGACTTTGGAAATTGGAGAATATCTTGAAAACGGTGTAGAACTAGGGAAATGTGTAGAAGCATAAATTGTAGATAGCAAAAAACTGAACAACTTTCATGAAGGGAGGAAGATGATAAGATGAGCAAAAGAGGGAGAAAATATGGCGATAACAGAGAAAAACACTAAGTTCGCGGGTGAACAGTGTAGTGTGCCGGAAAAATGTAAATAACTTGAAATTGGTGGAGAACTGGCTAATGGTGTAGAAGAAGAAAATCTAGGGCTTTAAAAAAAGAACAACTTTTGTAAAAGGCACCTAATGAATAGTGGAATAGAAGGGGATGAAAAAGGGCCCCATTCAAGACTGTGTAGTGAAAGGGGCCGAATGCTTGATGAAAGTCGACCTAAATGGGCCGCAAGTTGACTTGGAAGGTCGGAAGTTGATAAAATAAGCCCCAAGGCTCTAAGAAATCATGATCTCTGAAGTCCAAAGGCTAGGGAAAAATGAAATGGGCTCGAAATCTATCCAAGGAAGGTTCCAAAACAATGGTTAATTGGGGACATCAAAAATGATGAATAAGAGAAATGACGCAACTTGCGGGCTAAAAACGGGTGTCAACAGATGTTCCTCCTTGATGTTCGCTTTGCAAGGGAACGAGCAAAAGTGACGCGGAGGTGAAATGAAAAGCAGATGGAGGGAAAGCGACAACGACGTGAAATGGAGATGAAGCAAAGATGAAGCGGAGAGAACTGAAAAGCGAGCATCAAGATAAGAGACACCCGTCACAACCAACAAGCGACATGAATTCTCCCAAAAATGCCGAACTAACCAGAAGGAATGGATGACGCGGATGAGACATGTTTGGAGAACTAACTAAGGAATGAAAAGGAAACACGACCAACCTCATCGGGGACACAATCCACGGATAATGAGGGGATCAGAAAGTACACATCTAAAAGCTGGAAAGAGGAAAATAAGACAGAGATAAACTCCAGACAGGAATCACGTTGGTCAATCAGACCAAGCCGGTAGATCAGAGAAATCGTTCAAATTAGAGTGGAATGAAGATCTCTTATCCAAGAGAATTGAAGTGCAACCAACTATTGCTGAGGAGAAATCTTGAGAGAATCACGAGACATGAGTGCTAAAAATGACATGATGCATGCTGAGCTAAAATAAAGAAATCATCAAAACAAATGCAAAGAAAGATAAAATAGAAAATACTCAAGATACTATTGCTAGACCGAGCCAAGACTGGGGTCAAGAGTCTTCTTACAACCACGGCATGCGAGACAGAGTCTAACGTCCCCCACTCAACTCAATCGAGCAGCTTATCGAACGATTAACCGTATGCTCTTAGATCATCATCATTTTTGGTAAAGGGGAACATCAGATCCCAGAACACACGACAACCAGCTGGTCCTTAGAGGTTATAGTAATGTAGATAACATATAGTAATGCAACAGTGAGCAGGGATAGAGAGCCATACTTGACTTACCTGCCAAGCAAAACGGCATTTTTTTTGATTTTTGATATAAGACAACCAACAACATGAATATAACATCACAAAGATGGATGAAAGATAACATAACATAACATAACATAACGAAGGATGAAATCACATGAACAACATATGCAAGACATCACATGAACAAACAATAAGCGTGAGAGGGACTAAAGAGTATGGTGGGGTAAGATAACACCACAACACGGTGGGACAGCACACCCGGTGGGACAAGATATGGTGGGACAAAGACACGTGGGATAACAACCACAGGGGACAACAACAACACATAGCATGGTAGGATAAAACACACGTGGGACGATAAAATTGTGGGATGAAAAAACATGATTGACACGGAGGGACATAACAACACGTGTGACAAGGACATGGAGGGACATAGACACGTGTGACAAGGACACGGTGGGACGAAAGACACAAACAAATACGCTCCTCAATCAAAACCCAAGATCAGATGAAGCAGAACCGTCAAGTTCATAATCGTGAGGCAAAACCCTCTCATGGAGATATGATAAGATGAAGCGAGATAAGGAAAAGTTTAGAAGGACATGAGCTTCAGAGCAGATCAAGAGATAAGATTGAAGAAGGAGAACAAATCAAAAAAATGTGAACAAGAGACAAGGTAAATGATAAGGATCAAGGAAACTCGAACACCTGCAACCTGCACACTTAACAAACAGATCATATCCGTTCTCAAAACAAATAGAAAACGATAAATGCATGTAGGAGGGAACCAAAGACACATATTTTTGGAGTTTTGAAATTTTTTGATATTTTTATTTTTCAACAATATTTGATTTTTTTTGGAATTTTAAAGTATTTGATTTTTTATTTTTTGAATTTTTGTAATATCTGAATTTTTTTAGATTTTTGAAGTATTTGATTTTTTATTTTTTGAATTTTGACATATCTGATTTTTTTAGAATTTTGGCAATAAAGCAATCTACAACACCCAAGACGGGCTCGAACTACTGGCCAGTGATCGTCGTTCCTTCCCGTTTCATTAAAGATTTCCCCTGAGCAGGGCGTGCATATGAGGGTGGCTTATCACAACTAACCGCCTCTATAGAACTGTGCCCCTACTAAGGCCATACCCAAGATACAACCCAACCTAAGAGGGAGAAGTAGAAGAACAATTGGAGACAAGATTTATGCAGGATGGGAGACATCAGGACTCGACTTCCTTCTAGGGCACTACCCCTCAATGATATAGTCTGTTACGCCAGGGCTTTGTGTCTTTGATTTTGAGACCCATATTTACTCAAGCACGCATGCGACCGGGCTCATGACGTCCCATGGGGAACTGTACTGCCACTCTTGCCATGCCTTCGACTCATAATTTTACAATGTTTCTCTCAATTTATTTTTGATAGCCCTTATTGGCCAGATTTTACAATAAAGCTCACTTTTGAGGGTCAAGACTGTCCCTATTTGAGACCTCTCTCGTATTAGGGAGTGCCTAGGTTGGTCATCTCATCCGTTAATCCCTTGCCCCTGCACTTGGTCAAGCAGAGAAAAGAAAAATACATTCGTGCATACTCATAGTATGGCCAAAGTAGCAACAATGTGCCTCAGAGCAATCAGCTATGGCTTGCCGTGAAGTGTGTGAAAAACCCAAGCTAAAGACCACCCTCAACGATCGGGAAAAGAAACTAGACTCCCAGCACGGAGCTATCACCAGCCTGAGAGTGCTGCAGAAGCGAACTGTTTTGACAAAATTAACCAAACCTCTTCTAAAGCCACTCAACTATGTTGAGGAAACAACATTATAACAATGCGCAGGAATAATAGAAATAACAATAATGGCATGTTCTTACGCAAAACAAAGATACCTTGCAAATCCATAGCGTGAAAGCAACATCCTGAAGCGATCTTGACCATCGAGTTTTGCATAGCATGAGCTTTATATTCCTTGCTTACCAGGAGCGAGAAGGAAAGGATAGCAAAGGCTTGAAGATCCCTCTACACGGAGGAGCGGCAGACGCCAAACTAGACGAAGAAGAATAAAAAGGAAGAGAGACGAGGGCTAGAACTCCCTCGTTATAGCGCAGAGACCCAGATAACAAGGAACCAGATACAAAATAGACATAGATCAACTGAGGTCAAGGAAGACTAAAACCTTGAAAATAACAAGAAAAAGGGCAAGAACCCCGAAAGGGTGGGGAGGAGTGAGTAGAAAGAGGAGAATAAGATTCATCCGACGCAGTCGGAGAAGAGGAATGATAATAACCGGACGGGGTTGGGGAAGGAGAATTAGAATCACCCGACAGGGTCGGGAAAGAAGAACCATAGACACCCGACAGCATCGGGGAAAGAGAATAAGGACCACCCGACAGGGTCGGGGAAGAAGAACGAGAATCACCCGACAGGGTCGGGGAAGAAGAGTCATAACCCGGAGATACCAGAGGAGAAGAATCAGAAGATGTCCTAGGATCTAGATGATGAGAGGGCATAGGCCGAGGCCTAGAATAACGAGAATGTTGAAAACCCGGAGGTCACGAACGAGAAGAAGAAAAACGGGGGTTCATGGACCCGGGAGGAGAGGAGAGAATCGTAGACATAGAGTTAGAAGAGGGAAGATACACCACCCAGGGGTGGGAACTGAGTAGAAGGAAAGATGAATGAAAGGGAGAAGAAGAAGAAGAAGAAGGAGAAGTGGACCTCCGCGTGTACAACTAACGGCCCTTAAACTTGCGACGCCACCTCTTCTTAGCAGAGATTTCTCAAACACGGACCCGCTTAGCGTGGACCCAGACCTTTGGGCTTTTTGATTTGCAATATCTTCATAAATAACGGGCCCATCTGGCAGACAGCCTGGCTCAATTATGAACAGGCAGCCTCATCGGGGTGGTTGCCCCTAGACATCCAGTGCTAACAATGGGTGGACATTCTTGAATAGGTAACTCATCAGAATGATAAACACCATGAAACCATGGAGTCTTGTTACTTGGCACTAGAAGCATGAGGTTCGGCAACTCCACTCGACGATCAGCCATGAAGCACAACTCTCTTGATAGAAGCAAAGGACGGAACAGAGGGAGATCAATGCATGACATTGACGTGGTCGGCTTGCTAATGAACCGAGGGAGATTGCATAAGATGTGCAGAATTTCCTTCGAGAGTGCAGAAGATACGGCCAATTGCCCCTTGAATATAGAATTCCACAAACTCTTGGCAACCGTCTGAGTTAGCATGATCTGGGTGGAGAACCCCTCCTGACCAGTGAACTGAACAGTAACAGAGTGAGAAGTAATAACAACATCAATGGTGAACTTCCCGGTGAGCAATGAGATTGCCACCGGTCTCGCTCTTGAAGAAACTGGTACAAATGCAAGGGAACTTTTGTTGACAATCGTCTTCGGAGGTAGAGGCTCATCAGTCCCAAAGTAGCCAGAGTCTAGGACGCGTATCGACATTCGGCAGATAAACTCTTGAAACTTGAAATGTAGAACCAGCATAGAATCATCCTGACTTAGCTCATTGTCTCCCCGGGGACCAGACCCAAGGGGCACCAAAGGAAGCGCACATCCGCTCCATGGGGTGGAAGTGGATGGAGAAGTGGAGGTAGTGGGCTCGGAAGGCGTAGGTGAAGGCTCGGAAGGCGTGGCAGCTTCAACGTGAATGGTGATATCGGGTGGCGACAAAGGCAGTGCGGCAATGATAGGCTCGGGTGTAGGCGGCAAAGGCAAAGGTAAAGGCGTGGCTTTCTCAGGCTCGGGCGGTGAGGAAGATGGAGGAGAGGATGGAGATGGTGATGAAGGTACTGGTGGTGGAGTGGACAAAGGTAGCGATGACGGAGGCGACGCGGGCAATGAGGATGATGAAGAGGGAGGTGATGGAGATGGTGCCGGCAAAGAAGACGGTGATGATGAAGGCGAGGAGGCACGCGGCGCCCACCGTCGGCGTGCCAAGATGACACGTCGGGCGACGTTAGGAGCGGAAGCGAGGCTGGCAACAGGAGTGAAGGAAGGGGTAGAGGTACCCGCCTGAGCAGAGGGTTGGGTAGGTGGCGGCGATGGAGCATGGGTAGGTGATGGCGATGGGGTAGGTGGAGACATAGCTGAGGGAACTGGTGATGGACTAGGCGACGGAGCCGGTGATGGAGCGGGTGCAACACTAGATGAAGAGGAATCACAGGGGTGCCCCTGGTCTTGCAGTGATGGAGACGACTGCTTGGGCGACGCTTCTTGCTGTTGCTTGCTGCGAAGATCTAAAATAACTTTATGCATGGTGGCCCAATCAATCCTCTTCTTATCCTCCAGATCATAAAGATAAACTCGGAACTTGGGACAATCCTCGACCAAATGACCCTGCTGGCGGTGAAATTCACATAACTGAAGCATATTCCCAATCGCGGGTCGGCAAGACACAACCGAAGGGAGTTGTAATGCGTTAGTGGCCATCAAAGCCCCGAAAATGTCAGTGAAACACTCCGGCAATTGAGAACAAGGAGCTTGCTTCGGGAAAGGTGGATGCTGAGGGATATGGGATGAAGGTGGAGAAGGTTGCGGAGATGAAAGCGGAGGTTGCATAGGCAATGGTGCGTGGCTAGTGGCGGAGGGATTTGGTTAAGGCATATGTGGAGTGGAGTGGGAAGGTACGTAGATGGCATCCACTTGCTCAGAGTTTGGTGTTTCCTTGACCGGAGGGGAAGATGCAGGCGGAGACACCTGGGGATATAAAGAAGCGGAAGGCTGACTCGTGGAAGATGGAGGTAACAGACTTATGGAGGGTTGATATGTGGAGGCGTGATATGTGGGAGTAGAAGGTTGATATGCAGAAGGTGGACTCGTAAAGGAATATCTGGCGGAAGGCTGACTCATGGAGGGTACAAAGGAGGTAGATGTGGATGGCAAGGTGTAAGTGAGCGTAGGATGTTGAGGAGACTCAGGGTCAAGAGAACCTTGGAGTTGCTGATGAATGAAGCGGGCTCGACTATAGAGTTGCTGCCAGTAGGTGATGTCGTTGAGAGCTAAGACGAACTGATACTCTGGCGTTGCATTGGATACCAACATCTTGATCTGATCTCCCTCCGGAATGTGCCCCAGGACTTGCGCGGTAAGGCGGCGCCAATGGTCAGCAAAGGTGGAGAACTCCTCATCGGGCTTCATCTTTTCGTGGGCCAGATCCACCATAGAACACTTGGGCCCAACCTGGTCCTGAAAATGCTGAATGAACTTCTCTTGAACGGCTTGAAAATTCACAACTTGCTCTTACGACAATGAGAAGAACCAATCCCGAGCTGGGCCTTTCAATGACAGACCATATAGATAAGCCATCAAGCGTTGGTCATGTCGAAATTGGGCCGACTCATAAAGAAACCCTTTTAAGTGCACATAGGGGTCAACGACTCCACTATAACGGTGATATGTTGGAATTTGTGAGGATGGCAGGAGCCGGAGGTTTTGAAAAGCAAATGGGACACTTAAGGAGGATTTGGGATCAACTCGGCATTGAAGTTCATCATGTTGGCGTTGGGCTTGAGAAATCATCTCCTGGTTAGGGAGAGATCGAGAAGGATATGGGCCAGCTTGAGCAATAGAATGTGAATTTGGACCATAATGATGATAGTGGGCCGGATAAGAGGATCCAGGCTGAAAAGAAGAAGGGCCCATTCCAGGAGAGGCAGGATGCGTGGACCTGGAAGGAATATGAGCGTAAGGACCCATTGGGCCAATAGCATAAGGAGAAGAAGAATATGGCCCATTAGAAGAATAAGGCCCATTAAGCGAGGAAGGCTCATTAAGAGAATGAGGCCCATTAAGAGAGGAAGGCCCATTAAGGTGATTTGCAATGAGTTTTTGGGCCTGGGCTGGGTCCATTTGGCGAACAAGGCATGATAAGTGGGCCATGAGATTAGCCTGTTCTTCAGATGGGTCAGAGAGACCACGGGAAGATGAACCTGCGTGAGAAGAGGATTCTACGCGGGAGTAAGAATAAGACTGGGAAGGAGAAGGATACAAGGGATGACGATACTCTATGAGGGCAAATGGAGACTTTCTACAAGATATAAATGGGAATACAGCTCGGGAAGCAAGAGCTTAATGGGCTTGAGAATAAGAGGGGGGCTGACCCACTAATGCAAAGACCAAGGGAAGACAGACCTATGACAATGGGACTAGACAATGGACACATAAAATGGGCTAACCTAAATGGGCCTAACAACAAAAAATATGTAGATGCAACAAAAAACACCACAAATGGGCCTGGACAAGCCCAAACAACATAAAATAATGTGAAGGGTTTCACCCAAGTCAAACAAGTTAAAATGATGGGAATTTTTTATTTGTCAAAAGTTTTGATGGGCCTTTTAATATTTTAAATTAAGCACAATTCCTCAAGATAGGAATCCTATCAGGAATAAGGTCCAAACTTTGGTTTGACTAAGGTTAACTCTCTCACACGTATGCAAAATGCAAGCCTAAGGGGTGGAAAGGTACAACCGGCCCGGCGTCTGTGTGAGAATCCATGGCTCAAGGGGGCTTACGGATAAGATCACCTAGTAGACTCCAAGGAATATGGAGGCGAGAGGGCCACTTACCAAGGTAGGAATGCAACTACAATATGAGAATGCATGGCCCTATGTGCACCAGAGTGCATGCAATTTCTAGCCTAAAACTAGAAAATCAAGGCAACATTTAATTATGCAAACACAATGATATGGATGCAAATAATATATGAAAACGAAGATAATACAAAGGAAAACAATGCAGGATCAGGAACAAGCACAATCAGAACCCAGGAGGCAATTAAATCATCAATGTAAAGCATACCTGTGAGTCTGCCCCTGAACCTGCATGCAGATTTTATGCACAAAAACCTGAAAATGAAGACAATATTTAACTATGCAAACGCGACCCAAATAATGCAAATAAGATATGAAAATAAAGATAATACAAAGGGGAACAAGATGGAAGCAAGAAGCAAGCAATCAGATCTCAGGAACTCAATCAAATCATCATGGAAAGACGTACCTGTGAATCTGTCCCGGGCCTGCCTACAGACTTTATGTAGAAAACTCAAAAATGGAGACACAATTAAACTATGCAAACATGACCCAAATGATGCATATGATATATGGATGGAAAGATAATACAAAGGGCTACAAAACGGGCCAAAGAACAGATCAATCTGACCCCGGGAGGTCAACTAAATTGCCGAAGAAAGACGCCCCCGTGAGCCTGTGTGCAGACCTGCCAGAGGGTGGGTAGTGGTCTACCAGATGGCCATTTTTATCCCCTTGTGGTCTAGTGGAAGACTGCAAAGCCAGCAGAAAGGCCCTGGAGGCCCAATGATGGCCGCTAGGAGTGTCTGGCGTCCCTGGAGAGGACCGCAACCCCCTGACTGACCCGAAAACACCCAGAACAGCAGGAAAATGGACAAAACTATATCTAAACATGCATATGAACACACCAAACTTGCAAGAGAGCATGAATAACATGATGGGCACTAGGTGTCCCACCGTGATCGTCAAAAAATAGAAGTTGTTGATGTTTTGTTATCTCTACCCCGCCCCCCCAAACTATGCTAATAACATATGTGAATCATGAAAGGCATGAAAGCATGAACAAAGGGACGATAAGAGATAGAAGAACTGATGGAGAAACATTTAAATAATTGGGCAGGTCGTGGTCAACTTTGGAAATTGGAGAATATCTTGAAAATGATGCAGAACTAGTGAAAGGTGTAGAAGAAGAAATTGTAGATAGCAAAAAAATGAACAACGTTCATGAAAGAAGCAAGATGATAAGACGAGCAGAAGAGGGATAAAATAGGGCGAGAAGAGAGAAAAACACTGGGTTCGCGGGTGAACAGTGCAGTGTACCGGAAAAATGCAAATAACTTGAAATCGGTGGAGAACTGGCTAATGGCGTTGAAGAAGAAAATCTAAGGCTTTAAAAAATGAACAACTTTTGTAAAAGGCGATGAAAAAGGGTTGCATTCAGGGCTCTGTAGTGAAAGAGGCCGAATGCTTGATGGAAGTCGACCTAAATGGGCCGCAAGTCAACTTGGAAGGACGCAAGTTGATAAAATAAGTCCCAAGACTCTAAGAAATCACGATCTCCGAAGTCCAAAGGCTAGGGAACAATGAAATGGGCTCGAAATCTATCCAAGGAAGGCTCCAAAATAATGGTTAATCGGGGACATAAAAAATGATGAATAAGAGAAATGACACAACTTGCGGGCTAAAAATGAGTGTCAACAATAAGGCGAGCCCAATTGCTAGAAGATGCCACGGAGCTGTCTGACCAGATCCGTGGGAAAGACAAGAAGGAGCATGTCACTAGCTCCGGCACTTTCAAACCTACATTCAATAAGAAGAGGTCTAGCAACGGAGGAGATTCCTCCCAGGAGAAGAAGCTTAAAAGGAATAACAAGCCCTTCTCTATTACTACCACACCTTCCAAAGAGGTGTGTAAGCATTGTGACAAGGCCGACCATAAGGCTGAGGAATGTTGGAGGAGATTGGGAGCTTGTCTCTGATGCGGGAGCCCTGATCACCAGATTCCCGATTATCCTTTACTTAATGATCAAGCCAATGAAGAGAAACGCCCGACAAGGAAGCAAGGCCGTCTCCAAGCTCTCCAAGAGGCGGACAATAGTGAAGGTGGACTCGTGGAAGGTACATTAGATATTTGTTCTAAGATTGCTCGCATCTTGTTTGATACCGGCGCGACTCATTCTTTTGTTTCAAAAGATTTACTGATCCATTACCTATGGAATCGGAAAGGATAGATTTAGTTATTTATACTCGTCTCGGAAACGAATCCGAGATTTCACACCATTATCTAAATTGTAAAGTCATGGTAAAAGGGAAAAATCTACATGCCGATTTGATATGCCTAGATATAGACGGGTATCATGTCATACTAGGAGTCGATTGCCTATCCACACACAAGGCAATCATAGATTGTCGAAACAGAAAGGTAACTTTTAAGGAATTCCGAAACTTGTCTACACTAGTCCTCGGAGTCAAAACAAGTCACCCCTTATTTCGACCCTCCAAGCTAGTAAGCTCTTAAGGAAGGGGTGTGTGGCTTTCATAGTATTTGTGTCTGCCACGAAAGTTAAGGAGTCCAAGATAGAAGACATCTGCGTGGTTCAGGAGTTTCCCGACGTATTTTCAGAAGATTTGCCCAGATTACCCCCACCATCAGAAGTGGCCTTCACCATCGACCTTGTTCCTGGTGCTGGCCCGGTTTCTAAGGCACCTTATAGAATTCTCCCGCTGAGCTCAAGGAATTGAAGGAGCAATTGATGGAGCTTTTGAAGAAAGGATTCATTAGGCCAAGTACATCCCTGTGGGGAGCGCCTATACTATTTGTAAAGAAGAAGGATGGATCGATGAGACTTTGCATCGATTATCGGCAGTTGAACCACCTTACCATCAAGAACAAGTATCCACTGCCGATGATCGATGAATTATTTGATCAAATATCTGGAGCTAAATATTTCTCAAAGATTGATCTCAGGTCAGGATACCACCAACTGAGGATCAAGGATGGGGATATTCATAAGACCGCGTTCCGGAGTATGTATGGGCATTACGAATTTATTGTTATGTCTTTTGGACTAACAAATGCCCCTGCAGCCTTTATGCAATTGATGAACATCATATTCAGGCCTCACCTAGATTAATTGATAGTGGTCTTTATTGATGATATATTGATATATTCAAAGCCCGAGGAAAATCATGAAGAACATTTGAGGACCGCATTGCAAATATTAAGGAAGAATTAACTCTATGCCAAGCTTAGTAAATGCGACTTCTAGCTCAAGAAGTATCGTTCTTAGGACATGTGATCTCAAAGGATGGTATATCTGTTGATCCGTCAAAAGTCTAGGCTGTAAAGAATTGGGAAAGGCCGACAAATGCAACCGAGATCTGAAGTTTCTTGGGTCTAGCTGGATATTACCGAAGATTTATAAAAGACTTCTCCAAGATCGTTGTTCCTCTTACTAGGCTAACCCGCAAGGAGATTCCTTATAAGTGGTATGAAGATTGTGAGAGAAGTTTTCAAGCCTTGAAGGATCATCTGACGACTGCTCTAGTCTTGGCACTACCAATAGAAGGGGAGAAATTTGAGGAATATACCGATGCTTCGGGTATTGGCCTCGGATGTGTCTTAATGCAACAAGGGAAGGTCATTGCTTATTCTTCCCTATAGTTGAAGAAGCATGAGGAGAACTACTCGGTGCACGACTTAGAGTTGGCCGCAGTAGTGTTTGCTTTAAAGATCTGGAGACACTATCTCTACAGAGAGTTATTTACCATGTACTCCGATTACAAGCGTCTCAAGTATCTATTTTCTGAAAAAGAATTGAATATGAGACAAAGGCGTTGGCTAGAGTATCTCAAGATAAAACTTCACTATACAATATCATCCTGGAAAGGGTAATCCGTAGCTGATGCCCTCAGTCGAAAGTCGAGAGCGTTATTGGCCAACTGTATGATCCAAGAGTGGAAGATGCTAGAACAATTTTCCTAGCTTAATATAAGCATGGACAAGGAGAAAGGGTGTATTACTCTATCACATATGAGGATACAACCAGATTTACTCTCCGAGATGAAGGAACTTCAAGACAATGACTCGGTGCTGGTAGAAGTTAAAGGCAAGCTAGAAGAGCAACTTGATTTCAAGCTAGCATCAGATGAAAGATTGTTATTCCGAGAAAGGACTTGTGTACCGGACTGTCCGGAATTGAAAAAGAAAAATTTAGAAGAAGCTCACCGATCAAGGTACACAATTCATCCCGGATCTACCAAAATGTACCAGACTTGAAACGGACCTTCTGGTGGCCCAACATGAAAAGGGAGGTTGCAGACTTTGTTTCTCGTTGTCTCACGTGCCAAAAAGTCAAGGTAGAACACCAAAAGCCTACTGGCAAGTTACATCCTCTAGACATTCCCAAGTGAAAGTTGGAAGATATCGGCATGGATTTTATCATGGGTTTGTCTAAATCTAAAGGCAGACATTATGGAATATGGGTCATTATAGATCGATTGACCAAGTCGGCACACTTCTTGCCTATAAAGAGCCGATGGTCGGTCGATGTTCTAGCTGCCTTGTAGATCAAAGAAGTCGTTAGACTGCATGGAGTTCCCATTTCAATCGTGTCTACGGAGACCCGCGCTTCACTTCTAATTTTTGGAAGGGTCTACAACATTCGTTGAGGACAAGACTCAACTTTAGTACAGCTTTTCATCCTCAAATGATGGTTAGACCGAGAGAACTAATCAGGTCGTAGAAGACATACTAAGAGCTTGTATTATTGATTTTGGTGGAAGCTGGCATGATCACTTGCCTCTGGTCGAGTTTGTATATAACAACAGTTACCAGACAAGTATTCAAATGGCACCCTTCGAAGCACTATATGGAAGGAGTTGCCGCTCACCACTATGCTAGAACGAAGTTGGAGAAAGGCAACTACTAGGCCCGGACATGGTAAGGGATACTACCGAGAAGATTCAAATCATTAAAGAAGACTCCAGATGGCTCAGTCTAGACAAAAGACTTACGCCGATACTAGAAGGAGAGACCTCGAGTTCCAAGTTGGAGACCACGTCTTTCTTAAGGTTTCCCCAGGACGAGACATTAGAAGATTTGGTGTCAAGGGTAAGCTTACATCAAGATATATCGGTCCCTTCTAAGTGTTAGAAAGAGTTGGCGAGGTGGCTGTAGATGCCTAATTTCGGACATCCCGCGGACCTTGTCTACCCACCATAGAAGTGACACTTCCTCTTGGTTGATTGGTTGTGTGGAGTCTCATCCTTGTTTAGGTAGGCTCCACCCTTTTCTGAAGTTTTATATGCATTCTCTGCCCTGATCCCTGGGCGGCCAAGGTGCTGGCCGCCCACAACCCAGGGCGGCTAAATAGCCCATTCTAGGGCGGCCAAAGGGTTGGCCACCCACATCCCAAGGCAACCAGACTCCTGGCCGCCCACCTATTCTAGAAGGCCAACCTCCTGGCCGCCCAGTCCACCAAGGTGGCCATCGACTTGGCCGCCCAGCTCCTTTGGACGGCCAGAACCTTGGCAGTCCCCTGATAACTGCAGTCAATCCCATGTTTCCGCCCACTCCGGGCACGTCCTCCGAAACTACTCTCACTCGGGGGAGTTCGAGACCCACGTAGCTCACACGTACTCTACTTTCGAATGGTTTTCATGGAGGGAAATCCCCCACATACAAAAACCCCATTCCGAACCATCTCACGGAAGGGGGGAACACTTGGAGGGGTTGGACATTTTGGAGGAGGAGAGGCTAGTAGTTCGGAGCCTAGAGAGAGAGCTGTGAGCACGAGAGTGCCTTCCTCGACCTTCCCCTAGTAGCAGAACCTGCCGTTGAAGAGCTCCGCGACCGGAGAGTCCCGCTTGCAAGGGGCGGCCATCGACATGGCCGCCCACCCCCTCTGAGCGGCCACACATGTGGCCGCCCTCTATTGGTTGACGGGCAAACCCCATCCTCTCTTCCATATTCTTTATCTTGCTGCGTTTTACTCCATTTCACTGCATTACATGCATATTAGACTTGCCTAGATCCCTTTTTTCTTTAAAGAGATTTTTAATCCCAAAACATAGGGAAGGCGGATGGTCGAAAGTCTCGGCCATCCCCCTTCTCACCCCCCTTCCCGGTACGATTGACCCATTTGCATGTGTTCTTTACTTCCATGAGCATTTACTACACTTTCTCAGTCTAATGGTCTTTCTATTTGCTGGTTAATTTGCAGGAACTTCGTCATCGACTCACACAGCTCCTTGGTCTTGGCTGGCCGAGAGCGAGGATAGGAACCCACATTCTCCCACTCCTAAGGCATCCACGATCATCATTCTGTGAGGCTCAGGTAATAGTCTCTGGCGATCACATCATTTCTATCTTTCTAACCTGTGCACTGTCGGTAGCAACAGCACAAGTTCAGGAGGCCACAGCATCGCGCACCATACGCGGATGACCAACACCTTCCGGCACCTACAGTGGCATATCAGATTATCTTGCCATCACAACTATCTGAAGTCCACAATGTGTTCCATGTGTCAATGCTCAAGAAATATGTTCATGATCCATCCCACGTCATAGAACATGATGATCTGGTAATACAAAAGGATCTTATTTATGAGCAAAGGCCATTAAGGATCCTTGATCACAAGATTCGTGTACTCAGGAACAAGACGATCCATATGGTGAAGATTCCATGGAATAAGAATCTCGAACGAGAAGCCACATGGGAGACATAAGAATCTATGAAAAGAAGATTCTCGGATCTATTTCAAAATCGTAAGTACTCTGCACCCTCCATGTCTTTATAGAATTGAATTTAGGGATCAAATTCTTTTAAGTGGGGGAGGGTGTAGCAACCCGGATAAATTATGGGAATGAAATTTCCTAAAATAAATAAACCCTTCAAATAAAATAAAATGCAAATCCCAAACCTCAACACATTAAAAGCCTTAACCTTTATATTTATACGTGGGCTTCACGTATAAGAACTAATGGGCCTTACAAATGGGTGTAAGGGCATAAAAGCACGATACATGTATATATATATATATATATTGGGTTGTTTTAATAAGGCTCAAAAGAGGCTTAATGGGCCTTACGAACAGAGATAGCTTAGGAATAAAATACCCTTTACTATGAGGCTTTTATCACGTTCGAGGGAGCTACATGGAACCTTAAGGTTTTGTCCCTAATAGAGAAAGTGGCTGCGGTTTTAGCAGTAAGGATTAACATGGTAAATATTAAACCCAATAGGATTGCTATGTGGGAAGTCAAGTCTCACTAGGATACCATAAAACCAACTCTTATAAATATATGCCCTTCGAACATGCAGAACTCCTTGTTGCTGCTAAAGGAGTTTCTTGCGTCGACGTATTGGCTTCCTCTCGTGCTGCTTCTTCATCCTCCTGCGGCTATTGCTGTTGCCGTGAAGAAGCCTTGCTTCTTCCACTTCTGTCAAGCTACAGTATTCCTTCTCCTGTGATTGTAGCTGTGCGAGAGGAGAAGTCTGCCGCTTCTCCATCCTATTCTTGCAATTACAGTTGCAGTGTTGTTGCTCTTATTCTTTCTCTTCTCTTCAACGTTTTGATGCGGGACGGACCACAGACTCGACTCCAAGTTGATATGCGATCCTTGGACTCTAGACAAGCTCACGATCGTCCCTTAGCGAGGGAAGCATATGGACGTGCGCGGTTGAGAAACTGACAGTGAGCTAGGGTGGTCGGCTCTCTCTCGTGCCCGGATTGGGTCACGGGATGGGTCTCGCTCTCTCTCTCTCTCTCGCAGCTGTTGACGTGTTTTTTACTTACTCCTTATCGGCTTAAAAGATCTCTTTCATCCCTTCTACTAAATTGATGTGAGAAATATATGGACAGTAGAGGGGGACAGAAGCATATAAACATGTGTAATCGCCACCAAGATGTCAAACGTGATGAACACGTCGTACCTTGGAAAGAGGGAGGTACTCGCCTTAAAACCAGCACTGACGCGTTGAACGGCTCATTATGGATCGCCTGTAGGTACGCGCGGTCTCACGATAGGCCGCTCGTCAGCGCTGGGTGGAACGCGGGATGCAGATGGATGGAGGGTTGAACGGCTTGATGGTGACCGCAGGATGAAGAAGAACAGTTGATACTAGGCCGTACGTCTCACTGAACGGTCCTGAAGAAGCCGCATAAGACCACTACGCCAGAAGTTGTAAAGGTCCAACCTCCACCATTTCCAGCCGGCCAGAAAGGATGGGCCTCGTGTTAGTGGGTTGCTAACCTGCGAAACAGAGTGTAGAATACAAAAGGAAACCCAATATCAGAACTACAAAGTGTAGTAAATGCTTAAACGTAAGGAAATAAACATAACTAAATGAAGTAGGGGATACCTGGGGGTTTTAAACCTCTAGGGGCACCAAAAACGTGGAAGGGTGTGTGAATGATGCATGAGAATGACAAATACGTGGAGAATGGGTGTGAAGAAAATAAGCATGCAACTAGAGGAGACGGGACTATGAAATGCAAAAAAAAAAAGACTCAAAACAAAGACTACTCCCTGGACCGGAGGCCTGTAGGGACGTAGAAGGCCTCCCTCCCTGGTGCTAGGTCACTCAAAGATTCGGCAGGGCTTCGCCGTCGACCAAAAATCCCCCCCTCTTTCGAAGGTAGCCTCTAGGGTCTATTTATAGAGCTTACGAAGCCAGCCCTAAAATTAGGGTTTTTAGGCATTTTCAGGTCGAGATAATCAAAGGAAGGTCGTAGATAATCGAATTATCTTTCATCCAGAAGAAACGACACTCAAAATGACTCAATATCTGCGGAGAAAATGACGGGAGAAGTTAGGGATAAAACCACGGATAGAGAGAGAAAACCCTTGAAACTCTCAGGAATCGAGAGGATGAACAGTCTCACGATAGACCACCCTACATGTTGAGCGGCCATCTCCTAGGCCGTCCAACCCTGTCGGTGGAAATTCAAATAAATCATAAATATTATCCAACTATCCATCGAACTGACCGAAATTATCGCCGTTGGACTCTCATAGATGAACGGCTTCTGGCAGGCCGTACATCCATAAGAGCGGCCAAGAAGAAACTGCCCATGCCTTGTCGGTGATAAATCAAAATAGATTAGATAGTTATCTGAAAACAAGCGACGTTAGGACTCTGGGAGATAGAAGGCTTAGTAGGTACCGCACAATGGTCTTATGCGACTATGGATAGGCCGTATATATGCTTGTCGGTGATAATTCAGAAAATAAGCTAAATAACCCATAAATATATGGACGGCCCAGTATCAACCGCACATATGGTTGAATGGCTGGAGGTTGACCGCACATGTACATGGGTGCTTGAAATTCATAGAAAAGCTCAATCAACCAAAACCAAGGCCCATTAAGCCCTGAATCAACTCGGACCTAGCCAGGGAGGGAGGCTACCCATAAAATAAGCCCAAAACGTGCCAGAAAATAGCCCAACGAGTGATGGACAACTCGAGACATCAAAAAATGGGAGTAAGAGAAATGATTCAACTTATCGGTAATAAACGGGTGTCAACAGCAACGGTGATAAAAATATACAAGCTAGGATCCTAACATGCTCTCTAGCAGCGGCATATACAAATAAATACGAACTAAGTAAATGCCGAGTAAGGGAGCGGACACGATACCTCCACGCGCCGGGCGTGGGGAAAACGACCCCGGCCAAGTACGGTAACTCCCGGTAAAAATATTACAATAGTTACAGAAGTTAATTTGCTGCCCACTCCACGCAGGGAGGTAAAGGGCTACACAAGTGGGCCCGGTAGGACCGATCTTGGGTTGATGGGCATCAACTTGAACACTCCGTTGGCGCGGTTCGGATGGCGCAAGCTACTGGTTGTGGGGCCCACGTGCAGGTCTGTGGGGTCGAGTGGGCCTAGAGTGGTACCGCTGTGACGGTGGCTCCTGGGGGGACGCTCCCTGGGAAGGCGGCATGCTGGTTCCCCTTGTGGAAGGCGAGGCGGCTCCGACCGGCAAGTGTGAACTTGCTGTCCACGGATCAGAACTTCTATTTTTGCAGCGGGCGACTTGGCGAGAATAGCTGCTGCGATCAATCCCGACGTCGGATCGACGCGAAATTGGTGCCGTTGGAAAGCTCTTTCAAGGAGCTTAGACCAAGGACTATGGCAAGAATTTTGATGGGCCTGGATTTTTCGTGGTAGATTTTTGAACAGACTGACTGACAGACTCAGAAAACACTGGATAGAACTTAATTTTCTGAGAGTTGACGTTGACCGCGGTTAAAACTTTAGATCTGGGTGTTAAGTTATTCATGAAAGTTGAAGAGGGGGAAGTAAGGAAGACGAGGATATTTTTGTGGAATTTATGGTGGAGGTTTGGTTGGGGAAAAGTATTTTCTAAGACTGGGTGGTCGGATCTGGACAGTGGCAGACAGAACTGATTTGGGATTTGATAGAGATTTTAAGAAAATGTAAACGAGATCCAAAATTCTCAAAAAAAATTCATGGAAAGGGGCTTAAGTGGACAGAATCCCCAATAAAAATTGAAACTCATTTAGACATGGGGAAGATGGTAGAACTTTGGAAACACAGGGTTGCTGTGACACAAGACAGAACATAGGCAGATCTGGAGGGTTGGGAAATATGAAATGGGAAAAATAGAAATCGAAGGCTAGAAAATTGGAAACTTTTTTTGGGAGAGGGTATTTGCATGGGGAACCTACCCTCAAAATTTGGGCTCCAGCACATCTGTAAATTGGGAGCTAAAATTCAGACAAGGGGGCTCTGTCCTGATTTGGACAGAACTCCGGCGGCAAGGTGGTGGCGGTGCGATGGCGGCACGAACGGCGATGGTAGAGACAGAACTAAGAGGGGCAGAGGAAGAAGTAGGATAGGGCTTTACACCCTGTAGGGCAGGAGGAAGAAGAAGAACAGTAGGGAGGGAGAGGGGGGCACAAATGCTCCTTGGGCAATTTTCATCAAATTTCTTTCATTGGCTTCTCTCAAATGGAAAATACAAGCCTTTTATATGGAAATACAAAAGACCACTCCTACCCTTAGATCTAGGGCTTGGGAGGGACATTAAGGGAATAAGAGAATTAATTCTCCTATGTGTTTTGGACCCAAATAAAATAAAATTACAAAAACTATTAATATATACTAAATGGGGGGCGCCCCCTTGACTTCATGGCCTTTTTTTTGAATTTTTCTCCCCTTTGTCCCCCTTGAATGGTCAAGACATCTAGAAGCCACCGAGGACATTTGACCAGCCTCACATGGGCCCTAAGGCTTAGGTGGACCAATGTGGAATAAGGTGGGGGGCTCCTACTTGACCTGCTGACCTTTTACAAATAAACCCAAAGACTTCTATGGACTGACAAATTGGCTTATAAAGTCTTACAATTGCAAACCCATTTCTGCAAGGACATAAATACAAACTAAAGGACATAAATGCAAATAAAAAACACTAGTGTCTGGAGCCGATTCCCATCAATTCTCCTCGGGTGGGAAGAACTCGACCCCGTCGAGTAAGGGATGCAGCTGCTGGAGTAGCTCCGGCGGATCCGTCACCGTACCAAGTAGCGCGAGCACACTCCACTCCAAGTAATCATCACCAGCTCATTTCGTATATACTCGATATGCACAAGCTGCCGTGAGAACGAGGCTAGTGGTGGCCACTCCGGGGTGGGGTCACTCTCAAAGGGGAGGAGGCGGCTCAAAGACTCACTAGGAATCACCGCTGGGTCCCTGTAGGTGACTAGATCCGAGACATGGATGTAAAGCTGATCCCATACTCCGGTAAGGCTACAACGCACGCAATAGAGTCGACTTGCCTCACACGCGCAAGGGACTGACATCTACGAGCTTGCACAAGACACATGCAGACTCAACATGCACTGACAAATGTATGCACAGACTCCTAACAAACCACACAAGCAAACCACACAAAGAAGAAAACTGATGCATGCATGACCCTAGACTTAATGCGGTGACATTACCCCACTAGGTGGCCATCATCTGAGTGCCGCATCTTGAGCGTCGGTAGGTTCATCCAGATCTTCTCCATAGAATTCATCAGCTAGTTCCGGCTCGGCCTCGTAGCTGACAGACACAATCCCAGAATGCGAGGCTTCTCCAACCCCTAGGGCTAGTGTGGCATGAGTGGGACATTGGTTGGCAATGTGGCCAAACCCATGACAATGATAACATTGCAGTCGTGACCTACCACTCTCTCCGATAAGCGGTCTCTTACCCTTGCCCTCCCAACGGACAGGGGGTGTGGGCAACAGGGGTGGAGGTGTAGGTGCCGTAGGCAATAGGGGTGGGGGTGCAGGTGCCAGAGGACGGGCAATGGGTGCCGAGGGGCGAGCAATGGGTGCCGGTGGTTGGGGTGGAGGTAGATCCCGTGGCGGGGGAGGACGAGGCCTGGAAGTGAAGTGCTCCTGACGGGTTGGCTCTTGAGGTCGAGCCATGGGCCCCGTCGGGTATGGGCCTATGAAGCTACGTGACTCGGCATTGCGGAGAGGGACGGAGCCCAACCGTTGGGTAGACTCGAACTCTCCCTCGAACTACTCCATCTCGAGAGCAACCTGATACGCATCCTCCAACTTATTCACCTTGCGGCGGAAAAGCTCATACCGTAGGTGGGGTCGTGGACCACGCCGAAAACGGGAGACAGTAAGGGAGCTCTCCTCCGTGGCGTCACACCGTAAAAAGTATTCATCGAACTCGGTAATGTACTCGGAGATGGACCGGTCTCCTTGGGTGAGGCTTTGCCATCTGTCTATGAGACGCTGGCGGTAGGAAGTAGGAAGGTACTTTTTTCTAAGTTTGGACCTCATCTCGTCCCACGTCTCTACCTGGGGCTCTTGGCGATAAAACAATAGGTTCTCCATGTTTCTCCAAAAGGTTTGTGCCTGCCCTAATAGTTTCATCTTGGTGAACTTGACCTTCCGTTGGTCCAACATCTCAAACAACTCAAAATACCGGTCCATACCGACCTCCCAATCAAGATAGACCTTCGGGTCTAAGGACTCGTCAAAGGTGGGAGGGTCTGCACGAACGGTCCTAAGGGCCCACTCGTCCTCATCCAAATCACAGTTCTGTCGTTGAGCACGACGGTCACGACCATATCCCCTATTTTCACCCTCGGACTCATAGTCATGCACCTCGGGGATTTGATGCCTCCTAACATCTATCCCTTGAACCCTTGGAGCAGCAGGTTGCTGAACCGGTTCCTGTTGACCATGTGTAGGTGGGGGGGTGCCTCAACCAGGGCTCTCGGGGGTGCCTCGGCTGGGGCTCTCTCTAATGTGGCAGCTCTTCCTACCAGGCCTTGAACGGACTAGTCTGACTCGACGACCTTATCCTTTAAGGCCTTCATCCTTTCTTCCAGACGTGTGCCTGGGCCATCCACCCCTGTACTCAACCCTTCCATTTTGTCCACTCGAGTACTTAACTCGTCCATTCGTTCACTCAACCCATCCATTTTTCCCATAATAGCTTGGAACATGGCGGCCACTGATGATGCATCGAGACTAGGGACTCGGGGATCTGCCATAGGAGGTGGTGGTGGTGAGTATTGGGTACCCCTACGAGTGGGTATGCAATGGACACGGGGTTGGAAAGCACCGACCAAAGTGAAAATGATGAACCTAGACTTAACCAATATCCGGTACTTGGCGGAGTCACGGGATCCGAAGACCCTCTCTCACAAGTGTGCGGCCTTCCCGATAGGCGTTGTAGACACGTCAAAAATGACGCTATGTTGATCAAATCTCATGTCACTATGATGACGCCCCAAAGTGAACTTCAATATATTCATAATATGAAGTTTTTCTTTTTTTTTTGTGTGTGTGGGTATGTTTATTTTGCATTTTTGTGATTCGCGACCTGAAGAGGGGCGTTATTTAAATAGCGACCTTATCGAGGGCGTTTTCTCAAGAAAGGACGACTAAACGTAAGGGCGTCAATTCCTGGTATTATCCGATTTTAAAGTAAATTCAAAATCAATTTAAATTATTGGTTAACGTCCTTCCTCAGGGCGTGTTTTAAATTAATGCCTCTATCATAGGCGTGTTCTCATAATTTTCAAATAAAGTAAGTTTTATTACCAAAATTAAATCCAAGAAGTGACGCCCTTGGTAGAGGTCGTGTTTTGAGTAACGTCTTGATGAAAGTCGTCAATTCTTGATTTGACGCCCTTCGCAAGGTCGTGTTTCACCTTTCGTGTCCTGCTTGAACTCTTCTTTCCTGTATAGAGTCCTGCCTCCAATGGTCTCCTTGCTCGAATTGGAAGTAGAGTCCTGCCTTCTTTGAACATTGCCTATCCTTATCTTACCAAATTCGAGTTTATCTCCCACTAAAATCTTATAAAACATGATCTGGGCTATCGAAGCAGAGGTTGACGATTTCAGAAGGTTGAAGAGATTAGAACGTTGAGAGGATTTTCGGCTTCCTCTGCTTACTATCGTGGGCTCGATTGAAGGATTTCGGCTTCCTCTGCACCCTCTTCATCCGATCAACCACGTCTTATTGGTTCCTTTACTGTCGACAGGGACAGTAGGGCTTTCTTGTTGATTCGTATTCATCCGCTATTTTCTTCTTCTTCGTCTGCATCAATTGCATCGTCAGTTTTCTTTTTCTTTTCACTTTGCACTAGTTTTATCACATATCTCCCCTCTCCCTAATTCCTCTTTAGGGGTTTTGAAACCAAAACAACAAGGTGCGCATGTTGATTTCCTTTCATCATCACATGTTTTCTTTGGATTGATACTATTTGCATTGGCTGAATCCCTCTTTGCTTTGTTGTTTCATTGTCTTTTTTTGCAAGGTAATCAAAAGGAGAACCCTTCTCATCGGCCGGCCGATTGAAGAAGGAGGAAGGAACTTCACATCATCCCGCGTTTCAATCTTCACCAGGTATTCGCGATCTCTCTTTTTTGAGGTAACCCCTCTGGCGATCACATCTCCATATTTGCACCACGTGTAAGCTTTTCTTCCCCTTATTTATGCATTAATCATCATTATCTCCTCCATGTTTTATCACATCATTATTCTCGTGTGATTTTTTTGTGTGGGATTTATGCCCATCCACAAATTGGCGATCACGGTGGGACTTCCACTGTTTTCTTTTTGATTACCATCTCCATTGGCACCCTCGCGTGCCCTTTCCCCTTGGCACCATCGTGTGCCCTTTCCCCTTTGGCACCCACGCGTGCCCTCTCCCCTTTGGTACCCTCGGTACCCTTTCCTTTGTGCCCCTCGGGCACCCTCCACAGTGCACTCTGCACACTCCGAGATCAGCCAGCCTGTGTTTGCATACTCCTCTGAATTAACGCCTTCCACGAGGGCGCTTTTGGTTTAACGCCCTTCACAGGGGCGTGTTTTGGTTTATTAGCGCCTCTTTCGAGGGCGTCTGTTAGCATATCTGCTGCTTTGTTTCCGTTCATTATACTGTCTGAGAATTCACGCCCACCTCCAGGGCGTGTTATCTTTTTCTAACGCCTTCATTCAGGGCGTCTTATTTTTATGTTACGTCTGTCGTTACATCATTTTACTGCTCTAATCACTGCCTGTGAATTCACGCCCTGCCCCAGGGCGTTCTTTTATTACATAGCGCCTCACCTCAAGGCGCTTCCTCAGATTTGACGCCCTCACACAGAGGCGTCCCTTCAAGATTTCGCGCCTCTACCAGAGGCGTGTTTCTGTTTCTCGCTGCTGGCTCATAGCCTCTCGCAGTGATTCACGACAGTGACCCTGTCGTTGCTTTAGTTGATAGCGACCTGCCCCAGGTCGTCTCTTTCCTGCGTTTTACAGAACCTTGCTTCCTGCTGCTGTCTGTGATAGTTTGTGTGATTGTCATATTGCTTGCCTATATTGCTTTGACCTGATCATATTACCTTGCATATTGTGGCACTTGGTTGAGAGACCTCCTCTCTCTACACTAGGATTCCACACACCTTTCTTGGAATCGGGACGACCCTCCATTGAGCATTCCGTCTCTTTAGACCGGAGATCCCTTTTCCAAGACCTCCATAAGTCCCCGCACCCGTGGATTCCCACACGGACGCCGGGCCGGTTGTACCCTCGAAGTACCCGGAGTTTAGAGATCCTATTCGTTGGTAAAGAGAGGGAAAAACCTAGTGGACCCGGAGACCACACTCGGATCAAACTAGGTTTCATTTGGCAAAAGGAGTGAACTATTCACAAATAATCCACTTAAATCTCAAACATCAAACATTAAAATCTTCCGTTCTTTCCAACATTGTTTGCATAAACTTGGTTGGGTTGACTTGATTGAAGTGTTTTGATTAAGTGCTTTTTGTGGAAATTCCTTCATTAAACATCCTCTCTCTTAAGTATGAAACTCCGTTCAGGTAAAATCCTCAACATGTCAGGCAACGGGTACTCCTATGATGATGAGGATGAGAACATATTTGGTCAATATGAGGGCCCTCTCCAGGATTCCGTCTATTATGAGGGAAACTACCTCCCTCCTCACCCTCACTATTCACAAGTTCATGTGGTTGATACCGCTATTCATGAGGCGGACCCCTCGTCTCAAGTTCCATCTTCCAATACTTCGGGGAACCCCTCCCCATCCATCAATGTTACAGATTTAATCCAAGCTCTTTCTCAATTGGATGACTCCCAGCGGCAAGCCATTCAGGCCGCTCTGAAGGGGAAGTCTGTTCCCTCTTCGTCTTCCAACCCCCCTCCGGCCGAGAGTGGCCATCACCCCGTTAACGACCAGGCGGTCTTGCATAAACCCCCCTCGCGTCCACCAACGCCTGTCACGGCCATACTGGCCCAGCAGGCGAGCTATTCTGCGGTTAGGCACCAATTCCCCCAACCTCCTCAGATTCTACGGTCGCCTATACCACATTCTTTTGTTCAGGCCCCAGTTGAGTCCGACTCTAATGCTTTGCTACTTCAGAAGATGGCCCACATGGAAGAACAGCTTAAGAAAGTCACTGCGGCCAAGAATGCACCAGAAATCTTGCTCCCCACTCTGCCAATTTTCCATCTTCCTCCGTCTGAGATGCCAAACTTTCGGCGGTACAATGGAACTGGCAATCCGATTATTCATTTGAAGGATTTTAGGTACGAGACCTCCTTCTGGCAAGGCAACAAGGCTTCTCTGGCCTATTTATTCAGAAGATCTCTGGAGGGGCCAGCCCTCGAATGGTTTTATTCCTTGGAGCCAGTTGATGCCAGTGACTTCGATGTTGTCCAAAAGAAATTCTTGCAAAAATATAGAGACCGTGTTGGACCCTCTCTGTCCGTTACAGATTTAGTTGCGGAGAAAATGAAGTCTGAGGAGGATTTCATCATATTTGCTGACAGATGGCGGTCGATGGCCGAGAAGCTGAAAGACACATTGTCGGAACAGGAGCAAGTAAAGATGATTATTTCTAACGCAACTCCTCAATTCCGCCATATTTTGGCCATGAACCGGCTGACTACTATGGAAGAGCTCTATGAGAGGGCTCGTTACATCCAGACACAGATGAAGGATTCGCCCATTATGGGCATGTTTGAGCCAAAGCCTCGGCTGTTTAAGAAAACCACCAATGTTAACAGCGGGCCCACAACTGAGGGCACCGTCACAAATGAGCAAGTCGGCGCAGTTGGCAACCCCCACCACCAAGCTAACCCACGTCCACCACCGCCTCCACGATAGAACTCTCATTTTAACCCCACTCCACAACCCCAATTCGTACCTCAACACTCTTTCGCTCCACCGCAAAACCAAGCCCACCGCGTAGACCCTCCAGCTCCACCACAATACCATCAAATGCCCCCACCTGCCAACTACGGCCAACAACAACGGAGACCACCACTTGGCCCCAAAAGGGACCACTATCCTCCACTTCCCAAAAGTCTCCCCGATATTTTTAATGCTCTGATGGCCGCCAACTTGCTCGCCTTGCCAAGGGAAAGAACCGTGTGGCCCGCTAATGTTGACACATCCCGTTATTGTGCTTTTCATCGCGCCCCTGGTCACAACCTTGATCGTTGTTTCCACTTTCGAGATTACATTTACGACCTAAATGGCCAGGGTGACATCAATTGGGATGAGATGAGGCAATTCATAACCGCCATGAAAGAAAGAAGGGCTTCTCGGCAACAGGAAAATCAACAACCTCAGCAATCCGCTCCACAACAAGTTCAACCACAACAAGCTCCAGCACACCAACAGGATATGGGAATTGTCCGTAATCCATTGTCGGAGCACGCCCCTAATCAGCATGTGAACCCTATCACGTCCCTCTACGAAGTGCAGAGAGGACAGGGATGGCACGAAGAAAACACCTCTGTCGGGGTATTTTATCATGATCCGAATCAAAATCAACCTCCGCACCTTTTGCGCACCCTTCCTTCTTCTTCTACTCTCCTATCGGGACGTCCTCTTCTACGCCCCGTCAACCCATCTACCTCCACCAGTTCTACGGCCTTACCGGGCCGCTCTCTTCTTACCCATTTGCCACCACCACAACCTACCGCACGACAAACCCCACCTTCCACCACCAACTCTATACCTCCGCCGTCCAGGCCACTCCTACTTCGCTCACCGCTAGCACCCGCTACACCCCCTACCACTCCTACACCGGCAAGGGTTCCTCCGCCATCAATTCCCCCACCTCTCATACCCAGATCTCTTCTTGTTAGACCACCCGCCAATGCTCCTCGCATTCGGGTATCCCTTTCTAATCCCACGCCCCCTGACGGGGCATCTTCGTCAAACCACTCTCCTATGCCTCCCACGGGGGCATCTTTGCTAAACATTACTCCCACGCCTCCTACGGGGGCACCCCTGTTGTTGAACACTGCCAACCGCATTCCCTCTTCTTCTTCTTCTTCTAATTCTTCTCCCACACTTGCCCCGACAGAGGCACTACAAGGCATGGCACCGCTCCGCAGTGGACGGATTTTCCACCGTATTTTTCCACAAAGAGAGCTAGAGCCCGTGCAAGGGCCGCAAGAGCAAGAACAAGGGTCTGTACCGGGCACTGAATATGATTTGTTAAAGCATTTGGACCGGACTCCGGCAAGAATTTCGATCCTGGAATTGATCAAACGGTCCACCACTCATCAGCTGGCCCTAAAGGAATATCTGCAGAAGGTAATGGTTAATGAAGACATTCCAGTTGAGCAGATAGTCACGGTGTTAACACCTGCTAGCAGTCAGCCGGCGATTACTTTTCATGAGCATGAACTGGCACCAATCTCAGCAAGAAAATATGCCTTATGCATCACAGTCGACATCAATAAAGTGGCTGTTAAGCAATGTCTGGTGGATACTGGGGCATCCATCAATGTTTTGCCACCAAGCACCTTGAAGTTATGTGGCATACCAGAAAGCCAGATTCGGCCGTCCACCATAACGGTCACTGCATATGACAACACAAAGAAGCCTCCTCTAGGCATGATCACATTAAAAGTTAGCTTGGGCCCTGCCACCATCACAGCAGATTTTCACATCTTGGACATGGATCCAACATTTAATGGCATTCTTGGCCGCCCGTACATCCAGCAGCTTGATGCGGTGCCCTCTACGAATCACCAGTGTCTCAAATTCCCACATAAGGGCCGTATTATCAAGGTGACCAGCATGCCGATTCTGCCAGAGGAAGATATTCATGCGGCTTCATCAGTCCCTTCTATTTGGCCTGCCAATAAGCCACTGTTATCTGTGCTGGACGTTCCCCGTCCACGGCCAATGCCATCTGAAACCGTTACCACGGTTGCTATGACACCCCTGCCTTCTAAGGGAAAGAAGAAAAAGAGCATGATTAATACCCCCGGTTGGAACATTCTGTTAAAAATGGGGTATCAAGATGGCAAAGGCCTGGGTGCCAACTTTCAGGGCAGGATTAGGCCCATTAAGCCGCAAAAATTGCTGGTACGAGGCGGGTTAGGCTATAAAGGGCCGAGCAAAAATAAAGAAGAGCCATGGGCATTTATGACTTCTACTTTGAAGACTGATCGCCAGCCACTCTCCTGGACACTGAAGACACATTTTGTTACTAGTGGCGCTCAGAATAATGAGCAGACTACCATAATTACTTCATTGCTTGATTATCAAGATGTTCACGCCAGACAGTTTGCCCGTCACATCGTCCCACTGGCTACCTACAAAGCCCTGGAGTCTTTAAGGCCGGACAAGAGAAGGAAGATGGGTGATCCAGAATGTGACTGGTACAGGTGGTTCGACATGAATGACATTACTATTTCTTTGAGCCGCCTCTTCATGCCGACAGATCCGGAATGGCCTCCATTAATACAGGAATTAATTGAAATACCAACAGTGATCACAGACAAGAGGCAGCTGCTGAGTGACTACACAGATACTGGGGAGCCAGATGTCCCCTTTGAAGAAGGTTTCACTGTGGACAGGCTGTGGGCCGGCCTCTTGTCTCTCACTTCGCTACATCCATCTGTGCTTGCTTCTCTACATTCTCGTTGGTTTGGTCGTGTGCCAAGACCGCCTCCGATTACAATCAGTTTTACTCCAAATTCAATCCGAGTTTCTCTCCCGATTCCTCCTTCCCTCCTCGAGCGATTTTCTGAACTCTCCATCACGCCCCCAAGCGGGCCATCACTGATCCAATCTTTTTCCAATCTTGCAATTTCCCCTCCTCCTACTATTCTCCCATCACACTGCTTTCTCCTTGAAAAAGAAAATAAAAATGAAGAAAAAGATAATGAAGAAAAAAAAAACGCCGATTTTCCAACTTTCCAATCCTCCATCTCTGTTGAGGAGACCTCCTATTTCTTTCCCGAGTGTGTCCCAACCCAGGGGCCGCTCTTTCAAGATGTTGTGCATCCCTTAGTTTTGATGATGACAAAGGATATGTGTGATTAATCCATTTTAATAACACAACACATGCAAGATTGATTGATTGCGTCTTCACATGATGGATGTGTCCAATTCAATGCAAATCTGATAGTTCAAGTTATTTCAGGTTTACTGAAGTACTAATGAAGTCAACAGATCAGAGGAAGTTTTCAAGGATTGCCTGTCGACCAGTGAAGAGGTTAGTGTCGACCAGCGAATCCAACAAGACACAGCTCCAGCTACTTTTCCTCTGTACAAGCTTCGGTGGTCAACCAAAGGCCTGCCCGTTGTCGACCACGAAGCAATACAAGCATCAATCTGAACCATCAATCGTCTGGACATTTACCCCTTGTCGACCAGAGCCCTGCTCGTTGTCGACCACGGAACAGACAGAGCATCAGACAGAACTGCCAGTCATCTGGACATTGCCCCTTGTCGACTAGCGACAGGGCTATTGTCAACAATGAGCGATACGAGCATCAGCCTGAAGAACCAGCCGTCTGGACACTGCTCATTGTCGACCAGAGACAGGGTCGTTGTCGACCACAAGCGGTACAGCGTCCAGAACCGAAATCCAACGAATTCAGTTTCGGTTCCTTGAAACCTGCAGGTTGTTGTTGCAGGTTGTTGGGCTGTTCAGAGGATAAGATTCGCACGGGATTCAAGGAGAGAATCTTGCTAAGAACCGGTCAAACCTCTTTAGGATTCTATCTAATCTTCTCCCTGTTTTCTAGCCGATAATCCAATGGATGTGCGCTCAATTACGAATCTGCGCGGGAAAAGCCTATGCTTTGAAAAGAACTGGTACAAAAGGTAAAGATGACAGAGAGCAGGGTGTAGAACACAGAGTAGAAGCAAAAGAAAGGATACACCCACGAAGATACTCTGAAAGAGGAAAGAAGGAGTGGCTCTTCAGAAATCACAAAGACTGCACAAGACCGAAGGCATCTTCATTGCTGCAGAAGGAAGACTGACTCAAGACAAGCAAGACTCCAGCAGCGTCGCAGCTGAAGGCAATCGTCTGGAAGTTCCACAGGGAGTCTATTCCTGTTATCTGCAGTCCCAGGCTGAACTCTTTTTCTTTGATTCAAACGCTCTTGTTCAGTCCTGTTGCTTCTTTTGTTCTTTTCATTACATCAAGTGTCAAGCTGTGAGGCAGCGGGTACAAGCTGTGTGTCAGCAGGAAGAAGCTGTGTATCAGCGGTGTATTGGTTGAGATCAGGAGTTCTCATTTAGTGAAGCCTTGCTCAAGTTGAGCGAGGGGTGGACGTAAGTCTCGGGAAGAGACTGAACCACCTAAAAATCCTGTCTTGTGGTTTTGCGTGTGGTGTATGCTCTTCTTATTGCTTGCTGTCACTGTTGTTATCAGTTTTATCTTTGCAACCCATAGTTTGCTTAAGGTCTAGTCGATCTTTAGTTTATAAATTAAAAAAGGGGCTAGATCTATTCACCCCCCCTCTAGATCTATTCAGTCCGTACTCAACACGTGGTATCAGAGGTAGACTCTCTGAAAATGTGGTCTAACAACCAGAAGAGACCTAGCGGACTGAACTCTAGAAGTCTAATGGCTGAGGGACACTCAGTGATTAGACCACCATACTTTGATGGAAATGATTACTCATACTGGAAAAATCGTATGCAGGTGTTCTTGAGAGCACAAGATCATGAGATGTGGAGAGTAGTGAGCCGCGGACCCTATGATCTGCCCGAAGACGAGGATACCTGGACCAGAGAACAGGTCAGAAAATCAACCATCAACTGGGGAGCTATGAACGTAATGCAATGCGCACTTCATCCCACGGAGTTCTCAAGAGTCTCACAATGTGCAACAGCCAAGGAGATGTGGGATCGACTCGAAGTCATCTATGAAGGTACGTCAGAGGTAAGAGAGTCAAAAGCAAATATGTTAGTCTCAGAATATGAAATGTTTAGAATGAAAACTGATGAAAACATTTCTGATATGTATGCTAGACTAGTACAACTAACAAATAGCTTAAAGAGTCTAGGGAAAACCTACAAGGAGCAAGAGCTAGTGAGAAAAATTTTAAGGTCCCTCACTCCTATGTGGCATACCAAGGCCACAGTCATTGAGGACTCAAAGAACCTCACTACTATGACTGTGGATGAACTAGTAGGTTCCCTAATGGCCTATGAGGTCAATCTAAAAAGGAAGGAAGACGAGGGCACGAAAAAGAAACATCTAGCTCTGAAAACTAAAATAAGCACCTCTGAATTATCTGACACTGATGACTCATCTAGCACAGGTGAGGAAACTGGTGAGCTTGCCATGCTAACAAGAAAGTTCAGAAAGTTTCTGCGGAAGGAAGGTAAGGGATTTAGAAATCCGAAGGGCATGGTAAGAAGGTCACCCCAGTTTAAGTCTGACAAAACTAAAGCCTCATCTAACAAACTTGTCTGCTACAACTGCAGAAAACCAGGACACATGAAGGCTGAATGTCCAGAGGCTCCTAAGAAATCAAGCTTCAAATGGAAAAACAAGAAACCAAAGGCAATGATCAGCACATGGAGCGAGGAGGAAGAAAGCAGCGAAGAGGAAACAACTTCCGAGGAAGAAGAAGGAAACACATGTCTAATGGCCAAAGGAGACAGCAACGATCTTGAGGTAACCTCCCCTTTTCAAGACTTTTCTAGCTCAGATTGGGAAGAAGTCTATTCAGATTTACTTGATACATATGAAAGAATAAGAAGGGAAAATAAAAGTTTGAAGAAGAAGGTTAATCAGTTCAATAATGATAGCAACTCAATTACCAACAGAACTGAACTAGAATTGGAGATCACCACCTTGCAAAATAAACTGAATCAACGCGAGATAGATGAAGAAAACGTCAAAGGGCTATTAGAAGAAAATGAAGTACTGAAAAACACAATTGACGAGTTAAAATTAAAGACTCAAGAATATGAACAGGAAACTAAGCTAACTCAAGAAAGAAACAACTCACTCAAGGAAGAAAACAGTCAACTTCTGAAAGAAATAGAAAGAATCCAAAGTGAACTGAAAAACAAACAGGAAACATTAGAAAAAATGACTAAGGGTGAAGAAAACTTGAACGCTGTGTTGGGAATAAAAGTAAATTTTCAGAGAGAGGGGTTAGGGTACAACCCAGCAGCTAAAAAGGAATTCCAAATAAAAACTTTAAATAAAATAGCTGACTCTAAAGGAAAAGGCCCCTTGATAAACTTATATCAAAACAAATAAAAGGATATAGCTGAAAGCTCCTCTAAACAGATTAATGTCACCTTGGAAGAGAGGAATTCTAAAGGGAAAATGGATAATCCACATCAGTTTAAAAACAACAGTCATATCAGACGAGAAGTTCAAATTCACAGAAGTAACCAGACAAACAAAGCATTAAATTATGTTAATAAACACAAACCTGTAAAACAAGGTGTCTGGAAACAAGCTGGTCGACAACAGGCCCCTTCTCTGTCGACCAAAGGATCTGCCAGAACAGGTGCTGATTTCTGGAGAAGCAATGGTCGACCACAGACATACCAGATGTCGACCATGACCAGACACGCAAACAGAACTCACAAATTGTCCCAGCTGAAACAGAATGAAAATTGGAATTCAAGAAAGTGGATTCAAAAGAGAGAACCAATAAATCAAAAGCAACACAACCTGAACAAGTTAAGAAATGAAAAAATAAACAATTCTAACAAAATGTGGGTTCCCAAAATGTTATTACAGCACTTTCATGATTTCACAAGCTATCTTGGACCCGGGTACCATTGGGGTCCAAAAGTTTCTGTGTAATTTATCATGCAGGAATGTATGGCAGCCATGCACAACAAGTGGTACTTAGATAGTGGTTGCTCAAGACACATGACGAGAGATAAGACCAAGTTCTCCCAGCTGAGCTCAAAGGATGGAGGATATGTGACGTTTGGGGGAAACAACAAAGGAAAGATCATTGGGATAGGTAAGATAGGTAAGGAACCTTCAAACTGTATTGAAAATGTATTGCTGGTGGATGGACTGGAATACAATTTATTGAGCATTAGTCAACTATGCGACAAAGGCCATAAAGTGATATTCGACTCCAAGATCTGCAAGATTGTTGAACCAAATTCAGATGCAGCCAAGTTTATGGGCAAGAGAGTGAACAACGTCTACATGATAGACTTGGATGATCAGCCCACTCCAACTTGTGCCTAACCGCTAAGAAGGAGGACCTGGCCTGGTTGTGGCACCGAAGGCTAGGGCATGTGAGCTATAGGGTGCTGCACAAACTGGTGAAAAACAAAATGGTGTT
Source organism: Amorphophallus konjac (assembly GCA_022559845.1). Classification (NCBI taxonomy): domain Eukaryota; kingdom Viridiplantae; phylum Streptophyta; class Magnoliopsida; order Alismatales; family Araceae; genus Amorphophallus; species Amorphophallus konjac. The sequence continues at coordinate 14,346,109 of CM040117.1, read as the reverse complement.
TGGTATGCCTGAACTGTCATTTGCTCAAAATGCCAAGGTATGTGAAGCATGTACCCAAGGAAAGCAAACAAGAAAATCTTTCAAGGGTAGAACTGAAAACCAGTCTTCTAGACCACTAGAACTTGTGCACATGGATCTATTTGGCCCGTCAAGAACGGCTAGTCTGAATGGGAAGAGATATGGCTATGTTCTAGTTGATGATTTTTCCAGATTTACCTGGGTGATGTTCTTATCACATAAGAGTGATGCTTTTCATGAATTTCAGGTATTCTACAAGAGAATGAAGCAGGATGGAAAGTCCAAAGTGTGCACAATCATATCTGATCATGGGGGAGAGTTTGAAAATTCAGATTTTGATGACTTCTGCAGAAACAAAGGGATAACCCACAGATTCTCCTCACCAAGGACACCGGAGCAAAATGGAGTTGTAGAGAGAAGGAATCGCACTCTTGTCGAGATGGCCAGAACCTTGTTGGTAGAAGCCAATCTTCCAAGAAGATTTTGGGCAGAGGCGGTCAACACAGCATGCTACATTGTAAACCGGGCAATGGTAAGACCGTCCAGTACAAAAACTCCTTATGAAATGTTCAAAGGTAAGAAACCATCCCTAGCTCATTTCAGAATCTTTGGTACAAAATGCTTTATTCATAACAATGATAAGAGAGCCTTGGACAAATTTGAACCAAAGAGTGATTCAGGAATATTCTTGGGCTATTCTGACCGATCAAGAGCCTATAGGGTATTTAACATCAAAGATCAGATAGTTGAAGAATCCCCGCATATCTCATTTGATGAAATTAATGATTTTGGCAAAAATGAACAGGCCAGCAAGGAAGAAGAAGATGGAGAATTTCTGGAAGACAAAGAAGAACCGATGGATAATGAAGGAGAACTGATTCAAGAAGAAAGTCAAGGTAATATTAATGATCAACCCGAAGGAGAGGCCATCTCAGGTAACAGTCTTGAAAACTTGAAACTTCTTAGAGATCACCCTCTAGATAACATTATTGGTAGTATTCATGATCCTAGGAAGACTAGATCTCAGCTCAAGGCCATTAATGAACTAGATCAACTTGCACTTGTGTCCCAAATAGAGCCCAAATCTGTAGAGGAAGCCTTAAAAGATGAATCATGGATAAATGCTATGCATGAAGAACTAAATCAGTTTGAAAGAAATCAGGTGTGGAGACTTGTCCCTAGACCTACATCTCACCCTGTAATTGGAACCAAATGGGTATACAAAAACAAGTTGAATGAAGAAGGGATTGTAATGAGAAACAAGGCTCGGCTGGTGGCTAAAGGGTACAACCAGGAACTTGGAGTTGATTTTGAAGAATCATATGCTCCAGTTGCTAGATTAGAAGCCATCAGGATATTGTTAGCCTTTGCAGCATCTCATGGAATTAAACTACAACAAATGGATGTAAAAAGTGCTTTTCTAAATGGCATTATAAAAGAAGAGGTCTATGTGGAACAACCCCCTGGTTTTGAAAATGATGAACTTACTAATCATGTTTTCAAATTGCATAAAGCTTTGTATGGATTAAAGCAGGCTCCTCGGGCTTGGTACGAAAGGTTGAGCTCCTTCCTCACTAAAAAGGGATACACAAGAGGTAAAATTGATCAAACATTATTTTCCAAGACCCAAGGTAAGGATATACTGATTGTACAAATCTATGTGGATGATATTGTGTTTGGATCTACTGAAACCTCCTTGTGTACTGAATTTGCAAATTTAATGACCAATGAGTTTGAAATGAGCCTAATGGGTGATTTACAATTCTTTCTTGGATTGCAGATCTCACAATGCAGAGAAGGATACTTCATAAATCAATCCAAGTACATAAAAGAGATGTTGAAGAAATTTGGCATGGAAAGCTGCAAGCCAATCGAGTCACCCATGGGGACAAATGCAACTTTGGACGCAGATGTAAAAGGTAACATGGTAGATGCCAAGAAATACAGAGGTATGATCGGATCCCTGCTATACTTAACTGCATCAAGGCCAGATATTCAGTTTAGTGTATGCATGTGTGCTAGATATCAGTCTAGTCCTAGGGAATCACATTTAGGAGCTGTCAAGCGTATCTTTCGATACCTTGCCGGCACCCAAGAATTGGGTTTATGGTATCCGACATATTGCAAACTAAATCTGATTTCATATTCGGATGCTGATTATGCTGGTTGCAAAATTGATAGGAAGAGTACTAGTGGTTATTGTCAATTCTTAGGTGGATGCTTAATTTCATGGGCTTCTAAGAAGCAGCACTCTGTGGCACTCTCCACTGCTGAAGCTGAGTATGTCGCAGTAGGGAGTTGTGGTACACAAGTTCTTTGGATAAAACATCAACTCCAAGACTACAATGTAGATCTTGGTTGTGCACCCATTTTATGTGACAACACTAGTGCTATTAACTTGTCTAAAAACCCCATTCAACACTCTAGGACAAAACACATTGAGATCCGTCATCATTTTCTGAGAGATGAGGTATCCAAAGGAAATTTCATGCTTCAATTTGTAGAAACTGAAAAACAATTGGCAGACATTTTCACTAAACCCCTAAACAATGACAGATTTTCAACTCTAAGAAGGGAGTTGGGGATATGTAGAATATCTCCTGAAAATTCTTGAAATGCTCATATTCATGTGTTCTCTGTATAGCTTTCTGTAACTTATGAAAGTAGATCTGTCAGTTAAGTCTCTGGTACTGGTCAAGTTTGGAGGCTCTGGTGTCAGCTGTTACTCCAGCAATTTCTGCAAATTCCTGGCTCTGCTACTGGTTAGCTCTGGTGGTCGACCAACGACAGGGCATTGGTCGACCAAGGCATCAAGACAGGAAACTGTTTGGTTCTGTGACTACGCAGATGTCGACAATAGACAGTCCCATGGTCGACAATAGATTTCTAAGAAAGCAGATGTCAACATCAGGTAGGGCTTGTGACTACGCAGATGTCGACCAGAGATAGCTCCATGGTCGACAATGGATCTGTAAGGAAGCAAATGTCCACTTTAGACAGGTTCCTGGTTGACACTAGTTCTGGTAGGGAATCTTCTGGACTGTTTAAACTGGTAGGGCTCAGCTTCATCTTCACTCATTCATCATCATCCATACTTTCCATTCCCTGTGTCTTTCTATATCATCCTGGCCAACATTATTTTTTATTTCAGCATGGATTCTCAAATTGAGGGGGAGAAAAAGTGTAAACTCATTCCTTGATAAAACATTGAATAACCTAACCATATCTTCCAATAAAATCACCAATGTAATCAATAAGAGTAGAGGTTGAGTGTAGTAATGAGGATTTGGACTGTACTACTTCAATAAATTCAAACCATAACTATGATTCTGTCACATGATTTTGAAGACTTATGATTTTTAGTAGTAAGTCGGTTTCTCTACCTGTGCCCGTGCTGAACAGTTAATATAAATCCAAAAATATAGCATGAATGCACGTGGAATACGCCATAACTCTGTCCTCATGGTAGAGCAATGGATTGGATTCTGAGAAACTACTGCCTCCCATTTTAAGAAAAAAATGGATGAAAACTAAGTGAGAGGCATGTGTGTCATGAAGAATCAATCTATCTCTGCTACTATCAAAAATTATTGAGATTGGGCATACTGAGTAACTAGGGATATTGGCGTCTGATAAACGTATATCCTCATGGATAAAAGGTGTGTCCCAGTTAAAAGTGGAATGGTTAGGCATGCTAAGTAGCCGAGGTTTCTGGCGTGTAAAAAGCGTGTCTCCTCGTGTAGAAAAGCATGTGATAAACCTGACCACAGCTTTCAAAATGATTCCAAAAGGAAAATCTCAAAATTATCTAAAAGGCGGAGGAAAATGGTTGACCAAAGGCATGGCATGCAAAGAAAAGTTGAAAACACTGTTCAGCAAGCACAGCTATTAAAATCATCTCATGAAATCTATTATAAGTTTAAGAAATCATGTGGAGGAAATTAGATATGGGGCGTAAGCTTATTGGTGCAATACTTTCAAATTCAAGTGAACCACTAGGCCCACTCTACTAGTTTACAAGGTGGTCTTTGCATAAGGGTGGAGAGGTTACATAAATGCTTCATTAAGGAACGGATGTACACTTCAATAAATCCCCCAAATTTAATTCGGCTGATTTAATCCTGGCCCTTCGTTTTCAGCATAGTGCTGGTTCCACTACCCTAGAATCTATGACCCAGATCTCATTCACTGATATCCTGCCCTATAAATTGAACCGACTGGGTCCCTAATCTTCTCACCCTCGCCGTTCTCACCCTTCACGGTCGTCCTCTGTCTCCAGTCCCCTTTCGACCCCTTGTGCATCCCTCTCTCTCGCCTCAACACACTCTCTCGCTACCTTCCACCATGAATCCGTCGCGTCCTCAGAGGTCGTCCAAGCGAGCAAGGGATTAGGTTCCTGCCGAAGCGTCGCCGCCGTCCAAGCACTCCAAGCAGACGGCCACGCAGGGTCAGCCATCGACCACTCGGCGGTCGACAACGGATAAGACAGCAACCTTAGATATGCCCATCGTCCATCCAGTCTCTGGATCACTGAAGCCCCAGACCATCCTGCCACCGAGAATAGTAGATTTCTCCGATCAGAAGCTGATGGAGATGTTCCCAGAGCTGCTGGAAGTTTTGGACGCCCAAGGCTGGATAGAGTTTGTCTCTGCACATACTATGTATTCCCCACAGCTTGTGCAAGAGTTCTACCACAACCTGCAAGTCGTGGATGACAAGGTCTATACAGTAGTTCAGGGTGTCGTCGTCAGCCTCGACTTCAAGCTACTCCACAAGGCGCTGAAAATTTCCAGGCATGGTACTGCCTTCAATCCTGAGGATTTTGACTTCAAAGCAGCATATGCCGTGGTCACTGGTCAACCAGTCCCTGAGGTCCTTCCAAAATCCCTCAATGCCAACACTTTCCCTCCTCTTCATCGATTGCTCCATCACCTTCTTACCACCATAATCCAACCAAGAGGAGGCGCCAGGGAACATGTAAGTCGACTTCACCTATTTCTTCTCCATGGCCTCATCACACGCCAACCCATCTGCCTTCCCAAGCTCATGCAGAACACTTTCAAAACCCTCTTGCATTATCCTCTGAACTCTCTTCCATATGCTGCCCACATAACTGCCATTTTGGAAGCAGCAACTATACCCATTCCTCACGCTCCGCGCGTTGTCATTCCCAAACGGCACGTATACTCGTTCCATTACGTGACCACATTTTTGGGCTATAAGAAGGTAGGAGATCAAGTCCAGCGCACCCTACCATCCAAGGGTAAATCCAAAGCACCGTTGCCTCCCTCTTCTCCACCACAGACACCAATTCATGTCAGCTCTGCTGCAACCCCTCCACTTGTGGTGATTCCCACTCACACTCCCACCTCTACCACCACTGCTACCCATCCTCCACCTTCACTCGCTATTGTGCCATGGCAACCAGGCACTGCAGCCACTCATGCTCCATCTACGTCTGTTCCACCTACCCATGTTCCATATGACTCTATTCCATTTACCTCCGCTCCGTCTACTTCTGCTCCACCACCTCCTTCCACCTCCAACACTGAGTCTCACGGAGTGCTTCTCCAGATAGCATCTCAGCTGACCTCACTCACAACTCAATTCCAATCCTTTCAAGAAAGTATGAATGCTGCAACCGGGCGCTTGGAGTTGAAAGTCCAAAGACTAGAGCAGCAGATGGAGACCAGGTTCATCAAGCAACAGGAACACTCAGAACATGCTAGCTCTCGGTTTAACAGACCGGTTGGCACTTTAGCTGAAGTGTCAGAAGAGATGGGTACACGCATTGAGTTCACCAACCAGTGGCTTAAACAGTATCACCATGCTACTATCTCAGAGATCCAGAAGCTAAGGCTTTCTTATGCACACATAGTTGACAAGCTGGATCGGATGGCAGAGAACGTGAAGCCCGAGACTTCTTCGTCCTCCTCGGAGTGAATGTCTGGATACTCCTCTTTTTGCTGTTGACAAAGGGGGAGATAGAGTCTATGTGTGTCATTGTGTGTCTAGGTGTGTCTAGATGTCAAGTCTTTGCCTTTGTTTTTGAGCCATTCATGTAATTCGTGTTATGATACTTTTGAAAGGCATATCAAATGAATTTTCTGGCTGAAATCTGTGATAATGATATATGTTATGATAGTTTCTGAATGGCATATCAAATGCATTTTCTGGTTGAAATAATCTCCTGATTGTCACAATGACTCATGGTTGTCATCATCAAAAAGGGGGAGAATGTTGTGCATCCCTTAGTTTTGATGATGACAAAGGATATGTGTGATTAATCCATTTTAATAACACAACACATGCAAGATTGATTGATTGCGTCTTCACATGATGGATGTGTCCAATTCAATGCAAATCTGATAGTTCAAGTTATTTCAGGTTTACTGAAGTACTAATGAAGTCAACAGATCAGAGGAAGTTTTCAAGGATTGCATGTCGACCAGGTTAGAGGTTAGTGTCGACCAGCGAATCCAACAAGACACAGCTCCAGCTACTTTTCCTCTGTACAAGCTTCGGTGGTCAACCAAAGGCCTGCCCGTTGTCGACCACGAAGCAATACAAGCATCAATCTGAACCATCAATCGTCTGGACATTTACCCCTTGTCAACCAGAGCCCTGCTCGTTGTCGACCACGGAACAGACAGAGCATCAGACAGAACTGCCAGTCATCTGGACATTGCCCCTTGTCGACTAGCGACAGGGCTATTGTCAACAATGAGCGATACGAGCATCAGCCTGAAGAACCAGCCGTCTGGACACTGCTCATTGTCGACCAGAGACAGGGTCGTTGTTGACCACAAGCGGTACAACGTCCAGAACCGAAATCCAACCGAATTCAGTTTCGGTTCCTTGAAACCTGCAGGTTGTTGTTGCAGGTTGTTGGGCTGTTCAGAGGATAAGATTCCGCACGGGATTCAAGGAGAGAATCTTGCTAAGAACCGGTCAAACCTTTTTAGGATTCTATCTAATCTTCTCCCTGTTTTCTAGCCGATAATCCAATGGATGTGCGCTCAATTACGAATCTGCGCGGGAAAAGCCTATGCTTTGAAAAGAACTGGTACAAAAGGAAAAGATGACAGAGAGCAGGGAGTAGAACACAGAGTAGAAGCAAAAGAAAGGATACACCCATGAAGATACTCTGAAAGAGGAAAGAAGGAGTGGCTCTTCAGAAATCACAAAGACTGCACAAGACCGAAGGCATCTTCATTGCTGCAGAAGGAAGACTGACTCAAGACAAGCAAGACTCCAGCAGCGTCACAGCTGAAGGCAATCGTCTGGAAGTTCCACAGGGAGTCTATTCCTGTTATCTGCAGTCCCAGGCTGAACTCTTTTTCTTTGATTCAAACGCTCTTGTTCAGTCCTGTTGCTTCTTTTGTTCTTTTCATTACATCAAGTGTCAAGCTGTGAGGCAGCGGGTACAAGCTGTGTGTCAGCAGGAAGAAGCTGTGTATCAGCGGTGTTTTGGTTGAGATCAGGAGTTCTCATTTAGTGAAGCCTTGCTTAAGTTGAGCGAGGGGTGGACGTAAGTCTCGGGAAGAGACTGAACCACCTAAAAATCCTATCTTGTGGTTTTGCGTGTGGTGTGTGCTCTTCTTATTGCTTGCTGTCACTGTTGTTATCAGTTTTATCTTTGCAACCCATAGTTTGCTTAAGGTCTAGTCGATCTTTAGTTTATAAATTAAAAAAGGGGCTAGATCTATTCACCCCCCCTCTAGATCTATTCAGTCCGTACTCAACACAAGATTCCTTGATAGATCTCTTTTCCCCCTCTAGCGAGGGGTCTTCTTCTGTATCACCTTTTGTATCCACTTCTTCACCCCCCTTCTTTTCTTTCTGATCAAGCTAGTTGCTCCTCTTCTTCTTCCTCTTCTGCTAATAAAATTCATGGGGTAGATTCACATAAGAAATCCAAGGGTAAGGAGATTCATCGTAGATTTTTGTTGGAGTTGGCTATCAGATGCCAAGCTTGTTTAGCAATCCCTGAGTTTGTGGGAGATCCAATTATCCTGCCAGAGTTAGAATATGAAGATGCTGTTGCTTCTTATGAGGGTTTGGGCGTTTACGAAATTATGAATGATGAAGACCCTATTGAAGAGGGGGATGAAAGTTACGAAGAATATGAGGACGAGGCTGATGCTTTTGCTAGTGGTATGAGAAGATTCGACGAACCATCAGCCTCCGTAGAAGAACCTACCAAAGAAATTAATCTGGGTACCGAGGAAGACCCTAGGATTGTCCTCATTAGCCAGAATTTGCCGCCCTCCGAGGAGGAGGCACTCATTTTAGTTCTTCAAGAATACAAGGATACGTTTGCTTGGAGTTATGAGGATATGCCAGGATTAGACCCTGCGCTTGTTGAACACCATCTTACACTTAAGCCAGGGGCTGTCCCGGTCAAACAACGGTTGAAGCGTTTCCACCCTATCATGGCTTTAAAGATGAAAGAAGAGGTCGATAAACTCCACAAGGCTAGATTTGTTAGAGTTGTCCTTTACCCCAATTGGGTGGCTAACATTGTCCCGGTTATGAAGAAAGATGGGAAAGTTCGGATTTGCATAGACTTTCGGGACCTTAACCGGGCGTGTCCTAAAGATGACTTCCCCCTCCCCCATATTGATGTTCTAATTGATAACACCGCAGGATTTGAGACTCTCTAATTTATGGATGGCTTTTCAGGTTACAATCAAATTCGTCTGTCTAAAAAGGATCAAGAGAAAACATCATTCACTACACCATGGGGGACTTATTGTTATGTGGTCATGCCTTTTGGACTTAAGAATGCTGGAGCCACCTACCAAAGGGCTATGATGGCAATTTTTCATGACATGATTCATATTTATATTGAGGTGTATGTGGATGACCTGGTTGTAAAATCAAGGACAAGGATTGAACATCCTGGGGTTCTGGCTAAGGTTTTACAGAGATCACGAGAATATCAATTGAAAATGAACCCCAAGAAGTGCGTATTTGGCGTTTCTTCAGGGAAATTGCTTGGTTTCATTGTTAGCAAGAGGGGAATTGAAGTTGATCCCAACAAGGCAAAGGCCATTAGAGATATGCCTCCTCCCAAGAATTTAAAGGAAGTTCGAGGATTAATCGAGAGGTTGCAATTTATTCGCCGCTTCGTCTCTCAGCATTCACAAAGATGTAGGCCGTTCTACGAGCTTACTAAGCCGGGAGTCAAGTTTAATTGGGATGACAAGTGTCAGGTAGCCTTTGACGGATTGAAGGATTATTTGGCCAATCCTCCTGTCCTGAGGCCGCCAATTCCAGGCAAACCTCTTATTCTCTATGTTTCGGTCCTGGATGACTCCGTAGGTGCTGTCTTAGCTCAAGTGGATGAAGAAAGTAAGGAGAGGGCAGCATACTACTTGTCTAAGCTTCTTAACCCCTGTGAGCAGAGGTACTCAGCCATGGAGAAGACTTGCGCTACTTTAGTCTGGGTAGTGCAGAAGTTAAAACATTATTTTCTAGCTCACGAGGTTCACCTCATTGCTCGCATGAATCCAATTAAATTCCTCCTTGAAAAATCTGTCCTCACTGATCGATTAGCACGCTGGCAAAGCTTCCTTTCTCAATTTGACATCACTTACATTCAGCAGAAAGCTATCAAAGGTTATGCCATTGCCGAGCATCTTGCTCATCACCCTCTTCCCCGTTTTGATCCTGTCAATTCGGAGTTCCCAGATGAAGAATTAATGTCCATTAATCAACCCCACGATCCCATGTGGACATTACATTTTGATGGAGCTCTAAATTCTCAAGGAAGAGGGATCGGTATGGTTCTTTTAACACCAGAAGGGGTCACCATTCCATTTGCTGCTCGGCTCACTTTCCCCGTCACCAACAATATAGCTGAGTATGAAGCTCTTTTGGCCGGTCTTCAAACCGCTCATCGATATGGTGTCACCCATTTGAGGATTGTGGGTGATAGTCAGCTCATTTTGCGCCAGGTGCTTGTCAAGTGCCGCACCATCAATCCTAAGCTTAAGCCCTACCAGGAACTCGCTTCAGCTTATGCCAAACTCTTCAATAAATTGATCTTCGTTCATGTCCCTCGCAGCCAAAACATCTTGGCTGACGCTCTCACCTCTTTGGCTTCCGCTTTAGTTTTCCCTCCTGAGCGTGATTTTCATGTTCCCCTGATTCATCAGCGTGATACCCCAGCTATTAAGGATCGCGCATTCCTTGATATTAGGGATCAGGTGCTCGAGAAGGTTAAACAGAAGGAATCTTTTAAAGGAAAGGAAGTCATGCTTTTGGATTGGCAAGAAGATCTGGCTGACAAAGAGAAGCCTTGGTATTATGAGATTGCCAGATATTGTAATGATCAGTCCTATCCCGAGGAGGCCACTGCTGAAGAGAAGAAAGCAATTAGAAGAGTGGCTCAACGATATGTTCTGGTTGGAGGTGTGCTCTACAGAAGAGGGCTTACCGATGTTTTATTAAGATGCCTCGATGATGATGAATCTTGGAAAGTTGTGGAAGAGGCGAATTCTGGAGTGTGTGGTGGTCATGTGAATAGCCAGATGCTAGCTAAGAAGATCCTTAGGCTAGGATTCTATTGGCCCACTCTAGAAGAGGATTGTTCCATCTATGTTCGAAGGTGTGTTAAGTGCCAACTGCACGCCGACAAAATTCATTCTCCTGCTTCTTCACTCCATCCTACGTCCTCCCCATGGCCTTTTTCCATGTGGGCTTTTGATATCATTGGACCTCTTGGTGACTCGAATCTCCTGACCAAACAAAAGTCGTTCATCCTCACGGCAACGGAATACTTCACCAAGTGGGCGGAAGCAGAAGCTTACGTGGAGATTAAAGGGTCAACAGTCTGCAAATTCATAATGAAGAACATCATCACGAGGTTCGGCATCCCGAGCACCATCGTCACCAACAATGGACCTCAATTTATCTCTCAGGAAATCAAGGATCTCTGCAACAGGTATAACATTGCATTGCATCATTCTTCTCCCTATTATCCACAGGGCAATGGCCAGGCAGAGGCCACTAACAAAACTTTGATAAAAATTGTTAAGAAGACGTGTGAGGCTAATAAATTTTCGGATTGGCCAGACAAGCTAATAGAAGCTCTCTGGGCCTATCGCACTTCCATTTGCACACCCACTGGGCAAACTCCTTTTGCCCTCACTTATGGAATGGAGGCAGTAGTCCCTTATGAGATTCTTATTCCCTCTCTGTGAGTACAGTTGGATAAGGAGCTCTCTATTAATGAACGTCGTGATTCACTCCTGGCCCAATTGGAACTCCTCGATGAGAAGCGTCTGGTCGCCGCTGAGCATGCGCGCGTTTATCAAAACAGGCTCTCACATTTTTATCAAAAGAAAGTAATTGAGAGAAAATTTAAAATCGGTGAAATGGTAATCAAGAGAATTTTTGTAAAGCCAGGTGGCCCCCGCTCAAAACTCCAACCCAATTGGGAAGGACCGTTCATTATAAAAGATGTTTATCCTGGAAATGCTTATAAACTGATTAATGCTGAAGGGGAAGAGTTAACTCATCCTTGGAATGGTTTATATCTTAAGAAATACTACCCTTGATTCAAAAAAAAAATGTTGAAAATTGATTCAAGAAGAGATTCTCCAAAATTGGTGCCATGGCACATGAAGGATCAAGGTCCGAAAGGTCAAAATTCAGAATTCATTCATCAGTCTTGTTAATTTAAAAGGGGGTTGATTCACACACACACTACACGCTTTATTCTTGAACTCAAGCAGTGCAAAATCTGACAGAAAGTCAAAAAACCTGACTAAAAGTGAAAGATAATACCCGTTCTTTTCTTCTTCGGCCCATAAGGGAGGAAGGGAGACCTCGAGGTAGACACGCCAAGCCTATCCGCCGCCCTAGTAGGTGGAAGTCAAGGCCCAAAAGGGAGCAAATGCCACAAAAGCCCCAAGTACAATTAGGTTTTTATTCATCAATGCAAATCAATTCCAAAGTGAAAGTCAAGTTATGAAAAGAAAAGCATGTCAAGAGGGCAAAGTCCCCGCAAGAAAAACCTTGGGCGTATGCGTGCAATATAAGTGGGCAAAAAGGCAACAAATTTCCCTACGCCAAAGACCGAACCCCAACAGGCATAGGGTAGGGGAGGTAACTTTGCCTTGAGCATCTTAGAATCCCTTATGGGCTTCCCTTAAAATTTTCTTCCATCCTTTCTATGTGGTAAGTCACGAACTGGCAGGATGGTCAAGACGGACTAAAGAAATTGCACTGTGCGAAATCTCGAATACAAGTCAATTATGATCACGTCGACCCCCTTTTAACTACTCAAGAAAGGTTAATGAATTTTAGATGGTGACTATGTAAGACTCATGGTCTTGATAGCCTTGAAGCCCTTTTTGCAGAATAATTTGATTAACGCCTTCGGCTAAGGCGCTTTTTATAGAATTAACGTCCTAGATTAGGTCGTCTCTTTCAGAATAACGTCTTTGAGCAGGTCGTTTCTTTTTCAAAAATCAAATTCTTTTTCGAATTCACGCCGTTCTCTAGGGCGTCTTTATAAGAATCACGACCCATTCTAAGGCGCATTTTTTAAGAAAAATAACAAAAAAAAATATATAAATGAGAGAAAAAGAAAAAAAATGCATTTCTTCACGATGTATGCTTGCATTCTTTTGCATGGGCATCTTTTATTTCTGGTTTGCATATGCGTGCTTTGCATGATGCATCTCCCCGCTATCAGTCATTTTATTTACCTTATTTGATTAAAGGCTTGACCCCTTGACCCCTCATTAAGGTCAAAATATTGCTACCCCTTGCTTATTGGGCAAAGGGCCAAGTCGAACAGATGAATTAACCTGTTTTATTCAAGTGAAAACCGCAGCTGCAGATACAGGGCAAAGAAAAGCAAACACGAAGAACGTGGAAAGAGGAAAGTACACAAACACAAAGTCACAACCACACGAGGTGCTCAGGTAACAAAGAAATCTCAAATCTCATATATATATATATATATAATGAATATCATGTACAGGTGTGAGGGTGGAGGAGTACAAGTAAGTCTCTCAGCTCTCGCCTCCACCCTCCTCTCTCCTACTCTCAACCTCCTCCTCGCCGTCCCGAGCTGGTGCTAGTGGAGGAGGCATGGGCCCCCGTGAAGAAGCCGGAACCCGAACGTGTCCCCCTGCCTCGCTCCTCTCTCGGAGAGAAGAGCCCGCCACGAAGGTGGAGCTGGTGAAGGAGTACCCCGCAGCTCGCGCTCGCTCGCATCCTCGCTGGAGACGCTCCTCGGACACTCGCAGCCGCTCCTGGGAAAGGATCAACTGGGTCCTCGAATCCGCCAACTCTCGCTCACGTGCCGCCAGCTGCTCCTGGAACCGGGCACGCTCCGCCTGGTGCTCCTCGCGCTCACGAGCACGCTCCTCGCGCTCCCGGGCACGCTCCCGTCTCTCCAGCTCAAGCGCCACGCGTAGCTCGGCCACGTCCTGAGGAAGCTCCTCCCGACGCCTCAGGGACCTCTCAAGCTCTGAGATCCGCCGATCGCGGATCGCCAACTCAGTACGTACTGCCTGAAGCTGTGTCACCTGCAAACAGGTAATCAAGTCATCAATTCCACAATTAAATTCAATAATCTAGCAATTCAAGCAATGTATAATTGAACCACTCACCTGTGCGCTCGTCGCGCGGTAGCCCTCGTCAACGCAGGTAAGAGCGGCTCGTAGCTCCTCAGTCTGTAAAATGAATTTCATCAGTGCACAATTATATAATCAATATTTGAATGGATTGGTGTTTTGGAATTTACCCGTGAAGCGAGGTCGCGCTCCGCTGCCTCGGCTCGTGCCACTGCTCCCGCTAGCCACTCTGCCAGTGCAGTCACCTCTGCACTGGGCCCTCTCGAGCTGGAGGCCTCCCCTGGGTCTCTCCTCACTGCTCCCTGCTGGGCACGCTGCATTCATTGAGATCGTCAATGGCTAATCATCAATAATTCAACAAAAACAAAATACATTTGCATATAGAAATAATTTAAACACTCACCAGGGTCTCTAGGTCTGCCCGTGTGGCAGCCAGCTGGTCCTCCAAGCTGTGTAGGTGGGCCTGGGCATCTATCGCTGCTATGTCCCGCGCATCCTGCATCCATCACATATTAGTCGCATGATAGTCACATAAGCATTTGCATTTAATTTAGAAATAAGTGCATTCATACATACCCCTAAGACCCTCATCTGGGGTCGGCCGGCGTATACCTCCCAGTAACGCCGGAGGTACTCGGAGCTATCAGTCGCCCGAGAGGTGACTCTGGTCCCGCCACGCTGCCAGTCGGCGTACTGCTCCTCGAATCATACCCGCCAGTCGGTCGCCTTTGTACGACCGCGCGTCTTCTTCCCGACGCCCCGCGGCTCGCCTACCTCAATCCACTCCTGGTGGAGGCCCAGCGTCCTCATCACCAACCTAAGCCGTAACGGCTCAATCTCGCTCAAGCAGTGAACCCAAAGCTCACGCTCAAAGCGAGGTCGGCCCGCTACGACCCAAGGCTGGCCCTCGTCTGTCATCCCCTCGTAGGGTCTCCATTGCACCTGCATTCATAAACATACATATCATCATTTCATCGTCATCATCATAAATTCAAATTAAAAAGCAAAAAAATGCATATCATGCATCCATACATACCAGCGAGGGAGGGAAGTCGCGGAACTCTCTCCGTAGAACCCACAACTCGTAGCCGAGTGGGGCGCCGAAGACGATTGGCACCCAGCGCCGTGCTAGAGGGAAAGCTCCCTCATTCCCAGGCCGTGGGTCAACGCGCCCCATCGGCATGTAGAGGTGACTCCAAACCTGCATCCATGCATTGCATTAGTTAGGCATTCACACGCATATAAAAATATACATAAAAGAAAGGAAAAAAAAATGAAAAATGCATACCTGAAGAAAAGGTGAGAAGCCACTGACGGTCGTCTCTTGACCTGTCCCCGTGGACAGGTCGGCCATCATGTGCGCCAGCAGCGCCGCTCCCCAGGCGTAGCTGCCAACTGCCTCCAAATCCTCGAGTATCCCCAGGAATCGGCAGTTGATGACGTCGCCCTTTGTCCCGAGCAACAGCCTCCCCAGTAGCAGTAGCAAGAACCTCCTCAAGTCTAGGTCAGCTCTCTCCCTGTCTGCCGGGTCCTGGCAGTACACTGCCCTAGCCCCGTCTATCAGCCTCTGTGAAAACTACTCTAGGGTCTCTCCTGACCTGTGCCTAGCATTCCCTAAACCCATCACTATGGTGAAGTCGGTGCGGAAGATCGTCCTGCACTCGCTAGGGGTCTCATAAACCATCTCCAGCCCTAGCAATCTCTGGGCATGCTCGGTGTAGTCTGGGTAGGTAATCCCGCTCACAGCCTCTCCATCTACCCTCAACCCTGTAATCCTGGCCACGTCCTCCAGGGTAGGAATCATGTGTCCCCAAGGCATTAGGAATGCCCGGCTGGTCCTATCCCATCTCTCCCGTAGAACCTGAATGAGTGGTAGGTCTGGCCTAACTGGCTCTATGCTGAGGAAGGCCCCGAACCCCATTGCATCTACCCTCTCTCTCTGGAACTCGGGGAGGCCATAGTAGGCTGCCCGGACCATGACCCATGAAATGCGCGTCCTCATCAGCCCCTGCATGCATAAAATAAGAATTGTTGGTTTAATTGTTGTGATTATTCATGCTTATTTCATTTTGATTGCCCCAGGTTGAATGTTGGTGTTATTGAAGTAACGACCTTCCTCAGGTCATTTTTTGTTGAAGTAGCGCCCTTAAGGAGGGCGTGGTTCTGTTTGAGCTTATAGATAACGACCTACCCTAGGTCATTTTTCATCTATGAAACGCCTTGTGTTGGGCGTGTGTTTGTGCTTAATTTCTAAAAATCCTAAAGGTTTTTCAATTCACGCCCTTGAGTAGGGCGTTTTTCTATTTGGGTTCGTTAATTAATCAAATAATTAATGAATGGGCGACCGCTGGTTTGGTCGTCTGTTTTGAATTAACGCCCTGGTGTGGGGCGTGGTTTCCAGGTTTTTCAGAAAATGAAATAAAATAACAACATGTGAAAGTTAACAGCATAATATGTAAATTTAATTGGGCGACATGCTTTAGGGCATGTTCTCATGAGGTTAATTGTTTTTCATGAAAATAATGTGATTAACGCCCTTGGGTTGGGCGTGTATTTTGAAATCGCGACGCCCCTGAGGGCGCCTTCTTTCTGGGTTGCAGGGTTTATACCCGTGGGCTATGGAAAATCAGGAAAAATAAAATTAAAAGAAATAAAAATGGGAGAAGGGTTTGAGGCTTACCTTCTTGTGCTTGGGTTCCTGAGGCTGAGGTCGTGGCTGCCGTGGCCGCCGGAGTTGGCATGCACGGGGAGGGGGCGCCGCCGCGGGCGGTGGTTCATCACCACCGTCTCCTTCTCTTTCTCTTTCTTCTTCTCCTTCTTCTTCTGCTTCTCCCTCTTCATTTTCTTCATCTTCACCTTCCTCATCTCCTTCTTCCACGGCCTCGTCGCCGTGTTCATCCTCGCCACCGGCCGCCGCCGTGGGAACTTCTTCAACCGCCACGATGGCCCCTTCCTCACTGTGGTCTTCCTCGCCCAGGTCGACGACCTCCGGTGCGGCCACCCTTTGTCGTTTGACTGAGCCACCTCCGGCCATGGCTAAGGCTAGGGCTGGGGGGAGAGAGAGATAGAGAAGAGGGGAGGGGGAGCTTCGGTTAGGGTTGCAGAGAAGAGAGAATGGAACGGAGGAAGAAGAAGAAAGGGGGAAAGCCCTTTAGCATTCGAAAAGAATAGACGCCCTGAGAAGAGGCGTTTTTTGTGGAAGTCACGACTATGACATGGGCGTGTTTATAAATTAGATGACGTTTCTCGAGGCGTCAATTTTATTTGCATGGGGAATGATAACCGTCGTCAGACGCATTCAATGGGCGTTGATTGATGTGATCGAAGTAATTATTATGATTTTTACTCACGCCTGAGATAGAGGCGTTACCTGATGGAAACGTGACTTTCCTGAGGGCGTTACTTTTGGAATTTCAACGAATATATTTTGGGAATTTGAATCGATTAACGCCCTGTTCCAGGTCGTGATTTAAGTAACGCCTATTGGTGAAGGCGTCAAATGTGTGAATAGGAATATTGGAAGCGACCTATCATGAAGGCGTCCTTTTATGAATTCACGCCTTTGCTTGAGGCGTTATTCGCAACAGAACGACAGGTTATTTAAGGATTTGATCTGAAGTACAGCAGTAAGGCTCAATCAGAAAACAATCATTTTTATTATTTTGAAAAGAGAGATTACAATGCTTAATGAGCCACCTTGGGTCTTAGCTTTCCCAAAGCTGTTACATAATTTTTCCACTGATCTTTGTCTTCCTCCAAACTTTCTACAGGTTGATGAAGTTTGCTAATCTTCCATAGGGCTTGGATTGTGATAGCCTCTTCTCCATCTTCATTGCTGCCTAGGTCTCTTGATTTGATTGGAGGGAGATGAGAGACGTCTTCTAGGTGTTGCCTTGGAAGTCCGATTTGAGGAAGGCATCTGTGAGAGTTGTACAAGACGAAGTCCGAAGCGCCGATGAGACGAAGGTCCGTGCCGGTAGAGAATCGTGCACGAAGTTCCTGCATCCTGAGTACCCCAGGGGCACATGTAAAGAGATTCTTTGGCATTACCTTTAGGTGCTCTCTCCAATCACCTCTCTTCTTTACTTGAAGAATCCAGTTCATCACCCTATTGCTTATTCCTAACGAACCGGTCATATAAGAGAGTGGGCTTTTTGAAAAGATTCTTGAGGATTGTTGGGCCTCGCCACATGGATCGAATTTGAAATGGAGATCAACCCAACTAGAGAGTGCTAGCATGCACCCGTAGATGGGCCTTCCCATCGCCGCCGAGGTAAGCCCGCTATAGAGATAGGCTAGGATAGCCGGTCCGGCTCTTTCCTCTTCCCATAAGCTCACCACCGCGCTCAATTGGGCCTCCTCTAGAAAGTCCTCCGTGGATGGAAACAAGAGTGCGCCTGCTAAGCACACCATGAAGGCCTTTGCTATCTTTTCTATCTCCTCCTCTTCCTTAGCTTGATCCGCTCTCTTGTACACCCATGAGGCGAGCTTCAAGAGATTGATTCCTTTAGTGACTTTGATTTGGTTCACTATGTTTGGGCTAGATATCAATGAGGTTAGCAATTCATGAGAGGAGATTGGCCTTGGCATGTTGGCCATCTTTTCTTCTTCTCCTTGTTTCATTCTTTTCAGGCCTAAGATCAACTCTAGTTCTTCCAATAGGATGGTGGCTTCAAATGTCGAGAAGAGAAAGGTATGAGTGGAAGGATGCCAAAGTTCAATCAATGCTCCTATGGCAGCCCAATCTAAGTGAATTTGGTCATAGTGCTTGGCATGGGTTACTAGGCCCGAAAGATGCCATCTTGCTAGGTATACTCTCATGTCAGAGGAGAACTTGGAGAGAATAAGGGGCAACCACTTCACTTTTGTAAATCTCCTAGCACCAGGGACATTTGGGTAGTCCTGTGGGAAGAAAAATATGAACAATGCCAATAGTGCCAGACGTGAGCATATGTGAGAAGCAGTTTAACAGAAGGATTCCATAAAAAGAAAAGAAAGAAGATATAAGCAGAAGATATAAGCAGAGGGATTCACTAACCTGATGTTGAGCAACTCGGCTGCAGATGTGCCCTTGGATTTCAGTCAACCTAGGGGTGGAAGACCTAGGTCTCTTAATCATCCTCTCCATTGTTTTTTTGGCTTTGCAGAAGAAGCTCGGACGAGTGCCTGCGGGAGAAGAACAAACAGAGAACAGAGAATTGAGCCGGCTACGGAGGTTCAGAGAAGAGGTTGTTTTAGGTTGAGGAAAGCAGCCTTTCTTTTATAAAGATTTGAAGAGGGCTTAAGGTTGTTCGGAGTTAGCAGGTTGATGGCTATTAGGATTTGGTTTTGCTTTCGACCCGGAAACGGAAACGTTGGATTGATTAACGCCTTTTGTTAGGGCGTCAATTTCTGAATTGACGACCTTTCTGAGGTCGTCTTTTGTGTAACGCCCTTTAAATAGGTCGTTTACTCTTTGGCCTCTCGATGGATTTCACGCCTTGCGGAAGGGCGTGTTTCATGTTTTAACGACTACACATTAAGGCGCTTTTTCATGATTTGACGCCGTCCGATGCAGGCGTGTTTTTATGAGCTTATGAATTTAGATATTCATGTGTGTTAATGAACTTAAGTGCTATTATTTCGTTGAATTGTTTTTTTAATTGAGCACTTATGATCATATCATGATTTGAATGGAAAATTATGTTTGATTATCTTGAATTTCGAAAACTGATGAATTTTCAAAGTGCAGAAGTTTGCAGGATTAGAGGCGTTTGGGTTGCTCATGGAAATCACATCACACTTGTCATTTTGTATTTGTTCGGTGTAAGCATTGTTACTATATGATATCTACATTATTATAGCATATCAAGGACCTTGTGATTCTGATGAATCTGGAATTTGAGTTCCCCTTCATCAAAAACGATGATGATTCCAGGAGAGTCTTGACCACACGGATAGGCCGTTGAGTCGTTCAAGGATTGGGACGATGGTTCCACTTTCTGAGTTGATGCGCGGACAAACGGGCTTCGGCCTAGTGTCAGCTTAGAGATCTGGATTCTTGACCAAATCTAGATGGCTTAGCAATATTATCCTTGATTATTTTCTATTTTTTAGTTTATTTTATCTTTTCTTTTAGCCCAGCATGCATCATGTAGGACTTTGAGTTTCATGCTGAAAATCTTCATATTATGGCAATAATGAAGGTCACTTGCTTTTGATTGAGTTGACATGAGATATTCCACTCCAAATCAAGTACTTTGTTCTATCTGAAGCCGCTCAGGCTGGTTCCTTGAAAGTGTCCCTTTGTTGGATCTCCATCTCAATTCTCTTTATTTTCTTACAAATTTACCTTGGTTGTAGCACGTCCACGTTGGCTGGTAACCGCTCTCCAATGGTCTTTCCCTATCGTACCCGCGCGCACACCTTTTGCCTTACATTTTACTTGTTTAGTTTAATCTCCTTTATCCAGCAAATCGATGCTTCCTTGGAATCACTCGGAGTTGTTTCACTCAGAATCTTGGAAAGATTTCCATTGTTTAGTGTTTGAGGCATGTCACATCACACCTTGGCATCTACTTATCAGTTCGCTCCACTTCATTCTATTTTGTTGCACTTTCACTCCATTTTTGTCTCACTCCCTTCCAAAGCAGATGCCAAGGCGGGGCAGCTGTAGACACGCCAAAAATGACGCTATGTTGATCAAATCTCATGTCACTATGATGACGCCCCAAAGTGAACTTCAATATATTCATAATATGAAGTTTTTCTTTTTTGTGTGTGTGTGTGGGTATGTTTATTTTGCATTTTTGTGATTTGTGACCTGAAGAGGGGCGTTATTTAAATAGCGACCTTATCGAGGGCGTTTTCTCAAGAAAGGACGACTAAACGTAAGGGCGTCAATTCCTGGTATTATCCGGTTTTAAAGTAAATTCAAAATCAATTTAAATTATTGGTTAACGTCCTTCCTCAGGGCGTGTTTTAAATTAACGCCTCTATCATAGGCGTGTTCTCATAATTTTCAAATAAAGTAAGTTTTATTGCCAAAATTAAATCCAAGAAGTGACGCCCTTGGTAGAGGTCGTGTTTTGAGTAACGTCTTGATGAAAGTCGTCAATTCTTGATTTGACGCCCTTCGCAAGGTCGTGTTTCACCTTTCGTGTCCTGCTTGAACTCCTCTTTCCTGTATAGAGTCCTGCCTTCTTTGAACATTGCCTATCCTTATCTTACCAAATTCGAGTTTATCTCCCACTGAAATCCTATAAAACATGATCTGGGCGATCGAAGCAGAGGTTGACGATTTCAGAAGGTTGAAGAGATTAGAACGTTGAGAGGATTTTCGGCTTCCTCTGCTTACTATCGTGGGCTCGATTGAAGGATTTCGGCTTCCTCTGCACCCTCTTCATCCGATCAACCACGTCTTATTGGTTCCTTTACTGTCGACAGGGACATCAGGGCTTTCTTGTTGATTCGTATTCATCCACTATTTTCTTCTTCTTCGTCTGCATCAATTGCATCGTCAGTTTTCTTTTTCTTTTCACTTTGCACTAGTTTTATCACATATCTCCCCTCTCCCTAATTCCTCTTTAGGGGTTTTGAAACCAAAACAACAAGGTGCGCATGTTGATTTCCTTTCATCATCACATGTTTTCTTTGGATTGATACTATTTGTATTGGCTGAATCCCTCTTTGCTTTGTTGTTTCATTGTCTTTTTTTGCAAGGTAATCAAAAGGAGAACCCTTCTCATCGGCCGGCCGATTGAAGAAGGAGGAAGGAACTTCACATCATCCCGCGTTTCAATCTTCACCAGGTATTCGCGATCTCTCTTTTTTGAGGTAACCCCTCTGGCGATCACATCTCCATATTTGCACCACGTGCAAGCTTTTCTTCCCCTTATTTATGCATTAATCATCATTATCTCCTCCATGTTTTATCACATCATTATTCTCGTGTGATTTTTTTGTGTGGGATTTATGCCCATCCACAGGCGTAACCTACCGTGCGGACAACACCTTTTGATATACCGGGTTATTGAGACGAAAATGCACACCTAGGACAACACTACCCTAGACTTAGACCGTGCTATGAAGACTACCCTAGACTCGACTCGCTCTGATACCAATTTGATGCGGGACGGACCACGGACTCGACTCCAAGTTGATATGCGATCCTTGGACACTAGACAAGCTCACGATCATCCCTTAGCAAGGGAAGCGTACGGACGTGCGCGGTTGAGAAATCGGCAGTGATCTAGGGTGGTCGGCTCTCTCTCGTGCCTAGATCGGGTCACGGGACGGGTTTCGCTCGCTCTCTCTCGCAGCGGTGAAAAAAATATACAAGCTAGGATCCTAACATGCTCTCTAGCAGCGGCATATACAAATAAATACGAACTAAGCAAATGCCGAGTAAGGGAGCGGACACGATACCTCCACGCGCCGGGCGTGGGGAAGACGACCCCGGCTAAGTACGGTAACTCCCAGTAAAAATATTACAACAGTTACATAAGTTAATTTTCTGCCCACTCCACGCAGGGAGGTAAAGGGATACACAAGTGGGCCCGGGAGGACCGATCTTGGGTAGACGGGCAGCAACTTGAACACTCCGTCGGTGCGGTTCGGATGGCGCAAGCTACTGGTTGTGGGGCCCACGTGCAGGTCTGTGGGGTCGAGTGGGCCCGGAGTGGTACCGCTGTGATGGTGGCTCCTGGGGGGACGCTCCCTGGGAAGGCGGCGTGCTGGTTCGCCTTGTGGAAGGCGAGGCGGCTCCGACGGGCAAGTGTGAACTTGCTGTCCACGGATCAGAACTTCTATTTTTGTAGCGCGCGACCCGACGAGAATAGCTGCTGCGATCAATCCCGACGTTGGATCGACGCGAAATTGGTGCCGTTGGAAATCTTTTTCAGAGAGCTTAGACCAAGGACTATGGCAAGAATTTTGATGGGCCTGGATTTTTCGTGGTAGATTTTTGAATAGACTGACTGACAGACTCAGAAAACACTGGATATAACTTAATTTTCCTGAGAGTTGACGTTGACCATAGTTAAAAATTTAGATCTGGGTGTTGGGTTATTCATGAAAGTTGAAGAGGGGGAAGCAAGGAAGACAAGGATATTTTTTGTGGAATTTATGGTGGAGGTTTGGTTGGGGAAAAGTATTTTCAAACACTGTGTGATCGGATTTGGACAATGGCAGACAGAACTGATTTGGGATTTGACAGAGATTTTAAGAAAATGTAAATGAAATCCAAAATTCTCAAAAAAATTCGTGGAAAGGGGCTTAAGTGGAAAGAATCCCCAATAAAAATTGAAACTCATTTAGACATGGGGAAGAGGGTAGAACTTTGGAAACACAGGGTTGCTGTGACACAAGACAGAACACAGGCAGATCTAGAGGGTTGGGAAACACAAAATGGAAAAATAGAAATCGAAGGCTAGAAAATTGGAAACTTTTTTTGGGAGAGGGTATTTGCGTGGGGAATCCACCCTCAAAATTTGGGCTCCAGCACATCTGTAAATTGGGAGCTAAAATTCAGACAAGGGGGCTCTGTCCTGATTTGGACAGAACTCCGGCGGCAAGGCGGTGGCAGTGCGATGGCGGCACGAACGGCGGCGGCAGAGACAGAACTCAGAGGGGCAGATGAAGAAGTAGGATAGGCCTTCACACCCTGGAGAGCTTGAGGAAGAAGAAGAGCAGTAGGGAGAGAGAGGGGGGCGCAAATGCTCCTTGGGTAATTTTCATCAAATTTCTTTCATTAACTTCTATCAAATGGAAAATACAAGCCTTTTATATGGAAATACAAATGACCACTCCTACCCTTAGATCTAGGGCTTGGGAGGGGCATTAAGGGAATGAGAGAATTAATTCTCCCATGTGTTTTGGACCCAAATAAAATAAAATTACAAAACCTATTAATATATACTAAATGGGGGGCGCCCCCTTGACTTCATGGCCTTTTTTTTTGAATTTTTCTCCCCTTTGTCCCCCTTGAATGGTCAAGACATCTAGAAGCCACCTAGGACATTTGACCAGCCTCACATGGGCCCTAAGACTTAGGTGGACCAATGGGGAATAAGGTGGGGGGCCCCTACTGGACCTACTGACCTTTTACAAATAAACCCAAAGACTTCTATGGACTGACAAATTGGCTTATAAAGCCTTACAATTGCAAACCCATTTATGCAAGGACATAAATACAAACTAAAGGACATAAATGAAAATAAAAAACACTAGTGTCTGGAGTTGATTCCCATCACGTTCCGATCACCCAAAGGTAGATTTTCTAAAGAACAATCACCCAAGATCATAGTAATAGGTTTGCATGCTTAAGAATCATGATATCACGCATGTATTGGATCCATGTTTCTCCAGTTTTATGTAGTTTTTGCTTTTATATTTGTATAAGAATGTGCGACCAGAGCAGTGGCCGCAGATTAATGAGCGACCGAGCGGACGGGCGCAGATTCTAAAAACTGCGACTGACTACTATACGTCAATTAATGTGCGACCACACCCCTGTCGCTATTTCCTATAAACAGAATTAATAAAGACAATATGTTTAAAATTTAATATCTATGAAATCTAGCGTTAAACTTCTTGCATGGGCTTGTTTCTAGATTCCCTATATTTTTATCTAGCTATCCATGTCTTTAGTTTCTAGAAATTTCATATAAATAGTAAAGTGCTACTGTTCATGTACAAATGAATAGTGATTTGTGTCTGTGAACGTGTCTGCCCGATGCGTAGCAGAAAAAGAATGGACGACTGTCCCACAGTCACCAATTAATGAAGGAGTGCCCCTGTGTGGAGGCGTTGTTTATAAATATTTAGTAAAAATAGAAAATATATAAAAATCGTGATTCTATGACATGATCATAGGCGCTAATTAAAGATGGAGCATCGTTGCATGTGGTCACCAATTATAATTAAATCCTATTGATTTTTGGAAATTTTTAGAATTAGCGCCCCTTCACAGTGTGGCTAATTCTTAGTATATTTTCCCAGAATTTTGAAAAATAATGATTAGGCGACATTTCACACGGACGCACAATCATGATTGAGCGCCCGTCTGAATGGACGCCAATTCTTGTCTCTCAGTTTTCATCGTGTTTCTGGCCCATATCACGGGTCTATTGACACTCTCATCTCACGTCCGTAGATGGAGTCTCTGTGTTTTTTCTATTGATTACACACTTAACTCTTGGTGATGATCAGACCATCCGCGGGATATTCCTTCCTTCAGACTGGTACTTTCTTCATTGAAACCTCCGTAAGTCTACGCTAGTCTTGGATTCCCTCAAGGCAGCAGAGCCGGTTGTACCCTAAAAATCCTGGAACCCTTATTTGTCATGTCACTCTGAAGAAACGTGATGCTTAGCCCTCATAGAGTGTTGTTTCTGGCCTCTTTTGAGCAGTCTGTTTCTGTCTAGAAACTGTGACCATGACTTGGACGCCAAAAGGAATTGGCGACCAGTCAGTGGGCGCAGATTACAGATTTAGCGGTCGTTATAAGGACGCTATTTCCTCGTGCCTATACTGTTCACAGGAAAGAGCGACCATACAGTGGACGCTATTTCTGTAATTGATGGCTGTCTAGTAGACGCCAATTACCCAGTTTCATGATAAGTACGTCATACTGGTCCAAGTTCTGTCCTTGAACTCATAATTCCGTGAAATCTATCTTATCATCCTACCATGGCTTATTCCTTTGGAACTCTAGATTGGCTATAAACTATAGTGGATGTCTAAAAATATATATGATTCAATGCTTATGCATATAGGGCCCGATATGGTCATGGGAGGAGCACCCGAAAGTACTTGTGCCTAAGGGAGTTGATTGATCACGGTGTGGCATTGCACCGAAGTGCATGACTTTCTAGATTATGACATTCCACGACTCGTGCTTGACTTGACATGACTTGCGTGGCCCGGAATGGATATTTACTTGCTTGAAATTATGATAGCCAATTCACATGACATGACTTGATATTTACATGCTTGACAATCTTGATATACTCCATATGATTATCTTGGAATCTTGCTAGTTCATCTATGTTATTTCTTGATACTCTACTCTCGTCAATATCTTGCATTCATGCATAGCTATACTTACATTCATGTAACATGTAATCTACTTTAAGCAAGTTTGTACTTGAGATATAATTCCTACTGAGCGTTCACTCACCCTAGTTTTTCCCCTATTTTTCAGGTAACTCCGACGACGAAGATCATTCGGATGGGAACAGACATGAGTGAAGAGCATAGAGCCACCCGACTATTGAAGCGTCTACCTAGCCGTATCTTTTCATCTTTCTTGAGTCTATCATTGTATTTTACTCTTTATTGAGTCTAGCTTGTCATTAAGTATTCCTTTACTTTGAAGGATTATGTATGGAACTAGTTGAAGTTATTAATGGAATAAAGGATTTTGTTTATTATCTCTACTTTGCACGCTCTGTCTTATGTGTCAAATTATCTCGTGCTCTGATTGACATGATCGATATAAACTCGTCACGCATACCGGGTTCCTTCCGCGCTTGAGGCGTGACAATTTTTATGGTATCAAAGCCTAGGATCTTCAAATTCCTAGGAACCCAAGTCCAAGGATAAGTTATATCCCTAGGATATTCAAATTCCTAGGAAACTAAGTCCAAGGATAGGTTTATACCATTTTACCCAGTGAGATTGGGTAGAGCCATGGGTTAAGTTAACTAAGGGATTTAGACCTTTGGTTAATCGTATATTAATATAGTTACTTAAATCTTGTAGGATCATGGCCGCCGAATGAGCTCAATGGCGCGATATGCAACGCCCTGTCCAAGGTCTTACCCAAGCGCTACAACAAGTGGCGCAGGGTGGAGCGAATCGTGGAGCAGGAGATCTCCACCGAAGCTTTCCCAATATGAATCCACCGAAGTTCACCGGCTCGTCTGATCCCGATGATGCCGAGAACTAGATCAAAGAGATCGAAAGGATATTCCATGTAATGCAATGCACGGATGAGGAGAAAGTATTATTAACAACGTTCCAACTAGAGCGGGACGCTCATTTTTGGTGGGAGTCGATAGAAGCTACCTTACCCTATGAGCAAGTTATGTGGGGCGAGTTCGTAGAATATTTCAACATCAAATACCTCGGACCGGATTCAAGAAAAGAAAGCTGTGGAGTTTGCCGCACTCAAGCAAAAGACTTTATCAGTGGCCGAGTATGAGGCCCAATTCTCCCATCTATCGAGGAATGCACAACATTAAGTGTGTACCAAGAAGATGAAGGCTAGGAGATTCTTTAATGGGCTTCGGCCGCAATATATTACCCAACTGACGTCGATGGACATTCAAGTCTATTCAGAGATGATAAGTGTTGATGTTTTGTTATCTCTACCCCGCCCCCGCCAAACTATGCTAATAACATATGTGAATTAGGAAAGGCATGAAAGCATAAACAAAGGGACGATAAGAGATAGAAGAAGTGACCGTGATCGCCACCAAGGATTAACAATGCCAAAAGGGTGGAGAAAGGATAGGAACGGTGCCGTGTACCTTGGAAAATGATGAAGACTTGATCGCCCTTAAGGAATGGGGTGCGGGGAACTTTGTGGATTCAACCTCCTCTCCTTCCAGCCGGCTAGAGGAAGAGAGCCTCACATTCTATCATACTCTCCTGCGAAACAAAGATCAAACTACAAGAGAAAAACCTATTAGATCCATGAAGTGTAGCATCAATCTCGCAGTGATAAAATATGGTTAGAAATTGAGGGAGAACGCACCGGGGGAAGTTTTTAACCCCTGTGGAAGGGTGCAAAAGATAGGTGTGTGTATTGTGACGAGAATAAGACAAAGATATAGAGAAATCACGTAGCACAACTACGGGAAACATGCATGCAATATGGAGAAAAGTGCAGAAACATAGATTTGTGATGATTTGTAAAAAGTAGAAGGGTAGAACTAGAGATATGATGAATGAAATCAAGCCCTTGAACATGGAATTGAAAGCTAATACTTCCCTCTTCAGGCCAAGGTCAAAGAGACAAGATGGCTATGCAGCATGGCTTCACCCCGAACCAAGAAAGAGCCCCCCCTCGCGAACTGGGAATTGGGTAGGTTTATATAGAGTTGCAGAAATCCAGAAGGTTTAAATCCGAGATAAACACCCACAATAGGGATTTAGATTGATAAAACTCGTACATAATATTGGGAATATATCCCCAAAGTAGATTATCCTTGATCTGGAGGGATATTCTTGGAGAAAATGGATCAAACAAGGTCTCCAAAGAGTCCTCGGGCGAAGAAATCGAAGTTCAGGATGTTTTG
This sequence comes from Amorphophallus konjac, assembly GCA_022559845.1. Lineage (NCBI taxonomy): Eukaryota > Viridiplantae > Streptophyta > Magnoliopsida > Alismatales > Araceae > Amorphophallus > Amorphophallus konjac. Next base: position 14,318,208 of record CM040117.1, on the reverse strand, counting down.
GACTCTCTGTTCATCAAACGATCTATCGTAGGGCTGCTAGGGAGCCAAACGGTCATGGGAGGACTGCAAGGGAACCACCAAACGGTCTAGGGCTGACCGCAAGGCTTCAGAGGGTGAAACGGGGCAAAATGGGCACTGTTTGGGGGTTAGCGGTCTTGGGAAGACCACCACCATCAGGTAGCGGTCTTCCCAAGACCACTATGCTGATGGAGAAACATTTAAATAATTGGGCTGGTCATAGTTGACTTTGGAAATTGGAGAATATCACAAACACGGTGTAGAACTAGCGAAAGGTGTAGAAGAAGAAATCGTAGATAATAAAAAATTGAACAACTTTCATGAAGGGAGCAAGATGAGAAGATGAGCAGAAGAGGGAGAAGATAGGGCGAGAATAGAGAAAAACACTGGGTTCACGGGTGAACAGTGCAGTGTACCAAAAAAATGCAAATAACTTGAAATCAGTGGAGAACTGGCTAATGGTATGTAAGAAGAAAATCTAGGGCTTTAAAAAATGAACAACTTTTGTAAAAGGCTCCTAATGAATAAAGGAACAGAAGTGGATGAAAAAGGGCCGCGTTCAGGACTGTGTAGCGAAAGGGGCCGAATGCTTGATGGAAGTCGACCTTAATGGGCCGCAAGTCGACTTGGAGGGCCGGAAGTTGATAAAATAAGCCCCAGGGCTCTAAGAAATGATGATCTCCGAAGTCCAAAGGCTAGGGAACAATGAAATGGGCTCGAAATCTATCCAAGGAAGGCTCCAAAATAATGGTTAATCGGAGACATAAAAAATGATGAATAAGAGAAAGACGCAACTTGCGGGCTAAAAATGGGTGTCAACAGCTGCCCCTCCTTGATGTTCGCTTTGCAAGGGAACGAGCGAAAGAGACGCAGAGGTGAAATGAAAAAGAGATAGAGCAAAAGTGACAGCGACGTGAAATGGATATGAAGCAGAGATTATGCAGAGAGAACTGAAAAGTGGGCATCAAGGCAAAAGACACCCGTCACAACCAACAATCGACAGGAATTCTCCCGAAAACGCCGAACTAACCATAAGGAATGGATGACGCGGATGAGACATGTCTATAGAACTAACTAAAAAATGAAAAGAAAACATGACCAACCTCATCGGGGACACAATCCATGGAGAATGAGGAGATCAGAAAGAATACAGCTGAAAGCTAGAAAGAGGAAAATAAGACTGAGATAAAATTCAGACAGGAATCACGCTGGTCAACCAGACCAAGCGGCAAGATCAGAGAAATCGTTTAAATTTAGAGTGGAATGAAGATCTCTTATCCAAGAGAATTGAAACGTAATTAACCATTACTGGGGAGAAACTTTGAAAGAATCACGAGACGTGAGTGCTCAAAATGACATGATGCATGCTGGGCTAAAATAAAAGAAATCATCAAAACGAGTGTAAAGAAAGATAAAATAGAAAGTACTCAAGGATACTATTGCTAGACTTAGCCAAGACGGGGTCAAGAGTTTTCTTGCAACCACGGCGTGCGAGACAGAGTCCATCGTCCCCCACCCGACTCAACCGAGCAGCTTATCCAATGATTAACCATATGCTCTTATATCATCATCATTTTTGGTAAAGGGGAACATCAGATCCCAGAACACACGGACAACCAGCCGATCCTTGAGAGGCTATAGTAATGTAGATAACATATAGTAATGCAACAATGAGAAGGGATAGAGAGCCATACCTGACTTACCTGCCAAGCGAAATGGCATTTTTTTGGGATTTTTGATATAAGACAACCAACAACATGAATATAACATCACAAAGATAGATGGAAGATAACATAACATAACATAACAAAGGATGAAATCACATGAACAACATATGCAAGACATCACATGAACGAACAATAAGCGTGAGCGGGACTAAAGAGTATGGTGGGGCAAGACAACACCACAACACGGTGGGACAGCACACCCGGTGGGACAAGATATGGTGGGACAAAGACACGTGGGATACCAACCACCGGGGACAACAACAACACATAGCAAGGTAGGATAAGACACATGTGGGACGATAAAATAGTGGGATGAAAAAACATGATAAACACGGAGGGACATTACAACACGTGTGATAAGGACACGGAGAGACATAGACACGTATGACAAGGACATGGAGGGACTAAAGACACAAACAAATATGCTCCTCAATCAAAACCCAAGATCAGGTGAAACAGAATCGCCAGGTTCATAATCGTGAGGCAAAGTCCTCTCATGGAGATATGATAAGATGAAGTGAGATAAGGAAAAGCTGAGAAGGACATGAGCTTCAGAACAAATCGAGAGATAAGAATAAAGAAGGAGAATAGATCAAAAAAATATGAACATGAGATAGAGCAAATGATAAGGAGCAAGGAAACTCGAACACTTGCAACCTGCACACTTAACAAACAGATCATATCCGTTCTCAAAATAAATAGAAAATGACAAATGCAGGTAGAAGGGAACCAAAGACACATATTTTTGGATTTTTGTAATTTTGTAATTTTTTTATTTTTCAACAATATTTGATTCATTTTGTAATTTTAAAGTATTTGATTTTTTTATTTTTTGAATTTTGACATATCTGATTTTTTTAAAATTTTGACAATAAAGTAATCTGCAGCACTCAAGACGGGCTTGAACTACTGGCTAGGGATCGTTATTCCCCCCCTTTTATTAAAGATTTCTCTTGAGCAGGGCGTGCATATGAGGGTGGCTTACCACAACCAACCGCCTCTAAAGAACGGTGCCCCTACTAAGGCCATACCCGTGATACCACCTAGCCTAAGAGGGAGAAGTTGAAGAACATTTGGAGACAAGCTTTATGCAGGATGAGAGACATCTGGACTCGACTTCCTTCAAGGACACTACCCCTTAAAGATACAGTCTGTTGCACCGGGGCTTTGCGTCTTTGATTTTGAGACCCATATTTACTCAAGCACGCATGCGACCGGGCTCATGACGTCACGCGGGGAACTGTATTGCCACTCTTGCCATGCCTTCGATTCATAATTTTGCTATGATTCTCTCGATTTATTTTTGATAGCCCTTATTGGCCAGATTTTGCAATAAAGCTCACTTTTGAGGGTCAAGACTGTCCATATTTGAGACCTCTCTCGTATTAGGGAGTGCCTAGGTTGCTCATCTCATCCGTCAATCTCTTTCCCCTGCACTTGGTCGAGCAGAGAAAAGAAAAAGACCTTCGTGCATACTCATAGTATGGCCAAAGTAGCAACGGTGTGCCTCAGAGCAATCGACTATGGCTTGCCGTGAAGTGTGTGAAAAACCCAAGCTAAAGACCACCCTCAACGATCGGGGAAAGAAACTAGACTCCCAGAACGGAGCTATCACCAGCCTGAGAGTGCTGCAGAAGCAAACTGTTTTGACAAAATTAACCAAACCTCTTCTAAAGCCACTCAACCGTGTTGAGGAAACAACATTATAACAATGCGCATGAATAATAGAAATAGCAATGATGGCATGTTCTTACGCAAAACAAAGATACCTTACAAATCCATAGCGTGAAAGCAACATCCTGAAGCGATCTTGACCATTGAGTTTTGCATAGCATGAGCTTTATATTCCTTGCTTACCAGGAGCGAGAAGGAAAGGATAGCAAAGGCTTGAAGATCCCTCTACACGGAGGAGCGACAGACGCCAAATTGGACGAAGAAGAATAAAAAGGAAGAGAGACGAGGGTTAGAACTCCCTCGTTAAGGCGTAGAGACCCAGATAACAAGGAACCATATACATAATAGATAGAGATCAGCTGAGGTCAAGGCGGACTAAAGTCTCGAAAACAACAAGAAAAAGGGCAAGAACCCCGAAAGGGTGAGGAGGAGTGAGTAGAAAGAAGAGAAGAAGAATCATCCGACGCAGTCAGAGAAGAGGAATGATAATCACCGAATGGGGTTGGGGAAGGAGAATTAGAATCACCCGATGGGGTCGGGGAAGAAGAACCATAGACACCCGACAGGGTCGGGGAAAGAGAGTGGGGACCACTCGACAGGGTCGGGGAAGAAGAACGAGAATCACCCGACAGGGTCGGGGAAGAAGAGTCATAACCCGGAGATACCAGAGGAGAAGAATCAGAAGATGTCTCAGGATCGGGATGATGAGAGGGCATAGGCCGAGGCCTAGAATAATGAGAATGTGAAAAACCCGGAGGCCTCGAACGACAAGAAGAAAAATGGTTGTTCACAGACCCGGGAGGAGAGGAGAGAATCGTAGAGACAGAGTTAGAAGAGGGAAGATACACCACCCAGGGGTGGGAACTGAGTAGAAGGAAAGATGAATGAAAAGGGGAAGAAGAAGAAGAAGGAGAAGTGGACTCCCGCGTACACAACTGACGGCCCTTAAACTTGCGCCGCCACCTCTTCTTAGCAGAGATTTCTCAAACATGGACCCGCCTAGCGTGCACCCGGACCTTTGGGCTTCTTGATTTACAATATCTTCTTAAATAATGGGCCCATCTGGCAGACGGCCTGGCTCGATTATGAATAGGTAGCCTCATCAGGGCGGTTGCCCCTAGACATCCAGTGCTAACAATAGGTGGACATTCTTGAACAAGTAACTCCTCAGAATGATAAACAACATGAAGCCATGGAGTCTTGTTACTTGGCACTAGAAACATGAGGTTCGGCAACTCCACTTGGCGATCAGCCTTGAAGCTCAGCTCTCTTGATAGAAGCAAAGGACGGAACTGAGGGAGATCAATGCACGGCGTTGACGTGGCCGGCTTGCTAATGAACCGAGGGAGATTGCATAAGATGTGCAGAATGTCCTTCGAGAGTGCAGAAGATACGGCCAATTTCCCCTTGAATATAGAATTCCACAAACTCTTGGCAGCCGTATAAGTTAGCATGATCCGGGTGGAGAACCCCTCCTGACCAGTGTACTAAACAGCAATGGAGCGAGAAGTAATAACAGCATCAATGGTGAACTTCCCGGCGAGCAATGAGATTGCCACCGATCCCGCTCTTAAAGAAACTGGTACCAATGCAAGGGAACTCTTCTTGACAATCGTCTTCTGATGCGGGATGAGACGCGAACTTGGGACTCTAGCTCGCGGACGTCCCTAAGCGAGGGAAACGGGTGGATCTGCGCGGTTGAGAAACCGACAATGAGTCTCGGGTATCGGCTTTTCCGCGTGCTCGGATCGAGTCACGGGACGGGTTCCACTCACTCACTCTCTTACAGCAGTGATTGAAATAATATAACGAGCTAATCAACCTATCACTCATGCAGCGGCATATAAAAGTATATACGACTAAAGCAAATGCCAAAGAGGGGAGCAGAAACGATATCTCTACGCTCCGGGCGTGGGAAAGACGACCCCGGCCGAAACTCGTACTCCCGGTACACAGTAAATAAATAATTACAGCAATGAATTTAATTACCCACTCCACGCAGGGAGGTAAAGGGCTACAATGGGACCCGGGAGTAGCGACTCGGGTTGACGGGCAGCAAGCCGGAAGGGCTTTCGGGCCGGAGACGGGTTGCTGGTCCGACTTGGTACTATTCCAACTCAGTTCAGCAACTCAGTTCAACCCGCTAACTCGGCTACTGGGATGGCGGCTTCCGGTCACCTTCTGGTTACGATGGCTGGCTGGGACGCTACTGGGGGGTTGCCGATCGATCTCTGGGAGTGGCGGTCGCCGAAGCTATCCCGGTGTATTTTTGCTGGAATTACCTGTTGACTGCTTGGCTGGCCTGTTCTCGGATCAGAAATGAGCACCTCCACGAAAAGAATTTTTGCACCCAGATCTGGTGTCGGATCGAGGCAAAATTTATACCGATGGATAGAGGACTCAAAGAACTACAACATATAATTATTTCAGATCCATCCAGTAGATGGATTAGAAATGAAAATGACTGTTCTCAAGATTTTTTTACTAACTTGGATTATAGACTGTCAGGACAGAACAGGATCTGCCTGAGACTGAATTTTGACCGACCTAAAAATGATGGATCTAGACTTTGGGAAAATTATGGGTGGAAGAGGGGGATGTGAGGAACACGTATGATTTTTTGGGAATTTTTAGAGAAGACTAAGTGGGCGGAAAAAATACAACAACAGGACACTGTCCTGCAGATCTGTAAACTGGCAGATTGCTGGGGGGAAAATTTAATTACGGAAAAAATACTAAACGAAGGCAAAATGACACAAAAATTGAACTGGGGATGGGGAATGATAAGGGGAACAAACTCTCAAAATTGGAGCTCGAACAGATCTCCTAATTTATAGATAAAATTCGGGCTTCAAGCTTCTGTCCAGAGGTGGACAGAACTCTGACGTGGCATCGGTGGTGATGTGATGGCGGCTCGATGGCGGCGGCGGTGGTGGTGCTGAGCTTCTCACTCAGAGAGGGGGGGATTGAGAGGCTTCACACCTATGAAATTCAGAGCTTTCATAGCTCCAAGGGGGAGAGAGGAGAGAGAGAGGGGGCGGCCTTAGCCTTGGAGCAACAAATGGAATTTTCTCTTCATTAATTGATAAGGAATTCACAAAATACATGGGCTATATAGAAATGGAATAAAACATAAACTATCCCTAGATCTAGGGTTAGAGAGGGGTAAACAAGGGATAGGATAATTAATCCCCATGTGGTCAAATGAAAGAAAAATAAAAAATTTACAAGAGAGAACAAAAGAGGGAGCGCCCCCTTGACTAGGGGGTAGCCAATTTTGAATTTTTTCCCATCTTGTCCCCCCCTTGGTCCAAGTCCAATCTTGGACTTTGAACTACCCCCACATGGGCCCTAGATCCAAGGTGGATCAATGGGAAAGTGGGTGGGGGCCCTGCTGGACCTACCGGCATTTTACATAGAAACCCAAAGGCCTTTTTGCAAAGAAACCCAAAGCTTTCTAATGACTAACAAATCGGCTTATAATGCCTTACAATTGCAAACCAGTTAACCCAAGGATATAAATGTAAATAAAAGGATACAAATGCAAAAATAAAAGGATAGTGCCCGGTGTTGATTGCCATCAATTCTCCCCGGGTGGGAAGAACTCGTCCCCGTCGAGTAAGGGGCGCGGCTGCTCGAGTGGCTCCAGCGGATCTGTCACCGACCAGGTAGCGCAGAGTACGCTCCACTCCAAGTAATCGTCACCTGCACAGCCCGTATATATTTGATATGCACATGCTGCTGTGGGAATGGGGCTAGTGGTGGACACTCCAGGGTGGGGTCATGTGGAACGCACTAAAATTTCGTTGGACGAAAATATCGGGGTGTTCTTTTTATCGATTTATCTAGTGCGAGGGCGTGCCAGTCACCTAGGTGACAATGTGTTCGGGCTTCGAGACTGGAGTGGTCCGAAGCTCGGGGTGCGCTCCATCTGACTAATCAGACGATTGTGGATATTGGGTCGGGACTGGAGACCCGCCGCGCCATAAAGGCCGCGACGTTAATTACATCCCCTCGGAGAGGGGAAGACCTCTGATTAATCGCCAAGAAAAGGGGTCAAATGACCTAAAGATCGTTTTTCATTAAAGCATGCGAGTTGGGTTGACATGATTTAAACCCTCCGCGTCGGTATGTAAAACGGTGTTCAAAAACCATACAAATACTTGCTACGAGTGCGGCGAATTTAATGAAAGTGCGGGATTAGATCCCGGTATATATATGTATCAGTCACTAACAGACAATTCCAGTATTCGGTCGAGAGTCCATATTCGAAGCATCGAAGGTAACAACAAAGACATTCAGATATCTGCCGTAGGTACGGCACGCTTCACGTGGGTGCGGAATCGGATCCCGGAAGAAGTGGGTCAAGCTGATGAACTATCGGCCCAAGAGGTGCACGGATCATGACCATGTCGGGGATCCCGAGGTCCACGTCCGATACCACGGGGCATCATTGCTTTTCTCTTCACGCACAGTCCGGGGGAGCGGGTTGTTAAGTGTAAAGCCAAAACTCGGCAACGTGCGCCCTCGCACGCGGATCGACCTGCGTGGTCAGGTCGCGGGGTTCGACCTGCCCGGTCAGGTCGTGGGGGTCAAGGGGGCAACGCCCCTTGCGGGGGTTTTCGGGGGCAGCGCCCCCGGAACAAAATTTGGATTATAGTGGAGGGGAGACTTTTGATTAGTTTTCTATTAACTTGAATTGCATGTTTTCTTTTATTTTCTTGATCACCTTCTCTCTTCCAGGCACGCCGGATTAAGTGATATTGAAGGGGGACGCGCCGGTTAAGGATGCCACAAGGGGAAGGGCGCGCCGGTTTAAGGACACTACAAGGGGGCTGAAGGGCGCGCCGGTTTAAGGGAGTTCAAGGGGGGGGGGGGGGGGGCGCCGGTTAAGGTCCAGGAAGGGGGCGCGCCGGTTTAAGGCTCAAATAGGAAGAGGTTCCATAGTATATCGCGCCGGTTTAATGGGCTAGTGCAAGGGGGCGCGCCGGATAGCTGCAAGGAAAAAAAAATGGGTTTTGAGTGTGGGGTTAAACCGGCGCGGGGGGGTACCGCGCCGGATTAACCCGCGCCGGATTAGGGGGCACCGGATTAAGCATTGTATAGCTTCTTTCAACCCGTTTGTGCTCTGTTTCTTCTTTCCTTCAACTGCAAGTTGATTTATTGATTGGTTTGTTCATCTTATTGATGAATTATGTTTGTGGAAAGAAGATTTAAGTGTTTTAAGTGTTTGTTCAGGTGGATTGTCATGATGATTCAAGTGTTTTATTAGAACAGTTTGCTGTGCAGGAACTTGGAAGTTTAGTTTGTCTCAGTGATTTAGTGTGTTTGTCTGTCTGTTCTTACGCATTCTCTGTTCTTACATGTTCTTCCTCTGGCAAAATTTGGGCAGCACCTCCCCCGTACTGACGATTGCCAGAGAAAATCGAGGAACACCAAGTGGATTGCTCCAGGGTGAACCTCAAAATCTAGACCTCACGGCGGTCCGATAACCCAAGTGTGAGTGTGGAAAAGCTCGAGGACTAGCCTTCAAGAGCTCTCACGACTCACGGGCAATGATCCCTCAAAGGGGAACGAGTGGGGTAGGATATCAGAAACATATCAAAAAAAAGGAATCTCCCGAAGGATCACTTTCATTTCACCATGAAGGGGTGCAAATACATGGGCTCTTCATGCATCTAAAGAAAGAACCAAAGGGAAGAATACATCGGAGGAAAGAAAAAGAAACAAGGGGGGGGGGAGGGGAGATCTGTATCTCCCTCACCTCACTCTCTGCTCTCTCCTTTCTCACTTCACTTCGCTCCCAGAGGAACACTGGCTTCGGGCTTCAAGGAGTTTCTCCCCCTCCAACCTTCCAACTTTTCCCCCAACCCCTTTAAGCTTCACCTGGGCGCTCCTTTTATAGGGGCCGGAGGCCCTGTTTTGGAGGGATGCCCTCTGGATTCTTCTTCCTTCCGTTGGTTCCTTGTTTCCCGCAACCACCACTGCTGCTGCTGACGTTGGTGACGTTGCCCTGCTGCTGCTGTCGACGTCACCTCCGGTGAGGCTATGGTGTGATCGGGAGGGGGGGGGGGGGGCAGAGGCATAGCCTCCTCCTCCGTTGGCACATCCACCACGAGCCACGTTGCTATCATCATTTGCTGAAGAATGGCCGGCCGCTCAACGGAATGAGCATTCGACGGTGCAGGGCTCGAGAACTTCCATTCATGGCATATGCTCGGTTGCCCGCCGGATCGAAGTGGGAGCTTTAACCATTTTGGGCTTGTTCGTCATCATGCCGTTCCCAGGAAATAGGGGACCGCATTGATGACGGGATGGCTTCACTGCACGCCGGATAAAGTCCTCAGAGAAAGACTTGTTTCTAAACTAAGCGCGCCGTATTAGCACTCCAAGATGGGCGCGCCGGTTTAGTGCATTCAAAGGGGTGACCCTTCAACGGGAGCATGCCGTTTTAACATAAAGCAAGGGAGTTCACGGGGCACGCCGGACTAGCATCTTGTAAAGGGCGCGCCGGTTTAAGGCCCCCTTAGGGGCGCGCCGATTTAAGGCTATTGGAGGGGGCGCGCCAGTTTAAAGACCATATAAGGGCGCGCCGGTTTAGACTTCGTCTCGGCTTCGCGGCTATTCGGATGGATGCTTATCCTCCTGTATTGCTTTATTCGTAATGCACCGCCGTCGGGGTGTTTAGTTCAGGGCCTCTGCATCCCGATTTGGAACTTCGAGTGATCCCCGGCGCGTGCCGAACATGTGTTTGAATTCCCAAATTTCTTTTGATTCAGCCTTTGGCAATGTCGATTGGAGAGCCGGGGCTATCTCTTCAACACGAGGGGATTCTTTGTCGGGTGGCGGAGCACCGGGTAGGTATTTGTCCTGCTTGGAGGAGGCATAGGGTTTATTCAGCCTTTCCGTCTTCGACTCGCTCTCGAGTGCTGAGACGTGCATGTCGTATGATCATCATCATTTTTTGACGTCCACAGGTCACTCTCAAAGGAAGGAGACGGCTCAAAGACTCACTAGGAATCACCGCTGGGTCCCTTTATGTGACTAGATCCGAGAGGTAGAATGGTAGAGCCGATCCCAAATTCTGACATGTCTATAACGTACGCTGGAGAGGGGGATTTCTGTAGCCCAACTAAGAGCAGCCGAACTACATCCATCAGGACCAAACGAGGCTTAGCTCATCCAAGTGACAACCCCCCAGGGCCCACTTAGGCTAAAAAGCCCAATAAAGATCACTCGGGATCCCACCCTTCCACGGCGGCCCTTAGGCTCGGAAGGCCCGAGCGTCAGAACGGAGGAAGACCCATGCCCGAGTTATCCCTTCATCGGGATATAGGCAAGCGCTCTGCGCCCACTCCGACCTAACTTCATCCGAGCTATGCCTATCTCCCGGATAGGGTTGGCACCTTTTATGCTTGGACCGACTGACGATTGCTTATCCACGCAGCCGTTGAGAGCCCTTTATGAGCAAGAGTTTATGAGGATAAAGGACCCATGATCCCTCAAGGCCATGAAGATCCCACGATGAGGACGTAACGATCCCATGATGAGGACGTAACTCCCGCCTGAAACTCCTTAGCTTACGGGACTCATAAGGTGAGCACACTATATAAACCAGGTACTCCCTCCAATGGAAGGTAAGGGTAATATATGCCTAAAACTCCCTGAGCAGGAACCACTTCACCACCTTAGTGTTGGGGGATCTCATGCACCTCTTTCTACCTCCCTCCATATCTTCCACCATTACTCTACTGATTTAAGCATCGGAGGGTTTTCCCCAGGGAACCATCCCTGGGCCTCCTGATTCGTTTCTCTTTCCCTGCAGTTCACTATTCGGTGATCATCCTCCCAGCTCAGGACAAGCGTGAGATCACGCCCCTTCATCTGGCGCCGTCTTTGGGAAACGACCAAAGAGCCAGTATGGTGAGAAGACGTTCAGGGAGGAGGTCCGCCGGCGACAGGGGAAAGGCCATGGTGGCGACGGGGGAAGGCCCCTATCAAGCCTCCCAAAACCGCCCCTCCGGTGCCAGCACTCCCGTCGACGGACCGCCCCCTCCCCCAGCGGTAGGGCTACCGCCCCCTCCCCCCACGGTGGCAGGGCTACCACTTAACGGCGGCGCTGACGCCTTCCAAGCCCTCAACGCGAAACTGGACGTCCTTGTGGAACTCATGAGGACCCAGGCGGCCAGGGATGGAAGGTCATGCACCCCTCCGAAGAGCCCTCCTCGCGAGAACGTGTCCCAGCACACCGCCGAAGGCCGCTTCACCCTCCGAGGGCAGCAGCTTATCCGCAACAAAGCAGGAGGACCCTCGCAAGCCCCCCCTCCGGAGCAAGAGGCTTCCTCCACGTTGAAATGGGGTAGGCATGGGACACACCGTCCCCTCCCGGAGACCGAAGTCCCCAGGGAGCGCCAGGACAGCCTGCCATCACGCCCCCTCAGCCCTACGGCGCAGCGGCAGCCGGAGCTATCCATCCGACTGTGAGAATTTGAGAGGCGTTTCGCAGAGCAGGAGCGCGCCCTACGAGCCCTGCAGAAGACCTCTCCACCAGAGGATGAGGAGAGATCCCTGTTCTCTGACCATATTTTGAAGGCAGAGGTATCTCCCAGAGCCTCCATCCCGACCTTCAAGCCCTACGACGGCCAGGGTGACCCGGTCGACCACTTCAACAGCTTCGACGCCCTGATGACCCTTGATGGAGCGTCCGACACCATCAAGTGTCCTGCGACCACCTTGGTCCAAGGCGCCCAAGCATGGTTCCGGGCCCTCGCCCCCGAATCCATCCGGGACTTCAAGCAACTCAAGCGAGTATTCAAGGAGAGTTTCACCGGCAGCGGTCCCTCAAGGTCGGTAGCGGGGCTTTTGGCCCTCAAACAAGCGCAAGGGGAGAAGCTTCGGGCCTACATTATCTGATTCAAATCGGAAGCCCTAAGGATCCCCCGCCTGGACGTTGCCTCGGCCATAACCGCACTGACCGGGGGTACCCGCGACGAGAACCTCCGCCTCGAGCTTGTCCTCCACCCTCCCTCGACCCTTGCCGCGCTAGTGACTCTGGCATTGCGCCATGCCGAGTGCGAAGAAGTGCTCAGTGCGTGCCGAGACGCAACCGGCTAGGGTCGGGAGGGGGACAAGAAGCAGGCACCCGAGCCAAGCTCGGGCCAAGGAAAAAGGCAGAATCGAGACGGTGAACGCAAGGAACCGTCACGGAAGTATGAGCGGTACACTCCCCTAACCGCTCCAGTGTATGATATATATGAAGACATCAAAGGCTCAGGCCTCCTCCGCCAACCCGAGCCAATGAGGTCGAAGAACCGCAGTCGCAGCAAGCATTGCCTGTTCCACAGCGACCACGGGCATCACACCGGCGACTGCCATCAGCTCCAGGACGAGATCGAGCATCTCGTTCGTCAGGGGCACCTCTCCCGGTTCGTGGCCGGGCACCAGGAAGACCGAGGCGCCCCAAAGGAAATCGACAATGCCCCCCGAGGGGTCCACATCAACGTCATCGCCGGAGGAGCTGCATCAGGAGGAGACAGTGGCCGAGGAAGGAAGCGTCATGTTGAGCGGGCGAGCCAAGCCATCGAGCCTCCCAGGGCCCCGCTGAGTGAGCCCCAAGTCATAGTCTTCTCCGACCAAGACCTGGAAGGGCTAAGCATCCCGCATGACGACGCCCTAGTCATATCGGCCACAATAAACCATTGTAACGTAGACAGGATTCTAGTTAACAATGGAAGTGCCCCTGATATATTATCCTATGAATGTTTCCTTAAGATGGGGGAGGATCCGTCTAAACTCCGCTCGATCCAAACCCCCCTGTGTGGGTTCAATGGTCAGGCCACTTATCCTGAGGGAGCCCTAAGCCTGCCGGTTACTCTTGGCACCCCACCCAAAATCGTTACGGTCATGGTGGACTTCATAGTGATCAAAGGTATGATAGCATATAACGCAATCTTCGGCCGGGGAATCCTCAGCCGAACGAAAGCGGTGCCTTCTACCTATCACCAAAAGATGAAGTTCCCCACCAAAAATGGGTTGGGGGAAGTCCGAGGTAACCAGGCCATGGCCAGAAGGTGGTATAATATTTCGGTTGAAGCCACAAGGCCGGACGGGAAGAACAAGGGCCCCCGGGAAGTTGAGGAAAAATCCGCAACCGCCGAGCCTGGAGGCGAATTGCTAGTGATTTTCCTAAACGACGACCCGACCCTAGGAGTAAAGATCGGAGCCGACCTAACATCTGAGGTTCAACAGCAATACAAAGAGTTTCTTTCCGCGTACATCCGGGTCTTTGCATGGTCTGATGATCAACTCCCCGGGATACCGGAAGAAACGGTGATACATAAGCTCAACCTCGACCCAACCATGAAGCCCGTGCAACAACGTAGAAGGAAGCACGCGCCAGAGAAGCAGACGATTATCAAGGAGCAAGTCACCAAGGGGCAAAAGACTGGCCTTTTTAGACCGGTCATGTACCCGACGTGGCTGGCTAATGTCGTCCTGGTGCCAAAAGCTTCGGGAAAGTGGCGGATGTGCGTGGACTTCACCGACTTGAACAAGGCTACCCCAAAGGACTGCTATCCCTTGCCGAGCATCGACCAACTGGTTGACTCAACCTCAGGCAACGAGATACTCAGCTTCCTGGATGCCTATTCAGGTTACCATCAGATCAGAATGCACCCCGAAGGCATCGAGAAGACCACCTTTATCACTGACTTCGGCGTACACTGCTACACCCGGATGCCTTTCGGGTTGAAGAACGCTGGAGCCACGTACCAGAGGCTGGTCAATCATATGTTCGAGGGACAGCTCGGTCGGAACGTCGAGGCCTATATTGATGACATGATCGTGAAGACCCCCAAGGCCGAGGACCACTTCGCCGACCTAGCGGAAACCTTCGACACCCTCCTGAAGTACAACATGAAGCTCAATCCTGCCAAGTGCGCTGTAATACCCCGGTTTGGAAATTGAAATGAAATTGAAATGAATGAATTTCAGAATTTAATATTTAATTCTTTAGTGAATAGGACAAGTGAAATTTTTACTATCTTATAAAAATCTAAAAAAATGGTAATTTGGTAAAGGATAATTTATTTAACAACTTTGTCTTCTGTGGTCGACCCAACAAAAATCCGTAACTATGTCTAATCAATGGATTGAGCCCAAAATGCACGCTTACCTAACCTTAACTCAAACCACGGAATTAGGGCTTAATACCCCATCAAATGAGCCCAAATCGGTGGCAAATGAAAGGCCACGATCTATGGATCGTTTCCCCACTGCCAATTCATCAAAACCCTAACCCAATAACTTGTGGTTGGCCGAGCTTGGGTGAGGTCAACAATTGCGACGACGTTTCAATCACTCCACTTGCTTCGACGAATTCTCCCAGCACAGAAGGATCCAGAAGGTGTATGAGCTATAAAAATAAAGCTCTGCAACCCTAGAATCCTTTGGGAGCAGTGGCGGCCGCAGTGGAGATCGATCAAGGGAGATCTCTGGTGATTAGTGGAGACGTGTCGGCATCCCTCTTCTTCCTTTCTTCTTCCTTCTTCATCCAATTGAGGTAGGTAATAATGAGCCCAATATAAAGTCTTATATATGGATGGAATCAGCGTCTAGTCCTCTTTCTTTTGAGCCATAAAGCCCTAAATTCCATTAGGTATCCTGCGTAAATTTAATGGTTTGGTAGAGGCATGTCAGAATTAGGGCAGAACTTATTCCCCTATGATTTCAGTAGCGATTTCAGACTGTAAATCAAAAATTGATTCATTCATCTCGTAGAGTTTTTCATGCTCTTTCTATTGGTAGTAAAAGCCCCAAATTCCATGATGTATACCCCTCGAATTTCGTGTTTTATTGTGACCCTAAAAACCTCGCCGAGGGCGGGCAAGGGTTGGTTCAATCGGATTTTTACCAGACTTGGACGATCTTACGATAGACCACACATCCTAGCTGGATGGGCGGCCACTGCATGACCACACATCCTGGGATGGGCGGTCATAACCTAACCACACATCTAGATGGACGGTCATTACCTAGACCACTCAACCTTGACAGGATGGGCGGCGACCTGCTGACCACATATCTGGATGGGCGGCCACCAGCAGACCACACAACCCTGGGATGGGCGGCCATCACCAGACCGTCCAAACCCATGGGCGGCCCTCTCCTAACCATCCAACCCCTTGGGCGGCCACGCCCTGGCCGCACAAGTACCCTTCAGTCCAGTAGATATAAGGTCCTGTAACGACCGCACATCTATGCAGAAATGACTTAGTGTGAGCTCTACATGATTCATATTAGTATCTTAATTGATAATTAGTAAATTAGAAACCCATATGATAAGTGGTAAATTATGCAAGTAAATTTCTGTAAAATGCATGCTTTTTATTCCCACATGATCTTGTTCATTATCATTATCATCTTGATTAATCTTTTTGGCAATCAAATTAATGTAAATCATGATCCTTGATAAATTGACATGAAAATTAAGACTGAAATGAATACTAGGTTGCTTGACAGCCATTCTACTCCAGTAGAACGATTTGACCAATTTACGGACTTCTAATAAGTCATTAGCCCTATTAGTTGTGCTAGCCTTGAACTTACCTCCGGACACTCCATCCGGCGGACTTAACATCATCTTGGGATCTCTATATATCCCTGCTAAGAATCTAATGAACCACCAGAAACTCCGATTTACGTGACTGAACCGCTGGATTATAAGTCTTGGATCGAATTGGGCTAAGAGAGGCATGTGCGGCCACTAGTGGACCGCATATCCTTATAGGCGGCCCAATAACGACCGCATATACCAGGCTTATGCCATTAAGTGTTGGTCGATTAACCTTGATCAATCTTCGACCAAACCGTTAAGCCCTGGGCTGACCAATAGACAGTAGACTAGGCCCTGGTTTAGCTTTACTCTGTCTTTGACAGCCCGGAGTCCAATAGAGTGATTTCTCAACTTTCTAGCCAAGCCCGGATGGTGCGGCTGGAATATGACCGTTCAAACCTTATGCGGATTCTCGAGGATCGCATATCTTTAATATGGCCCCGTATGGCCCGTACATCATGTTCATGGGTCTTAAGGTCTTCTGGACCTGCGCGGCCCAGAACTTACCGTTCATCCTTTAGAGCGGCACACTGTCAGCCGTTCATTCTTGACCTCGTGGGCTGAGTTTCAGTCCAGTTCCTGTAAGTGCGGCCCAATGCTAGCTGTATATATCATTTGAGCGGCATCTGTATGACCGTACATCTCTCAGAAACGAGTTTTTATCATGTTTTGTGCTCTTGAATCCAAGGACAGATTAGTCCTTTAAATCTTGAACTTCTGGACAGTAATTCCTCTGATTATTTGGCCATAAACTTGACTGAATGTCTAGACGGAACTTGGGATCTTGGATCCGATAAATCAATGCCAACGCATCATAAGGGCCCAGTCTGGTCCTGGGGAGAGCGCCCGAAAAGTACTTGTGCCCATGGGAGTTTGTAATGACAAGGTGAGGCATTGCACCAAGTGCATGACTAGCGTGATGTCTACGATAGAAGTCTCTTGTTACTTGATCGTGCTTGACTTGTTTAAAATGCTTGATAGTGGCCATTTCCTCATTACAATTTCTTGTTACACTTGTTACATGATATTCTTATTGAAATCCAGGTATCTTATATTTTCTTGACCTTGTAAGATCTTTATATTACGTTATTTTTCTTCTGTATCATCATTTCTTTTCTTATCATTTCATATAAAAATGGAATAATTGGTTAATTACGTAAACTTGCCTGTTATTATCTACTGAGCGTTCGCTCACATAGTTGTCTCCCCCTTTTTCCAGGTAGCTCAGGTGATGATGCGCTTACCGTTGGGGATGGGCAGGAATGATGATTGGAGTGTACCAGTTCTAGATGTTGAGTTGGCATAGTTATCCTACTCTTAGTTGTGCCTTAAAGCGTGTTTTGCTACAGTTATGATATTATTGTTAAGTTGTTATTGCCTCAGTTTGTATAAAAGTTGGTTTAAGGATATTGTACTAGATTTGAAATGTTTCATGACCAATAAGTTATCTCTTTTCATAGCACTCGTGTTAATGCTTAGATTAGCTTATCTTTATTTCTAGCTATTTCTGACTATACGTTCTGATATTCTGCGCCGGGACGTGACAGTTTAGGTGGTATCAGAGCCTAGGTTCCACATTCCTAGGTTTTCTAAAGTTGTAGGTTTTCTAAGTTCTAGGGGTCTAAGTGATGATATAGGACCCATAACCTTGTTATAAGTCTAAGAACCCAACCTGGTGAGATTTGGGTAGAAACTTGGGTTAAGTTCATACCTTAATTGCGATATTATCTATTTTTAATGAACCTAAATAATCTATTCCCCGTGTAGGCCTTTGCAATGGCAGATGATCGCGCAGAATGGAGAAACTTACAGCGCACGGTTCAAGGCCTTACTCAAGTTTTGCAACAAGTGGCCCAAGCAGGAGCTGCAAACCATGGCACTGGTGATTTATATCGGAACTTTCGGGGGATGAATCCACCGAGATTTGGTGGCTCGACTGACCCTGATGAAGCCGAGCACTAGCTAGAAGAAATGGGAAGGATATTCGAAGTAATGCAGTGCAGCAATCAAGAACGTGTCCTTCTATCAACCTTTCAACTTGAACGTGATGCAAGAACATGGTGGGATTCAGTGAAGGCTACCCTTGGTGATCAGCAAGTCACATGGGAGGAGTTTGAGGAATTCTTTAATAGCAAATACTTTCTGATAGAGTGCAAGAGAAGAAGGCAGCGGAGTTCACGGCTTTGAAGCAGCGAAATCTATCTGTGGCAGAATATGAAGCTCAATTTTCTCGGTTATCCCGATATGCTACTCACTTGATATCCACCGAGAAGATGAAGGCTAAGTGCTTTCTTAATAGACTGAAGCTGCTATATATCAACCAATTAGCACCAATGGAAATCCTAACTTATTCTGAGATGGTGAGAAAAGCTCAAGTCCTAGAAGATACTCTAGAAATGACGGAGAGAATTCGTGGAAAAAGTGCAAGGAATGAACAATCTACGGGTTCCGGGAATATCAAACCCGGGTATGGCAAGAAGAGGCCCATTAGTGGGTCTGGTTCGTGGAGTGGGTCCGGATCGTGGAAGGGCAAGATGTTGAAACATGAAGACAAGAAGCCTGGCCCTATTGTTCAATTCAAATGAGTATGCAGGTATTGTGATCATCCAGGTCACAAGATGGAGGAGTGCTGGCGTAAGTTGGGCGCCTATTTGTGATGTGGAAGTAGCGAGCACCGTATCCCTGACTGTCCTCTTTTATCTGAGCAAGCTATGCCGGCAAAATCATAAGGCATCAAGAAACAACAAGGCAAGCTCCAAGCTTTACAAGCAGATGAGGCAGGAACCACTGAGGGTGGTGGACTCGTCGAAGGTACTCTTATTATACTCGACAAGCCAGCATTTGTTCTTTTTGATACTGGTGCCACACATTCATTTATTTCTCAGAGTTTTGCTAAGTCTTTAGCTGTGAAGCCTATTTTGATGGATTCTCCGTTAGAGATTTCAACCCCTATTGGTACTAGATCAGCAATTCAGTATTTCTATCCTTCTAGTAAGGTTATGATTGATGAATAGAATTTACCAGTTGATTTAGTTTGCATGGACATGAAGGATTATGATGTAATCCTAGGAGCAGATTGGTTAGCTAAATATGAGGCAAATGTTCACTACAGTACTAGCTCTGTGTCTTTTACTAGGCACCCGAGACTTTCTCTTGTAGGAGTTAAACACCATAACTCCGCATCACTTATCTCGGCTCTTCGAGCTAATAAGCTGATGAAGCGAGGATGTAAAGCTTTTCTAGCCTTTGTTTATGCGACCCCTGAGCAGCAGATCGAGATTAAGGACATTTCTGTTGTCCGAGATTATCCTGATGTCTTTCCAGAGGAACTACCAGGACTTCCGCCTGAGCGGGAAGTTATCTTTTCTATTAATCTCATTCCTGGCACATCTCCTATTTCCAAAGCTCCTTATCGTATGTCTCTTGCGAAACTGAGGGAATTAAAGCAACAGTTGATGGAATTGCTCGAGAAGGGTTTCATTCGTCCAAGTACTTCCCATTGGGGAGCCCCTGTATTATTCGTCCGGAAGAAAGATGGTTCGATGAGATTGTGCATCGATTATCGGCAATTGAACTAGCTGACTGTCAAGAACAAATATCCATTGCCGAGAATTGACGAATTACTTGATCAGATAGCGGGAGCTTAGTATTTTTCTAAGATCGATCTTCGATCTGGATATCATCAGTTGCGGATTAAGGAAGAGGATATCTATAGAACAGCTTTCCGCAGCAGGTATGGTCATTACGAATTTGTCGTTATGCCTTTTGGTCTAATGAATGCACCAGCAACTTTCATGCAGTTGATGAATAATATATTTCGGCCCTATCTTGATCAATGGGCCGTGATATTCATTGATGATATCCTGATTTATTCCAAGAATGAAGAGAAGCATGCTGAACATCTGAGGATGACATTGCAACTATTGAGAGATCATCAGCTATATGCCAAGTTTAGTAAGTGTGAATTCTGGCTGCAAGTGGTGTTCTTTCTCGGACATATCATCACAAAGGAAGGAATTTCTGTTGATCCTTCAAAGGTAGAGGCATTGAAGAATTGGGATCAGCCTACCAGTGTGACTGAAGTTAGAAGTTTCCTAGGCCTAGCGGGCTACTACCGAAGATTTATCCAGGATTTCTCTAAGATTGCGGTACCTATGACAAGATTAACCCGCAAGGAGAATAAATTTGATTGGTTAGAAGATTGCCAGTGAAGCTTTCAGACTTTGAAGGAATGTTTAACTACTGCACCTGTATTGGCTTTACCTTCTGGTGAAGGAGGTTTTGTCGTATACACTGATTGTAACACCCGAGGATTTTAAAATAGAAATATACAAAAAAATTTATATATATATATATATATTTAATTATTGAACTCATATTCTAATTCTATTGATTTAACCATTTAAAATATTTAATTACCAATAGATGCTTTAGAAGATGCCAAATTATATTTTAGGAAATGCCAATTTATATTTTTAATCACTTAGGAAATTAATATTACACTATTCCAAAGAAATAGGAAATAGGTTATATAGATAGTGTTTTAAAGGTTAAACATCACTTTTACAAGATGCCAACTCATATTTTCATAATTTAGAAATTTCATATTTCAACTTTTACATTATATCATTATTTTGAAGAAATAAAGGTATATAGATGAAGTGTTAAAGGATAAACATAATTTAGAAAGTGAAAGGGTATATAGATAATTTTAGTTAGTGTAGAGTGAATACGAAAAACCTCCGTTCAAAATAACGACATATGCTAAGTCGTTATTTCCTAAACATGAATAGTGATGTGAATAGTGCCACTTTTTATTTAAAAAGAATTTTTTAAAAAAATTTATATGTAAAAATAGAGAAAAATGTAAGGGTCTCACCCGTGAAATTTCACAAACAAATTCCCTCAATTGTTAAAGATAAAAATCTTTGAAGTTAATATGGAAATCTTAACTTATGAAATACATAACCTAGTCTTCTTAATAAAATTCTAGGTTTTGTTTAAGAAATCAAATTATATGAGGACTAGAATACAAATGTACATTCCAACTTTATGCATATGGATAATGAATCTTACTTGGGAGGTCTTGTACCAAGAAATAAACCATGAGGGGGTTAAGATATATATGTACAAAACACCTTTAAACACATGGGCCATGATAGTACGTAGTGGATTCCTTTCCCACCCACCAAAGGAATTGACGCCCCTAACTAGTTCAATTTCCAAATTGAAGACCCCTTACATGGGCGTCATTTACAGAATTAAAGACATGCATGAAGGCGTCAATTTGAATAGGACCCCATTCTATTAAAATATTAATATATATATATATACACAACACGTGAGTGGGGCAGAGTTGTCTAACAAATGATGCCCTCTTGCAAGGCGTCATTCTCATTAATAATGCCACAATAATGCTACCCAAATAAATGACACCCTCATGCAAGGTGTCATTTAAACACGTGATTCTAGAAGATTGAGACACGAGCAACCCATTCGAGCTGGTAAAAATAATGCCCACTCAGCATGACCCACAAGACATTAACAAATGGCTTATCATTCCCTATAACTAATCCCATCCGTAGCACTGTTAGAGGCTACTGCTATGCTGCAGGAGCGTCTTCCTTCCGAGGCTACATCCTGCTGCGATCCTGCTGCAGCTCTGAACCTCGTATCACACGTCAAAAGGTAGGTGTTCTCAAATCCTTGCCTAACTAGTAGCTAATATGTTAATTGATGTATATTTAGAGTTCGATCAACTAGTCAACCATGTTATGTATATATATATATATATATATATATTTACCATGACCCAGAATAATACCATGTTATACATCTGTTAATAGCTCGTTACATACTATTATCATGATTTTTTTAGCATGATTTCATGAGCTTTTTAACGGATTTTATCACACTAGTTTTCAGTCTTAAAACCTTAAATTATAGCCTCTGTTAACGTGTTAAACACACATGGGCATTGAAAATGACGCCCCTGACTAGGGCGTCAATTAAACAATTTACGACTTAGTAAACGTCGTCAATTAAATAAAGACACCACCAATGTCGTCAATTCTATTTCTGAAATTTTAAATAATTAATAATTCAAAAAACCTCAATGTAATTGGCGCCCCTGACAAGGGCGTCCATTTCAAAATTGAAGACTGTGTAAACAGTCGTCAATTAATTAACGACATGTCTCATGTCGTCAATTTAATTTCCTGGATTTTGAGTAATTGATAATTCAACACATTCAAAAATCCATAACTATCAAACTAAAGCACTAAATTTTTGCATGAACATGTTTCTGGAATCCTGACATTTTTCTCGACATATTCGTATCATTACTTACTGATTTAGAATATTTTTATACGGATGAATAGTACATGAATAGTGTGTGAATAGTAAAATAGTTTTGTAAATGACGCCCCTGACCAGGGCGTCAATTACGAAATTGAAGACTGTGTAAACAGTCGTCAATTAATTAACGACGTGACCAATGTCATCAATTTAATTTCCTGGATTTTGAATAAGTGATAATTCAACACATTTAAAAATCCATACCGATTAAACTAAAGCACTAAAATTTTGCATGAACATGTTTCTGGAATCCTGACATTTTTTCTCGACATATTCATATCATTACTTCCTGATCTAGCAAATTTTTATACGGATGAATAGTGCATGAATAGTGTGTGAATAGTGAAACAGTTTTGTAAATGACGCCCCTGACCAGGGCGTCAATTACCAAATTGAAGACTGTGTAAACAGTCGTCAATTAATTAACGACATGACCAATGTCGTCAATTCATTTTCTTGAAATTTTTAGAAACCAGTAAATCAAAGCATTCAAAAATCTATAACTAATAAACTGGACTATGAAAGTTTTGGACGAATATAGTTCTGTGATCCTGAGATTTTTCTCTACCTGTCCATGTCTTCGATTCCTGATTTACTGGAAGAATTAAAAATGAATAGTGTTTAAATAGTAAACTGTGACTCATAATATAGAGCCACCATGTTCAGACAATTATAACTTTTTTAACCAAATCACGAAACTCCTGCATGAATATGGTTCTGGAACCCTCATAATTTTCTCTATTTAACTATGCACTTAATTCCTGATTTAATGAAAGTATTAAAAATGAATAGTGTTTAAATAGTGTTTTGAGTCACAAAATGTACTTTCCCGGCGAAAATCACCCCAATTTAATAAATATCAAAACCCAAAAATTTCGCATGAGCATGATTCTGAACTCCCGAGAATGTCCTCTACCTGTCCATATCCTTACTTTCTATTTTTGAGGAATTTTTACTGTATGAATAGTGTATAAAAGTCACTATTTTAATGAATAGTATCACTTTTCCAAATAAAATAATTTTTTTGATATAGAAACGTAGATAGGTAGAGAAAAATATAAGGAATCTAACGGTATGCTCATGCATTAGATTAGGTATCATGATTCACATTTATTAAATTTTTCACATGGATGATTAATATACTAAACTATTAATATATACATAAACTTAAAAATGATGACTGTTTAAATAGTCGTCATTCACAAAAATGACGACTCAGCGAAGGGCGTTATTTATGTGAATAGTGTAAATGAATAGTAAGTGAATAGTAAGTGAATAGTAATGAATAGTATTCGTAAATAGTAAACTGACATAATTACATAATGGCCCTTATGGGATGTTCTAACTTTTGTTTAACCTTATTATAGAGTTATCTAGAGTTTTTGTTTAGGAAAAAGTATATAAATTGATACTTTTTCCCTCATTTCTATCGTGGTTGTACAGACGCAACCCTAAGTCATTTTCTTGCATATTATGAGTCCTTGAATTCAATTCCATAAAAATCTACCTTGTATATCCTACTAAGGCAACCCTTGAAACTCTATATTGGCTATAAATGAGAGTGGATGTCAAAGGTAATATATGAAATGTTGTGCATATAGGGCCCGGTCTGGTCCTGGGAGGAGCAGCCGAAGGTATGCCCATGAGAGTTTATTGACCACGGTGTTTAGTATTGCACCGGAGTACTTGCTTGACTTGAGACACTCCACCCTACTCTCTCTTTACTCACTTGACCTGATTTGCGTGGCCCGGAACGGACAATACTTGACTTGTGACCCGAGAAAGGGCGAAATACTTGCTTGATTGAAATAGCCAATTCTACTGATACGTACTTAACTTTACTTGCTTGAATTAAATTTTACTTGCTCGTACCTGAGATTTACTTGTACATGAGTACATGCTCGCACTTGAATTCGTAATCGTACATGAATCCCTGCTAGACCCGAAGTGGCATTTACATCTATAATTCTTGAAATACTGCTTGTCAAATACTTGAAATCTTGATATACTCTCTGTATACAGCTCTTGATCTCTTATTGTTCATCATGTATATATATACCTGCATACCCGATTCTTTTATACGTACGTCATGCATAGCCATACTGATAATACATGTAAATTGTAATTCACGTAAAGATTGCTCGAATTTGAGATGTAATTCCTATTGAGCGATTCGCTCATCCAGTTGCTTCCTAACATTTTCATGTGATTCGGATAGCGACAAGAATGGGTTTGAGACCGAGTGAAGAGTTCTAGAACACCATCCATTTATCATTAGCTAGTCGAGTCTTTGAATTTATTTGAGTCTACCTTGTATTCCCAGTTATGTCAGTTAGTGGTATAAACTTTGTGTTAAGTCGTGTAGCCTAATGTTTGGCTTTCTAAATTTGAAAATTTATCATGTAATATCTTTATTTCCTTTGATTAATCAAATAAACATTACTTGGACTATTGGAATTTATTAGATTTTTAGTCATTTGCGCACTCTTAAATTTTGTATGTTAAAATTCTTATCGCTCTAATGACACGATCTATATAGACGCGTCACGCATCCGAGTATCTTCCGCGCTCGGGACGTGACACTGATGCTTCAGGTATTGGTTTAGGCTGTGTACTCATGCAGCATGGGAAAGTGATTTCCTATTCTTCTAGGCAGTTGAGGAAGCATGAAGAGAATTATCCTGTTCATGATTTGGAACTAGTAGTGGTGGTCGCCTTGAAGATATGGAGGCATTACTTGTATGGAGAAATATTCACAGTGTTTTCAGATCATAAGAGTCTGAAATATTTATTTTCTCAGAAGGAACTCAATATGAGGCAAAGAAGATGGTTGGAGTACTTGAAGGAGTTCGACTTCTCGATTGAGTATCATCCTGGAAAAGGTAATGTTGTGGCAGATGCATTAAGCCGGAAGCCTGTAGCTAAATTGTCAAGTCTCATGTTACAAGAGTGGAGGCTACTAGAACAATTAGCTAGCCTGGACCTTAATGTTGACAATGATCGGGTTAGGATTGCACAGATTCGACTTAAGCCCGAATTGTTGATGGAAATCAAGTCTTTGCAAGATAATGATCCTGAGCTGGTAGAGATCAAGGGAAGCTTGAGCAGCAGACCCGACTTCATGATGGCTGACGATGGAAGATTGTTATTCTAGGGAATAACTTGTGTACATGATGAAGCTGAAATAAAGAACAAGATTCTTGAGGAAGCACATAGATCCAGATACACCATTCATCCTGGAGGCACTAAAATGTTCAGAGATTTGAAAAGATCCTTTTGGTGGACGAATATGAAAAGGGAAGTTGTAGACTTCGTGAGTAGATGCTTGGTTTGTCAGCAAGTTAAGGCTGAACATTTTAGACCGGCAGGAAAATTGAAACCACTCGACATACCCCAATAGAAGTGCGAAAGCATTGGCATGGACTTCATTATTGGTCTACCTAGGACTCGTGGTGGATTTGATGCAATATGGGTGATTGTCGATCGATTGACAAAGTCAGCTCATTTCTTACCCATTAAGTCTAAATGGACAGTTGATGTATTGGCTACTTTGTATTTGAAGGAAGTGGTAAGGCTCCATGGCATACCAGTCAGCATTGTGTCTGTTAGAGACCCCAGATTTACTTCGCATTTCTGGAAGGGACTGCAAGAGTCTCTGGGTACTCGTCTGAATTTCAGTACTGCTTTTCATCCACAGACAGATGGACAGACTGAAAGAACCAACCAGATAGTGGAAGATATGCTTAGAGCATGCATGATTGATTTCGGAGGCAGTTGGAGTGATCACTTGGCATTAATTGAATTTGCCTACAATAATAGTTATCAATCCAGCATACAGATGGCTCCTTTTGAAGCATTGTATGGAAGAAGTTGTCGTTCCCCGTTATGTTGGGATGAGGTAGGTGAGAAACAATGGCTTGGACCAGATCTTATTTCAGAATCATCACAGAACATTCGTATTATCCGAGACCGGTTACAAGTAGCCCAATCAAGACAGAAGAGTTATGCCGACAACAGAAGGAGAGTATTGGAGTTTCAGGTTGGCGACCATGTATTTTTAAAAGTCTCTCCTACGAGAGGGATTCGAAGATTTGGCATTCAGGGCAAGCTAAGTCCGAGATATATTGGTCCATTTGAGATCCTGGATAGAGTGAGAGAGGTTGCTTACATGCTGGCTTTACCGCCTCAGTTGTCTGGCGTACACAATATTTTCCATGTGTCTATGTTACGGAAATATGTGTATGACCCCACTCACATCATTCAGCATGTAGATTTTGAATTGAAGGAAGATTTGACCTATGAAGAAAGACCTATCAAGATTCTGGACTGGAAACAACCGCAACTCCGGAATCATTCCATACCGATGGTCAAAATTCAGTGGAGTCGGCGTGGGATTGAAGAGGCTACTTGGGAGTCTGAAGATACTATGCAGAAGCGGTATCCCAACTTATTCTAGGTGAGCTATCTCATTCCCTATTTTTTGTATTTAGTGCAGTGAATTTGGAGGACCAAATTCCTTAAAGTAGGGGAGGGTGTAATACCCCGGTTTGGAAATTGAAATGAAATTGAAATGAATGAATTTTGGAATTTAATATTTAATTCCTTAGTGAATAGGACAAGTGAAATTTTGACTACCTTATAAAAATCTATAAAAATGATAATTTGGTAAATGATAATTTATTTAACAACTTTGTCTTCTGTGGTCGACCCAACAAAAATCCGTAACTAGGTCTAATCAATAGATTGAGCCCAAAATGCACGCTTACCTAACCTTAACTCAAACCACGAAATTAGGGCTTAATACCCCATCAAATGAGAAAAAATCGGGGGCAAATGAAAGGCCATGATCTATGGATCGTTTCCCCTCTGCCAATTCATCGAAACTCTAACCCTAAAACTTGTGGTCGGCCGAGCTTGGGTGAGGTCAACAATTGCGGCGACGTTTCAATCACTCCACTTGCTTCGACGAATTCTCCCAGCACAGAAGGATCCAGACGGTGTATGAGCTATAAAAATAAAGCTCTGCAACCCTAGAATCCTTTTGGAGCAGTGGCGGCCGCAGTGGAGATCGATCAAGGGAGATCTCTGGTGATTAGTGGAGACGTGTCGGCATCCCTCTTCTTCCTTTCTTCTTCCTTCTTCATCCAATTGAGGTAGGTAATAACGAGCCCAATATAAAGCATTATATATGGATGGAATCAGCGTCTAGTCCTCTTTCTTTTGAGCCATAAAGCCCTAAATTCCATTAGGTATCCTGCGCAAATTTAATGGTTTGGTAGAGGCATGTCAGAATTAGGGCAGAACTTATTCCCCTTTGATTTCAGTAGCGATTTCAGGCTGTAAATCAAAAATTGATTCATGCATCTCGTAGAGTTTTTCATGCTCTTTCTATTGGTAGTAAAAGCCCCAAATTCCATGATGTATACCCTTCGAATTTCATGTTTTATTGTGACCCTAAAAACCTCGCCGAGGGCGGGCAAGGGTTGGTTCAATCGGATTTTTACCAGACTTGGACGGTCTTACGATAGACCACACATCCTAGATGGGCGGCCACTGCATGACCACACATCCTGGGATGGGCGGTCATCACTTAACCACACATCTAGATGGACGGTCATTACCTAGACCACACAACCCTGACAGGATGGGCGGCCACCTGCTGACCACATATCTGGATGGGCGGCCACCAGAAGACCACATATCTAGATGGGCGGCCACCAGCAGACCACACAACCCTGGGATGGGCGGCCATAACCAGACCATCCAAACCCATGGGCGGCCCTCTCCTAACCATCTTACCCCTTGGGCGGCCATGCCCTGGCCGCACAAGTATCCTTCAGTCCAGTAGATATAAGGTCCTGTAACGACCGCACATCTATGCAGAAATGACTTAGTGTGAGCTCTACATGATTCATATTAGTATCTTAATTGATAATTAGTAAATTAGAAACCCATATGATAAGTGGTAAATTATGCAAGTAAATTTCTGTAAAATGTATGCTTTTTATTCCCACATGATCTTGTTCATTATCATTATCATCTTGATTAATCTTTTTGGCAATCAAATTAATGTAAATCATGATCCTGGATAAATTGACATGAAAATTAAGACTGAAATGAATACTAGGTTGCTTCACAGCCATTCTACTCCAGTAGAACGGTTTGACCAATTTGCGGACTTCTAATAAGTCATTAGCCCTATTAGTTGTGCTAGCCTTGAACTTACCTCCGGACACTCCATCCGGCAGACTTAATATCATCTTGGGATCTCTGTATATCCCTGCTAAGAATCTAATGAACCACCAGAAACTCCGATTTACATGACTGAACCGCTGGATTATAAGTCTTGGATCGAATTGGGCTAAGAGAGGCATGTGCGGCCAGTAGTGGACCGCATATCCTTATAGGCGGCCCAATAACGACCGCATATACCTGGCTTATGCCATTAAGTGTTGGTCGATTAACCTTGATCAATCTTCGACTAAACCGTTAAGCCCTGGACTGGCCAATAGACAGTAGACTAGGCCCTGGTTTAGCTTTACTCTGTCTTTGGCAGCCCGGAGTCCAATAGGGTGATTGCTCAGCTTTCTAGCCAAGCCCGGGTGGTGCGGCTGGAATATGACCGTTCAAACCTTATGCGGATTCTCTAGGACCGCATATCTTTAATACGGCCCCGTATGGCCCGTACATCATGTTCATGGGTCTTAAGGTCTTCTGGACCTACGCTGCCCAGAACTTACCATTCATCCTTTAGAGCGGCACACTATCAGCCGTTCATTCTTGACCTCGTGGGCTGAGTTTCAGTCCAGTTCCTGTAAGTGCGGCCCAGTGCTAGCCGTATATATCATTTGAGCGGCCTCTGTATGACCGTACATCTCTCAGAAATGAGTTTTTATCGTGTTTTGTGCTCTTGAATCCAAGGACAGATTAGTCCTTTAAATCTTAAACTTCTGGACAGTAATTCCTCTGATTATTTGGCCATAAACCTGACTAAATGTCTAGACGGAACTTGGGATCTTGGATCCGATAAATCAATGCCAACGCATCATAAGGGCCCAGTCTGGTCCTGGGGAGAGCGCCCGAAAAGTACTTGTGCCCATGGGAGTTTGTAATGACAAGGTGAGGCATTGCACCGAGTGCATGACTAGCGTGATGTCTACGACAGAAATCTATTGTTATCTCTTGTTACTTGATCGTGCTTGACTTGTTTAAAATACTTGATAGTGGCCATTTCCTCGTTACAATTTCCTGTTACACTTGTTACATGATATTCTTGTTGAAATCCAGGTATCTTATATTTGCTTGACCTTGCAAGATCTTTATATTACGTTGTTTTTCTTCTGTATCATCATTTCTTTTCTTATCATTTCATATAAAAATGGAATAATTGGTTAATTACGTAAACTTGCATGTTATTATCTACTGAGCGTTCGCTCACATAGTTGTCTCCCCCTTTTTCCAGGCAGCTCAGGTGATGATGCGCTTACCGTTAGGGATGGGCAAGAATGATGATTGGAGTGTACCAGTTCTAGATGTTGAGTTGGCATAGTTATCCTACTCTTAGTTGTGCCTTAGAGCGTGTTTAGCTACAATTATGATATTATTGTTAAGTTGTTATTGCCTCAGTTTGTATTAAAGTTGGTTTAAGGATATTGTACTAGATTTGAAATGTTTCATGACTGTTGACACCCGTTTTTTAACCGATAAATCGAATCATTTCCTTCGCCTCAATTATTGTCCGAAGCAGTCAATCACATGAGAGATTATTCTTCTGGCAGTATTTTGGGCTCTTCCCAGCAAAGAAGGCCTCCCTCCCTCTCATTGGGTTTAACGGTCTGTTATAAACCGTTTTTTTCAATAGAACGGTCCCCACTAGGCCGTTGTGTTCCGCTGCCCCGGGTTATTTGTATCTCGTGATATGCTTTGAACAACGGCTCCATGACAACCGTTATAGTCAATATAGCGGTCGTCCATAGACCGTCATTATTTGCCGACAACAAAAGGCGTCAGAGGCCCGACAGTCAGTCATAGCCACGTGCTTCACGAAAAGTTGTTTGTCCGGGCATTGACTGGCCTTTAAGCATAACGGTCTTTACAGGACCGTCATAGTTATTGGACGGCCCCTCCAGGACCGTCATAATTGTTTGGCGGCCTCCTTACGACCGTCATTGTTACGGCCACCCAGATTAGACTCGTGATTCCAGGCGAATTAAGAGGAGAATGTCGTTGGCAATATTGACACGATGCTATCATATACCGGTCCTTGACCGACATCATTCATTGTTAATCCCTGATTAAGCTCGAAGCCCTGGGCTCTATATATAGCTCACGGGTTCTGAGACAGAGGGGGACCATCACGAAGTGCTGTCGAATTCCATCGCCAAATCTCATACAGCATCCGCCCGTTCGTCAGGGAGTGGGGGCCTTCTACATCCCTCGCAGGCCCCCGGTGCAGGGAACTTCACGCTTCATGTTTCTGTGTTTCTAGTCCTTCTCTGTTTGCTCACCACACACACGTCTTTTCTCCACTGCATCACACATCACATACATCATTTCGTTGGCATTTATTATCTTTCCTATTGTTTCCGGCGCCCTAAACGGGGTTTCAAAACCTCCAGGTATCGCCGGGCCATGTTCTTCCTTTGCTTTATTTCAATTAGTACACCTACTACACTATCATTTAGCTAATCTCCGTTTATCTGTGTGTTTCACCGTTTGCTTTCAGGTCAGCAACCAAAAGCACGAGGCCCGCACCTTCTGGCCGGCCAGGAGGAGTGGAGGAACGGACCCGCATTCTCCCGCAGCTTCCGAGTCCCGGCGCTTTCACCGGGTGGCGATCACGGTCAACAGCTTCATCTTTCCTCCTCTTTTTTTATCTCTTCAATATTATTTAACTCGAGGAGGAATAACATATCAACACATCTCCTTTTTTGGCGATCACGGTGGGACATCTAATGCCCATCGTGCTTCTGGTTTGCTAACCAATCTCTGTCTCTGTGAAGTTCGGCGGCTCTGGATCAGCCGTCATTCTAAGTACAACGGTTCTCTGTCAGCCGTCGGTCTCTGGTATTCTCCGCAGTTATCACTGTTGTACTCTGCTTATTTAACGGCCTCCATCGCGCCGTCATACTCGTATAGCGGTCATCATCAGGCCGCCATTCGCGTTTTGAGCTCTGCACTTCAGCGGTTCTTCCAGAGCCGTTATAATCAATTCAGCGGTCCCCAGTAGACCGTTATTTTGGTGTAGAGTCTACGGCTGGCACTTGTTATCCCTGATTGTTATTCCCAGCATTGGTCCCCCTGCTGTCCACTTGTTATTTTCTATCATATTATTGATCGCTTCATGATTTTATCATTTGACTTCATATGTGATTGCTAGATTTCTAGGCTAGGCTTTGCATGCACTCCGGTGCACCTAGGATCATTCACTTCATACTGTAGTTGCATTTCCTACCGAGGTAGGATTTCCTCTCGTCTCCATATTCCTTGGAGCCGACTAGGGAATCTTGCCGAGGACCTCCGTAAGCCCCCGTGAGCCGTGGATTCCCACACGGACGCCGGGCCGGTTGTACCATCGCCACACCGTGTCTAGGTTCTGCATACGTGGAGAGTGCTTCCCCTTAAAGTCAGCCAGTTCCCCCATCATGCCGTTATTAGGCTCCCAAGTGTCCGAGTGAACTCTACATCTTAATCAAAACACTAAGCCTAAGAGAAAAGAATTCTGAAAATCTGCGGCATCATTCAAAGTGTGTGCATACTTGGTTGACTCCCTTCTCGTCTCCACCTTTCATTGTGTGGTTGCTTTGCTTCTACTTGTGTACTTTGGTCTTAAGTCTCTCTAGTCTGTGCATCCCATTGCATGCAGCATTGCTCCCCTCCCTCGGGATCATCTCCTAGGGGCGATTCTCTACTCTCCCTCTATTGCAACCCTTTATTCAACTCATCATCATCCAGCATGTCTTCTTTCGGGTCCATCCCCGCCCGCGAGGATTCTCTTCCTCAGGGGCTCCTCGAGGACGTCTCCGGGGTTGCCTCCTCCCTGAATGGGGAGGGGTTCGTCTTTGTTCCCCCTTCCTCCATCGCTGAGGTTGCGCCACCCACGCTCCCTCAGTTTGGCTCCCCTTCGGCGAGCCAACTACTCCAACTCATGTCCCAACTTGACCAGGATCAACTCCAGATATTCAAGCAAGCCCTCGGGGCAGAGGTCCCGCCCGCTGTAACCCTTCCTGTCTCTTCCACCCATCCTGCTGAGAGGTCCGGAGCACCGTCTGTTGCCCCAGTGGACCATACCCCTCTTCGCCCACAGGTCCTCCAGTTTCCAATATATCAATCTGGCCAGGCTTCTACCTCAGCCCACCCTCCTGCAGACAAAGGGAAGAGTCAAATTCCCTTATCTCCTCGTGCTAGTGCCCACGCGGCCGTCTCATCAGCACCACCGGCCCCTCTGGCCCAAGTGGATTCTACTCGGCTGCAGCCCGGAATAGCTCAACTCGCTTACGCTGATGTGGGTCCTTTTTGGACTCAACATCCATCCTACGGGCTCATGGCCCCCACTATCCATCCGGCTGTCTCCCATTATCCCTCGGCTTCTACTGTCCATCCAGCTGCCTCTCACTACCCTTCAGTTCCACCTCAAGTCCCTCTACCTCAACAAGGAAGTGACGATCGCTTGGCAGTTCTCCAACAGCAGATCGATCTCCTCAATAAGAGGGTTGGCCCACCATCCTTCGCGGATGCTCTCACTCCTAATTTCCGGGACATCCGATTCCCTTCTCAGTCAGAGCTCCCGACATACCGAAAGTACAACGGGAACGGCAACCCGTTCATCCACATCAAGGAATTCCTGTACGAGTCGGGACCATACCAGCATGACGATCACCTCCTTGCATATCTATTCCGGCGATCCCTGGACGGGGTGGCACTCGAATGGTTTTACGCTCTGCCACTGGAGGAGGTTGGGAGCTTCAAGACGATCAAGGAGAAATTCGTGCAAAGATTCCAAGATCGGGTCGGACCCGAATACTCATTCACGGACTTAGTGGCCGAGAAGATGAAAGCTGATGAAGACTTCGCTACCTATGCTGATAGGTGGAGGCAGATAGCCTCCCGTGTGCCCGGGCAGATTCCGGAAGAAGAAAAGATCAAACTGCTCGTTTCTAATGCAACCCCTCTCTTCCGGAATGTCCTAATGTTGAATGACATCACCAGTATGCATCAACTGTACAGTCGGGCCCGGTTTATCCAGACCCAGTTTAAGGACTCCCCCATTCATTCTCTCTTCGAAGCCCAGAAGCCCAAGAGTTCCAGAAAACCACAGGGCCCTGTTACCGAGGAGTCCAAACAAACGAGCAGGTGCAGGTAGTTAGCCAGACTGCCACCTCCCACTTCCCCCAGCAAAGCAACCCCCATTTCTCCGCATCACCTCGCCCTTCCTTTCCCACGCAGCAACACCCTCAACAACAATCTCCGCCACCACCACAACAGCCCCAGCAACCACTGCAATACCATAACACTCCCCCGCCTGCTACCTACGCACCTGCTCGTCCGGTTGCTAAAAGAGCCAACTATCCTCCTCTCCCAGAGACGCTCACTAATGTCTTTGCAGCGCTGATGCATACTGGCGATTTACAATTGCCACCTGAGCGCCCGAACATGAATCCGGCCGCCGATCTGTCCCGATATTGTGTATATCACCGGCAGCCGGGGCACACCATTGAGAGGTGTTATCATTTTAGGGACCTGGTATACGACCTGCACGAAGGTCACAGGATCGATTGGGCTCAGATGAGGAAGCTGATTGAAGATCTGAGAAGAGGGCCAGCAAGGCCGCAACAGGCAGCACCACAGCAACAGCAGTTTCAGCAACAACCTCAGCAATTCCAGCCGCAGCAGCCACAGCAACAGCAGCAGCAGCCAAACTTAGGGATCCACCAAAATCCCATGCCAGTACATGCACCCGCTCCTCAACAACAACAGCAGCCGCCGGCACCGGCCCAAGTCAACATGTTACGCCACCCGGCTCCTGACGCAGGGTGGACCATTGACGATCCCGCACACCTGTTAACCTTACGCCACATCCCTACACACTCCACCTCACCCGCCGTCTTTTCCATCCTTCGGCCTTCCATGCCTTCCACAACTTCCCCCGTCATCCATCTTCCACCATACTTACCACTCCGAGAAGCCATATTCTCTCGCCTATCCCCCCACAACATTATACTTCCCCACCTACTATACCTTCCACTATCTTGTCCACCAATCACTGCAGTCCACTAACCGCCCCTTTACCTCACCCATCGCCCATTTTACCTTCACCACAACCTTCGCTTACTATGCCTATCATAT
Organism: Amorphophallus konjac; assembly: GCA_022559845.1. Classification (NCBI taxonomy): domain Eukaryota; kingdom Viridiplantae; phylum Streptophyta; class Magnoliopsida; order Alismatales; family Araceae; genus Amorphophallus; species Amorphophallus konjac. The sequence goes on along the minus strand of CM040117.1, from coordinate 14,283,474 downwards.
CCCCCATCACCAAGACTGCCATCCCTTCCATTCTCATTCACCCCACTGGGTCAAGCGGGAGCCCACCTACAGCCATGCCAGCACAAAACCTTGCCCTCAGGAGCGGGCGGTTATTTCAAAGGACTTACCCCTCTACCAGTGCACCTCCCCAAATACCCTCCATCTCAGCATCAGCAGCACAAGACAATGAAGTTGACCCCGCGCCCGGTTCCACATACGACCTGTTGCAACATCTTGACCGGATGCCGGCAAAGATCTCTGTCTTGGAGTTGATCAGACGTTCACCTCTACACCAAGAAGCATTAAAGACGTTTCTGCAAAAGGTCATAGTGAACGAAGATGTGGCGGTAGACAGCTTGCCGTCAGTGTTGGCCACTATTACCAGGGGGCCCGCTATCACATTCTCTGAGGCCGAACTCGCACCTTTGAAGCACGCCAAATGCCGCTATGCGTCACCATCACCTTGAACCAGGCAGTGATAGACTCAGTGCTAGTGGACACTGGGGCTTCAATAAATGTTTGTCCATTAAGTACTCTGCGTGCCTGCAACATTCCTGAAAGTATGCTGAAGCCGACACCGACAACCATTGCCGCTTATGATAATTCCAGAAGGGCATGTCACGGGGTCATCACATTACAGGCTGAGCTAGGGCCGTTACAAATAGAGGTGGAATTCTACGTCCTAGACATAGACCCAATGTTCAAGGCTATTCTGGGTCGTCCATGGATAAACGCTCTGCAAGCGGTACCTTCCACCGCCCATCAGTGCCTAAAATTCCCCTTCCAGGGGCGAGTGGTCAAAGTTAAGAGTGTTTCCACCGTCCAAGCAGTGGACGCCATCACTGACCAGGTTCTCCCCACTCTATGGCCGAGCAATAGGCCAGTATTGTCAGTCATGGACATAAATTACCCATGGGCTTATGCGGCAGGCAAACCCATTACAACACGCAAGAATGCCGGAGCTAAGCCTAAACCCAAAAATTCTAAAGGCTGGGACATGATCATGAAGCTGGCTATCAGCCAGGCCTTGGTCTCGGCGCGCGGTTACAGGGAAAGACCAAACCCGTCCCTGAAAGCAAAAAGATGGGTCGTCAGGGCCTAGGCTATCATAACACTACCATTCAGGGAGAATCTGGGCCACTAACCTGGGATTATCGGCAACACTTTGTAAAGGGTCCACTACAGCCCAGCACCGCAAATAAGCCACAACCCAAGGAAGAAAAGAAAGACGCTCCCATTGTTAATATTGTTGCTGACCCACCGCCGCCTCTGCAGGGGTTGGTGGGAGATCTTGAAGATTATTTTGCTGAAATGTCAAGTCTGTTTACTGATCCAGCCGCTCAAATCAAGGAGACAGAGATGCCCATGGTTAGGCATGCTCTGATAAGGCCACAGAAGATACAAGAGGCAGGAAGCTCCGACATTTCCTTCTTTATTCCTCCTGCTCATTTGGCCTCAACAGTTTACCCAAACTTTGTGATTCGATCCCCTCCAATACTGGTCAAACCGTGTTTCACGGGGAGACCGTCAAAAATTCTATTCATTCCCTCCAATTGCGGGCACTGTCCGCCCATTGATCTACTCGATCTATCTTCACCTCCTTCTCCTAACCCCCGAGTTCGCGGGATGTGGTTCTCCCCCGATACCTTCTTCTCTCTCTTTCCTCAATTCTTCACAAAAAAACTCCTTCCTCTGCCTCCACCTTCTGATTCTTCTTGCTCTCTTCTGGTAGTAGAAGATACCCAAAAAAAAACGTCAACTTTCAAACTTACATTTCAGTCGAAGACTATGCTGTCTTCTGCTCATCCACTCCCCAGGGGCACCAAACCCCTGCTCCTTTTCCACTAGATTTTCTGTCTCCTAGGGTAGATGTACAGGTAGTTGGGTCTCCTAGGTTAGTCGAGTCAGTCAGGGTAGAAGCATGTTCCCCCTTAGATAGCCCATCCACCTCTGCAACGCCACCACTGGCATGTCACTCCCGTTCCATTCCCGATAGGTTCCTACAGGATCTGGCCTTGAGATGCCAGGCCCTCCTCAGATGCCCAGAATTCATAGCCACCACCGTCTCCTTAAAAGAGGATGAGGATTCAGAAGGCCGGGTGTGGAGCAATGACGGACTAGGAGTGTATGAAATTGTAGACGAGAAAGACCCAGCGGATGATGAGGAAAGTGATGTGGAGGACATTGCTGACCTATACGCACAAGGATTGAGAAGATTCGACGAACCCTCGTCAGCAGTGGATGAACCCACTAAAGAAATCAATTTAGGGACCGAAGAGGATCCCAGGCCCATATCTATTGCAGCTGATCTCCCTCCTGAGGTAGAAGAGGAGCTCATCAAGGTTTTGAGAGAGTACAGCGATTCTTTTGCCTGGTCCTACGAGGACATGCCGGGTCTCGACCCCGCTTTAGTGGAACACAGGTTAATCTTAAAGCCAGGGGCGATTCCTGTTAAACAAAAGCTCAGAAGATTCCACCCACATATGGCCTTGAGAATGAAAGAAGAGGTGGACAAATTACATAAGGCCAGATTCATCAGGGTTGTGCTTTATCCACAGTGGGTGGCCAATATAGTCCCGGTAATAAAAAAGGATGGCAAAGTCAGAATTTGTATTGATTTCAGGGACTTAAACAAAGCATGTCCGAAAGACGATTTCCCGCTTCCTCACATCGATGTTTTGGTAGATAATACCGCTGGGTTTGAGGCCCTCTCGTTCATGGACGGATATTCAGGATACAACCAAATCCGTCTTGCTCCAGAAGATCAAGAGAAAACCTCCTTCACCACGCCCTGGGGCACCTACTGCTATGTTGTCATGCCATTTGGATTAAAGAACGCAGGTGCTACCTATCAACGGGCAATGGTGGCCATCTTCCACGACATGATGCACGTCTACATGGAAGCCTATGTGGACGATATTCTGGTGAAGTCGAGGACAAAAGAAGAACACCCCGCCATTTTAGCCAAGGTGCTGCAAAGGGCTAGGGAATACCAATTGAAGATGAATCCTAAGAAATGTGTCTTTGGAGTCGCATCCGGGAAATTACTTGGGTTCATGGTTAGCAAACGAGGGATTCAGATTGATCCTAATAAGGCAAAGGCCGTAATGGAAATGCCACCGCCTAAGAATCTTAAGGAGCTTCGTGGTCTGATTGGGCGTTTGCAGTTCGTTAGAAGATTCATATCTCAACACTCTCAAAGATGCCGCCCATTCTACGACTTATTAAAGGCGGGAGCCGAGTTTAAATGGAACGAACAATGTCAGAAGGCCTATGAGGAGCTTAAGGTTTATCTGTCCAACCCTCCCGTCTTGCAACCTCCTGTCCCCGGAAAGCCTTTGATCCTATACATTTCTGTCGCTGAGGATTCCCTAGGTGCTGTCCTGGCACAAGTGGATAATGAAGGAAGAGAGAGGGCAGCATATTATCTCTCCCGGTTGTTCAATTCTGCCGAATCCCGGTACACTGCCATGGAGAAGACTAGTGCAGCATTGGTATGGGTAGTTCAGAAGTTAAAACACTATTTCCTAGCCCATGAGGTAAGGTTGATCTCTAGAATGAACCCAATCCGCTACCTCCTCGAGAAACCCGTCCTCTCTAGTCGATTAGCTCGCTGGCAAAGCTTTCTCTCTCAATTTGATATCACCTTCGTCGTCCAGAAGGCCATCAAGGGGTATGCTATTGCTGAGCATCTTGCTCATTCTCCTATCCCCTACACTGATTCAATCCAGGACGAATTCCCTGATGAACACCTTGCAGTTATCTCTCATCCGCCTCCCTTTTGGTCTCTACATTTCGATGGTGCGCTCAATTCCCAGGGCCGTGGCATCGGCGCTGTCCTCCTTACTCCCGAAGGTATCACCGTCCCTTTTGCCTACCAGCTCTCTTTCTCTGCCACCAACAACATAGCCGAGTATGAGGCTCTCCTAGCTGGACTAAAGCACGCCTACCTCCTAGGCGCACGATACCTCAACATCATGGGAGATTCTCAATTGGTGCTGCGTCAAGTTCTGTCAACTTATCGCACCCGTGACCCCAAACTAAAGCCATATCAAGATTTGGTCACACTCTTGGCTAGACAATTTAGCAAACTCATCTACGTTCATGTTCCCCGATCTCAAAATATTCTTGCTGATTCATTAGCATCTCTCGCTTCCTCTTTATCCTTCTCCCTTAGTCGTTCCACTGAGACCATTGTGGTCCAGCGGATGGACGCTCCCTCTTTGCAAGATCCTTGGTTTGCTAACCTTAGGAAGATTGTGGAAGAGAAGGCGGCTAAAGAAGAGGTTAAGGAAGTATCTTTAGCAGAATTGGAAGAAATATTGGGCGAAGACGAATTGCCGTGGTTCCATGAGATTGAGCAATATTGTCGGGATGGTTCTTTCCCGGAGGAAGCCAATGCTACACAAAGGAAAGCTATCAGAAGAGTCGCCTCGAGGTATACAATCATTGCAGGAGAATTGTACAGGCGTGCTCTCAATGGAGTTCTATTGCGGTGTTTAGACGACAATGAAGCTTGGAAAGTAGTGGAAGCTGCTCACTCCGGTGAATGTGGAGGTCACGTGAATGGACAGGCATTGGCTAAAAAGATCCTTAGGCAGGGCTACTACTGGCCAACCCTAGAGGAAGATTGCTCTACCTACGTCCGTAGGTGCCTTCAGTGCCAGCTCCATGCTGACAAAATCCACGCCCCTGCTTCATCTCTTCGCCCACTATCCGCCCCATGGCCTTTCTCCATGTGGGCCTTTGATATTGTCGGTCCGTTAGGTGACCCTAACGCCCAAGTAAAACAGAAATCCTTCATCCTCACCGCTACAGAGTATTTCACGAAGTGGGCGGAAGCTGAAGCCTATGCAGAGATCAAAGCTACCACAGTTTGCCGCTTCATCACAAAGAACATCATCTCGCGGTTCGGGGTACCAAGCGACATTGTCACCGACAATGGGCCACAATTTGTGTCTCAAGAACTCCAGGACCTCTGTAAGAAATTTGGTATTGCATTGCATCATTCATCACCATATTATCCACAAGGCAACGGTCAAGCCGAAGCCACCAATAAAACCCTTCTTAAAATCATCAAGAAAACGTGTGAATCCCACCGGCACGCTGATTGGGCTGATAAATTGATAGACGCTCTATGGGCTTATCGCACCTCTGTCCGAACTCCTACAGGGCAGACTCCCTTCGCCCTCACCTATGGGATGGAGGCGGTACTCCCGTATGAGATTCTCATCCCTTCCCTAAGAGTGCAGCTAGATAAGGAACTTAATCTCGACGAGCGTCGAGAGGCGTTACTAGCGCAGCTGGAACTATTAGATGAGAAGAGGTTAAATGCGGCCAATCACGCTTCTGTTTATCAAAAGCGGGTCTCACGTCATTTTCAAAAGAAGGTAATCGAAAGAAAGTTCGAAATAGGTAATATGGTTTTGAAAAGGAAATTCATCCGAACAGGTGGTCCAAGGGCTAAGTTGCAGCCAAACTGGGAAGGGCCGTTCATCATCAAGGAAGTCTATCCAGGTAATGCCTATCGATTGACGAACTCAGAAGGAGAAGAACTGGCAAATCCGTGGAACGGGTTATATCTCAAACGCTTCTATCCCTAAAAAAAGGGTCTAACCACGTGCTTCCCTAGCAATGCAAGCTTCCCCTGTTCATAAGAATCACTGAGAGAAGCTGAACACACAAACACGACCCTTTGGTCCTGTCCCCAGTTCCGCCAAACACCATTTCCCGGGGCCACACTCTGGAGGAAAGTTGTAGTCCCTGTACGTTTCTTGCTTCGGCTGAACCCAAGAATGAGGAGTAAATAAGGAGGCGATGCCTGACCTGGGTACCCTAATACGAGATAAGTCTCAAATAGGGGCAGTTCGTTATGACCTGAAGCCACAAGAAAAAGAAAGGAAAAGAGAGAAGAAGAACAAAAAGGAAAAATGAATAAATGAAAATATTTGAGAAATTGGAACAACTAGGCATAGCAAGAATGACAAATGTGGTGGCTTAAGGTTCGATGACGAATGCCAAAACCCCGACACAACAGACCGAAGCTTTGAGGGGCACCCAGGAAAGAATTCAAGTCTTAAAAACTCACATGACGGGTGTAAGCTTGTCTCCATATTCTTTTTCTTTTCAGGACAAAGCTGAGTACCCTGGGGGTGGCCCTGGCAGAATACCGTCAGGCAAATAAAAGTTCGGGCCAGGAGGGTCCCTTCAATCACACGCCGATCTCAGGAGGAATCCTCGGGTTAGGAGGGAGGCATGTCTTGTTACGGAAGCATCGGTTTTCAAAATCCAAAAACAACAAATATTTCAAAATCCAAAAACAACAAATATTTCAAAATCAAAAAAAAAACAACAAATATTTCAAAATCCAAAAACAACAAATATTTCAAAATCAAAAAAAAAAATAACAAATATTTCAAAATCCAAAAAAACAACAAATATTTCAAAATCAAAAAAAAAACAACAAATATTTCAAAATCCAAAAACAACAAATATTTCAAAATCCAAAAACAACAAATATTTTTTTAAAAAAAAAAACTTAAAACCCAAAAACATTGAATATTTCAAAATCCAAAAAAAAAAAAATCCAAAAATATTCATGACTTGCATTCATGGCATGCATGCATTGCATTGTTATCATTTCTCTTTTCCTTCGCTTATTTAATAAGGCTTGCCCCTTGACCAAAAATCAAGCATTGGTCACCTCCGCACCTGTCACAAGGCAAGGGGCTAAGCCTAAAACAGATTTAACATGTTTCATTACTGATAGTGTGCAGGACGATGGAGCAAGAAGACGAAGTAACAACAGAACAACTGCAAGGGGCAAAATCAGTCAATCCAACTTTTATTCCTGATACAAACAATTCTCACTCTCAAACAAGGCACTCTCACTTATCAAGCATCATAAAAAGGAAGGGAAAGTACAATCACTCAATCCTCCGCTGGGCATTCCCGCAGGGGCACATCTCTCTCAGTTCTCTGATATACGCCTGACGAGTCTCGGTCGCCTCTTCCACCTCTGCTGGCAAGGCACGCACCTTGCTGATTCCCCACATCGCTAGTGCACTCCTCACACTCTGCTCATCATGCTCAGTGCCAATCTGTCTAGCCTGAAGAGAAGGGAAGTGCGACAACGGAGGAAGCAGGGTCCGCGGTACCCCGACCTGCAAATGGCACCTGTGTGGATAATACACGGCCAGTACGGTATCACTCACTAGCCTCAAATCCAGACCCTGTCCTCTGGGCAGTCTGATCTCCGTAGTCACCAAGAAGTTAGGCCGCATCACGAACCTCTCCACGGGTAGCCGACTCAGGTACCTGCGCCATTCTTCTCTGGTCCGCATATCCCCCGTACGGCACTCCACCTGCGAAGAGAAACCAAACCCGCCACCGATAAAGGAAAGTGGATGGCTCCCGAAGATCCTACTCTCAGTCTCTATGCCTGCCCTAGGGATAAACTTCAGTCTCACGCCCACCCAACACTCTAAGAGAATCATAGAACCAAACAGTGGACCACTCAGGGCAGCAGAGCTAAGCCCTTCATAAAAATAGGCTAAGATAGCCTGGGAAATAGAAAGCCCTCTCCATAAACCACTGATGGTGCTAAGGACGGGAAGATCTAACACGTGGTCGGCTGACGGAAAAAGGATAGCACCACACAAGCAAATGGATGCAGCCTTGGCAATAGCCTCATGCCACCCGCATTTGTTCTTACAATGTGCCACCACCCACTGGCTGAGAGGAAGAAGGTGAACATGACGGGGTCCCACAAAGGTCTTGATCTCACTCGGGTCTTCTATGAACTCGCTAAAGATGGCAACTGGATCTATAGGGGCAACTGTGTGACACACTAGATCCTCCTCCCCAACCCTAGACTTAGGGAGAGACAGATAAGCCTCTACTTCCTCTAAAAGGACAGTGGCCTCAAAGGATGGAAAGACAAAAGTGTGGGTCTGTGGGTGCCACATTTCTACAAGGGCTGAAATACTGTGCCAGTCAAAGGAAATCTTTTGGAAGTTACGACCTAAGAACAGCAAGGATTGCAAAGTGCCAAGAACTAAGGATATGGGTTACCCCTAGGGGCAAGGCACGAACCATGGGAGCCACCCACTTAAGAGAAGAGTATCGGCGAGAGCCAGGAAGGAGCTAAAAAGGAGGAAACAAGGAGAATAATGCAGAAAAGAAGAGATATTAGCTGAAATAGAATCAAATGAACCAAGTTGGAAGTGATTTAAACATACCTCTCTAGAAGGATTTGAACTGAGGTGTCGAGGAATAGAACCCAAACGTGTAATCTCCTCTCGCTCCTTCCTCGCAGCCTTCGGGCCTGAATAGCTTCCCTCACCCAAAGAATGCTCACCAAAACTCCTCTTCATGATGATTTGGTGGTGATTTAGAGGGAAGAAACTTAAGAAGAAGAAGAAGAGGTTGGGTTCAGGCTGAAGGCAGAGCACCCCTTACTTATAGGAGGTCTCATCCCGTGTTTCGCTCCACTGGAACGCATGATGCACGAGAGCACACCAGGATTGAATGGGCTTAAGGGAATTCAATTTGGATTATAAGATCGTGCTGATTGGCGGTCGTACGATAGACCGTCATTCATGTAAGCACGGCCCAATGGCGACCGCTATTCTCATGTCCGCGGTCTACCATGGACCGTCGTTCTTCAGTCGGCCAGCTCCAAATAGCGGCTTTCCCTTGACCGTTATGTTACATAACGGCTATGGCATAGCCGTTATTCTTAGGCAACCCACGGCCCTGTCTTGGCCGTCATTCTTTCCAAAACGGTTTTTTCCTGGCCGTTGTTCTCTAAACTCATGGGCGTCCCTCACCTCCGCTCGCGTCACTCACCTCGAGTCGGCGTCCCTCACCTCCGCTCGCGTCACTTACCTCGAGTCGGCGTGCCTCACCTCCGCTCGCGTCACTCACCTCGAGTCGGCGTGCCTCACCCCCACTCGCGTCACTCGCCCTGAGTCGGCGTGCCTCACCCCCACTCGCGTCACTCGCCCTGAGTCGGCGTGCCTCACCTCCGCTCGCGTCACTCACCCTGAGTCGGCGTGCCTCACTACCTCTCACGCAGCTCACCCGAGTCGGCGTGCCTCACCTCCGCTCGCGTCGCTCACCCTGAGTCGGCGAACCTCGCTACCTCTCACGCAGCTCACCCGAGTCTGTCATCGCCCCCCTCACCCATTGTCATTCATACATACACTCATCCATTTGCATACATTCATACATCTATACAAAAACTAAAAAAAAAAGAGGGGTGCATCATATATACATATCATCATCCCAAAAACATAAAAATCTCATAAAAAAAAAGAGGGAAAAAGTACAAAATCAGGCCTCACCCTCTGGCCTGTCACTGTCTCCACCTCCCTCCTGTCTCTTCGCTGGCGGGGCCATCGAAGAAGTCTCAGCAGCATCGCGACGTCGTCGTCGCTCATCACTCTCGTTCCTCTCCCGCTGAGAGGAACTCGCCATGTAACGTCCTACCGAGGTGTGAGTAGCCTGGCTGCCACTCGGTACGACCGATCGGCTCCTCGAACGGCTCATCGTCATACCCTGAACCTGGCCCCGCAGCACAAGGGCCTCGGTCCTGAAAGGCTCCAGCTCCGCTATCGTCGCTCGGTAGCGCTCCACCTCCGCACGGAGAAGTCCTGTCTCAAGAGCGTCGGCCGGCTGAGCTCGCGCAAGCTGCTCACGCAAATGGCCCGCCTCCCTCTCAGCCACGAGCCGCAGCACCTCTCGCTCCTGAGACGCTGCTCGCTCTCGCTCCAGCTCTGCCTGTAACTGCTCCAGCTCGGCAGTCAGCACAGGATGAAGTCCTCTCACCCGCTCCCGGAACTCGGCAGCCTCTACCGACTGGAGCCGCCTCACCTCCTCCTGAGCCTCGGCTAACTCCGCCCTGGCTCGAGACGCCGACCTCTGGGCGCTCACAGTCGCCTCCTGGGCCCGAGCCTCAACCTGCACCAACTCAGCCCGTAGGTGGGCCACCTCCTCTCTGGCACGGGTAGCCTCCTCCATGGCAACCCTCACGTCCTCCACCTGCATGCATCAAACATTAGCACATTCCATTCATATCATGCACGAATAAACAAAGGAAAGCGTCAGAAGTGTACCCGCACGGCAAGCTCGCTCTCCGCTGCCTCGGCCCGCTCCACCATCCGCTGGAACTCGGCATCCCGGGCTGCTCGGTCGGCCGGTGTCTCAACAGAAGAAGAAGAAGGAGCCTCCGCTCCACGCCTCTGAGCAGCCTCAGCTCGCTGCACCCAAATATCCCAGGTCAGTCACATGCATAAACATCATATAGAAATGTAAGAGTCCAGAGTTTAGGAACATACCAGTAACTCGAGGGCTCGGCGAGCCTCATCCCTCTCCTGGATGGTGGCATGAAGGAGCCCCTGCAGCTCCGCTAAGCGTCCCTCAGGGTCGATCTGCATGTCGAAAGGAAGTCAGTACAGCATATAGAGATCATAAAGCATGTAGATTAAGTCTGAGTTTAGAATTGTACCGGTCGGCGTGATCCTCGGAACACGCGGTCTCCATAATGCCTGACGTACGCAGTCACGTACGCCGCATCACTGTCAGCACGAGCGGTCACCACACGCCCACCTGCCTGCCAGTCGGCAACCTGCTCGGCGTTCCGCGCCGCCCAATCGCACTGCTGAGTCAGCCCTCGGGTGCTCCGCGTCACCCTCTCCCTCGCGCCCTCCTGCACCGGGAAGTCTACCACGGGCTGAGAGACGCCGGTCGTCCTCATCACCAGCCGGGAGTAAAGGGGCTCCACTACATTCATGCAGTGTAACCACACATCACGCCCGGAGAAGGTAAGAGCTCTCACCACCCACGGCTGCTCTGTCACGTCCTCGTGTGCATAAGGAGTCCACTGCACCTGCATACATCAGCAATCACATCAACATCATATAAAACAAGCATTTTCCAAATAAAGGCTAAAGGTTTAGAAGTCGTACTGAGGAGTACGGAAGCGTGTCAATGTCATCCTGCAGGTCGCGCACCTGCCGTGTCAGGGTCCCCGACCCACGAGCTGGCGCCCACCGTCGTAGAAGAGGGAAGAGTCCAGGGCGGATCTCTAGTCCCCTGCGCAGCATAGGCAGCCGCACGTAAGCCCATGCCTGCATCACGCACAAGTCGTCAGCATCTAGAGTACAGGTCCTAGGAAATTGCATGAGTTCTGAGTCAGAGTCGTACCTGGAGAAGGGGAGAGAAGCCCCCCAACATCGTCCGTCGGGACGTCGAGCTGAGGCTCTCAAAAAGGAAGGCGAGCACACCGGCACCCCACGCGTAGTCTCCCACGTGCTCTAGGTCCTCAAGGAACGGAAGAAGTCGGCAGTGGATGACGTCCGCACGCGTCGAGAAGAGAAGCCGCCCGAACAAGAACATCAGGAACCGCCGAAGAACCGTGTCCGCCTCTGCACCCGGTCCTGCTGCTACTCGAGGCCGCACGCGCGTCACCAGCCGGTCCAAGTGCTCCTCTGGACGCTCGCCCACCGCAAGTCCCGTCCGTCGCAACCCCAGGCTGTCCTGGAGAGCTGCCCGCGGAAGAAGCGTGGTCTGCCGACGTGTCGTCTGGAGCGCGAGCCCCAACGTCCTCTCGGCCATGCCGCGGTAATCAGGAAAGGAGATCCCAGTCACCGGCAGACCATGCACCTGCAAACCAGTAAGCCTAGCCACGTCCTCTAGCGTGGGGACCATGTGACCCCACGGGAAGAGGAACGTGCGACTCGCCGGATCCCAGCGGTCGTGCAGGGCATAAAGAAGAGGTGTGTCAAAGCGACACACCTCAACACTGAGGAATGGGGCGAACCCCATAGCAGCCAGTCTCTCCCGCTGAAAATCCGGCAGTGCAAGATACACTGACCGAACCTGCAGCCAGGAGATACGGGTCCGACGCTTTCCCTGCATTCATTCATTCATCTCATTAGTTTCATATTTCTTAATAACAAAAGAAAGGGGGGGTTACCCTGTGATGTTCCTCATTTTAGTTGTTCAACGGCCTTCCCCTGGCCGTTTTGTTACCTATGACGGCCCTCCATGGACCGTCCTATCCTATGATGTTTTGAATAACACGGCCATTCCTGGGCCGCTATTCCATTCACAACGGCTGTCCATGAACCGTTGTTCTGATGAATCATTCAACGGCCCTCCCAGGGCCGCGGTGCTATTTTGAACGGTCCAATGGGGACCGCATTGTTTGAATGCCGAGGGTTGCTACGTTATGGTCAACGGCCACTCCTGGGCCGCTGTTCTGTTTGACGGTCCGTTGAGGGCCGTTTTGTTCTGAGGAGACCCCAAAGGTCAGATATGTTTAACGGCCCCTACTGGGCTGTGTTGGGTCTATTTTGCGGTCCTTTGAGGACCGTCATTGCGTCATCTCCTCCGACGACGGCGAAGCGCCATCCCCCGCCGCCGTGGAAGCCCTTAACCCCCATTCCCCCGTGCTATACAATGGAAAAAGGACCTACCTCCGAGTCACGACGCCTTCTCGCCGGGCGCGGCGCCTCCGCCGCCGGCTCGTCACCTCCCGGCTCGTCGGCTCCACGCTCGCCGTCGGAACCACTCTCGCTCTCCTCCACGAGCACGAGGGCGAGATCATCCGCCGAGAAGTCCACCGTCCCGGCTTCTTCCCCCGGAGCAACCGCCTCCGACCGCCGCCGCTCGTCGCCGTCGCCATCCACTGCCATCGCGAGGGAGAGAAATCCCGAGAGAGAGAGGAAGAGGGTGATGGAAAGGAAGAGGAGAGAGGCCATTGCGAGAGAGGGAGAGCACGAGAGAACGAGAGAGAGAATGAGAGTGTGGGAGAAGGGGGGGTCGCTCCTCCTTCCTCTTCTTCTTCTCTCTTCCTGCCGTTACGGTAGGAGGAGGGAAGGGGAAGAGGGTTTATATTTTTGAACCAACGTTGAGAATGGCGGTCTAGCGATAGACCGCTATACAATAAGAACGGCTACCTTAGGACCGTTATTATGCAAACGGTTACTTAGCATTAAACGGCCTTCCTATGACCGTTAATAATCCATATGGCGGTTTACCATGAGCCGTCCAACTAAAGAACGGTCCCATATGAGCCGTTTAACTGTTGAATGTATCATTGTTGTGAAATTCATGTGCCAATGAGTTTTGATTGCAGTTAAAGCTAAACAACGTCAATGTCCCGCCGTTACGCCTGCACAGGTAAGTCAGGTATGGCCCTCAATCCCTCAAAACTCTTATTGCATTACTATATGGTAATAAATATCTATCTCGAGAACCAGTCGATTCTTCACGCATCCCAGGATCTGACGTTCCCCGTCAACAAAAACACATGATGATCTAGGTATGCGTGTCTAATCTTCGGAAAGGCCGCTAAGTTGGAAGAAGTCAGGGGACGACGGTTCTCTCTTGCACGCCGTGGTTGCAAGAAGTGTCCTGACCCTGACTCATTCAGTTCTGCAATAATATTCTCGAGTATTTTATATTTTTATCCTTGGTTTGCATTCGATTTTACATGGTTCTTTCTTTTAGCCCAGCATGCATCACAAGCACCTTTTGAGCATTCACGACCTACGGTCTGCCTGAGAAATGATCTTGCGTGTGATTGACTGCTTTCTGTGTTCCATGTCCCACCGAAGGAATAATTCCACTCCAAAATTAGAAGGTGTTTCTTTGGACCTAATTGTTCGGTTCTGATGAATTAAGTGTTTCCCTCGTCTGGAGTTTTAAAATCCTTTTAATTTCGCTATTGCCAGCTTCTATATCGCCTCATTTAGGACCACAGCTTGTCCGCCGACGAGGCCGCTCCTTGCTCTTTTACCTTAGTTCCTCCAGATTCAGGTTTAACACTCAGTCCCACAGTACCTTGCAAATTGGTTCGAAGGTTGCCCGAAGATTTCTATGGCTTATTGGTATGAAACGGGTGTCGTATTGCCTTAACGCCCGCTTTTGCAGTCCACTCCGCTTCATCTCCGCTACAACTCCATGTTCCATGACGCCTTCACTACACCTCCGCTCGTTCCCTTGCAAGGCGGACGTTAAGGAGGGGCATCTGTTGACACCCGTTTTTTAACCGATAAATCGAATCATTTCCTTCGCCTCAATTATTGTCCGAAGCAGTCAATCACATGAGAGATTATTCTTCTGGCAGTATTTTGGGCTCTTCCCAGCAAAGAAGGCCTCCCTCCCTCTCATTGGGTTTAACGGTCTGTTATAAACCGTTTTTTTCAATAGAACGGTCCCCACTAGGCCGTTGTGTTCCGCTGCCCCGGGTTATTTGTATCTCGTGATATGCTTTGAACAACGGCTCCATGACAACCGTTATAGTCAATATAGCGGTCGTCCATAGACCGTCATTATTTGCCGACAAGAAAAGGCGTCAGAGGCCCGACAGTCAGTCATAGCCACGTGCTTCACGAAAAGTTGTTTGTCCGGGCATTGACTGGCCTTTAAGCATAACGGTCTTTACAGGACCGTCATAGTTATTGGACGGCCCCTTCCGGACCGTCATAATTGTTTGGCGGCCTCCTTACGACCGTCATTGTTACGGCCACCCAGATTAGACTTCGTGATTCCAGGCGAATTAAGAGGAGAATGTCGTTGGCAATATTGACACGATGCTATCATATACCGGTCCTTGACCGACATCATTCATTGTTAATCCCTGATTAAGCTCGAAGCCCTGGGCTCTATATATAGCTCACGGGTTCTGAGACAGAGGGGGACCATCACGAAGTGCTGTCGAATTCCATCGCCAAATCTCATACAGCATCCGCCCGTTCGTCAGGGAGTGGGGGCCTTCTACATCCCTCGCAGGCCCCCGGTGCAGGGAACTTCACGCTTCATGTTTCTGTGTTTCTAGTCCTTCTCTGTTTGCTCACCACACACACGTCTTTTCTCCACTGCATCACACATCACATATATCATTTCGTTGGCATTTATTATCTTTCCTATTGTTTCCGGCGCCCTAAACGGGGTTTCAAAACCTCCAGGTATCGCCGGGCCATGTTCTTCCTTTGCTTTATTTCAATTAGTACACCTACTACACTATCATTTAGCTAATCTCCGTTTATCTGTGTGTTTCATCGTTTGCTTTCAGGTCAGCAACCAAAAGCACGAGGCCCGCACCTTCTGGCCGGCCAGGAGGAGTGGAGGAACGGACCCGCATTCTCCCGCAGCTTCCGAGTCCCGGCGCTTTCACCGGGTGGCGATCACGGTCAACAGCTTCATCTTTCCTCCTCTTTTTTTATCTCTTCAATATTATTTAACTCGAGGAGGAATAACATATCAACAATGACCAATAAGTTATCTCTTTTCATAGCACTCGTGTTAATGCTTAGATTAGCTTATCTTTATTTCTAGCTATTTCTGACTGTACGTTCCGATATTCCGCGTCGGGGCGTGACATGCGCCTTCGGAGTAAGGTCCGGGAAGTTCTTGGGCTTCTTAGTTACCCAGCGTGGGATCGAGGCCAACCCCGACGAGGTCCAGGCCATCCTGGACATGCGCCCACCCACCTGCATCAAAGATGTTTGTCGCCTTACCGGGTGCATTGCTGCGCTCAGCAGATTCCTGTCCCGCGCGGCTGAACGATGCCTACCCTTCTTCAAAATGTTGAGGGGGCCTAAAATGGCATCTGCTACATTCGTGTGGGACGAGGAATTCCAAAGAGCGTTCGCCGAGCTTAAGGAGTTCCTGGCTTCACCCCCAGTGCTTTCCAAGCCTATCCTAGGTGAAGCCTTGCATCTCTATCTGTCAGTGACTCCATCCACAGTTAGCTCGGTCCTAGTCAGAAATGACTCAGGAATCGAGAGGCCGGTCTACTACACCAGCAAGGTGCTCAATGAGGCTGAGAAAAGGTACCCCGCAACCGAGAAATTCGTGCTAGCGTTGGTTACCTCGGCCAAGCACCTCCGACCCTATTTCCAAGGGCACTCCATCACCGTGCTGATCGGCGAACCATTGAAGAGGATCCTCGCTCACCCTGAAGCCTCGGGACGCCTCGTCAAGTGGGCCATCATGCTCGGGGCCTACGATATATCGTATCGGCCTCGATCGGCTATCAAAGGCCAAGCGCTCACTGACTTCATCGCCGAGAGCACCATCCCGGCTGAAGAAAGATCTCCGTCCGCGCCCGGGCCGACCTGGGAACTGTTCGTCGATGGATCTTCCAACTCAGTCGGAAGCACCGCCGGGATTCTCCTGAAGTCCCCCGAAGGAGCAGAGTTACAGTACGTCCTGAAGTTCAACTTCCAAGCATCTAACAACGCTTCCGAGTATGAGGCCCTCATATCGGGAGCCTACATGGCCCGACGGTTAGGGGCTGAGCGAGTCAGGATTCACACTGACTCCCAACTGGTCGCTAGCCAGGTCAATAGCGATTATGAAGCTCGAGAAGCACCGATGATCAAATACCTCCAACTAGTCAAGATCGTGGCACGACAGTTCGAGAGTTTTTAGGTAGTCCTAATAGCTCGGGAGGAAAACTCCCGAGCGGACGCCCTCTCTCGGCTGGCCTCCTCTCTTGACCCCGAGGGTACTCGATCGGTCCTTCTCGAAGAGCTAGAGCGACCGAACATCGATTCGGAGCTCCTAGCTGTTGACTCGCCCTCCCCAAGCGACTGGCGTACCCCCTATCTGTCGTGGCTTCAAGACTCTCAGGAGCCTCTCGACCCTCAGGAAGTCCGAAGATTGAAGTACCAAGCTCGGCGATTCGTCACTCTGGATGGCGCTATCTACCGGAGATCCTTCTCCGGCCCTCTCTTGAAGTGCCTCAGCACCAATGAAGCCAACCAAGCGATCGGAGAAGTTCACGAAGGTCTGTGTGGAGCACATTAGGGGGAAGGTCGCTCGCCAGGATCTTGCTACGGCAAGGTTATTGGTGGCCCACCCTGCAGCGCGACTGCTCGGCCTACACATAACACTGTGACCGGTGCCAACAATTTGACCACTTGGTCCATCAGCCAGCAACGGAGCTCGTCACCCTAGCCGAGCCTTATCTTTTCGCTCGCTGGGGAATCGACATCCTCGGTGTTGACACCCGTTTTATGCCGATAAGTTGAGTCGTTTCTCTTACTCCCTTTTGTTGATGCCTCGAGTTGCCCATCACTCGTTGGGGCTATTTTCAGGCATGTTTTGGGCCAGTTTTATGGGTTGCCTCCCTCCTTGGTTAGGTCCAAGTTGATTCAGGGCTTAATGGGCCTTGGTTTTGGTTGATTGGGCTTTTCTATAAGTTTCAACGTCCACGTGCATGTACGGTTCATCCATGACCGCTCAATCTATGTGCTGTTGACTACGAGCCATCCATATATTTTGGAACATTTTGGCTAATTTTTTGAATTTCCACCGTCAAGCATTTATGCGGTCCTAACCTAGCCGTACAAAATGATGAACGGACGGAAAGTGGCCGCTCATCGTCCAGAGTCATGCGCTTGGTGGTTTTCTCAGATAATTATCCAAATTAATTGAATTATCACCGACAAGGCTAGAACGGTTCGTCCTTGGCCGCTCTACTGTTGAACGGTCTCATCTGAGCCGTTCTTCTATGAGAGTCCAACGGTGAACGTTTCGGTCAGTTCGAGGGATAATCTGGATTATTTCAGGTTTATTTTGAATTTCCACCGACGTGGTTGAATGGTCTGGACATAGTCGCACATCCCGTTGAGCGGTCTATCGTAAGACCGTTCATCTGTTCGATTCCTGAATTTCAACAAATTTTATCCCTTTTATCCGTGGTTTTATCCCCAACTTCTTTCATCATTTTCTCCGCGGATAATCAACCATTTTAAGTGCCGTTTCGACTGGATAAAAGATGATTCATTTATCTACGATTTTTGTTTGATAATCTCGACCTGAAAATGACTCTAAACCCTAATTTCGAGCTAGGCTTTCTAGGCTCTATAAATAGACCCTAAAGGCCAAGCTTGAAAAGGGGGGGGGGGGAGATTTTGGTCGACGGCGAAGCCCTGCCGCATTCTTGAGCGACCTAGCACCAAGGAGGGAGGCTTTCTACGTCCATACAAGCCTCCAGTTCAGGGAGTAGTCGATGTTTTAAGTCCTTTGTGTTTTATAGCTTTCGTCACTTTTCATTGCATGCATTGCTTTCTCCCCACGTCCTTCTTCATTCTCATCACCATGCACACATCCACCCACATTTTTGACACCCTAGGGGTTTAAAATCCCTCAGGTATCCCCCTTGCCACTTAGTCACGTTCATTCTTTATTATTTTGATATATACTACACCATTCATTTCTAATCTAGGTTGTTTCTTTGTGTCTTTATGTTGTTTTGCAAGTTAGCAATCCATAGCACGAGGCCCATCCCCTCTGGCCGGCTGGAGAGGGTGGAGGTTGGACCCCTTTGCGACTTCTGGCTTGGTGGTCTCGAGCGGTTCTTGTCTGTCCGTACAAGGATACGTGCGGTGCATCTTCGGCGTTCCTTCCTCATCCTGCGATTGTTACAGAGCCGTTCAACATCCAGGAGTGCTTCCTCCCGCTTCTTCTGCAGCGTCCTTAGGCGGTCTATTGTACGACCGTGCATCCTATAGGCGGTTCTCCATCAACCGCTCATCTAACCAGCGCTGCAACCAAGCGAGTGTCTCTCCCTCTTTCCAAGGCACGGCGTGTCCATCATGTTCGGCGCTTTGGTGGCGATCACGGTTTGTTATGCTTCCCCTTTTCCTATGTCTTCATTTGTTCCTCACGTGGAGATGGTAGAATAGACGTTGGGAAGACTTTTGGAAAAGGAACGGATTCGAGGGGAGAAAATATATCTACACCCTTCTTTTGTGGCAATCACGGTGGGACCCCTAGTGCCCATCGTGCTTATGATTTGCTGACCCCCCTTTTCGTTGTTTTAGTTTTATTCTTAGAGTGATTACAGGTTGGGGCGTGGTTTCTATCTTCTGGAGCGTGAACGGTTCTCCCAGAGCCGTCCATACCTCTCGCGGTTCATCGTCCACCGTCCATCCCTGCGAACAGTGCCAGGTGTCCTGCCAACGTTCTGTCACAAACGGCCTACCACCAACCGTCTAACCTTATGAACGGCCATCTCCTAGCCGTCCACCATTCTGGCACAGGTACACTTCTGGCTGTTCTGAGTGTACGTGCACGGCTGCTGGGGATCCGTCCAAGGGATTACGCGGCTGTCCACAGACCGTTCTTATGGTACGTTCTTCATCTCTGCCATCCCCTATTTCCAGCATTCTGTGATTATTTCTATAGTCATTCTATCGTTCTGTTGCTCCCTGACTTATACGGTTCTTTATAGACCGTCTGTCTCTTTGAGCGGTCTTGTACATACCGTCCTTATGGCGACGCAGTGCACTCATTGTTCATTTGGATTGCTATATTCCATGAGATTTATCAAGTTTGGTGCTAGTTATTGATCTCCCCCCTGCTCCCATACCATTGTTGCATCATTGCTTTTATTGCTTGTATAGTTGATTGATCATTGCTTGATAATTGCTAGGCTAGATTTTGCATGCACTCCGGTGCACATAGGGCATCCATCTCTTTTCATAGTAGTTGCATTCCTACCGAGGTAGGGTTTCCTCTCGTCTCCATATTCCTTGGAGCCGACTAGGGACCTTGCTGAGGACCTCCGTAAACCCCCGTGAGCCGTGGATTCCCACACGGACGCCGGGCAGGTTGTACCGTATCCACCCCCAGTCTAGGGTTTGCATCCGCGAGTGAGAGATCCCCATAGAGTCACACAGTTCCTCATTTCTTACCCTGGTCAGGCACCTAGTGGTCGAGTGAATTTATATTTTGATTAACCCACTAAGGTTCAAAGAGGAACTCATAAGAACTTGACGGGCATCATTTAATAACTCGATTGTTCAATTGGGTGATTCTCCTCTCATCTCTTCCTTCCATTGCATGTTTGTTGTTTGATTTGTTGATTTGGTTGGTTAGGATTGTTTGCCCTAGTCTTAGGTGTTTAGTGTATGTGGGGTTGTCTTTTTCCCTCAGGATCATCTCCTAGGGCCAGTTCTCATTTCCATTCATACTTCAACCCTTTGTTCGATCCATCATCTCCCATGTCGTCATACAACTTCTCTCAGTCTCACGAGGATTCTCTTCCTCGCGGCCATCTTGAGGACCCACCTCGGGTCACTCATCTGCAGGGAGGAGAGGGGACTGCCCCTCCACTCCCGACCATTCTCGGTGAGGGTTCCCAACCCTCTCTTTCGAATCAATCCATTCAGAATCCGGCCAATCAAATTCTCAATATGATGGCCCAGCTGGACCCTACCCAGCTCCATCTCATCCAGCAAGCCTTGCAAGGGGTCGACGCCCCGATTTCAGCACCTTCTCGTGGCACGAATGCTACTGCCACCACATCTTCTGTTGCTGGGACCACCTCTGTGGCCCCCATTGACCTTACTCCTACCCGTCCTCAGATCCTTCGCTACTCCAGCATGGAAATGGGCCAGGCTTCTACCTCGGCCCATCAGTCACTCGGAAAGGGGAAGTCTCCAATCCCCTCTGTTCCTTACATTGATCTTTATGTCACTGTTTCTCCATCGCCGCAGGCCCTTGTAGCCCCGGAAGACTTCACTCGGTTGCAACCAGGGGCCGCCCAGCTGGCTCATGCAGATGTGGGCCCTTTCTTGGCCCATTATCCATCTTACGGGCTGCCCCCTCCTCAGTCGGCTTTTCCTTTGGCTACGTATCCAGGTACTGCTCCTCCAGTTCCTTCTCCTCCATCCCGGGAACGGGAAATTCTTGATAAATGGGCTGCTGTGCAGCAACAAATTGACCTCCTCTACAAGCGGGTTGGCCCGCAATCTTTGGCTGACGTCCCTATTCCTAACTTCAGAGACATTCATTTTCCTCCTCAATCCGAGCTCCCCGTATACTGGAAATATGACGGGAATGGCAACCCGTTCATTCATGTTCGGGAGTTCCTTTACGAGTCAGCACAGTTCCAGCATGACGATCACCTGATGGCTTATTTATTTCGCCGATCATTGGAAGGGGTCGCCCTGGAATGGTTTTATACTTTGCCTAAAGAGGAAGCCGAGAATTTCAAGACCGTCAAGGAGAGGTTCATTCAGAGGTTCCAAGATCGGGTCCGTCCCGAGTATTCCTTCACCGACCTGGTAGCTGAGAAGATGAAGCCAGAGGAAGATTTTGTGACCTATGCAGATCGATGGAGGCAGATGGCTTCGCGTGTGCCTGGGCAGATCTCGGAGGAAGAAAAAGTCAAGTTGTTGATCTCCAATGCCACCCCAACATTCAGAAATATTTTGGCAATGAATGACATTTCGAATATGCACCAGTTATACAGCAGAGCTCGGTTCATACAAACCCAGTTTAAAGACTCCCCTATTCATTCACTATTTGAGGCCCAGAAACCCAAAGCCGCCAGGAAATCCCAGGGCCCCGTCACTGAGGGAGTGCAAATCAACGAGCAGGTCCAGGCTGTTCACTTCCCCCACCAAGCCGCTCCACCTCGCTTCCCGTAGCCTCCACGCAACCCCCAGTTCGCCACTCCACAAGTTCGCCAACCCACTTTCCAGGTTCCCCAATACCCGCAACAACAACCACCACCACCCCAACAGCCTCAGCGGCCGCCACAATATAATAATGTTCCTCCACCCGCCGCTTATGGGTCTACTCGACCGAGCCCAAAGAGGACCCATTACCCTCCTCTTCCTGAGACATTGCCCGATATCTTCTCTACTTTGATGTATACTGGTGATATTTAATTGCCTCCGGAGCGCCAAAATTGGAATCCGGCCGCCGATCAGTCCCGATATTGCATATATCATCGGCAGCCCGGGCACACGATAGAACGGTGCTATCAGTTTAGAGATCTAGTGTATGACTTACACGAGGGCCAGAGGATTGATTGGGCCCAGATGCACCAGCTAATCGAAGACATCAAGCAGAGGCAGAGACAAGCCAGGCCGCAATAGGCGGCACCCCAGCAACAGCAGCAACAGCAACCCCAGCAGCAACAGCAACCCTAGCAACAGTAGCAGCAGCAGAACCTTGGGATCCATCAGAATCCCATGCCGATGCATCAACCCGCTCCTCAGCAACAACAACAGCTACCGGCGCCAGCACCAGCACAAGTAAACATTGTCCAGCACCCAGCCCCCAAGGCTGGGTGGACTTTTGATGATGAAACCCCCGCACACCTTTTGGCGTTTCACCACCACCATTCCCCCGCACCTGCTATCCCCTCCGTTCTCAGGCCCGCCGTTCTCACCACCACTCCACTCATTATTCCCTCCGCACCACCCATCAGGCCCACTACATTCCCCTCCATACTGCCAGTTCCTTCACCATCATCCACCATACCCTCCATCATCGCCCCTCCACTCAACCCCTCGCCCATTTCCCCTTCACCAGGGCCCATTAGACCAACTTCCGCCATCCTCACCCCTATTTCTACGCCTTCCACCTACCCCACCGGGCCAAGCGGGCATCCATCTCAGGCCGTGCCGGCCCTACATTGCGCCCTGCGGAGCAGGCGTCCCTTCCTAAGAGTTTTTCCTTCCTCTGGTGCGACTGCACCCAACCTCCAAGTTCCCCCCCCCCCCTACTACGGAGACAGAAGAAGTAGACCCCGTGGCAGGCACGAAGTATGACCTATTGCAGCACTTGGACCGGATGCCGGCCAAGATTTCAATTTTGGAATTGATCAAAAGGTCGCCGCTACACCAAGATGCTTTGAGGACTTTTCTACAGAAGGTTATGGTGAGCGAGGACGTGGCAGTAGACAGTTTGCCGTCGGTGTTGGCAACGGTTACAAAGGGACCTTCCATTTCATTCTCCGAATCGGAGCTAGCACCCCCTGAGGCACGGCAGATGCCGCTGTGTATTACCATCTCTTTGAATAAAGTGGCTGTTGAGTCTGCCCTAGTAGACACAGGAGCATCGATAAATGTGTGTCCATTGAGTACCCTCCGTGCCTGCAACATTTCAGAGGATATGCTCAAGCCAACGCCCACCACCATAGCAACATATGACAATTCCAGGCGTGCTTGCCACGGGTTCGTGACTGTACAGGCCGAGCTAGGGCCATTGGTTATGGACGTGGAATTTTATGTATTGGACATAGACCCAATGTTCAAAGCTATTCTGGGTCGTCCGTGGATAAACAGCCTGAACACCGTGCCCTCAACTACCCACTAGTGTTTGAAATTTCCATTCCAAGGGCGGGTGGTCAAGGTGAAGAGCATTTCCACGGTCCAGAATGTCGATGCGATAGCAGGCAAGATCCTTCCTACATTATGGCCAAGCAATCGGCCGGTTTTGTCAGTTATGGACCTGAATTATTTGTGGGCATATGCGTCACGCAAGCCCGCTACTGCGCCAACAAATGTCAAGATCAAGCCCAAGATGAGAGATTCCAAAGGGTGGCACATGATTCTGAAACTGGGCTATCAGCCGGGCCTAGGTCTCGATGCACAATTACAGGGGCAGACTAACCCCGTCCCTAAAGGTAGAAAGATGGGCCGCCGGGGCCTTGGCTACCATGATTCAGCAATGTCGATACTTGGAGACTCTGGGCCGTTAACATGGGACTACCGACAGCATTTTGTGAAAGGCCCGCTACAGCCCGACACTTTGAAGAAGCCGCCACCTAGTTACGATGAGAAGGCCGATGATGACTATGATGATGCTGACCCACCACCGCCTCTGAAGGGGTTGGTGGGTGATATGGAAGATTTTGCTAGTTGTTTTTAGAAGTTGTTCAGCAAGAGAGAAGACCGTCCGAAGAAGAAGGAGACGCAGCTGGTGAAGCGTCCTCCAATGCAACTGGTCTGCCGGGGGCCACGGGAAGTGGGGAGCTCTATCACTACTTATTCTATGTCCCCATCCCGTCTTGCCTCTTGGTTTCAACAATTGGGGTTTGTTCCCCATTCCCCTCCAATCCTGGTCGACCTAAACTTCACGGAGAGACCACCTGAAATTTTATTCGTTCCCTGTGCCTGCGGGCGCTGCCCGCCTATTGATCTTTCAACCTTATTTACTCCTCCTCCCCCCGGTGCTCAACTGCACGAGATGTGGTTTTCTTCCTCCGATCCATTCTTTGATTGCATATTCCCTGAGTTATTCCCCATGCAACTCCCTCCTCCTCCATCCTCTTCCTCATGCTGCATGATCTCCTCTGGCCTAAAAAAAATGCCAATTTCAAAACAGAGGTTTCAGTGGAAGATTACGCTATGTTCTGCTCAGATTCCCAGGGGTGTGAGACCCTTGTTCCTTTTCCAGTAGATTTCCTCTCTCCTAGGTTAGATGTACAGTGCGCAGAGTCTCCTAGGTTAGTCGAGTCGGTTGGGGTAGAGTCTAGTTCGAGTCTAGTCAGCCCATCCTCATATGTAGCGCACCCTGTGGCGCGTCGTCCCAAATCCATCCCTGATAGGTTTCTACGAGATTTGGCCGAGAGATGCCATGCCCTTCTTAGGTGCCCAGAGTTTGTGGAGACCGCGATTGTTTTGGAAAATGATGAGGAATTAGAAGGGGTATGGAGCAACGACGGATTAGGGGTATATGAAATTGTGAATGAGAAGGACCCAGCTGACGATGAGGAAAGCGACGTGGATGACACTGCTGACCTATACGCGCAAGGTTTGAAGAGATTTGATGAACCATCCTCGGCAGTGGATGAACCCACTAAGGAAATTAATCTTGGAACCGAAGAGGATCCCAGGCCCATACTTATTTCTGCCAATCTCCCTCCTCAGGTTGAAGAGGATCTCATCAAGGTTTTGAGGGAGTATAGCGATTCCTTTGCCCGGTCCTATGAGGACATGCCGGGTCTTGACCCCACATTGGTTGAACATCGATTGATTCTTAAACCAGGGGAAACACCCGTTAAACAAAAAGCGAGAAGATTCCACCCACAGATGGCCTTGAGAATTAAGGAAGAAGTCGACAAATTGCATAAGGCTAGGTTTATTAGAGTTGTTTTATATCCGCTGTGGGTGGCCAACATAGTCCCGATAATGAAAAAAGATGGCAAAATTCGGATTTGTATCGATTTTAGGGACTTAAATAAGGCATGTCCAAAGGACGATTTCCCGCTTCCTCACATTGATGTATTGGTTGATAACACAGCTGGATATGAAGCCCTCTCGTTTATGGATGGTTATTCTGGATATAACCAAATCCGTCTGGCTCCTGAGGATCAAGAGAAGACCTCGTTCATCACGCCCTGGGGCACATACTGCTATGTTGTTATGTCGTTTGGATTGAAGAATGCAGGTGCTACTTATCAGAGGGCAATGATGGCTATCTTCCATGACATGATGCATGTCTATTTAGAAGCTTACGTGGATGATATTTTGGTAAAGTCGAGGTCTCAAGAGGAATACCCCGCCATTCTAGCCAAAGTGTTGCAAAGTGTTGTGCCCCTGGCCCCTGTGGCTTGTGGTTTTGATGATTGGCTTTAGGGGTTTGTGATGATTGGTTTTAATGTGAGTTAATCACTGTGAGTCACCATGGTTTCATTCAGTCATTCTATATCTCAGTCATTTTATCAGATCATGACTCAGTCATTTTTATGCTCAGTCTGTCATTCAAATGTTCATTCAGTGATGCGGGACGGACACGGGAGACGACACTATTAGGTGCCACCCTCGGACTCTAGATGAAGACGCGACCAGCAGCACACACCAGGGAGACACTAAGCCCGACACTACGAGCTCCGAGTGGCAAAATGTCGCTAACAGAAGTGGAAGCTCACTCGTCGTCCCAAGCGAGGGAAAGCGCGGACCGTGCGCGGTTAAGGAACCGGCGGAGGTCAAGGGTAGTCCGACTCAACTTCCGGACTCGGATCGAGTCGCGGGACGGGTCACACTCACTCTCACAGTGGTGACATGGACACACGGGCTAGTACCTACGCTCTCGACAGTAGCAAAGACCGTATACTAGCTAAGCAAATGAACGCCAAGAGGTTCGGACCATTACCTCCACGCACCCGGCGTGGCGAAGACAACCCCGGCCGAATTACGGATCCCCGGTTAAACAATTTTACAACAGTACAATGATTTGACCCACTCCACGCAGGGAGGTAAAAGGTCACATGTGGGGTCCGAGAATCACGCAAATCGGGTTGACGGGCAGCATCTTGATGTTGCCCGGCGGTGCCGAACTCCGCGTTTTCGTGCTTTCCGAACGGCGGGTTCTGCGGGCCCGCGGGGCCCACGGATGGCGCTGTCCTCCGGATCTGCGGGGGTGGGACCCACTATGATGGAGACCCTTGGTGGCGCGCCTCCACGGACAGCGATCGGCCGGGAACACCGATCGGGGGTCGATCGGCCCCGATTCCCAACTCTTGAACAAGCTGCCCACGGATTTTGATTTCTATTTTCCGGCGCACGCTCCGGCGAAAACGGCCGCTGCGATCAATCCCGACGTCGGATCGGGACGCATAAGCTATCGTTGGAAAGCTCTCTTCAAATGCTTCAATCTAGACCTAACGAGATCTACTGGATCTGGTCGGATCAGAACTTTAATGAATTTACAAGTCCCTGTTGTACAGTAACCGAAACCTCAGATTTACAGGGTACTTGTCTGAGAACCACCGTTGACCGCCTCGTAAACCTCCGATTCAGCTCTTGAGCTCTTCTTCAAAGTTGTAGGGGATCAAACCACGGAACTGGGACTATTTTTGGAATTTGATTTAGAGGTGGTGATGATTTGATATGATTTGTGGAGTGACTGGTGATCGGATCTGGGAACAGGTGGACAGAACTGTAGATGGGACTTAGAACGATTTTTAGAAAATATGAAATGGGCGAATCAGAAATTTATAAAAATTGTGGATGAAGGGGTGGATGGAAGGAAACTCCAGTAAAATGTATGGGACTAACAAAAATCAAAAGATGGACCTAAGACATGAAACACAGGGTGGAGATGCATCTGGACAGACTGCTGACAGAACTAGAATGAAAGAGGGGACGAAAATCAAAAATTATGAAACGGGATCTGAATGACAAACCAATTTTTTGGGGACATCCGTGACACCTATGGAACCTCCAGTAAAATCCCTAGATCGATCAGAGCTCTTGGCTGAGTTGGAAATTTCATGGAAGTTGCTGTGGTACTGCGCGGGCAGAACTCCGATGAAGACGATGGCGGTGCGGTGGCGGCTCGTGGCGGTGGCGGCGGCGACCGGAACTGATAGGGTGGAGTCTCACCACCAGAAGGAAGCCTTCACAGCTTCAAGGGGAGAGGGAGGGGCGGCCTAAGCCTTGCTCAAGGGATTTTCTTCCAATTCAAATGCATTAATTCACTAAAAGGAGAAAATACAACTTATATATGTTACATATCACATCTCTTATCCACCATTGGATCTAGGGGAAGGGGATGGAGGGTGGGGATGAGATGTGAACATCACACAAAAAAAATACATAAAAAAAACAAAAGGGGGGGCGGCCCTTGGACTTTGAATGGCAAGATGTGGAAGGTTGAAATGGTAGGTGGGGTAGGTGGCCTCCATATGGACTTTTTAAGCCATTTGTCCCCCATGTGTTTTTTACCATGCAAACTTCTAGATATCCCATGTGGCATGTTGACTGGCCCCACGTGGGACCCTAGGCTGAGGTGGCCCAATGTGGTGGGGCCCAGGGGGCCCGTGGGGCCCACGGGGTCTGAAATGCTCATAAGCCCCTATTACACTCAAAATGGCAAACCGAATGCAACGAAATAAATACAAAGTACACACACATAAAGTCTAGCTAAATATAATAAATGGGGAGGCTCAAGGCGGAGTCTCCAGGCTGTCTCCGAGCCAGATGGACGCTGAGGTGGCTCGTGTCGTGCTCCGTGTGCGGTACCGGTGGCTCGGCGTATCGTGCCGATCAACTACTCGGGTGTCCGCACCATTCAGTCTTTCATATGTTCAGTCAGTCTATCTGCTTACACTGTGAGTCATGTTATCTCCTGCATAAATCTTTCACATGCATTACTTGTTCAAGTGTAAACTCTGTCAGCATTGTCTGGACCTACACATCGACTGTTCATGCAAAGTCTAGACATTCGATCAAGTTTGTACATTGGTCTTGGCATATGCATTCATAAAGTATATTCACTCTTCGGTTGACTTCAACTGAAGTCTGTACATCGGCATGCATTACATCAAGTGTGTACATTGCATAGCATGTTGCGTCTAAGTCTATACATCACTATAGCATGCACTTCATGAAGCCTATACATTCTCAGTCTTTGCACACGTTCAGCCTAAAGTCTGTACAGCCTTGGCAAATGTTCCTAAGTCTATACATCAGTCCTCAAGTGTTACAAGTCTGTACATTGGCCATCAAAGCCCTCAAAGTCTGTACATCCTTCAAGACTCTCAAAGTCTGTACAGCCTGCTTTGTCGATTCAGATTTCAAAGTCTATACAACATGGGCTTCAGTTCTTCAAGTCTACACATCGCACTGTTTATGCATTCAATGTAAAGTCTATACATTCCAGCGTCTTAATTAGCGTCTTATGCATAGTCTTAACACTGAAGTCCATACAGTGGACCGTCTCAATCAGCGTCTCGCTTGCATCATGAAGTCTAGACATTGCATGTGCTTTGAAGCTCATCAAACCTATACATTCGTTTCTAAGGCAAAGTCTTTACATTGGTCTTCACCTAAAGTCTGTACATTGGACTTTCACTTAAAGTCTGTGCATCGCTGCTTTGTCAAAGTCTGTACATCGCAGCTGTGTTGAAGTCTGGACATCCACCGTCTCTTCCAACGTCTCACGCTATCCAAGTCTGTACAGCGTCTGTCTTCATGCGTTAGCCAAAGTCTGTACATTGCTTGCTTTAAGTCAAGTCTGTACATCGGTCCTTCATCGTCTCATGCAGCATCTCATTCAAGTCTGTACAGCCGTTTGCATTGGATTTCAAGTCTAGACATTGCACTGTTGCATCCATCGTCTTGGCCAGCGTCTCATGCAAATTCCATACATTGCATTCAAAGTCTATACAGCGTTCGTCTCAGCCACCGTCTCATTCAGCGTCTCACGCTTGCAAAGTCAATACTCTGGTCGGTGGAACAAAGTCTGAACATCCTTTAGTGAACTTCGAAGTCTATACATTGGGAGCCTTTTACCTACGTTCAGTTCTGAAGTTTGTACATCCTTCAATGAACTTTGAAGTCTATACACTGATTCACTGTTCATCGCCTTTGGGCATCAAAGTCTGTACATCGCCTTCAATCTTCAAGTCTATACATCGTGGGCTTCGTCCCTTCAAGTCTGTACATCCTTCAAGGGCCAAGTGTATACATCGCTCACTGGTCACATGTTCAAGTCTGAAGTCTATACAGCCTTGGTTTCTGCATTCAAGTCTATTCACTGGTTGAGCTTCGTGAAGTCTATACAGTGGCTGTGCATTGTGAAGTCTAAACATTGGTAAAATTAGTGTATGCATTGTTCATCACCTGTCTTGTTCACTGCGTCGACGCTGACACTGGATGCGTTGACGCATTGGCCAGTTGCCAAGGGCGTGAGCATCTCGCTTGAGGAGCTGAGGCGACGCTGCACGTTGGAAGCGTTGACGCCTTGGGCTGATGTCCAAAGGTCTTTTGATCAACATCAAGTCTGTACAGCATGAAGTCTGTACTTTGGTTTTGTCTTGAACAGAACGCCTAAGTCTATGCATTGCTGAATGTTATTCAAGTCTGAACAGCGGATGTCTTCATGTGTGAAGTCTATACAATGCATGCTCACATAACTAACTCTATACACTCGATTGTTAGATCTTCAACTATATACATTGGTTGAGTCTATACACTGAGATCTCATGAAGAGTTGCAAGTCTATACACTCGTTGTCAGAGGCCTAGACTACTAAGTCTATACACTCCCTCACTCTGTACACACTTGCTATATTGATCTCTGAAGTCTATACAATGCTTTGCGTTAACAGAGTCTGTACAGGGTGTTTAAACTTAAACTGATGAATTATTCAATGCTATGTCTGATAGGGATTCTTACCGAGATTGATGACCTGGCTCGTGATCCCAGGAGGACGAGGTATGAAGATGCTGACACGTGGATGAAGCTGCCTCGGTTCTAGCAAATTCCTTGGGCAGGAAAACGTGGAAGCCACGCGCCCAGGAGCTGCTGCTGCTGCTGCTATATATATGAGCCTTCTTCCACTAAAGAAGGCTGATCGATAGAAAAAGAGCAAAGTCTATACATCGAGTCTGAGAGCAGCAGAGAGTATTCGATCCAGTGAGAAGAGAAGAAGAAGAAAAAGAAGAGTGGCAGAGTGAGAGAAGCAGCAGAAGTAAAAAGAGAAAGAGAGAGAGCTCGCGAGTGAGAGAAGGAAGCAGAGAAGAAAAGGAAGAAAAAGAAGAAGAGAGAACGAGAGATGGGAAGCTTCATCTGAAGACTTGTTCCTACTGGACCGTGGATCAGATCCAGGCCAGTCAGCTCCATTGAGAGCCATATCTGTGTTTTCATCTTTTACAGCTTTCTGATTACTGTGCTATTTTCCTTTATTGTTTTCCTTTATTTTCTGATTATCTTTGTTCTTCCGATCCTCTGGACTGAGGTCGGGTTCCTCCTGTGGACTCAGGAGAAGGGAGATCTGATCTCCGGTTCTGGGCTTGTGGATTGCAAGTCCAGGGGTCCCTCCGGTTGGGAGGAAGAGAGGTCCTCGACCTCTGGTTTGCTGGTGACTGGAAGTCACTGGTTGGTTCCCTCTTGGTCTGAAGAAAGAGAGACTTCGGTCTCTGGTTTCTAAGTGGCTGGGAGTCACTTGGGGTGTCCCTCCTGTTTGGAGGAAGAGGGGAGGTTGTTCCCCTGGTCAAGCTGTGTGACAGCAACTGTTTGCAGACTAAGTCTGCGTTCTAGCTTGAGCTAGTGGAAGCCTCACTCCGGTTGGGAGTGAGGGGTGGATGTAGGTCTGTGGACCGAACCACCTAAAAATCTATTGTGCAGTGGTTTGATTATTTGCTTTGCTTCCGCTAGATGCTTGAATAGGCACGCTCCAAGTGTTTGTATTTGAGTTGAATCGAATTGGTTCTATTCTGTGTCTATCTCTAGCATCCAAGTTTTTATTTGGCCATTATACATAGAAGGATACATTCACCCCCCTCTGTATCCGAGCCTAGCACCCTAACACAAAGGGCTAGGGAGTATAAGTTAAAGATGAATCCAAAGAAATGCGTGTTTAGAGTTGCATCAGGGAAGTTACTCGGCTTTATAGTTAGTAAACAGGGGATTCAGATCGATCCAAACAAAGCAAAGGCCGTTATGGAAATGCCGCCGCCTAAGAATATCACTGAACTTCGAGGTTTGATTGGGCGTTTACAATTCATCAGGAGATTTATATCTCAACACTCGTAAATATGCCGTCCATTTTATGAATTATTAAAGGCGGGTGCAAAGTTTGGATGGAATGAACAATGCCAAAAGGCCTATGAGGAGCTTAAGGTTTATCTTTCTAATCCCCCGATTCTGCAACCACCCATCCCTGGGAAACCCCTGATCCTATACATTTCTATGATTGAGGACTCCCTAGGAGCTGTTCTGGCTCAGGTTGATGATGAAGGAAGGGAAAGGGCAGCATACTACCTTTCGAGGTTGTTTAATCCTGCTGAATCCAAGTATACTGTCATGGAGAAGACCTGTGCAGCGCTGGTATAGGTAGCTTAGAAGCTCAAACATTATTTCCTTGCCCATGAAGTTAGGCTGATCTCTAGACTGGACCCCATCCGCTATCTTTTAGAAAAGCCTGTCCTTTCTAGCCGATTAGCTCGCTGGCAGAGCTTCCTTTCTGATGGGAATCGACAACAAGCATATACATTTTATTTTGCATTTGTGTCCTTTAGTTTATTTTTATATCCATGGGACAGTATAAGCGCAATTGTACAGCTTTGTAAGCCAATGCGTCATTCCCTTGGATTGTGTGGGTTTTTATGTAATTGTGTAGTAGGTCCAGCTAGGGGGCCCTCAGCCCTTTCCCATTGATCCATGTCACCTATGTGGGGCTGGTCAACCCTCCTAGGTGGCCATCTAGAAGGGTTGAATGCCAATTGACCACATGGGAGACAAAGGGGTCAAAATTTCAAAGGTTGGCCACCAACCTACCCCATGGTCAAGGGGGCGCCCCCTTCCACTTGTAATATTTTATTTTGTGTGTGTGTGATTCACATCCAATCTAGGCCATCCATTCCCCATCCCTAGATCCAAGGGTGTAGATTAGATTAAATTCATAGCATATAAAAGGTTGTATTTTCCATTTGTTACAATTAATGAAGAGAAAATTGTTAGAAAACCAAGAGTGCTTCTTGCGCCCCTCCCCTCTCCCCTAGTGTTCTTCCTCCTCAACCCCAATTCTAGAGTGGATCTACCTTCTATCATCTCTTCTCTATCTCCGGTAATCATCGGTGCCGCCGCCGCCGCCGTTTGTGCCGCCATCGAGCCGCCACGAAGTCGTCTTCGGTATTCTGTCCATCCAGGACAGAAGCATCTTCCCCGAATTCCTGCTCCCACCTCCCACCTCCTCTGGAGCTGCAATTTTCAGGAGTGTTTCCCCTCTCGAACCCCTATCTTCACAAAAACATTCAAACCAAAATTCCTCCTTTTGCTATTTTTCCATTTTCGGTCTTCAGGTCATCCTAGATCTGCCAGGATTCTATCTACAGTGACAGCAACCCTGAGATTCCCATATCCGGACATTGTTTTGATTTTTCTTGGAGCCCCCAATTTTATTGGGATTTCTTTCCACCTTACTCTCTACCATCAATTTTTCGTGGAATTTTGAAAGCTCATTTCATATTTTTAGAAATTCCCTTTCCAGACCATCTACAGTTCTGTCAGCCTGTTTCCAGATCCGACCACCAGTCAGTCCAAAATCCATAACAAATCTTAGCCTCCACAAAGTCTTCCACAAAAATTATCGCCATTTTCCTTGTTCAAACCTATACAACTTTGGTGAAGAGCTCAGGAGCTGAATCAGACGTCTACCTCACGGTCAAAGGCAACTCTCAGGAAAGTTCCCTGCTGATCTGAGAGTTCGGGTACTGTACAACAGCAGCTTCAAAAATAGTTAAGGCCCAGATCCGTGAAGATCCAGCTTCTCTATCTAGACCTATTTTGAAGGATTTCTAGAGAGCTTTCCAACGGTACCTCCTGATCGTCGATCCGACATCGGGATTGGTCGCAGCGAGTGATCTCGTCGGGTCGCGCGCTGAAAGATAGAACCGGCAGATCCGTGGCTGGTTATTTCGACCGGTGCCGAACGGAGCCGCCCGGCCTCCGGTCGACGGTCCAGCATGCCGCCATCCCAGGGAGCTCTTCCCCAAGCGTCCCCACTACAACGGTGCCACCGGGCCCCACACGGCCCCTCCGGACAGCACGTGGGCCCCACGATCGCGAGTACGTGTGCTGCCGAAGTTACGCGAGAAGTCGCCCGTCAACCCGAAATCGGTCCTCCCGGACCCACTTGTATAGCCCTTTACCTCCCTGCGTGGAGTGGGCAGTGATTCATTACTGTAACAATCGTGTATTATCGTTCCGGGAGTACGAGTTTCGGCCGGGTCCGTCTTCCCCACGCCGAGCGCGTGGAGGTATCGTATTCACTCCTACACTTGGCATTTGCTTTATTTCATATATATTTGTTTATGCCGCTGCTAGAGAGCATGTTTTAGGTCCGTTAGCTCGCTATATTTTCATATCACTGCTGCTGCGAGAGAGAGCGTGACCATCCCGTGACCCGATTCGGGCACGAGAGAGAGCCGACCACCCTAGATCACTGCCGGTTTCTCAACCGCGCACGTCCGACGCTTCCCTCGTTAAGGGACAATCACGAGCTTGTCTAGAGTCTGAGGATTGCATATTCATTCGGAGTCGAGTCCGTGGTCTCGTCCCGCATCAATTTGGTATCAGAGCGCCAGGTTGAGTCTAGGGTGTCAAAAAAAAAAGAGTGTCATTTACGTCTAGTCATTAGTCATTATCTAAGTCGTGTTTAGGGTCATCATTGTTTTAGAACAAAAAAAAGGGTGTCTTTTTGGGTCGCATTTACATCCCTTTACTCGGTATATCAAAAGGTGTTGTCCGAACGTTAGGCTACGCCTATAGGGAAGGTTGCACACTTGCGCGAGTGATCTTCGGATCGGTTACCTCCGCCACGTACCGAGTTTTGGTTAGGTCTAGGCGCATCGTTTGCCTTAGTGTGTTTGCATTAGTCGGTTTCACCTAGTCCGTGTGTCGTTGCATGCCCACTTGGCGATGTACCCCATACCATCGCGCCACACCTATGGCCAAGCCACGGGATAATTCGGGAGACCTTCTCTCCTTACGCGAGGCGATCATGACCCTCGTAGATCGGATGGATCAATCCGATGCCACCTTTAAGAGCTTTTCGGACCACATAGATGGTCGGTTTAATGCCATGGAGGAAAGGATCTAGTCATCCGATAGATCCGTCCAAGGTCTGGTCGGACGGTTGGAACGGATGTCCCACGGAGATCCTCCTAGAGTGGTCCAAGACCCACCCCCCACCTGCCCAGGCGGCCGCCCAAGGCCAAGCCAATCCTATAGCTCAGGCCCCGCCTGCCATTATGGCCCAGGACCCGCCCGCATATGCTCCTCAGCCACCCGCCCCTCCTCGGGTTCCCGATTTACCACACCGTGACCTTGGTCTCGAGGACTATGGGTCCGACAATGCGTATGAGGGATATGGTCAACGCCGTCGTGGCTTTCAGCCACAAAGAGATGAGGATGATGATAGGGCCCTTAAGACCGTGCGAGCGGACCCTCCCACTTTTTACGGGTCTTTGGATCCGAATGTCTACCTAGATTGAGAGTTCGGCATGGACCGTTACTTTGAGTGGTATGATATGTCGGAGCGTCGAAGGGTCTGATTTGCCACCATGAAGCTCATGGGACAGGCGCAGACTTATTGGAACAATGTAGAGAGTCTGCTACTTCAGCGGCTAGAACCCCCGATTGACACATGGGCCGAGATGAAGAATAAGCTTCGGCAAAAGTACCTTCCTCCCACTTACCACCAGCGACTCATCGATAGATGACAAAGTCTTAGCCAAGGAGACCGATCCGTCTCTGAATACATCGCTGAATTTGACGAGTATTTTCTACGATGTGGTGTCACGGAGGAGAGTACCATGCCCGTTTCCCGCTTTCGACGTGGTTTGCGGCCACACTACCAGTATGAGCTTTTCCGCCGCAATGCCAAAACATTGGAAGAGGCATATCAGGTTGCTCTTGAGCTGGAGCAATTTGAGGGAGAGTTCGAGTCTAGCCATCGGTTGGGCCCCACCCCTTTCCGTAGTACCGAGCCCCGTCACTCATTAGGCCCACATCAACGGCCTCCCATGGCTCGACCTCAGGAGCCCACCCGTCAGGAGCACTTCGCTCCACGGCCTCGCCCTCCCCCACCCCGGGATCTACTTCCGTCCCAACCATCGGCACCCGTTGCCCGTTTCCCGGCTCCCATAGCCCGTCCTCTGGCACCGACACCCCCACCACTATTGCCCAAGGCACCTACACCTCCACCATTACTGCCTACACCCCCTACCCGTCGGGAGGATAAGAGTAAAGGCCCTCTTATCGGGGAGACCAGTAGGTCGCGAGTGCAGTGTTTGCACTGTCACGGGTTTGGTCACATTGCCAGTGAATGCCATGCTCGTGCCACACTAGCCCTAGGGGTTGGAGAGTCCTTGCCATCTGAGCTTGAACTTGTCACTTATGAGGCCGATCAGGCACTAGCCGATGAGTATTATGCCTTGGGGGAAGAGCTGGCCGGCTCACCCGCCGCCCAGGATGCAGCCACTTAGTAGGCTTGATGTTACCATCTTAAGTCTAGGGTCATATATGAGTCAGTGTGTTTTCTTTGCGTGGTTTGTTTGTATGGTGTGTTTTGAGTCGATTGTTTGTGTGTACTGCATGGTGAGTCTGCATGTGTCTGGTGCAAGCTCATTTTCGGTCTCTTATGAGTAAGAGGCGAGTGGACTCCCTTGATGAGTATGGGATCGGTTCTATATCTACCCCTGGATCTAGTCACCTATAGGGACTCAACGGTGATTCCTAATGAGTCTTCGAGCCGCCACCTCCCCTTTTGAGAGTGCCCCATTCGGAGTGTCCACCTTTAGCCCATAGCAGTTCGTGCATATCGAGTATATATGGAATGAGCAGGTGACGATCACTTGGAGTGGAGCATACCCGCGTTACTTGGCACGGTGACGGGTCTGCCGGAGTATGCGAGGATCCATACCCCTACTCGACGGGGTCGAGTTCCTCCCACCCGGGGAGAGTTGATGGGAATCGACACCGAGCATATACATCTTATTTTGCATTTGTGTCCTTTAGTTTATTTTTATATCCATGGGAAAGTATAAGCGCAATTGTACGGCTTTGTAAGCCAATGCGTCATTCCCTTGGATTGTGTGGGTTTTTATGTAATTGTGTAGTAGGTCTAGCTAGGGGGCCCTCAGCCCTTTCCCATCGGTCCATGTCACCTATGTGGGGCTGGTCAACCCTCCTAGGTGGCCATCTAGAAGGGTTGAATGCCAATTGACCACATGGGAGACAAAGGGGTCAAAATTTCAAAGGTTGGCCACCAACCTACCCCTTGGTCAAGGGGGCGCCCCCTTCCACTTGTAATATTTTATTTTTTGTGTGTGTGATTCACATCCAATCTAGGCCATCCATTCCCCATCCCTAGATCCAAGGGTGCGGATTAGATTAGATTCATAGCATATAAAAGGTTGTATTTTCCATTTGTTACAATTAATGAAGAGAAAATTGTTGGAAAATCAAGAGTGCTTCTTGCGCCCCTCCCCTCTCCCCTGGTGTTCTTCCTCCTCAACCCCAATTCTAAAGTGGATCTACATTCTATCATCTCTTCTCTATCTCCGGTAATCATCGGTGCCGCCGCCGCCACCGTTCGTGCCGTCATCGAGCCGCCGTGAAGTCATCTTCGGTATTCTATCCATCCAGGACAGAAGCATCTTCCCCGAATTCCTACTCCCACCTCCCACCTCTTATGGCGCTGAAATTTTCAGGAGTGGTTCCCCTCTCGAACCCCTATCTTTAAAAAAAAATTCAAACCAAAATTCCTCATTTTGCTATTTTTCCATTTTCGGTCTTCAGGTCATCCCAGATCTGCCAGGATTCTATCTACAGTGACAGCAACCCCGAGTTTCCCATATCAGGACCTTGTTTTGATTTTTCTTGGAGCCCCCAATTTTACTGGGATTTCTATCTACCTTCCTCTCTACCACCAATTTTTCGTGGAATTTTGAAAGCTCATTTCATATTTTTAGAAATTCTCTTTCCGGAGCATCTACAGTTCTGTCAGCCTGTTTCCAGATCCGACCACCAGTCAGTCAAAAATCCATAAAAACTCGTAGCCTCCACCAATCCTTCCACAAAAATTATTTCTGTTTTCCTTGTTCAAACATCTACAACTTTGGTGAAGAGCTCAGGAGCTGAATCGGACTTCTACCTTGCGGTCAAAGGCAACTCTCAGGAAAGTTCCCTGCTAATCTGAGAGTTCGGGTACTGTACAATAGCAGCTTCAAAAATAGTTAAGGCCCAGATTCGTGAAGATCCAGCTTCTCTCTCTAGTCCTATTTTGAAGAATTTCGAGAGAGCTTTCCAACGGTACCTCCTGATCATCGATCCGACATCGGGATTGGTCGCAGCGAGTGATCTCGTCGGGTCGCGCGCTGAAAGATAGAACCGGCAGATCCGTGGCCGGTTATTCCGACCGGTGCCGAACGGAGCCGCCCGGCCTCCGGTCGACGGTCCAGCGTGCCGCCATCCCAGGGAGCACTTCCCCAAGCATCCCCACTACAACGGTGCCACCGGGCCCCACACGGCCCCTCCGGACAGCACATGGGCCCCACGGTCGCGAGTACGTGTGCTGCCGAAGCTACGCGAGAAGCCGCTCGTCAACCCGAAATCGGTCCTCCCGGACCCACTTGTATAGCCCTTTACCTCCCTGCGTGGAGTGGGCAGTGATTCATTGCTGTAACAATTGTGTATTATCGTTCCGGGAGTACGAGTTTCGGCTGGGTCCGTCTTCCCCACGTCGAGCGCGTGGAGGTATCGTATTCGCTCCTACACTTGGCATTTGCTTTATTTCATATATATTTGTTTATGCCGCTTCTAGAGAGCATGTTTTAGGTCCGTTAGCTCGCTATATTTTCATATCATCGCTGCTGGGAGAGAGAGCGTGACCATCCCGTGACCTGATCCGGGCACGAGAGAGAGCCGACCACCCTAGATCACTGCCGGTTTCTCAACCGCGCACGTCCGATGCTTCCCTCGTTAAGGGACAATCACGAGCTTGTCTGGAGTCCGAGCATTGCATATTCATTCAGAGTCGAGTCCGTGGTCTCGTCCCGCATCACTTTCCCAATTTGACATCACCTTCGTCGTCCAAAAAGTGATCAAGGGATATGCTATTGCTGAGCATCTTGCTCATTCTCCCATTCCTCGCATGGATTCGATCCAGGACGAGTTCCCCCGATGAACACTTGGCGGTAATCACTCATCTTCCTTTTTGGTCTCTTCATTTCGACGGTGCCCTTAATTCTCAGGGCAGTGGAATCGGCGCCGTTCTCCTTACTCCGGAAGGGGTAACCATCCCCATCGCTTATCAACTCTCATTTCCTGCCATGAATAATATAGCCGAGTATGAGGCTCTCCTTGCCGGTCTGAAGCACGCCTACCTCATGGGTGCACGATACCTTAACATCATAGGATACTCTCTGTTGGTGCTGCGCCAAGTTCTGTCAACTTACCGCACCCGTGACCCTAAGCTTAAGCCCTATCAAGACTTGGTCACGCTGTTGGCTAGGCAATTCCGGAAGCTTATCTATATTCACACTCCTCGTTCCCAGAACATCTTGGCTGATGCCCTGGCATCACTAGCTTCTTCTCTTTCATTTCCCCTCAGTCGTGCCACTGAGACCATTGTGGTCCAACGGTTAGACGCTCCCTCCCTTCAGGATCCCTGGTTTGACAACCTTAGGAAATCTGTAGAAAGGAAGGCAGAAAGGGAAGAAGTGAAGGAAGTCTCATTAACTGAGCTTGAGGAGATCATAGAAGAAGAAGAGTTGCCGTGGTACTATGAGATTGAGCAGTATTGTAAGGATGGTTCATTTCCAGAGACGGCAAGTGCCGAGCAGCGAAAGTCCATTAGAAGAGTCGCCGCAAGATACACGATAGTTGCTAGAGAATTGTATAGGCGAGCTCTCAATGGAGTTCTAATGAGGTGCCGAGATGACGATGAGGCTTGGAAGGTAGTAGAAGCGGCTCACTCTAGTGAGTGTGGAGGGCATGTAAATGGGCAAGCATTGGCGAAGAAGATTCTTAGGCAGGGCTATTACTGGCCAACCCTAGAAGAAGATTGTTCCACCTATGTCCGTAGGTGTCTTCAGTGCCAGCTCCACGCTGACAAGATCCATGCCCCTGCTTCTTCTCTCCATCCTCTCTCTGCTCCTTGGCCATTTTCCATGTGGACCTTTGATATCATCGGACCTCTCGGTGACCCAAATTCCGTAGTCAAGCAGAAGTCCTTCATCCTGACGGCTACGGAGTACTTCACCAAGTGGGCGGAAGCTGAAGCTTATACAGAAATCAAAGCCACCACAGTATGCCGCTTCATCATGAAGAATATCATCTCGCGGTTTGGAGTGCCAAGTGATATCGTCACCGACAACGGGCCTCAATTTGTTTCTCAAGAACTCCGAGACCTCTGTAAGAAGTTTAATATATCATTGCATCATTCATCGCCATACTACCCCCAAGGTAATGGCCAGGCTGAGGCCACGAATAAAACCCTTCTTAAAATTATCAAAAAAACATGTGAGTCACACAAATTTGCTGATTGTGCCGATAAACTGGTAGAGGCTCTATGGGCTTATCGCGCCTCCGTCCGCACTCCCATAGGGCAAACTCCTTTTGCTCTCACCTATGGGATGGAGGCGGTACTCCCGTACGAGATCTTGATCCCTTCCCTAAGGGTGCAGCTGGATAAAGAACTTAATCTCGACGAGTGTCGAGAGGCGTTGCTAGTCCAAATGGAACTCTTGGATGAGAAGAGGCTTAACGCGGCCAATCATGTTTCGGTTTATCAAAAGCGTGTCTCACGGTATTTTCAAAAGAAGGTTATCGAACGAAAATTCCAAGTGGGTAATATGGTTTTGAAACACAAATTTATCAGATCAGCAGGTCCTAGGTCTAAGCTGTAACCTAACTGGGAAGGGCTGTTTGTAGTTAAGGAAGTCTATCTGGGTAACGCGTATCGTTTAATCAACGCGGAGGGCGAAGAATTACCAAATCCGTGGAATGGGTTATATTTGAAACGCTTTTATCCATAGAGTCAAACCAGCAAACGACTTGGTGGCAGGGTGCGCCTTCACTTGATCACGAAAGGGAATCCCCGGTTCAACATTTCACACACTACACGACTACCTGTGGTTCGGTTTTGTTCTTTTGCGCAACACCGTTTCGCCCTTGGCCATGCTTTGGGGAGGGTGAGAGTCCTTGTATTTTCCTTCTCTCTCGGCTGAAAATAGGGGCAAAAGGTGAATAAGGGGGCGAGGACCGATCTAGACCCCCCAATAAAAGAGGTCTCAAATAGGGGCAGTCCATTATGACATTATTCCGCAAGAACAAGAAAGAAAAAAAAAGGGAGCAAAAAACCAAAGCTAAAAGCTTACCCAAAGCTCGAAGCTCTCAAAAGTTGGAAAATCCTCAAATAACCAAACTAGGCACGACAAGAGTGGCAGTACAGTTTCCCCGCGGGACGTTATGAGCCCGGTCGTATGCGTGCCTAGAGCGGAAGTAGGTTCGATAATAGACATAAAGCCCCGATGCAACAGACCAAATTCTTTGAAAAGGGGGTGTCGTGAGAAGGACTCAAGCCCTAAAAACCTCTATACCTACCGCCAGCTTTCCTGCTAAATCTATTTTATTTTCCAAGGATTGGATCCTACCCCGAGTATGGCCTCGGAAGAGGCACCGTTAAAGCAAAGATAGCACTAGCCACGGGCGGTCCTTTATATTGCACATTGAGCCTGGGAGGCCCCTGGTGAGATGGGATGTTCCCTGTCGTCAGGTCTAAGCTGGTTTCAAAATCCAAAAAAATCAAATATTTCAAATCCACAAAAAAATCAAATATTTCAAATCCCCCAAAAAATCAAATATGTCAAAACTCAGAAAAATGAAATATTTCAAATTCAAAAAAAATCAAATATTTCAAAACTTAAAAAAATCAAATATTTCGAAACTCAAAAATCAAATATGTCAAAACTCAAAAAAATCAAATATTTCGAAACTCAAAAAATCGAATATGTTCAAAACCCAAAACAAAATCAAAATATTTTGAAAACCCAAACAAAAATCAGATATTTTCAAAACTCCAAAAAAAAAGATTTTTTTGATTTACATTCATAGCATCCATCGCATCCATTTGACATTTGTTATTTGCCTATTTGATAAGGCTTACCCCCTTGACCAAAAATCAAGAACTAGTCATTTCCTAACTTGTTATAGGCAAGGGGTTAAGCCTAAAACAGATTTAATCTGTTTTCTGTGTTTATATGTGTGCAGGGGCAGGTTGAAGCCGAAGAGTGCAGTTAGCTCGTAACCATGTGAATGGTAAAGTCTCATCCCAACCTGTGTAATCACGTCATAACCCAAACAAAGCTCAAACTCAATTCAATCATCAATCTTATTCATTTCATTTATTAAACTTTCTAAGCACAAGTCCTATCCAACATCATCATGAAACAAAAGAAAATCACTCAGTCCTCTGCTGGGCATCCCCACGGGGACGTATCTCTCTCAGCTCTCTAATATAGGCCTGGCACGTCGTCGGGATCTCTGCAACCTCTACTGGTAGAGTAAGCACCCTACTCACCTCCCACATGATCAGGGCACTCCTGACCGCCTGCTCGTCCTCCTCCGTGCCGATCCTCCTCGCCTGTAGCGCGGGAAGGTAGGCCAGTGCTGGTAGAACAGTCCGGGGTAGTCCAACCTGTAGGTAGCACCGGTGCGGGCTGTACATCGCCAGTGCGGTGTCGCTCACGAGCCTCAAGTCCAAGCCTGGCCTCCTGGGAACTCTGACGGTACTGTCACGGAGGAAGCCCGGGCGCATCACGAACTGATCCAGGGGCAATCTGTTGATGTATAGTCACCACTCATCCTTGGTCTTCATCTCAGCTGTCCTGCACTCTACCTGCGGAGAGAATCCGAACGCGCCACCTATGAAGAAGAGGGGGTGGCTCTCGAAGATCCTGCAAGCCGAAGTGACATCCTCCCTATAGATGAATTTCATCCTAGCACCCATCCAACACTTTAGGAGGATCATAGAGCCAAACAGAGGACCTCCTAAGGCTGCTGAAGTAAGGCCCTCGTACAAGTAAGCTAGGATGGCCTGAGAGATGGAAAGACCCTGCCACAGGCCACTAATGGTACTAAGAAGGGGCATCTCTAGCACATGGTCAACTGAAGGGAACAAGATGGCCCCACACAAGTAAATGGACACAGCCTTAGCTATAGCTTCATCCCACCCACACCTGTTCTTGCAATGTTCCACTACCCATTGGCTAAGAGGAAGAAGGTGAATCTGACGTGGGCCTACGAAGGTGTGGACATCCCTGCTATCTGGTATGAACCTTCCCAAGATGAGCCTAGGATCTATAGGGGCAACAGTATGACACACCGAATCTTCCCCTCCCACATGGGACCTAGATAGAGAGAAGTAGGTCTCTACCTCCTCCAGTAGGATAGTGTCCTCGAATGATGGGAAGATGAATGTATGGGTTTGAGGATGCCATATTTCAACTAAGGCTGAGATACTGTGCCAATCAAGGGAAAGCTTTGGGTGATTCTGACCTAACACTAGGAGAGGTTGCAGGTGCCAAGATCTCAAGATGGATGTCACTCCTAGGGGCAAGGCGCGGACCATGGGAGCCAACCACTTCAAGGTGGAATACCGCCTGGGGCCAGGGAGAAGCAGAGGTGGAAAGAAAATGGAAAGAGAGGAAGGAGAAGCATGTAAGTAGATGAAAGAATTGAATTGAAAGAAATTATGGTTAGCTTACCTCTCTCAAAGGACTCAAGCTCAGATGTCGCGGGATCGCGGTCAGCCGTTGGAGCACTTCCCGCTCCTTCCT
Source organism: Amorphophallus konjac (assembly GCA_022559845.1). NCBI lineage: Eukaryota > Viridiplantae > Streptophyta > Magnoliopsida > Alismatales > Araceae > Amorphophallus > Amorphophallus konjac. The sequence goes on along the minus strand of CM040117.1, from coordinate 14,240,360 downwards.
GGCCGGCTTTGGCCCTTCAAAAGATGCTACCTCCATGGAACTTCCCTCTAGGGCCCTCTTCATGATGATTTGGTGATGAATAATAAAGGTTTTAAGGCTTAGAAGGAGGAGGATGTGTGAATCACGAATTTAGACTCCCCTCCCACTTATAGGGCTTGTTAAGAAGCCTAGGCCTCTTGAGATTGGGGTTGGACAAGTCTAGGACGGGCTAAGATGAGGTTTGGATAGGTTCAAAGCGTTTCACCCTCGGGTTGAGGACTCTCCAGAGAGTCCCCTTCAGATTCACAGGATACCCATTTGGACGGTCTTACGATAGACCGCCCATCTTCTTGAGCGGTCTGAGAAAGACCGTTTATCATCCTCCAAAGAACCCGAGGGCAAGAATCTAAGTGGCCTGGTCTAGACCATTCTTATTGTTATACGACCCATGGTAAACCATTCATTACTCCGAACGGTTAATATTCAACCGTTCTACTCTCTTTAGAACGGTCTTCCATAGACCGTATATCGCTTTCAGCGGCCCACTGAGAACTGTTCATCGGATCCGGAGCCCTTTGTCAACCTGCCTGACTAGTAAGTCGTGCGGCCCCTCATCTCACTCATTTGACGCCCTCATCTCACTCATTTTGGCGTCTCTCATTTCACTCAGTTGGTGCCCTCATCTCACTATCATTTCACTCGTTTGGTGTCCCGCCTTTCACTCATTTGGCGTCATATCACTCATTTGGCGTCTCTCACCTCACCCATTTGACGTCCCTCATCTCGCTCATTTGTTATCACGCTTTCCCTCTCTTACTCAGAGTCGGCGTCCCTCTGTCTCACTCACGGTCGTGTCGCGTCTCACTCGTAGTCGTGTCTCACCCGTAGTCGTCGTCTCTCATTCACGCACTCGTGTCAAGTCGGTAGTCGCATCTGTCCATTCATACATTCATTCATCCACAAAATAAAAACAAAAGCATGCATATCGCTATCATATCATATCATATGTACAAAAGTCAGGCCGAGTACAAAGTCAAGCATGTCCCTCTTCCTGGCCCCCGTCACTGTCTCCACCGCCCTCATGCCTCTTTGGGGGAGGCATCGCTGAGGTCGCCTCGTCACGCCGTCGCCGGCGTCGCTCCTCCTCCTCATTCCTCTGGTGGCCGGAGGAACTAGTGAAGTAACTCCTCACGGAGCCATGGGTGCCATGGCTACCACTCGGAGTCGCTCTGCTGCGCTCCCGACTCGCCTCTCTCATGCCCTCCACCTTGCCCTCCAACCTGGCAACCTACAGCCGGGCCTGCTCTGCCTCAGTCCGGTAATGCTCCGCCTCGGCCCGGTAGCGCTCCGCCTCGGTCGCACCTGCTCGAAGTCGCTCTAGCTCAGCCCGAAGAAGCACCGTCTCTAGCCTGTCCGCTGGTCGGCTCTGTGCTGCCTCCTCCCGCACACGGGCCACCTCCTCCCGAGCCACTGCCCGGCTCTGCTCCAACTCAGTCCTAAGGCGGGTCAGCTCGAACGTCTGCATGCACATATCATTGTCAGTCAATTGCATTTCATACATGTCATAAGCATAAATAATAAAGGGAAAGCGTAATGATTTGCATACCCTCTCAGTGAGCGCCACCTTGGCCGCCTTGGCCCGCGCCACCATCCTAGTGAAGTCGGCCTCCCGCTCAGCCCGATCTGCAGGAGTCTAGGTAGAAGAAGAAGAAGGAGCATCAGCCCCCTGTCGCTGGGTGCCCTCGGCACGCTGCATCCAAAACTCCAGGTCTGTCACATGCATAATCATAATCATAAGCATTTGCATAATTTAAAGAGTTTAGGGTTTTAGAAAACTCACCAGTAAAGCCAAGGCCTGTCGGGCCTCGTCCCGCTCCCTGATGGTGGAGTGTAGGAGCCCCTGTAGCTCCGCTAGTCGTCCCGCTGGGTCGATCTGCATTTAGAAGTCCAAGTGTCTGTGCATCATCATCACAAGCATAATATACAGAGTTTGAGTTTAGAAGTCGTACCGGTCGGTGGGCACCCCGGAACACCTGGTCCCGGTAGTGTCTGGCGTACGCAGTGTAGTACGCCGAGTCACTCTCTGCTCGGGCGGTCACCACTAGCCCCAGAGCTGTCTAGTCGGCCACCTGCGCAGCGTTCCTCGTCGACCAATCAAATGTTGCCGCTAGGCCCCGCGTCGTCCTCGTCACTCGCTCCCCCACCTTCTCAGGCGCTGAGAACTCCACTGCGGGCTGATGGACCCCGATGGTCCTCATCACCAATCTGTAATACAGTGGCTCCACCACATTCATGCAATGAAGCCACACATCTCGTCCGACGAAGGCAAGGGCGCCGACCACCCAAGGCTGACCCTCCTGGCCCTCACCCGTGTAAGGTGTCCACCGTACCTGCAAGAAATAGAAACTCGCATCAGCATCATCATCATATAAGAATTGCATTTAATTAAAGAGTCTGAGTTTAGAAGCATACCGAGACATACGGTAGAGGGTCCAGGTTATCCTGCAGCTCTCGGACCTTCCGTCTCAGGGCTACAGTCTCTCGAGGTGCTGTCCACCTCCACGCAATCGGTAGGAGCCCGGGATGAGTCTCCTCGCCTCTGCCCAACCCACGTAGGTACACGTAGGCCCACACCTGCATCATAGCGTTATGTCAGCATTTAGAAACGTAGAGAATTGCATAATTAAGTCTAGGCTGAGAGTCGTACCTGGAGTAAGGGGGAGAAGCCCCCTAGCATCGTCCGATGGGCCGTCGAACTCAGCGTGTCGAAAAGGAAGGCGAGAACTGCTACTCCCCACGCGTAGTCGCCCACGTGGCTCAGCTCCTCAAGGAAAGGAAGGAACCGGTAGCTCATCACATCCGCTCTAGTGGAGAAGAGGAGTCATCCGAACATCAGCATCAAGAACCGTCTCAGCACTCTGTCTGCCTCCGCTCCTGGTCCTGCAGCTACTCTCGGCCGCGCCAGCTCCACCAGTCGCTGCAAGTGCTCCTCGGCTGCTCGCCGACTGCGACTCCCGCCCGTCGTAACCCCAGGCTATCCTGGAGACTAGCCCAGGGAAGGAGGGTCGACTGCCTCTCAGGGCGCCGCAGCTCTAAGCCCAGCAATCCCCGAGCCATCGCCCGGTAGTCAGGAAAAGTAGCCCCGCTGACCGGTGACCCGTGCACTCGAAGGCCAGTGAGCCTGGCCACGTCCTCCAGCGTTGGGATCATATGCCCCCACGAGAAAAGGAACGTCCGACTCACTGGGTCCCAGTGGTCGTGCAGGGCGTAGAGCAGAGCTGCGTCGAACCGACACACCTCGATGCTTAGGAATGGGGCGAACCCCATGGTAGCCAACCGCTCCCTCTGGAAGTCTGGCAGTGCTAAGTACACTGCGCGGACCTACAGCCACGAGGTGCGGGTCCTACGCTTTCCCTGCATTCATTCATTCATTTTAGATGCATTTTAGTAATTTATTTAAGTATTTTGTTTCATTTCTAAATAAAACCATCAAAGCTTAAGTCTCTATCAGAAGAGCGGTCCTTCACAGGCCGCTAGTCGCTTTGAACGGTCCGATGTGCACCGTTTTACTCCTTACGTTCTGTGTTTTGAATGGGCCGGTGTAGGCCGTTCCTATCTTGAACGGGTAATCTCGCACCGTTCTTTCCTCATGCTTCTTAGTGTCAAATGGTCGCTCCTGCACCGCAGGAAGGTTGGGCGGTCCTATAGGGACCGCATGGTTCTTTATTGACAGGTTTTGGAACAGACCGATGAGGCCCGTTTGATTGTTTGAGCGGTGAGCCTCTCACCGTCATTGGTTGGTTCGGTTCTGTGGTTGTGAGTTTGAACGGCTACTCCTGGGCTGTATGGATGTTGGGTGGCTCTATGTGAGCCGCATGTTTGTGTTTGTGCGGTTTTGACTGAACCGCCCTACCGTCGTCTTCCCCGATGATGGTGAGGGTTTCCCACCAGCAGGGAAGCCACTGTGGCCCCCCAAACCGGCCCCTAAGCCCTCTAAATCCCTTGAAAAAGCTCCCAAACTAACATGCATGGCTTAAAAATGGAATAAAAAATGGAAATGGGAGAAGTTTTAGGGCTCCTACCTCAGGGTCTCGTTGTTTCTTGGCCGGCCTCTCCGCCGGTGCATCTTCTCCAACGATGGCGACCTCTTCCTCGGCTGCGGCTACTCCGGCTTCCTCCTCGGCTATGGGCGGTGGCGGGAGTGCGTCCCCCTCTGCCGTGGACGTCGTCGGCACCACCACGGGTGGTGGTCCTTCGGTGTTCGCCGCCGCGGCGGCGGTCGACGGTGACGGTGTGGTTGCCTCCTCTCCGGCCATCTCGGGGCGGCGGGCTTGGTGCTTCTGACGCATAGAGAGTGAGAGAGAGGGTCGAGAGGAAGAGAGTTTGGGCGAGAGAGAGTTGAGAGAGGGGGGTTAGAATGGGCTCGGTTGCCCTTCGTTTCTCCCCACCGTCAGTTACGGTGGAGGGAGACGAAGGGTTTAGCTTTTTGAGGTTGCAGAGGTTGCGCATTCTAGCGATAGACCGTCCATTGTTTGTGCGGTTGCTCTATGACCGTTCATCTTCAACGGTAGGATGCTTAAGTCGGTTCAAATTCTATGATACATACGGTTCTCCCGTAGCCGTTCTTCTTGGGGCGGTTCGTCCTTAACCGTTCATGTTTGAAGTTGTTTGGCTCCCTGTATCTACACTTGGTGTTCAATTGATGAATTTTGATATTATTGTAAATATTGTTAACAAATTTGTGTGCAGCATCCAAAACTTTCACTTGCCGTTTCACCTGCACAGGTAAGTCAGGTATGGCCTTCTATCCCTACAGCCCTTATTACATTATTGTATGGTACTATAATATATTATCTCGAGAACCAGTTGGTTATCCACGTGATCTAGGATCTGATGTTCCCCTTCAACAAAAATGATGATGATCCAGGCTCACGTGTTTAATCTTCGGATAGGCCGTTAAGTTGGGATGTCACGGGGAGGATGGTTCTATCCTGCACGCCGTGGTTGCGGATGGTATCTTGACTCTGATTTTTCCAGCTTAGTAATATTATTCTCGAGTATTTTATATTTTAATCTTTCTTTGCATTTGTTTTTACGATTTCTTTTATTTTAGCCCAGCATGCATCATACGCATCTTTTGAGCTTTCATGACCCATGGTTTGCTTGAAGAATGTCCCGTCAGTGATGGTTAGCTGTACGCTCAGTGTTTGAGTAAGAGGAACTAATTCCACTCTGAGTTGGAAGGTTCTCTTTGGTCGTTTCACTTGGTTTGGTTGATTAAGAGGTCCCCGTCTGGAGCTTTAGCCTGTTTCCTTTACTTTTGATGCCTACTTTTGTGGCCTCCTCACTGGACCGCGGGATTGTGTCCCCCATGAGGTTGGTCTTGTCGATTTATTTCATTTAGTTTAGTTCCTCCAGACTGGTGTCGCTTTTGGTTTAATCGTTCCTTACGTTTGGTTTAGAGTTTTTCGAAAGATTCCTGTCACTTGTTGGTAAAAACGGGTGTCGTTTTACCTTAACGCCCGCTTTTCCGGTCCACTCCGCTGCATCTCCACTTCATCTCCATGTTCCATGTCATTTCCGTTTCACCTCCGCTCGCTCCCCTACAAAGAGGACGTTAAGGAGGGGCATCTGTTGACACCCATTTTATGCTGATAACTTTGAGTCGTTTCTCTTACTCCCTTTTGTTGATGCCTCGAGTTGCCCATCACTTGTTGGGGCTGTTTTCAGGCATGTTTTGGGCCAATTTTATGGGTTGCCTCCCTCCTTGGTTAGGTCCAAGTTGATTCTGGGCTTAATGGGCCTTGGTTTTGGTTGATTGGGATTTTCTATAAGTTTCAACGTCCACGTGCATGTACGGTTCATCCATGACCGCTCAATCTATGTACGGTTGACTACGAGCCGTCCATATATTTTGGAACATTTTGGCTAATTTTATGAATTTCCACCGTCAAGTATTTATGCGGTCCTAACCTAGCCGTACAAAATGATGAACGGACGGAAAGTGGCCGCTCATCGTCCAGAGTCCTACGCTTGGTGGTTTTCTCAGATAATTATCCAAATTAATTGAATTATCACCGACAAGGCTAGAACGGTTCGTCCTTGGCCGCTCTATTGTTGAACGGTCTCATCTGAGCCGTTCTTCTATGAGAGTCCAACGGTGAACGTTTCAGTCAGTTCGAGGGATAATCTGGATTATTTTAGATTTATTTTGAATTTCCACCGACGTGGTTGAACGGTCCGGACATAGCCGCACATCCCGTTGAGCGGTCTATCGTAAGACCGTTCATCTGTTCGATTCTTGAATTTCAACAAATTTTATCCCTTTTATCCGTGGTTTTATCCCCAACTTCTTTCATCATTTTCTCCGCGGATAATCAACCATTTTAAGTGCCGTTTCGACTGGATAAAAGATGATTTATTTATCTACGATTTTTGTTTGATAATCTCGACCTGAAAATGACTCTAAACCCTAATTTCGAGTTAGGTTTTCTAGGCTCTATAAATAGACCCTAAAGGCCAAGCTTGAAAAGGGGGGGAGATTTTGGTCGACGGCGAAGCCCTGCCGCATTCTTGAGCTACCTAGCACCAAGGAGGGAGGCTTTCTACGTCCATACAAGCCTCCGGTTCAGGGAGTAGTCGATGTTTTAAGTCCTTTGTGTTTTATAGCTTTCGTCACTTTTCATTGCATGCATTGCTTTCTTCCCACGTCCTTCTTCATTCTCATCACCATGCACACATCCACCCACATTTTTGACACCCTAGGGGTTTAAAATCCCTCAGGTATCCCCCTTGCCACTTAGTCACGTTCATTCCTTATTATTTTGATATATACTACACCATTCATTTCTAATCTAGGTTGTTTCTTTGTGTCTTTACGTTGTTTTGCAGGTCAGCAATCCATAGCACGAGGCCCATCCCCTCTGGCCGGCTGGAGAGGGTGGAGGTTGGACCCCTTTGCGACATTTGGCTTGGTGGTCTCGAGTGGTTCTCGTCTGTCCGTACAAGGATACGTGCGGTGCATCTTCGGCCGTCCTTCCTCATCCTGCGGTCATTATAGAGCCGTTCAACATCCAGGAGTGCTTCCTCCCGCTTCTTCTGTAGCGTCCTTAGGCGGTCTATTGTAGGACCGCGCATCCTATAGGCGGTTCTCCATCAACCGCTCATCTAACCAGCGCTGCAACCAAGCGAGTGTCTCTCCCTCTTTCCAAGGCACGGCGTGTCCATCACGTTCGACGCTTTGGTGGCGATCACGGTTTGTTATGCTTCCCCTTTTCCTCTGTCTTCATTTGTTCCTCACGTGGAGATGGTAGAATAGACGTTGGGAAGACTTTTAGAAAAGGAACGGATTCGAGGGGAGAAAATATATCTACACTCGGGCCATTCCCCACGGCCCAGGCCCAGAAGAAGTTCATTATCGTCGCCATTGATTACTTCACTAAGTGGATCGAGGCCGAAGCCACAGCAAGGATCACCGAGATAGTCGTCTGGAATTTTATCTGGAAGTCGATCATCTGTCATTATGGCATCCCCCGGGTGATAGTACGCGATAATGGTCGGCAATTTGATTCTTGTTATTTCCGAGACAGATGCGCCGACCTTAACATTCGCAATCACTTCACTTCGGTCGCCCACCCTCAGGCTAACGGGCTGGTCAAAAATGCCAATAAGACTATCTTAAAAGGTATCAAGACTAGGCTCAGTAAAGCCAAGGGCAGCTGGCTTGAGGAATTGCCGAACGTACTTTGGTCACACAGAACGACTCCCAGAACGGCAACCGGTGAAAGCCCCTTTCAGCTGGTATACGGTACTGAGGCCGTGATCCCGTTGGAGATTGGCAACCCCTCCCTCCGAGTCATCTGCTTCTCGTCTGAGGCAAATGACCATAAACTGCTCGAAAACCTCGACCTAGCAGAGGAAATCCGAGAGATTGCCAGCATCAGAGCAACGGAATACCGACGCCGCCTCACTCGATACTACAACGCCAAAGTCTGAGACAGACACTTTCAACCGAGAGGCTTCATCCTCAGGAAAGCCGAAGCCTCTTGACCACTTGAGGCGGCGGCAAGTTATCCCCTAATTGGGAAGGCCCCTACCGAGTGGTCGAGATGCTCGGAAAAGGAGCATACCGTCTATCCACGATGGAAGGAGAGCTCATCTCTTGGACCTGGAACGTAACTACATTATGCAAGTTCTACTTTTGAATACTGAACATTGTGCAAGCGACATGAGACAAAGCAAAAGGCTCCTTTCTTTTATTCAAACAACCCGCTTGTACATCAGGAAGGCCGAAGCCAAGAAAATACATGTCAAAAAGTAAAAAATCCATCTGGCACCGTCGTATGAGCCCATCGCTCGGCTGACTCGGATGACCTTCCTACGTCCAGCCACTGACTCTGCCTCGTGTAGAAACTGGCTCGGATAAAGGATAGTCAACCCCGTTGGCTCGGGTAGCTCGAGACAAAGGTGACAGAGGGATTAGGAATGAGAATGCTACCTTCCAAGTTGAACTTGGAAGAGAAGGGGGAGAGCGAAGGCATATGAAAGCATCCTTCCTGCCAAAATGCCAACTCTTTGGAAGAAAGAGAGTGCAGGCACCCTCCGAAGAGTGAAAGAAAGGAGGAGTAGAGCAGAAGAGGGAAAAAGAGGCTGCGAGAAAGAAAAAGAAACCAGCAGAGCTGGACGAGGAGGCAGGGGAAAGCCCAGAAGAAAGGGAGCTTAGTTGGCTTCCTCCTCCCCTCCGTGAAGCGAGCAGGAAGGGATGGGCGGCAGGGATGTCTGATGCCCCATCCGTCCACCATCTCGCCCCCCTGCAAGCGCCGCCAGAACTGACAAAGGGAAGACGACGTGCCTCCACACGTCGAACCCTATTCAGGTCTCTCCGACGACCGTTGAACCCTCTTCAAATCCGAAGCAGCAAGAACTCTCTGCCCCCCGTCATCAGCAGCCTCATCTTCCGGAGCGTCTTCCATGCTCCAAGTACAACGGCACAACATTACGTGAAGAAGGAATGAGGAAAGACTGTCAGGAAAACCCCTAAGCGGTGGAGAGGAAGAGACGCCCTTCAGACCTTTTATAGGCAAAGGTAGGCTATTTGCCTTAAATGATTCTCTCCTCAAAAACACGCCAAAGGGATCCCCCCTACAAACGGTCACCTCAAACTTCTCATCTTCCGCCCCAGCGGGATACACGAAGCGGCCAAGCATTCAAAGCATGAGAAAACGGAAAGACACCCTGTCAGACGCTCACCCAACCATCAGGCGAGATCCATATAGAAAGTATCGGCTCTTTCCAACCACCGTAGATACGCTGAACAAAATACGGCAATGACGATACGGAACAGATAAGTCTTCATCATAACGCTACTACCTTATTTATTTCTACACAAAAAGAAAGTTTTTTTCTTTAAAAAAGAAAAAGACATACAAAAAGAAGAAGCGAAATAGATACATCAGGCCTCCGGCCCATCTTGAAGCCCGGAAGTAGAGGGCTCGAGCGGTCTGCCCCCGGCATCCTCGACGACGGCTGACCCTGGCACTAACCCCACCAGTGTGGGAACTACCTCGGTTGCGTGCCCTCCCGAGGCATCTGGAGTTGGCGACTCCTCGAATGATGAGCCCCTCTGATCCTCTTCATCCTGTGCCGAAGCAGAGGAACTGGAGGATGACAAGTCTGAGTCATAATGTTGCCCGGACGGGAAGTCAACTACTCCGGACGCCTGCTCCTCGGCGTAAGAGATGGCCCGGTCGTAGCCCTGCTTGAACCCCTTGCGGATGCCCCGGCGAAGTCCTAGCTCATAGTAGGGGAGGGCAACCTCCTTAAGTCGAACCGGTAGGCCTCTGAGCTCTTGTACTACTCAAGAGCCTCTACCCCGGCCGATCCCACCCTACCAGTGAGCTCGGCCTCCCTCCGCTCCGCCTCGGCTGACTTCCGCTCGGCCTCAGCCGTCCGCTCTTCGGCCTCCGCCACCTGCTTCTCCGCCTTGGCCCAATCAGCCTCGGCCTCCCACCGAAGGGGCTCGGCTTCCTCCGCTCGGTCTACTAGCTCGACACGCTCGGTCTCCCACCGGCCATCCAGCTCAACGCGTGCAAGGCGCTCCTCTTCAAGAAGTCGGTTCTTCCTCTCGAGCGATTCACGGGCATTGGCTAGCTGCTCGGCTAGCGCCCGGGTCTCCACTTGGCTCGACCGTACCGGCTCCCTGACTGAGGAAAGCTCCCGCCGAAGCCCATCACGCTCCTCGACGAGCCGAGCCAACCTCCTGTCAGACCCACTGAGGGTCCAGGCCAGGTTTACTCGCTCCCACTCTAACCGAGCGTACGCTTCTGCCAGAGCAGCCCCCATCTGGGCCAGGGCCATGCCGCCCTCCATAACCCCGACGAGAGCCATGGATGGGAGTACTACCTACCTGCCCCCCTCACCCTCGTGGCTATCCCACGGCATACCTGGTGCAGGGGGCCCGAGATACCCAGCCTCTCCAAGGCCGCCAGAACGGAGAACCCACCATCGCCCGACGCCCCACCGTGTGGCTCGGATCGAGCCCCAGCCCCGGTCGCCTCTCGCACCTCGGCCGGATTTTCTTGCGGCCCCTTAACTAGGACCGGCTCGGCACCTGCACCGCCACCTGCAGTGCTAGCTTCGGCCACGGCCCCCTCGGCTCCTGCCGAGGGAAGAGCCGGGTCGGCACCGCTGCCAGTCGCAGGAGCACCCTCGGCCCCCTCGGTCCCGGCCAAGGGAAGAACCGAGCCCGCATCGTCGCCGCCCGCAGGGGCAGCCCCAACTTCCTCGGCCCCCTCTGGCTCCGCGGGTGGGAGAGCTCGCCTGGTAGGGTCGGCCCCATCATGCTCGGCGGAGGGGTGAGCCGCGGTAAGGTCACCTTCAACCGCGGGTACGACCCCGGCCTTCTTGGCCCGCTTCCTCGCCCTCGCGGTGGCCCGGATCATACCCTCCATGGGGTCGTTGCGCTTGGACCCCTGCGGCCTGGAGGATTTGCCCTGGGCCGCTCCCTTGCCCTTATCTCTGGTTCGGGAGCGACCCACGGGAGCAGTCGATTCGTCAGCAGCCGAGTCATCACCAAGCTCCATCACCTCTGCGGCCTCCTTCAGAGCCTCCCGCCTGGTGTCTGCACGAAGAGGAAGACATGTTCAGGAAAAGAAGAATGACCCGCACATCCAAAGGAGAATCTAGCTTATGGCACCTGAGCCCGACGGATGCAGCCGCGTAAGAAGACACCGCTCGATATTCTCTGGAGTAACCAGCTCTTCGGTGGATTGGTGGTGCTTCAGCAAGATGGCTGCGTATTCCTCCACATGTGGAGGGAACTCATCCTGCCTGGGAGGGATATTCGGGTGGAAATTGGGGATTACTGGACACCTCTAGGTTTCCTCCACTGAACAAATCCCCACCCAGAAGAACTGAGTCTTCCACCCCTTATGCGAAGAATCCTTCACCGCCAAGGAGATGCAACTCCTATTCTGCCTCGCCTGGATGAAGTAGAAGCCCTTCCCAGGCGAAGGATGTGCTTTCAACTCAAAAAAATAGTGAAAGAGGTCCAAGGAAGGAGGAATCCCACACTGGCGGCAGAGAATGCGGAAGGCGGAAAGAAGGAGATAAGAGTTGGCTACCAACTGAATTGGCGCCAATAGGAAAAAATTGAGAAGCTGAAGAACGAAAGGTTCGAAAGGGAGGCGGAATCCACCCTTCCACGACAGAAGAAAAGTACAAATGTGGCATGTACGAGAGTCCTGGCTCGTCTCGTATGGAGAAGCCGTGGCAAAGTAGAACTTATGGGGCAGGCGATACTGGTGCTCCAGCCTTCTCACATCTGCCTCCCCCAGTTCACTACAGTTTGGAACCGACGCCCTCGCCACTGGCTCATCCTCCCACTCCTTAGCCTCCGAGCGCTGGTCCGCCATGGAATCCGGAGAAGACTCTGAGGAAAGGCGATCTCGAGACCCTGAAGATTCTGGGGGAAGAGGAAGCCGCCGGACTGCCTCCGCGGTTATCTCCGCCAACTCCTCGAACGCCGCTGCAAGCCTCTGCTCTTCCGTCGCGTCCTCACGGCGCATCGAAGAGCCCCAAAAGCAAGAACGGAGGAGAGTCAAAACTGTAAAGACGGAGGGAGTCTGGAATGACAGCAAGCGCCCAACGCCTATATCCCCACGCGGGAGGCGGCGCGTCGTTCTGACCTCCGAGAAAAGGGGGCCCCTTCAGTTCAAATCCGTCAGGATCATCATTAACACGGGCCCAGGTGACCACGACACGTGGCTTCCTAACACCGCCAGATCTCCACCCACCTAATCCACGCTGGTCCAAAACCCCAAACAGCTACTCTTCCGAGCTTACTAAAGCTCGGGAGTAGGAGGGGGACAAGTGGAGAGGGGGATTTCTGTAGCCCAACTAAGAGCAGCCAAACTAGGTCCATCAGGACCAAACGTGGCTCAGCTCATCCAAGTAACAGCCCCCCAGGGCCCACTTAGGCTAAAAAGCCCAGTAAAGATTACTCGGGATCCCACCCTTCCACGGCGGCCCTTAGGCTCGGAAGGCCCGAACGTCGGTCAGAACGGAGGAAGACCCATGCCCGAGTTATCCCCTCACCGGGATAGAGGCAAGCGCTCAGCGCCCACTCTGACCTATCTTCATCCGAGCTATGCCTATCACTCGGATAGGGTTGGCACCCTTCATGCTTGGGTTTAACCGACGATTGCTTATCCACGCTGCCGTTGAGAGCCCTTTATGAGCAGGAGTTTATGAGGATTTCCTGTACTCCAAACAGGTTCATTAGAAAAACTCCTTTTTCATAATGAACTCCTGTACCCTGGCCAGGGGATTTCCCGAGTACAGATCCGTAGGGCATACTCTCTCATATATCATACTGAGAGTGAATGATCCCATGTTGTCAAACTAATTGCCTTCGCACTAGTTCCACTGAGTCCGAATAACTAACTGTACTAGACCACTTAATAGAAGTCCATAAGTCAGTAATCAAATACTCAGCATCATTTATGCAAGACATCTTTAGTGACTCAGGTCTAAGATCCAACTATGCTACTGAGAAATAGAATACATTGATTGACAGTCAGTATGATTACCATTCAGGGATTCTAGATTGAGTCAATTCAGTGAACTCATTCCGCTAATGAGCATCCACACACATACTTCAGTGTCTCCACACTGATGACTATGAGAACTATCACACCCATCATATGAGTAAGTATCATGTGTGCTAGTCTATCTGGATCTTCAATGTCCCTTCTTGAAGATCCTATGACTGGGATCATTTATAACATGTGCATCCAGATGACTGATCTCATTATGATCCAGCCATCATCGCACAGTTTCAGGGACTTCATCAGATTTGAATCATTAACACAAATTAAATGCAATGAATAAATGCCATAAATATAAATATGAATAAGATATTACAAGAAATGATGCCATCACATCTCATGTGATTGGCTTGTAGGGCATACATTTCTATCAATCTTCCACTTGCACTAAAGCCAATCACCCACATGCTTGATCCCCATCAGCCTTAGGTGACGCTCAAAAACACTTTGAGTCAACGGCTTAGTTAGCGGATATGCAATGTTATCACTGGAAGACACTCTATCAATTATATTACAACATCTCCTCTAGCTATAATCTCTCTGATCAGGTGGTAACACCACAGAATATGCTTTGATTTCTGATGAGACCTCGGCTCTCTTGCTTGTGTAATTGCCCCATTATTATCACATAATAAGGGGACCGGATCAGAGATGCTTGGGACTACTCCAAGCTCTTCGATGAACTTCTTCATCAAAACCACTTCTTTGGCTGCCTCAGCAGCAGCAATGTACTCAGCTTCAGACGTAGAATCGGTAGTGGTGTCTTGTTTGGAACTTTTTCAACTTAATGCCCCACCATTCAGGGTAAACACATACCCCGAAGTTGACTTGCTGTCATCTTTATCGGATTGAAAACTTGAGTCAATGTAACCTCGAAGTTTCAAGTCCTCTCCTCCATAAACCAGAAACATATCCTTAGTCCTTCGCAAGTACTTAAGGATACACTTCACAGTTGTCCAGTGTTGCTCACCTAGATCCGCCTGAAACCTGCTCGTAACACTTAGAGCATATGCAACATCAGGCCTTGTACATAACATGGCATACATGATGGACCCTATGGCAGAAGCATAAAGCACCCTACTCATGCGTCCCCTCTCTTCAGGAGTTTTAGGGGACATTTCCTTAGAGAGGTAAACTCCATGTCTCATCGGTATGAGACCTCTCTTGGAGTTTTCCATGCCAAACCTTTTGACAATGGAATCTATGTACATAGATTGGGACAAGCCCAGCATCCTATTTGATCTATCTCTATAGATCATGATCCCCAATACATAGGATGCTTCTCCCAAATCCTTCATGGAGAAGTGCTTAGATAGTCAGGCTTTAACTGATGACAACATACCTACATCATTCCTAATGAGTAGTATGTCATCGACATATAGGACCAAGAAAGTGATTGCACTGCCACATGTTTTCTTATACACACACGGCTCATCTTCGTTCTTAATGAAGTCATAAGACTTGATGGCTTCATTAAATCTTAAATTCCAATTGCGGGACGCTTGCTTCAACCCATAAATGGATCTTAGCAACCTGCATACCTTATCTGGGTGCTCCTTGGATATGAATCCCTTAGGCTGTATCATATACACCTCTTCCTCAAAATGTCCATTGAGGAAAGTAGTCTTCACATCCATCTGCCAGATCTTATAATCATGGTACGCAGCGATGGCAAGTAAAATCTTGATGGACTTAGTCATGGCAACCGGTGAGAAGGTCTCGTCATAGTCAACTCCTTGTCTTTGACGATATCCCTTCGCAACTAACCTTGCCTTATAGGTATCAACCATTCCATCTGCTCCAACTTTTCTTTTAAAGACCCACTTGCATCCGATTGGTACTATACCCTCGGGTGGATCTACCAAGTTTCAAACTTGGTTGGAGTACATGGAGTCCATCTCCGATTTCATGGCCTCTTGCCATCTCCAGGAGTCAATACTACTTATTGCCTCCTCATAGGTCTTAGGATCATCATCCTCATTATAATGTGTCTTGTCCCCACCATCAGAGATATGTCCCACATATCTTTCTGGTTGGACAGGTACACAGCCAGACCTACGCATAGTTTGTGTGCCATCCTGAACTGGTCCCTGAGATGATGCAGCTCCAGTTTGTGGTTCTAGAACTTCTTCTAGTTCTACCATACTTCCATTGTTTCCTTCAAAGATATACTCTTCCTCTAGGAACACAGCTCAATTAGCTACAAACACTCTTTGATCGCTAGGCTGGTAGAAATAATATCCATAAGTTTCCTTAGGATATCCCACAAACCTGCATCTTTCAGTCTTGGATGCCAGTTTATTAGGATTGTGTTTCTTAACATGGGCAGGGTAACCCCAGACCTTAACATTCGTAAGGTTTGGTTTCTTTCCTTTCCATATCTCATATGGAGTGGAAGACACTGACTTAGAAGAAACTTTATTTAATAAGTGAGCAGTAGTGTCTAGGGCATAGCCCCAGAGCGACAAGGGCAATCCATCAAAGCACATCATGGATCGTACCATATCTAATAAGGTACGATTCCTTCTTTCAGTCACACCATTCAGCTGAGGTGTGTAAGGAGGAGTCCACTGGGATAATATACCATTATCCTTTAAGTATTGTATGAATTCCGTACTCAAGTATTTCCCTCCTCGATCAGATCGAAGAGTTTTAATACTCTTTCCTGTTTGTTTCTCTACTTCATTCTTGAACTCCATAAATTTCTCAAAGGCTTTAGATTTGTACTTCATCAAGTACACATATCCGTACCTAGAGAAATTATCAGTGAAAGTAATGAAGAATGAGTAACCCCCTTTGGCTTGGGTGGATATACGTCCACATACATCAGATGGTCATGGAAGTCCATCGCCGTCCTGTTCCTTCTCTTCAGGTGAAACCCCCTGCGTTCACAGATAAGGGTGAGCCAGCTGTGTTTTTTTCTCAAGATGAAGTTCAGACCTCCTGTTCCTCACTCCAAAATGCTATTATTGCCAAGTGCTCGTATGGCCGGCCTAATATACCAGAGATTAAGCTGTGTCTGGCGCAGCGTTTACACCTGAAATCTGAATTTATCTTGAGTAGACTTAATGCCAGACATGTTTTGGTCAGATTGGGTTCGGAGGAGGATTTCCTTCATGTTCTTCTGCAAAAAAACCTTTATATCAAAGGTTTCCTGTTTAGATTCTTTAGATGGTCCCATGATTTCGACTTCAATGCGGATCCCTCTACTATCCCGATATGGATTGGCTTTCCTTCTATTCCTGTTAATTTCTACCATGAGGATATGCTCCGATCGATTGCAGGTAATATTGGTCCAGTTCTTCGAATTCATGATGCCACAATAGCTATGACGAACACATCTGAAGCCTTAGTTTGTGTTGAAATGGATCTTGATTTACATAGGAAAGACATGATTTGGATCGGTATTGAAAATGCAGGATTCTGGCAGCCGATTAACTATTATCGGGTGCCTCATCTATGTTCATTCTGCCACAAGATTGGGCACCTGGAAAAGGAATGTAAAAAGAATCAAGGTACAAACCTGCCTCGGGCGAATTTGACAGGAAAAACAAATCGTCTGGAGGTTAAGCATGTCTCCTGGCAAAACATTAAGTCAAGGCCGGTAATGTCAAATCCCCCTTTAGTTGCAGATACAGGGAATAGATTTTCAGTTTTTAATCAAGTTCTGGAAAGTTCGGAGATGATTGATGGTGTTGCTCAGAGCAAGGAAACTACAGGGATTAACTCGGTCTGTGATCCTGCGGAAAACAATCGGATCTCAGATGCATTGGAAAAGGAAAATCCTGGTCCCTCATATGTTGCTTGTAGTAATGCTCCTTCGGGAATGACTTTAGAGAAACCTCCCTATAATACAGAGGCTTCGGATTCTGATGAGCTGCCTTCAATTCAAAGTTATTATGAGACTACTCAGGGGATTTTAAATTCTTTCTGTTTAGACAAATTGGTAATAAATACAGAGAATTCAGAGCTTATTTCTAAAATTTCGAAGGATGAGAATATCAAAATGTTTGGGGGTCAGACACAAAAAGGAAAGGAGCTGCTTCAAGTATCAAAACCAATTGAAGTTTTAGTTTTGCCAGGTGTCTTATTCAGTGATGCCCGATTGACAAGGGCTAAAGCCAAAAGCTTGATCACTAAACCTATGCCTTATAACCCATGTTAAACTCTGCGTTAATTTGGAATATCAGGGGTATTGGTAATAAAGCTACTCAAAGGAGTTTGGCTCATCATATTAGTGTCAATAAAGCAGGTTTGGTGGCTATCTCTGAACCTCGAATTAACCTTAATAGAGCTCACACAATAGCCCGGAAGATTAATATGCAGTCATTTGTTGGAAATGACGGGGATGCCTCCAAGATATGGATTTTGTACAAATCAAGTATATGTTTAGATATTGTTGAGTCTCATCCACAATATCTAACTGTTGGTATAAAGGACAATGATAAGGTAACTCTGCTCTTCACTGCAGTATATGCCTCCTGCTCAGTTAGCGAACGTAGAATTCTTTTTGATGCTTTAATGGAGTTTAGTCGAGATGTTAAAATCCCTTGGTTACTAGGAGGTGATTTTAACTGCATTGCATCTCCGGATGAAAAATGTGGTGGTTCTTTTTCTTCCATGACTACTATGACTGATTTTCAAGGCTTCTTAGCAGCGGTTGGCTTAGTAGATACAGGCTTTTCTGGCTCATTATACACTTGGTCAAATAATCAGATTGGCTCTTCCTCCATCAAAGCTCGGTTGGACAGGATTTTACTTAACTCATACTGGGTTAGCTCACCTAATTTTCTTTCAGTTAAACATTTAGTCCGTGGCCCTTCAGATCATGCCCCCTTATTGATGACTATGAAGTCCACTCAACATTCTCCTGGGAGATTTATGTATCAACATATGTGGCACTCTCATGATAATTTCTTAGATTTTGTTAAAGAAAGTTGGCATAATTATTCACATACAGATGTTCACCCTTTTGTTACTCTTCAGTACAAGTTAAAATGTTTGAAGGCTGACTTACAAAAATGGAACAAAGAATTCTTTGGCAACATATTTCAGGCTAAGAGCAGAGCTGAGACTTTTGTTACACAGGCTCAAATAAATTTTGATTCTGATCCATCTGTGAACAACCGAATTCAGATGCAGAAAGCTAATGCTGATTTGCGTCTTATTTTATTCAGAGAAGAGATGTATTGGTTTCAAAAGTCTAGGGTGGAATGGATCTTTTGTGGTGATCGTAACACCCAATTTTTCCATCATTACACTCAAGTTAAAAGGCAGAGGAACTTCATCCACAAGTTAAAAATTAATGAGGAGTGGGTGGATGATCAAATTATTCTAGCTGATGGTGCAGTGGACTTCTTTAAGTCCCTTCTGTCCTCTGAACCTCATACAATTGAAGATAGAATCTTTGAAGCAATTCCTTCTTTGATTAATAATGAGCAGAATTCTTCTTTGTGTTTAATTCCTTTAGCAGATGAGGTTAAGAAAGCTGCATTTTCTTTATCTGGAAACAGTTCCCCTGGCCCAGATGGATTCACTGGGGGTTTTTTCTCCCATTGCTGGGATATAGTTGCAGATGATGTGGTTAAAGCTGTCCAAAGCTTCTTCCAAGGGTGGGGACTACCTCAAGGCATCACTTCCACTATTATCTGCCTAGTCCCTAAGAAGAAAAGTCCAACCACATATGCTGATTTCAGGCCAATTAGTTTGTGCAATTTCACTTATAAAATTGTCTCAAAAATCATATGTGAGAGGTTGAGTCCAATTCTTCCAATGATTATATCAAAGGAGCAAAGTGGTTTTGTGTATGGCAGAAATCTTGCTGACAATTTTCTGATGGCCAAGGAGATGATTATAGATATTGATAAGCCTGTGCGGGGTCATAATATAATCATGCAACTTGATATGGCTAAAGCCTATGATCGTTTGGAATGGGATTTTCTATTCAAGGTTCTTAGGAGCTTTGGTTTCTGCAACAGATTTATTTCTTTGATCTCTCAATTACTGGTAAACTGCTGGTTTTCTATTTCCTTTAATGGTCAAATCAAGGGTTACTTCAAATCTACCAGAGGAGTTCGTCAAGGAGACCCCCTTGCTCCATCTTTATTCATTATTGCTGAAGAGGTCATGAGTAGGGGCCTTGCACAACTTTTTCTATCTGGTCGATGTAAATATTTTCACCTCTCTAGAAGAGTTCAGCCCATAACCCACTTACTATATGCTGATGATTCTCTGATATTCATAAATGTTGGTATGGCCTCTATAAAGCAGTTAATGTTGTTCCTGGGGAGATATCAAGCTGCATCCGGTCAATGCATTAATGCTCACAAAAGCTACTTCCTAACTGCTAAGAAAATGCCTCAGTGTTCTATTGCTCGGATAACCCAATTGACAGGATACTGCTTAAGGAAGGGCAGCATCATTTACCTTGGCATTCCTCTCTTTAAGGGTCGTGTGAAGACTTCTCATTTCAAGTACCTCGTTGATAAAATTAATATCAGATTGGCTGGTTGGCAAAGCAAGATGTTATCACAGGCAGGCAGACTGGTTCTAATTAGGATAGTATTATCTGCTATACCAGTATACACAGCAAATGCAGCATCAATCCCATACACTATTTTAAAACAGATTGAAAGTATCTGCTCAAACTTTTTCTGGCAGGGCTTTGAAAATTCCCACAGGAAGCATTGGGTCTCATGGGAAAGAATCTGCTGTCCAATAGAAGAAGGAGGTCTTGGAATCAGAAAATTGAAGGAAATTCAGCAATGCTGTTATGTGAAATTGATTTGGCAGGCTATAAATAGTAATTCTCCCTGGGCTACGTTTGTTAGAAGCAAATATCTAAATGGTCGGCATATTTCAGAATGTAAAGTTCCTTTTTTAGCAGGGATTAAGAAACAAGACTTTGAGAAGGCTAAAACCATCTATATGGCAGGCTCTAGAATGATTATCCAGGACGGGGCCAACACAAATTTTCTCAAGGACTGCTGGTGTAAAGACACATCCCTGGCCAACCTTTTTTCCATGCAGACTGACACAGATTCCTTAAACTGCTCTGTTCAAGAGGTTCTAGCCAATCGTCTACATCCCGTTTAGGAAAAAGTTGAAGACCAGCAACTGAAAGACCAGCTTCAAGCGATGGTTTTACATAGAGGGGAAGACATCCCTGTTTGGACACTATCAAGCAAAGGAAAATTTAGTTTTAAAACTGCGTTCAGCATATGCAGACATCAAACTCCTCGGCTGGATGTAAAGTTTAAAAACCTTTGGTAGAATTTCCTCTCTCCCCGAGCTTCTATATTTTGTTGGAAAGTTTTGTGCCAAGCTGTTCCTGTTGATACATTAATTCAGAAGAGTAGTATAAGTCTGGCCTCCTGCTGCAACTGCTGCTCTTCTGTCCAGAACACTGAAGATATGGACCATCTATATAGCTACTTTTCTTTGGTATAGATTTGGATCCCTGATCAATGCTAGCTGTCTGGAACTTAGCAACATAACAAGTAGGCTGAAGTCTGCAATAAATAAGGCTGCTCTTCACAAACCAAAATCATTTATATCCCTACTGCTTATCATCCTGATAATCTGGGAGACATGGAAATATAGATGCAGAGTAAGATATGAAGGTAAATATCTAAGCTTTCTCAACATTGCAGATCATATAATTGTAGAGGTTGCATATGCTGTCAGCAAGATTAAATTTAAGCAAGGGGTCGACACAGGATATCTGGGAATTCTGCAGGAATTTGGCATTGCTATCAACCATTTCTACCCAAATGTTCTAAGTGTTCGATGGGTTGCTCCTGCTGAAGGTTTGGCTCTAAATGTGGATGGTGCTAGTAAGGGGAACCCAGGTTTAGCAGGAGGGGGTGGCTGCTTCAGAGACAAAAATGGGAAACTCATCATGGGTTTTGCTTTCTTCTATGGCTCTGGAACAAATATGGCTGCAGAAGGTCGTGCTTTGTTGGATGGTTTAAGGCTGGCAAAAGTTCATGGCATCTCTTTGGCTGTGATATATACTGATTCAATGGCTTTAATTGATATGTTGGCTTCAAAACGAGACCCCCCGTGGACCCTTCTTCCCTGGTGGTAGGATCTTCTTCAACTGTTTCCAACATTTAACTGTCCTATTGTTCATTCCTATAGAGAGGCTAACCAAGTGGCAGATGCATTAGCTAACTATGCAGTTGTAAAGGGTAGTAGCTATGTATTTTCATGTTTTTGGGAGTTGCCATTGTTGGCCAAGGGATTTATTTTAGTTGATGCTTGGGGTTTGCCAAACATCCGTGTTAAGCTTGTATAGGAGTTTCTTCATTTCATATACAAGAGGCTTTATCCTCTATTGATGATGTAACCACACTTTGATAGCAATAAAATGAGCATCTAGTAGGTGATTGGTGGAGTGAGAACATTCCCGTCCTTTGGATGGGGGTGCACTCTCCCTATTCTCTTCCTAGATGACTGGCTTTATACACAAAAAAAAAAACTCACCAGCTCTCTCTCCATGTCCAGTAAATGGAGAGTTGTTCATTTTTCCCATGAGGCAAGATTCACAGGTTTCAAATGATTCATGATCAAATGGATCAACATATCCATCTTTGCACAACCTTTTCAATCTTTCCTCACTAATATGACCAAGCTTACAATGCCAAAGGTATGCTTGATTTACATCATTCCTCTTCCTCTTAAGAGGTCCATCCACACACATAACAGGAGTATCCACATCTAGTAAAAAAAAACCATTAATTAAGCTCCCACTGGTAAACAATTCACCATTTCATAATAAAGAACATGTCTTATTCCCAAAGCTCACAATAAATCCACATTTATTCAAGCATGAAATGTAAATAATGTTCTTAATTATAGAAGGAACATAATAACAATCTGTCAACTCTAATGTAGCTCCTGAAGAAAGCTTAAGGTTCACACTCCCGACATCAAGTGCATCAACTCTTGCTCTATTTCCCAGTCGAAGATCAACCTCTCCTTTGTTCAATTGCCTGCTACTTGTCAGAACCTTCAAATCATTGCATATATGAGATGCACATCCAATATCTAATACCCATGATGTGGATCTATATAACAAGTTAAGGTTAATCATGAACATACCTGAAGCTTCTCCAAGCTTCTGCTTTGCTTTCTCTGCAAGGTATAACTTGCAGTTTCTCTTCCAATGGCCTTCCTTATGGCAATGGAAGCACTGGCCCTTGTCTTTGCTCGCCTCTTCTTTCTTGGCAGCCTTTCCCTGTTTATCCTGCTTTTTCTTTTTGTTTTTCTTAAAAATAGCTTGATTCTTTCTCTTCTTCTTAGTCTTACCAACAAGCAACACAGAAGATTTTCCATTGTTCATTGTCCCCTCAACAGTTTTCAACATATTAAGAAGCTCTGCCAGAGAGCATTCTATCTTGTTAATGTTGAAATTGACTATGAATTGGGAGAATGAACCTGGGAGAGATTGCAAAATTAGGTCAACGCACAAATCCTTGTTCATCTCAAAACCTAATTCTGCTAGCCTCTCAATCCACTCTATCATTTTTAGAACATGTGTCTGCACAGATGTTCCCTCAGACATTTTGGCCCCGAATAGATTCTTAGATATCTCATATCTTTCTATTCTACTTTGAGCTCCAAAGAGCTCCTCTAGGTGGAACAAGATGGATCTGGCATCCATCTTCTCATGCTGCCTTTGCAACTCATTAGTCATGGAGGCCAGCATATAACATTGGGCCAGAGTGGCATTTTCCTTATACTTTTCATGAAGAATCACTTCAGCCTCATCAGCATTATCAGCAGGAAGGGGGGGAATAGGCTGCTCCAGAACGTAGGCAATCTTCTCAGCAGTGAGAACAATTCTCAACTTCCTGAGCTAGTCACTATAGTTCGGACCAATAATCCTGTTGGCATCAAGTATGCCGCGTAACGGGTGATTCGCCATAGAAGTCTACAAGAGAATATTTGTAATAATTAGATAACATGCAGATATTCATTAATTAAAAATTAAGATATGGTCTTTAATCCTAATTTTATAACTCCCACTAATTTTTGATGAATTTGCACAACCCCCATTGTGCAAAGATGAGATATTCTAGCTATATCCTAGTGGGACTAGAATCCCATTAACATTATGGTAGTGGCCTTGTGGCAGCACAACAAACCACCCCATACTTAATGGGTAGGCAACTCTTGCCAATTGTAACTCCTTGCAACTCCTGGTATATTCAGCCTCTAGACCACTTGTGACCTTGTGGCAGCACAACAAATCATAAAGTCTGGTTAGGTTAGACCCATTACTACGTTATGAGAGTGGGTTCAAGAATTGACCCTTGTGGCAATACAACAAAGCCATGCCGGAGGTCGCGCCTGCGACGAGCATCACGCCCGTCCACCCCCTTCGCGAAGATTGCCGCCGTGGTCGCTCGACCGTCCACCCCTCGCCTCCGATCACCCCTGGATGCCATGGAGGAGCAACCAGGACCCCTACCAGCCCCTGATGGCGCCGGTATGCGGGGATCCAAGGCCTGAAACGGCCTGCTCTTCAATCTGCGAACGCTGATCGGGACGACAAAAATGGGGTCGATCCGGCCTCACCGATGAGTCAATCAACGCGCCAAGATGTGCGTTATGTTCCTCTTGATCTTGGGAACAATTCCCTGGCATCAATCGGCCATTGCTCATCTCATGAACGACCCAATCGAGCGACGAACATTGAGCCCCATGCAAGAACGGGAACAATGAAAAATAATAAAATAATGTCGATTTTGATCAAACCAACAACCTGGCTCTGATACCATTGTAAGGTTCCGACCCGAAAGCGTAGCGGAAATCATCAAAACCTTAGATTGCATATCGTTGCCAATTTTTCAGAATTGAACAAAATCGTTAATCCCACGCGGTGAAGAACGATTCTTTACCTTTGCGGGGTTGAGAATCTCCCAAAACCTCAAAGATGAACGAGAGGAAGATCTAGGAGTCGCTAGTCGTTCAAGCGTCCGGCCTCTAGACGTATCCACACGAGCAGTGGAAGCAGACGAGATCTCCTCCACGATCTCCACGCGTCGACCCAATCTCAACACCACCATTCACCGTGGAGGAAGGAGAGAGAAGGAGGGGGGGCACCCCTTGGAGAGAGAGAGAGAGGAGAGAGGGCGGCTAGGGTTCAACCTTGTAGCTTGGCCATGGTTTCTCCCTTCAACGTATATTTATAGACCCTTGGCATTTTTCATAAAAACCCAATAATAGTCTATAAAGTCCAGCCATCTCGGTCTGTCCAATACTCTATTGTGTGTGACCCTCTAGGCCCAATAGTCAGTTTGATTTTCCAGCCCATTAAGTAAATAACTCCTTCTTAACTTAATTAATTCTATCCATTAACTTTTAAGGAATCAGCGGGCTTTTCGATCACGAAAAGCACCAAGCAATGCTTCATGATCCCAAATGACATTGGGGATAAGCAACCCACTCTGGAACCTTTCCGTCTACAGATTCCACACAGTTATAGATCCTCATTCATCCCTTGCCCCACCAGGACTAGGGTATGGTCAAACTATCAAACCCTATTGAGTCCCGGCTCGACTGAATCATGTACTCCAAACAGGTTCATTAGAAAAACTCCTTTTTCATAATGAACACTCGTACGCTGGCCAGGGGATTTCCTGAGTACAGATCCGTAGGGCATACTCTCTCATATATCATACTGAGAGTGAATGATCCCATGTTGTCAAACTAATTACCTTCGCACGAGTTCCACTGAGTCCGAATAACTAACTGTACTAGACCACTTAATAGAAGTCCATACGTCAGTAATCAAATACTCAACATCCTTTATGCAAGACATCTTTAGTGACTCAGGTCTAAGATCCAACTGTGCTACTGAGACATAGAAAACCCTGATTGATAGTCAGTATGATTACCATTCAGGGATTCTAGATCGAGTCAGTTCAGTGAACTCATTTCGCTAATGAGCACCCACACACGTACTTCAATGTCTCCACATTGATCACTATGAGAACAATCACACCCATCATATGAGTAAGTATCATGTGTGCTAGTCTATCCGGATCTTCAATGTCCCTACTTGAAGATCCTATGACTGGGAACATTTAGAACATGTGCATCCAGATGACTGATCTCATTATCATAATCTCATTATGATCCAGCCATCATCGCACAGGTTTAGGGACTTCATCACATTCGAATCATTAACACAAATTAAATGCAATGAATAAATGCCATAAATATAAATATGAATAAGATATTACAAGAAATGATGCCATCACATCTCATGTGATTGGCTTGTAGGGCATAAATTTCTATCATCAAGTCTATGCCAAGCTTAGTAAATGCGACTTCTGGCTCGAGGAAGTATCTTTCTTAGGACATGTGATCTCAAAGGATGGTATATCTGTTGATCCGTCAAAAGTCGAGGCTGTAAAGAATTGGGAAAGGCCGAAAAATGCAATCGAGATCCAAAGTTTCTTGGGTCTAGCTGGATATTAACGAAGATTTATAAAGGACTTCTCCAAGATCGCTGTTCCTCTTACTAGGCTAACCCGTAAGGAGATTCCTTATAAGTGGAATGAAGATTGTGAGAGAAGTTTTCAAGCCTTGAAGGATCATCTGACGACTGCTCCAGTCTTGGCACTACCAATAGAAGAGGAGAAATTCGAGGTATATACTGATGCTTCGGGTATTGGCCTCGGATGTGTCTTAATGCAACAAGGGAAGGTCATTGCTTATTCTTCCCTGCAGTTGAAGAAGCATGAGGAGAACTACCCGGTGCACGACTTAGAGTTGGCTGCGGTAGTGTTTGCTTTAAAGATCTGGAGACACTATCTCTACGGAGAGCAGTTTACCATGTACTCCAATCACAAGCGTCTCAAGTATCTATTTTCTCAAAAAGAATTGAATATGAGATAAAGGCATTGACTAGAGTATCCCAAGGACTTCGACTTCACTATACAATATCATCATGGAAAGGGTAATCTCATAGCTGATGCCCTCAGTCGAAAGCCGAGAGCGTTATTGGCTAACTGTATGATCCAAGAGTGGAAGATGCTGGAACAATTTTCCTAGATTAATATAAGTATGGACAAGGAGAAATGGTGTATTACTCTATCACACATGAGGATACAACTGGATTTACTCTCCGAGATCAAGGAACTTCAAGATAATGAACCGGTGTTGGTAGAAGTTAAAGGCAAGCTAGAAGAGCAACCTGATTTCAAGCTAGCATCAAATGAAAGATTGTTATTCCGAGAAAGGACTTGTGTACCGGACTGTCCGAAATTGAAAAAGAAAATTTTAGAAGAAGCTCACCGATCAAGGTACACAATTCATCCCGGATCTACCAAAATGTACCAGGACTTGAAACGGACCTTTTGGTGGCCCAACATGAAAAGGGAGGTTGCAGACTTTGTTTCTCGTTGTCTCACGTGCCAACAAGTCAAGGTAAAACACCAAAAGCTTGCTGGCAAGTTACATCCTCTAGACATTCCCAAGTGGAAGTGGGAAGATATCGACATGGATTTTATCATGGGTTTGTCTAAATCCAAAGGCGGACATGATGGAATATGGGTCATTATCGATCGATTGACCAAGTCGGCACACTTCTTGCCTATAAAGAGCCGATGGTCGATCGATGTTCTGGCTGCCTTGTACATCAAAGAAGTCGTTAGACTGCATGGAGTTACCGCTTCAATCGTGTCTGACCAAGACCCGCGCTTCACTTCTCATTTTTGGAAGGGTCTATAACATTCGTTGGGGACAAGACTCTACTTTAGTACAACTTTTCATCCTCAAATGGATGGTCAGACCGAGAGAACTAATTAGGTCGTAGAAGACATGCTAAGAGCTTGTATTATTGATTTTGGTGGAAGCTGGCATGATCACTTACCTCTGGTCGAGTTTATATATAACAACAGTTATCATGCAAGTATTCAAATGGCACCCTTCGAGGCACTATATGGAAGGAGTTGCCGCTCACCACCATTGTAACGTCCGAGAATTTTCTAAGAATTTTTTAGATTTAAAATATAATTATTAAAGCATTTAATGGGCTATAAATGAACTTTGTTTAGCTAAAAACCAATTATTAAGGCCCTACATTGACCTATGAGGGCTAGCCCATATAATAAACCCAATAGGCCCAAAAAGATTGTTTTAGACTTTAGCCCATATTCTAGAAGCTAGGAATGGGTGTAATTACGGAATTAAGGAGATAATTACTCCTTGGGATATAAATAAAAGGATAATATTGGGGATAATATCAAAAGGGTTTGAAGTATTTCAAATTCGACGCCTAGAGTGAAAAACGGTTTATCACGAGACCGCTAACAGGAAGAAAACGGTCGTCCCAATGACCGCTACCCACTGCAGATTCCGTGAGAGAAGAAAAACATGAAAAGGTTGGATCTTTCATGTCCAAATCATCTAGGATCGACTCTATCAGCTAATTAGATAAGTCTAAAAGGATTGTAGATCGAATTGAAAGTCTAATTGGGACTCTAAGTTCGTTCTAATCCTCAAACCCTAGCTAAATCCTATAAATAGGTCCCAAATTTGACCTGTGCGACCCTTACTTTTGGCACGCAAGGAACTCAGGTAAGGAGGAAGAATTAGTGATAAATTTCTTCTAGGAATATGTTTATTTTGGATAGAACTAACTACCCTCCAATTTTCGTTCTAGGAGATCAAGCCTACAGGAAGTTAGAGACGTTCAAAGTAGCTGATTCCACAACAAGAACTTAGGAATTAGTCCGTCCGACCCAAGAAGATCAAGGAATTCGAAGCCCTAAACGAGGTAATTAGAAAGAGACTCTTTAGAACTTTATGTCCCCCTTCATATCCTATACTTACCCTAAAAATTTCACGTCCATAGGTCAAGGGAATCAGGAGAT
The DNA here is from genome assembly GCA_022559845.1 of Amorphophallus konjac. Classification (NCBI taxonomy): domain Eukaryota; kingdom Viridiplantae; phylum Streptophyta; class Magnoliopsida; order Alismatales; family Araceae; genus Amorphophallus; species Amorphophallus konjac. Next base: position 14,212,384 of record CM040117.1, on the reverse strand, counting down.
AGAGGGATGTGAAGTTGCTGATTTAGAGCAAGAAAGTGCAAAAATTAGGGCGTGATTTCAGTCAGAAATTCGAAGTTTAAAGGCATTGTTAAAGGTAGGTTATCTCATGAAAGGTTTAAATTTAAAGTTAGGAACAAAAGCCTTCTTGTTTCATTCATTTTCATGTATTATATTTTGTGAATTTCATGTTTTACTTAGGACTATGCACATAGTGTATTCCTCATGCATGAACTAGCCCTAATGAAGTAAAAATATTAGTTTTCTTGTAATCACATAAACCTATGTATATTGTTGGCCTCAATTGTTCTATCATGTTCGTGGAAGTTGAAATATGTTGATTTCTAGACATGGTATTGAGAGAAAGAAAAAGAGAAGCAGAGAGAAGAAGAAAGAAGAGGAAGAAAGAAAGAGAAAGATAGAGAGCTCGAGGAGAAAACTGAAGCCTTCATTGAAGATTTGTTCTTCTGGTATTTGGATCAGATCTAAACCAGATTTGCTCCTGCGAGAGCTACATTGTTCATTTCATTTTTCAGCTTTCAGTCGCTGTGATTTTTATTATTTATTATTTTTCCTTTTATCTGTTCACCGTTGTTCTTCCGATTCTCTGGTTTGAGGTCGGGTTCCTCCTGTGGACTCAGGAGAAGGGAGACTTTGTGTCTCCAGTTGCAAGTGGCTGGGTGTCACTTGTGGGTTCCCTCCTGGGTGGAGGAAGAGAGACTTTGGTCTCTAGTTGCAAGTGGTTGGGTGTCACTTGTGGTTTCCCTCCTGGGTGGAGGAAGAGAGATTTCGGTCTCTGGTTGCTAGTGACGGGTAGTCACTAGTGGTTTCCCTCCGGTCTGGAGGAAGAGGGGAGGTTGTTCCCCTGGTCAAGCTGTTAGGCAGCATTTGTTTGCAGACTGAGTCTGCGGTTCTAGCTGTTGCTAGTGGAAGCCTCACTCCGGTTTGGAGTGAGGGGTGGACGTAGGTCTGTGGACCGAACCACCTAAAAATTCATTGTCTTCGTGGTTTGTTCTTGTATCTGATTGGCGTTAGATGCATGGCTAGGATCGCCTCAAATGAGTCATCTGGTTGAATCCTTCATGGCACACACTGTTTCAATTTGATTCTGTCTCGGCTTAGACTTGCTCAGGTGGCTGCATTATTGCAGTCCAACTGGTTGATCAAGTGTGTCTTGGAATCTCGTCTTGAAGAGCTCAATTGTTTTTATTCCGCAACTGTGTCTAGCTACAGGGTTTGATTTGGGTAATTTTTAAGAGGGATACATTCACCCCCCTCTGTATCCATCGCACCGGTCTTATCAATTGGTATCAGAGCAGGTGTCTGCATAGAAGGTCCAACGACCTGCAGATCCGATCTTGCTGTATTCGGTGCTATCTCGCTTTTGGTGCACTTCCTATCGATTGTCTTGTTAGTTGAACCTGTTTGCTATCTATTTTAATGGCTCGTCCTCTTGTATTTGATGGTTCTAACTTCAGTAAGTGGTTAGGCGACCTTTTTGTCTATATGAATTCCATTGACCCTAATCTATGGAATTTAGCTTCAAAAGGCCCACACCAATTACCTCACGATGAGACCAAGTGGTCTAGAGAGGACAGATTAAAGAACCGTGATAACGTCACAGTTCTTAATATTTTACAAGCTACAGTTAATACTGACAGATTTCCTTTTGTTCTCAAGTGCGCTTATGGAAAGGAAATATTGGATAGAATAACTGCTACAAATGGGGAGCAAGAGAATCAATGCTTGATGGCCAACCGGGGTGATCACAACTCTGATCAACAGGAGGAAACGTCATCCATGGTAAGCTCTGGATCCGAAGAGATTTCGATTGATGATTTATGGAATATAAATGAAGAACTTACTGATAGATGTAGGAAATTAAAATCTGAAAATAAAAAGTTGAAAAAGAAGTGTGGTCAGATTAATTCAAATGCTCCTTGTGAAAACTATCAAAAATTGAGAAAATCTCATGATATATGCTTAGCTGTTGTTAATATGAGTAAGGAACAAATTTCTTTATTGGAAAATAAAAAATCAGAAACTCACAGTTAAGATCTCTGAACTGGAAGAAAAATTGAGCTTAATTAATGGTGATCAAATCTCACTAAATGAGCGAGTTCAGAATGAAAAACTAAAACAAGTAAATGAAGAATTGAAGCTGCTAAATTCTGCTATTTCTGAGAGGCTTTTAATGCTTGAAAAAGGGAAGAGTTCATTTGAAAATGAATGTGAGAGAGTGAGTACATTAATGGAAGAGATAGACAGCTACAAAACTGTCAATACCATGCTTAATGAAAAAGTAACAACCTCTGAACTGCTCATCTCTTCTCTTAGGAATGAGATTTTGGATTTGAATAAGTCTCTATCTGATTATGCTAATCAAGAGAAGCAGAAAGTTGCATCCATAGATAACTGCGTGAAGAAAGGCAGTAATCTTCAAGTTAAGCAGGGAATGAGGAAGAAACTTTATACAACTTTCGTGCGTAGCTCAGACATAGCTATCACTTCCACCTCATCCCCTAAACAAGCTGCTGCTCAATAAAATAAGAAAATAAAACAGAAAAGGAAAATATTGAAAAAGAATGATAACAATCAGCATGCTAAGAAAGTTTAGGCCAACAAATCTATTGTCAAGAATGTTGAATGCTTTTACTGTGGAAAGTTTGGCCATGAGATGGTTGATTGTTTTATCATGAAGAAGGATGAATTTAAATATGATAGAATTCATGCTAGGAATTCTAATATGAAGAAACCCTCTTCTGTTCAAACCAAAAGGCTTCAATGCTTTTATTGTCATAAAATGGGTCATCTCATGCATGAATGTAAGTTAATGAAAATAGATGACATGTCTGCTGTGGGAATGCATGATAAACATATCCATGCTAAAAATCATGCAATTCCTAAAAGGAAACTTCAATGCTTTTGTTGTGGCAAATTGGGCCACATTGTTGCACAATGCTGGCATGCACATGGGAGTAACAATCGTCACAAATCTGCTAAAACCCCTGTGTATCAAAATGTTCAGGGAAAGAAATTTTATTCTGAAATTGCCAAATTCCCTGCAAACAGAAATGATTTTGGTAGGAATAAATCTATTTTTAAAGAAAATATTCCTGCATGTTTTGAATGTGGAAAACTTGGCCACCGAGCTTCGGAATGCTGGTGGGTAGGTAATGGTAAACCAAAATTTCATGCAAGTAACAGAAATTTCCATGTTTATCCACATAGATTTCATGATTATAATCCTGTTCACAAAAAGAACTCAAAGGCTATTACATCATGTCATTATTGTGGGCAAGAAGGGCATTCTATGCATAATTGTCATATCATGTGTTGTGATGATAAACAAGCTAAAAATTTGTTGAGAAAACCTGCTAGGAATGTCGCTGTTAATACAGGACCCAAGACCTCTTGGGTACCTGTTTGTGCAAAATAAACTTTGTGTCGCAGGTGTGCCTTGGAATGGAATAAAGGGGGTTAATAAACCAAGGCACTCAAAAAGGAAAACCCCAGGATTCTACTCTTCAGGTCAGTTCTGAACACTGTTCAATTTCTATCATCTGAAAATTGCTTGTTTGAGATGGCTGAGCATCTTGTTAATCTGATTTGTGTTTAATTGAAATCTTCTGAAAATTTGAAATGAACATTGATGCATTTGGTAGTTTCTCTCTCTGATTGAACAAGTATGAATTCTCTTTGAGCATAAATTTTAAAATCATGTACAGTGCCTTAATTGCATATCATGCACTTTGTCAGGGGGAGTTTGACTGATGTTGCATTTGAAGAGTAGTGCATGTCATAAAATTTGAAAAACCTAAAAGGAGATTCCCTTGGATCTAGACAGGGGGAGCATTCCTGTTTGATCACTTCTTTACCTCTTGAACTCCTTCTGTCTAGCAATCAGATCCATTCTCTTGGCAAATGTGTGGTTCACTTGAATTCACTGCTGTCTCCACTTGTGTAGCTGTTCTGTCTGTACTCCAGACTCAGCTATTGATTTCTAAACTGCACTGTTCTAATGTTCACCCCTTGTCTCATCATGATTGCTTTATGCTATTCTCTCAATAAAAATGCTTTGTTGACTCCACTGATTTGCTGCAATGTCAATGTTGATTCATCTTAATGAGGAAAGATTTTAGTCAGTGCACCATAATCATAAATCAGACATATTCTGAAAAGAAGAATCTTCTATTATACTGGCTTAAGAATGTTTTGATAAATCAAATTGATTTAAGTCTAATGTATTTTTTAAGTCTAGATTTAGAATTCTTGAAAATATCTGAATCATCATGCTTAATAAATCTTAATCAATTGTCTCATGAACTTCATGCAAAACCTTCTGAAATCTGAAAATTTAAAAGACATGGCTATCTTTGGTTAAGATACATGTAGAAAGTATTGTTCTTAAACATTTCAGTGTACTGAGCATTGTTTAAAAAATCTGAAAATATTTAAAACTTTAAAATAAGAGCAATGACTTTGGTCACAAAGAAACTGGGGTCTCTATCAAAGAAATAGAGTAACCCCATGTCATGAAGTGCCATAGTTACCTCTCTTATAAAAATGATTGAAAATCTGGCAGAGCAATGGCATGGTTGTGTTGAGTAACTGGGGATTCTGGCCTCTGATCAAGGTGTCTCCTCATGTGAAAAGACACTCCACATTGCTAACTCTGTTCTCCTTGAGAGGCAATATGGTTGTCACACTGAGTAATTGGGTCACTTCACCTAAGACGTGTTGTGCCTCACGTAAAAAGGTGTTGACTGAACTAAACTTGCTCAGGAAAAATAAGTGCTGATCAATAGAAAATTCTGAAAAACTAAAGACAAGTTCAGACACATTTATCTTTGTTTAATCTCAATATTATCTTGTGTAACTTTCATAGGAGTCATTGAATTTAAATGAGTAAGATGGAAGGAGGTTAAACATGAATATCAGATGAATTTTTGGTTCATTTCTATTAAAAGGTGTTTCAGATATGAGTATTGAATTTTCTTGATAAACTTTGAGTACATCACTCTTAAGTCATGAAAGTAAGTTTCAACTCATTCATAATCTATTATAATTGAAGAGTCTGAAATTCGGTTATCAAGATTTATGAATTTGGTGTGCTAACGAAAATCTTACTTCCTCATTTATTCATTGTGCTGACAGATTATGATAATCCTTGAGTGCCCATGTGTTTTTGCTGATAGATGCTTATCACATCTTCCACTCCAACTCCTCTGCTTTGTCACATCAGCATGATTCTGGCTTTAAGGGGGAGATTAACCTGCTTGTCACTTCTTGGCTATCCTTCACCATACCCTATTCTTATTTCTATTCACCTCAGTCTCTCAGGGGGCGTAGGGTCACATGTTGTGCATGATCTTATCTGGCTGGTATAGGAGAGCATACATCTGCAACATAGACTTGATTTGTGCTTCATTGTTTAACTGCCTCTGTGTTTTTCATGTCTAAATGACTTAGTCAAAGGGGGAGTATTTCATTTATTCATGTCATGTATGTTTATATTTCTCATCTCAAACTATCTTCTTTTTGATGAAGTCAAAGGGGGAGAATAGTTTGACATGAGTCAGTTTTGTCATGAGTCAGTGTGACTCATAAGTGTTGCCATCATCAAAAAGGGGGAGATTGTTGTGCCCCTGTGATTTTGATGATAGCAAACACTATGAGTCAGCATTGCATATCATGAACATCTGTGTCTGAATGATAGTTCTGCTTTGGGCATATGAATGTGTTATCTTGCATTAGTGCAGACATACAGTTCATATAGCATTGCATATAGTTGGTGCACGATTGTCTGGAGCATATAGTCCTTGCACAACTACATTCTACAATGTCAGTCAGTTCATATAGCATTGCATATAGTTGGTGCACGATTGTCTGGAGCATATAGTCCGTGCACAACTGCATTCTACAAAGTCAGTGCAGGCTATCAGTGCAGTATATTCCACAAAGTCCATGCAACCCTTTTGCTTCATGCACGACAAGTCTGTACATCGCCACTTGTTCATACATATGTGCAAGTCTCTACATTGTCTGGTCATCCACGCAGAGTCTATACAGTCATGAGCAAGTCAGTGCATTCAGTTGCCTCACGCTAATACACAAAGTCTGTACAAAGATCCGTCTCACTTAGCGTCTTTGTGCATGCATCATGCAAAGTCTGTACAGCCTGTGTTTGCAAGAGCAAAGTCTGTACATCGTCTTGGTGTAGGCGTGGCAAAGTCTATACATCACATAGCATGCACGCGTTCAAGTCTATACATTGCTGCATGAACGCAAGTCTATACATTCCTATCTTTACCTACGTTCACTGCTTTAGCACACGCACAAAGTCTGTACAGCCAGTGTATCCCTTGATCTCAAGTCTGTACATCAATACATGCTATCAAGTATGTACAGCCCGTGTTCTTCATTCATCTCAAGTCTATACATTGCCTTATAGCATAGCATGCACGCACTCAAGTGTATACATTCGTCAAGGGCATGTCAGTGCATCCATATTCGTTGTGCATACTTTCCTGATGCAAACTGCATGTCACTCATTCAACCTCTGCACATCCCTCAGTGGCATATCTGTGCATCGTTTGCACAGTACACGCAGAGTCTGCACACTCGTTGAAGGCATGTCCAAGGATTCATATTCAAAGTCTATACATTCTGTTGCATATGCATCTTTCATACTAAGTCTGCACACGGCGGTCTTGAGTTACCCAGCAAGTCTGTACATCGTTGTCGTATGCACGCTTAGTCCATACACTTGTTGATGGCAAGTATGTGCATCGTCGATTGTTCATGCATCATCTCAGTCAGTCTATACATTGTTGAACCAACTGTGTACATCTCTCTAATATCCTCTTATGAATGTTTGACAGGTATATCCTTCGAGAAGAAAAAATGATATGATTGGGCACGTGATCCGAGGTTGGCACCTGGCACGTGATCCGAGGTTATCTCTGGACAAAGAGGGCACAAGCCCTGCACACGCCCTAGCTGCTGCTGCTATAAATATGGAGCTTCTTCCTCAGAAGAGGACTGATCGTGATTGAAGCAGAAGAAGAGAGCAGAGAGTAGCAGAAGAAGAAAAAGAAAAAGAGAAAGAGAGATAGAGAGAGCCTGCATGATCCAGTGTCAAGAAGAACGAGAGAAAGAGAAAGAGAAGAGTAGACAGTGAGAGAAAGAAAAAGAGAAGCAGAGAGAAGAAGAAAGAAGAGGAAGAAAGAAAGAGAAAGATAGAGAGTTCGAGGAGAGAACTGAAGCCTTCATTGAAGATTTGTTCTTCTGGTATTTGGATCAGATCCAAACCAGATTTGCTCCTGCGAGAGCTACATTGTGCATTTCATTTTCCAGCTTTCAGTCGCTGTGATTTTTATTATTTATTATTTTTCCTTTTATCTGTTCACCGTTGTTCTTCCGATTCTCTGGTTTGAGGTCGGGTTCCTCCTGTGGACTCAGGAGAAGGGAGACTTTGTGTCTCCGGTTGCAAGTGGCTGGGTGTCACTTGTGGGTTCCCTCCTGGGTGGAGGAAGAGAGACTTCGGTCTCTGGTTGCAAGTGGCTGGGTGTCAATTGTGGTTTCCCTCCTGGGTGGAGGAAGAGAGATTTCGGTCTCTGGTTGCTAGTGACGGATAGTCACTAGTGGTTTCCCTCCAGTCTGGAGGAAGAGGGGAGGTTGTTCCCCTGGTCAAGCTGTTAGGCAGCATTTGTTTGCAGACTGAGTCTGCGGTTCTAGCTGTTGCTAGTGGAAGCCTCACTCCGGTTTGGAGTGAGGGGTGGACGTAGGTCTGTGGACCGAACCACCTAAAAATGCATTGTCTTCGTGGTTTGTTCTTGTATCTGATTGGCGTTAGATGCATGGCTAGGATCACCTCAAATGAGTCATCTGGTTGAATGCTTCATGGCACACACTGTTTCAATTTGATTCTATCTCGGCTTAGACTTGCTCAGGTGGCTGCATTGTTGCAGTCCAACTGGTTGATCAAGTGTGTCTTGGAATCTCGTCTTGAAGAGCTCAATTGTTTTTATTCCGCAACTGTGTCTAGCTACAGGGTTTGATTTGGGCAATTTTTAAGAGGGATACATTCACCCCCCTCTGTATCCATCGCACCGGTCCTATTAGGTATGTCTTAATTAGCATTGTTGTTTAGTTGTCTTTGGAACTCGGATTAATACAGGAAGAAATGGTCTTCTTTCTGACCGCTAGAGAACTCTAGCGATCGTACGATAGACCGCTAATAGTAAAATGACGGTCCTGTATCTGACCGTTTTCTATTTTTGAATTTCTGCATTATTTTAACCCTTGACTTAATGCAGATTTGCCATGATTATTATATGTTAAGCCTAGTTAACTAAGTTTTATTCCTGATTTACTTACTGATTTTATATACTTAGTTAATGTACTTGTTTATCATGATAGATTTCATGTTTTGATGCACATTTGGTATTATTTTGAACTTAAGTTAATTTATGCCCAAAATCATATCTTCTTGTAATAAATATATGTTCAAATGATAGATGATTCATGATCACTGTTTTATCTCGATTCTCTCTCTTCTAAGAGTCATTTTCATAAGTACATGGCATATACTTCGGTATGTTGTCATTAGATACACTTTTGCACAATAGGAACATAATCTTGGACATGATGACCTCTCCTTTGGATATTCTTTCCAACGGATTAGGAAATCTTGTTTAAAGGCCTCTATAAGACTCCGTGAGCATGGGATTCCCTCTAGGACGCCGAGCTGGTTGTACCATTAAATCCCATTTTCTAGAAAGGCACTTATACCGATGTTTTATATTTTTGGAAATAACGGCCTTCTGATTGACAGCCAAGGACTGAGAGCGGGCCTACACTTGACTGCTAATGGATCCTATATGGTTCTACATTTGACCTCTAAAGACTCCAGAAATGATGTCTTCAAAATATCAGACTCTATTCATTAACGATCTTGTACTTGACCGCCAGGAGCAAGAGACGGTCCAGTAAATGACCGCTAGATATCTGAGTTTGATTAACCCGGGGTTTGACTCATGGGTTGATTTTCCTATATCCTAGATGGTCCAATTGATTATCTAGAACTTGTCACACTATTCCAAAGATACTTAAGTAATTTTGAAAGTTAAAGAATGTACCGTTATGCTGCTAATTTAATTTCATGGCATAACCTAGTTATTAAATATATTTATTGAACTCTCTTATTCTTAATTGAAGCATTCTTATTTTCTGGTTACTTTATCGTGGAACTATATTTGAAATTATACATTCTTGGCCGTATTAACGTGGAAGTAGCTTGATTTATACTTGAAGATGCAGTTCGAGCACTGATTGTGTTCAAGGGCTCTATGCTAGTCCCCTCGACTGATTGTCGGAAACATACTATATAAACTATGGGGTATGATGCTACTGACATCGCATTGCGCTGGGAGTACTTTCTTTATAAATAAGTGAAATATCCACGGGTGGTAATCCACATAAATTCACAAAGTACTTAAGTGAAGAGTACATTCTTGCTTGTTACATGACTTTCTAGTACATTCTTGTTACATTCTTGAAAGGCCAAATTGTTTACACTCTTGTTATGTTCTTGATCAAATCATATTCTCATATCTCATTCTTGATCATATCTTTTTATTTTCACTTGATTCGCATGTTTTATCATATTTGCATGATTTATCTTATTTCTTTAGAGCTAAGACATTAATCACTTAAACATTGCCTTCATATTGATACGAAGATACCTACTGGGCAAGTGTGCTCAATACCTACTTTCTCAATATTTTAGGAGGTACGAGTGAATCAGATTCGGATTACTCAAGTAGCGGGTCCGAGAGCGATTAAAGGAAATATGGAATCGAGTGAAGACCTAGAATTGTCAAAATATGTCTAGATTGAGTCGTTATTTGTAATTTTTTCTTGAGTCTAGCAATGAGAATCAAAGTTCTTTTGTAATTTGGGATTATTTATAAAGGGATAAAGTTAAGTGTTTTTGGTGAATTACATTGTGCAATTACTCTTATGTGTGATTGTCTTGCGCTCTGATTATATTGCTTGCTCGAGGCTTACCATGCCGACTGTTCGTGTTCCGGAAATCGTCTTCCGCTGTAATAATAGCTCGGGGCGTGACAGTTAAGGTGGTATCAGAGCACTAGGACTAGAAGTCCTAGGGGAAAGCCATGTCATAGGATAAGTCCAAGGTTTAAGGACCCACACCTATGAAACTAGGAAAGAAATTCCCAACCTATAAGAGGAAATGGATAGAACCTGGGATGAGATAGTCATTAGAATTAATTCTAAGATTAACCTTACTCATTCCATTAGAATTAACAAATTCATTGCTCTTCTCAAGTGCCTCATTCTTACAATGGCTCATCGCGTGGACTGGAATGACATGCAAGAGACCGTTGCAGGTCTTACTCAAGCGTTACAAACTATGGCTCGAGCTGGCGCAGGGCCAAGAGCGGGAGACTTACATCGTAACTTTCAGAGCTTAAACCCTCCATGGTTTTCGGGTTCCTCTAACCCAGATGAAGCCGAGAATTGGATAGATGAGATGAATCACATTTTTGAAGTTATGCAATGTATGGATCAAGAGAAGGTTCACCTTGCTACTTTTCAATTAAATAAAGATGCCCGTACGTGGTGAAAGTCTGTTCCTACACCACCCGTTGATGCACCTTATACATGGGAAGGTTTTCTTACGCTCTTCCGAGCCAAGTACTTTTTCGAGCATGTCAAGGAACGGAAGGCTATGGAATTCGCTTCGTTACGTCAAGGCATGATGACGGTAGCGGAGTATGAACTTCAATTTTCCAGGCTAGCACCGTATACTCCTCATTTGATTAGTACCGACTTGTTGAGGGCTAACCGATTTATGGATGGTTTGAGGCCCAGCTATATTCAACAATTGGGGACTCAAAATATCCGTACCTATGCGGAAAGGGTCCAACGGGCGCACCTATGCGAGAGGACCTTAGAGAAGGTTGAGAAATTAAAAGGCAAGGGTGAGGAGCTGAGCTGAAGGTCAGATCGGCATGATTAGAAGAAGTTTAGTATCACGGAACCTTACAAATCTTGTGATAGTAAGAAAAGATCCCAGAATGGGAGTGGTAGTGATAACCACAAAAACAAGAAAGTTAAAGAAGAAGAGAGGCAAGTCGTCACGACTTGCACATTCTACGAGAAGTTTGGTCATTCGGCCGAAGAGTGCTGGAAGCACCTCGGCGCTTGTTTAAGATGTGGCTGCCGAGAACACCGCATGCCGGATTGCCCACTGATGAAGAAACAATCTTCCGGTGATGGATGTAAGCGTCAGGCTCGTCTAAATGCTATTCTGGAAGAGGAGGAAGAGCCCAAAGATGATGGGCTAATGGAAGGTACTATCCACATCTATTCCCATCCAGCATTCGTACTATTTGATATTGGTGCTTCTCATTCCTATATATCTACTTCTTTCGCAAAAACTTTACCTATTTCATCAGTTCCTCTACCTTTGGACCTTGCTATTACTACACCTTTAGGTCCCGGAACCAAACTTATAAACTATTATCCTGATAGTGAGGTAATGGTAGAAGGTCACAATCAGAAATTTACTTAAAGTGCTTAATACTTATGAACGTGCCTCGGGTCAGCTTATTAATGTTAGCAAAAGTGGCTTCTTCATTCACCCTAAGATTCAAAACTCTGTTACTAATCGGATCCAAAGTCTAACTGGGTTCACCCGTCAGTCTTTTCCTCAGAAATATCTTGGCCTTCCCCTGGTGCTTGGTAGAAGTAAGAAGACTTATTTTGCTGGGATTATTAATTCTATTCAAAAGCGCATTGCTGGCTGGAAAGCAAGCTTATTATCTCAAGGTGCCATACTGGTTCTTATCAGGCATGTGCTGACATCTCTGCCAATCTATTCTTTAACTTCCACCCCCTTGCACTCTGCCATTCATCATTTGATTGAGAAGACATTTGCAATTTTTTTCTGGGGGTCTACTCCCCTAGGTAAAAAATGGCACTGGAAGTCTTGGCAGGCTCTATGTAGGCCTATATCTAAGGGTGGTCTTGGCATTTTGTCTCTTAGGCACATGGAAACAGCCTTGTGGGTCAAAATACTGTGGCAGGCTATACATACTAATTCTTTATGGGCATCCTATTTCAGAGCTAAGTATATGCAGCAATGTCACTTACGAGATGTTCAATTTAAAAATATGAAAGGATTTGCTAGAAGGAGCTAGCTTAAGGCTAAAGATCTCATTCTTCAAAATAAAAAGGTTGTTCTTGGGGATGGTAACACTACCAATTTTTGGCATGATAAAAGGTTGGGGAACCATTGCTTGACTGATTATGTTTCTGCTAATCTCATTCCAAACCCAAAGGCATCTGTTAGAGATGTTCTCTTGCTCCCAACTAATGAAGAAACTGATCTGCAAGAAAACATGTTCCCTACTGGTATAAAGCAAGCCCTCAGACATGTGAAACTGAATCAGGAAATGGACATGGGAGTATGGAGTCTATCTTCATCTGGTAAGTGTTCAGTGGCCTCTACCTATAAAGTCTTCTCTGCCAACAATTAATTCCAGCCTACTATTCCTTGGTCTCGGCTGTGGTCCAATTGGCTCCCAATCAAAATCTCAGTCCACCTGTGGAAGATCATGAACAATTGTCTACCTATTGATACCAATATACATCGAGTGGGTGTTGTTCTCTGCTTGAAATGCCTATGCTGCAAGGTGCCTCAGGTGGAAGAGACAAACCACTTATTTCTATACAGTGAGTATGCAACTCATGTATGGTCTACTTTCAAAGCAGCTGGTATGCAGCTTGAGGGCCGCTCTGTTAGAGAATTCATTTTGAATTCTGCTTGTCAAACCCAGCCAGGTTCTGCATATGGGCTTTTTTGTCTTGTTGCCATTGGGTTTGGAATGTGGGAATTATGGAGAACTAGAAACTCTACCAAGTATGATGGCAACTTTATATCAAAGCACAGCATTATTCACCATATCACCTCTCAAGTGAAAAAGGTCTGTGTGGTTGCTGATCTTAAGGAACCTAATTATACTAAAAGTAAAATCATGGAACTTTTTGCAATCAAAACACAGTCCCCTAGCCGTCACCAGTTGAAGATTGTTAAGTGGCTTTGTCCTCCTTGGCCTTCCCTAAAACTCAACACTGACGGTGCTTCTAAGCAATCTGGAGACTCCGGAGGTGGTGGCATTATTAGGGATTCCTGAGGCAAGGTTCTCCTTGTATTTTCTCATTTTTATGGACACTCTAACAGCTTAATTGTTGAAGCCCGTGCTCTTCTAGATGGCATAAAATACTTGCACACTGTGGATACTAAGCCAGCCCAAATTGAATGTGATTCGCTCACTCTAGTCCGGATTATCAAAAAAGAAACTCATTGCCCATGGTCCATTCTCAGCTATGTCAGGGATATCTGGAGCCTTCTTTCACAACAAGATTCTATCTCTCATATCTACAGGGAAGGCAATAATGTAGCAGACTTACTTGCTTCTTTAGCTTGCACCTCTAAATGTAATTCTTTTTGTTCTTACAATGAGCTCCCTTCCATTATAAAAGGTGCTTCTCGGTTAGATACGCTAGGTATGCCTAGCATCCGATTAGTGTAATTGTTATTCTTTATCAATAGTAATAAAATTAACCTCCTAGTGGCACGATGGTGGAGTGGCTATTCCCTTTACCTCTGGTAAGGGGTGCACACTCCCATTGATCCTTAGGCAGGGTTTTTGGAAAAAAAAGAAGGTCACAATCTTCCTGCAAACCTCGTATGCCTTGACATGGAGGGCTACGATGCTATTCTAGGCGTAGATTGGCTTGTAGACAATGATGCCTATATAAATTGTTGCAACCGGATTATCTCTTTTCGGAAACCTGGTCTTCCAAGGTTTTCCTTCCTTGGTATCAAATATAAGAAGCATCCTATCATAATTTCATCTCTTCATGCCTGCAAACTAATTTCGCAAGGATGTGTAGCTTTTTTTGCTTCCGTAATCCTCACCGAATCCAAGGAAATCATCTTAGATGATATTCCTATTGTCAATAAGTTTCCCGATGTATTTCCATCGGATTTACCCGGTTTACCGCCCGAAAGGGAAGTAAACTTCTCTATTGAACACATTCCCAGTGCAGCACCTGTTTCGATCGCTCCCTACATGATGTCCCCCACAGAACTCAAGGAATTGAAGAAACAGCTTCAGGAGTTATTAGACAAGGGTTTTATTCGACCTAGCACATCCCCTTGGGGTGCGCCAGTTCTATTTGTTAAAAAGAAAGATGGATCTCTCAGACTATGTATCAATTACCGGAGACTGAATCAGCTTACTATCAAGAACAAATATCTGTTGCCGTGTATCTATGAGCTCTTTGATCAGCTTTCAAGAGTAGAATATTTTTCTAAAATAGATCTCAGGTCTGGTTACCATCAACTCAGGGTCAAAGATGAAGACATTTACAAACTACTTTTTGGAGCCGATATGGCCACTATGAATTTGTGGTAATGCCATTCGGGTTAACCAATGCCCCGGCAGCTTTTATGCAACTTATGAATAATGCCTTCAGGCCTTATCTTGACCAGTTTATAGTCGTCTCCATTGACGATATTCTTATTTACTCTAAAACAAAGGAGGATCGTGAAGAGCACTTGTAATGCCCAGGAAATTTTATAAAATATTTCTGAATTATTTAAAAGACCAAAATGGATTAATAAATGACTATTGGGTTAAATAAATTAACTAAGCCTATTTAAATAAAGCCCAAAGGACTTAAGGACCAAGCCCATGAAGTTTGGCCCATATTCTAGAAGGTTAATTAGCTTATTCACAGAATACAAGGATAAATACGAATTATTTAGATAATTAAGTGGATAGGTTGAAATTAGAGTTTGAACTAGTTTCAAATTCAACGCCCAATGATCGTGGCGGTCTATCGTAAAATCGCCACATATACTTTAGTGGCCCATCAATCGACCGCTAAATCCTGTCAGTTCCGTGAGTTGAAGAAAGAGCAAAAAGATTAGATTTTTGATGGGTTATCTCATGGAGATCGAGATGGGAGGACCAGTAAACATCTTAAGGACTCTCAGAAGTCGATCTAAGGTTTAATAAGGACTCTAGGATCGTTCTAATCCTCAAACCTTAGCAAAACCCTATAAATAGAACCTAGTTTTGACCTGCGCGACCCTTACATTTGGCTCGCGTGGAATCAAGGTAGGGAGATATTATTTTGGGTAAGTTCTTTAGAAGTTTTTATTCCTCATATATAGGACTAACATCTCCCAAAATTTCATGCTAGGAGATCAAACACACAAGGAAATAGACGCCTGCAAAGTTGTTGGTTCCACATTAGCGACCTAGGAAACTGAGCAAAAGTCCGGTGAAGATCAAGGAAGTAGGGAACCAAATCGAGGTATTTGGCATTAGTACCTTTAGAACTTTCTGTTCCTCTTAGTATCTACTTCTTACCCTCCAAATTTCACGTCATTAGGTCAATTGGATCAAGAGATATTACGGCGTGAAGTTACTGATTTATCACAAGAAGTGCAGAACTAGGGCTCACTTCCAACATCAAATTCGGAGTTTAAAAGCCTTAGCAGAGGTAGGTCATCTCATGAACGGCTAAAACACTATTCTAGAGATAAAAGCCCTCTTATTGCACTTGATTTCATGCTTTATAGATCGTGAATTTCATGTTTTACTTGAGTCTATGCATATAGTGTAATGTTCATGCATATTCCTTAGCCTAAAGAACTAAATAAATTATCTGGTTCTAATACATGGATCCCATGCATGTTATCTCCGTTCTATCATGCTGTGAAATTATAATATGTTGATTTTCAGTCATGATGTGTAGTAGTTAGCATCTAGTTGCACATATCTAGTTTTCTATCAGACGTGCTCTAGTGGCCAAAACTTAGACTGCCAAACCTAGTTCAGCGGCCCTATGATAAACCGCTAGACACTCTGTAACTTGTTTTCCTATGAAACCTCTGGCGGACCATAAATAGATCATTTTTATCTCTCTAATGGCCTTACGATAAACCGCCAACTGCCTATAACGGCTCTATAATAGACCGCTAGTGTTCTATTTTCTATTAAACTGAGACAGACTTAAGAACAGCTCATTTAGCTTATAATAAGCCTAGTTAACTATGTTCCAACATGTTTTAATGTTATTTTATTACTCTGAGTGTTTTTACTGATTCATAATAGTGATTTCATGTTCTTTATGGTTCTTAGGATTATTTTAAACATATGATAGTTTCATGCCAAAAACCATATAATCGTGTACTAAATTATGTTTTAAATGATACATTGACGAGATTGAACATTGGTTTATCATTGTACACCTTCTATTCTTATCTTAGAGTCAATTTCATAAGTACATGGCATATATTCCGGTATATGACCATTAGTTACACTTTTGCACATTAGGAACATAATCTTGGACTTGATAACCCCTCCCTTGGATATTCCTTCCAATGGACTAGGAAATCTTGTTTCAAGGCCTCTGTAATTCTCCGTGAGCCTGAGATTCCCATCAGGATGCCGAGTTGGTTGTACCATTAAAGCCCAAATTGTCTAGAATGCACTTATACCGATGTTTTATGTTTCTGGAAACTTAGCGGCTCAATAATTGATCGCCAGAGACTGCTAGCGGGCCTTCCTTAGACCGCTAAAGGAACCTTGACGGATCTTTCTTTGACCGCTAAAGACTCCAGAGAATCTGTTTCAAATATCGAACAAGTCTTGTATTTAACGGTCCCGAACTAGACCGCTATATTCGTGTAACGGCCCAGTAAACGATCGCTAATTACCTGAGTACTATTAACCCGAGGTTTGACCCAAAGGGTTAATATTCCTATGATCCTAGATAGTCCAATTGATTATCTAGAACTTATTACATTATTTTAAAGATATCTAAGTAAAAGTTGAAAGTTAAAGAATGTACCGTTATGCTGCCGATTTGTTTCCATGGCATAACCTAGTTATTAATGCATTTATTGAAATTTCGTATTCTTAATAGAAGCATTCTTATTTTTGGTTACTTTATCCTGAAAATATCATTGAAATTGTACATTCTTGGCCACATTATTTACATGCATGGAAATAGCTTGATTTATACTTGAAGATGCGGTTCGAGCACTGATTGTCTTCAAGGGTTCTATGCTAGTCGCCTCGGCTGATTGTCAGAAACATACTATTATAGACCATGGGGTATGATACTACTGGCGTCGCATTACGCTGGGAGTGCTTTCTTTATAAATAAGTGAAAATCCACGGTATCCATGATAATCCTTGTGGAAATATCCACGATAATCCTTATGGAAATATCCACGGTAATCCACATAAATTCACGAAGTACTTGTTACTAAGTGAAGAGTACATTCTTGCTTGACTTGCTAGTACATTCTCGTTACATTCTTGTTCATGAAAGGCCATAATTACATTCTTGCTTGATCATGCTTGCTCAATCATATCTTAACTTGATCATGTCTTGTTACTTTATTATTCACACGATTTACCGCACTTCGCATGATTTTACCTTATTCTTTAGAGCTAAAATGCTAATCACTTTAATATTACCTACATGTTGATGCGAAGATACCTACTGGGCAAGTGTGCTCATTACCTATTTTCTAATCTTTTCAGGAGATGCAAGTAGTTCGGATTCGGATTCGAGTTATTCAAGTGGCGGGTCTGAGAGCGAATAAAAGTCTTATAAGATTGAGAGAAGACTTAGGAAGTTACTAATGTCTAGATCGAGTTCATGTAATGTTTCTTTTATTGAGTCTAGAGAGAAAGTGGAATATCGTGTATTTGAATTATGATCATTTGATATGAAAAAAAGATGAAGTTTTGAGTAAATTTATTGTGCAATTGCATCTTATGTGTGATTGGTATTGCGCTCTGACTATTCTTACTTGCAAGAGACTTACCATGCCGGCTGTTCATATTTCCCGAGATTATCTTCCGCTGTATTAGAAGCTCGGGGCGTGACAGTTAAGTTGGTATCAGAGCCTAAGTCTAAGGACTTAGGGAGAAAGTCATGTCACAAGGATAAGTCCAAGGTTTAAGGACCCATACCTATGAACTAAGGAAGAAATTTCTCCACCCACATGAGAATTGGGTAGAGCCCAGGATAAGATAGTAAACTAGCTCTAGATTGATCCCTTTCAAAATTCCACGGGAATTAACAACTTGTTATTACTCTTAGGTACCTTATTATTATAATGGCTCATCGCGTAGACTGGGATGGTATGCAGCAAACTATTGCAGGCCTCACTCAAGCACTACAAACGATAGCCCAAGCGGGTACCGGAGCAAGAGCTGGGGACTTGCATCATAATTTTTGAAGCTTAAATCCTCCACGTTTCTATGGTTCTTCGAACCCAGACGAGGCCGAGAACTGGATCGATGAAATGAACTGAATATTTGATGTCATACAATGTACAGACCAGGAAAAAGTGCGTCTTGCTATCTTTCAACTCAACAAAGATGCACGTACATGGTGGAAGTCGGTTCCGGCACCTCCAGCTAATGCACCACACACATGGGAAGGTTTTCTTACCTTATTCCGTGCCAAGTATTTTTCAGAGCATGTTAAAGAGAGAAAGGCTATGGAGTTCGCTTCTCTACGTCAGGGAATGATGACGGTTGCCGAGTATGAACTACAATTTTCTAGGTTAGCGCCATATGCAACTCATCTGGTCAGTACCGATTTATTGAAGGCCAATCGATTTATGGACGGGTTAAGACCCGGTTTCATTCAGTAGCTCGGGACTCAAAATATCCGTACTTATGCGGAGATGGTCCAGCGGGCGTATCGCTGTGAAAGGACCTAGGAAAAGGTCAAAAAATTAAAGGGGAAAGGCGAAGAGTCAAGCCGACGATCAGATCGGTGAAATAAGAAGGAGAAATTTAGCATCACGGAGCCCTATAAACCCCGTGATAGCAAGAAGAGGTCGAGAAATGGGAACGGGAGTAGCTCTGTGGAACGCACTAAATTTCGTTGGACGAAAATATCGTGGTATCGATGGTTATATCGATTCGGGATCATCTGTCCCACCGGGCGTGCCAGCTTGTGGAACACACTAAATTTCGTTGGACGAAAATATCATGGTATCGATGGTCATATCAATTCGGGATCATCTGTCCCACCGGGCGTGCCAGCTTGTGGAACGCACTAAATTTCGGGTGTGAAGGTATCGGGATATTGGTGGTCTTTTTATCGATTTATCTAGTGCGAGGGCGTGCCAGTCACCTAGGTGACAATGTGTTCGGGCTTCAAGACTGGAGTGGTCCGAAGCCCGGGGTGCGCTCCGTCTGACTGATCAGATGATTGTGGATATCGGGTCGGGACTGGAGACCCGCCGCGCCATAAAGGCCACGACGTTAATTACATCCCCTCGGAGAGGGGAAGACCTCTGATTAATCGCCAAGAAAAGGGGCCAAATGACCTAAAGATCATTTTTCATTAAAGCATGCGAGTTGGGTTGACATGATTTAAACCCTCCGCATCGGTATGCAAAACAGTGTTCAAAACCATACAAATACCTGCTGCGAGTGCGGCGAATTTAATGAAAGTGCGGGATTAGATCCCGGTATATATACATCAGCCACTAACGGAGAATCTAGTATTCGGTCGGGAGTTCATAATTGAAGCATCGGGGATAACAACAAAGACATTTGGATATCTGCCGTAGGTACGGCACGTTTCATATGGGTGCGGGATTGGATCCCGGAAGAAGTGGGTCAAGTTGATGAACTATCGGCCCAAGAGGTGCACGGATCATGACCATGTCGGGGATCCCGAGGTCCACGTCCGATACCATGGGGCATCATTGCATAGTCCGGGGGAGCGGGTTGTTAAGTGTAAAGCCAAAACTCGACAATGTGCGCCCTCGCACGCGGATCGACTTGACCACCTTCGATCAGTTTTCTATTAACTTGAATTGCATGTTTTCTTTTATTTTCTTGATCACCTTCTTTCTTCCAGGCACGCCGGATTGAGGAAGCAAAGGGGATGGGGGCGTCGGTTTAAGTGTATTAAGAGGGGCGCGCCGGTTAAGGATGTTAAGGGGGGGCGCGCCGGTTCAAGATGTTAAGGGGGGGGCGCCGGTTCTATGGCAAGAAGGAAGGGGTTCCAAGGACGCGTCGGAATAGGCAATGAACAGTATAGCGCGCCGGTTTAATGGGCTAATGCAAGGGGGGCGCGCCGGATAGCTGCAAGGAAAATGAAATGGGTTTTGAGTGTGGGGTTAAACCGGCGCGGGGGGGGGTACCGCGCCGGATTAACCCACGCCGGATTAGGGGGCACCGGATTAAGCATTGTATAGCTTCTTTCAACCCGTTTGTGCTCTGTTTCTTCTTTCCTTCAACTGCAAGTTGATTTATTGATTGGTTTGTTCATCTTAGATGGATTACGTCTGTGGAAAGGAGGTTTAAGCGTTTTAATTGTTTACTCAGGTGGATTATCGTGATGATTCGAGTGTTTTATTAGAACAGTTTGCTGTACAGGAACTTGGAAGTTTAGTTTGTCTCAGTGGTTTAGTGTGTTTGTCTGTCTGTTCTTACGCATTCTCTGTTCTTACATGTTCTTCCTCTGGCAAAATTTGGGCAGCACCTCCCCCGGACTGACGATTGCCAGAGAAAATAGAGGAACACCAAGTGGATTGCTCCAGGGTGAACCTCAAAATGTAGACCTCACGCGGTCTGATAACCCAAGTGTGAGTGTGGAAAAGCTCGAGGACTAGCCTTCAAGAGCTCTCACGACTCACAGGTAATGATCCCTCGAAGGGGAACAAGTGGGGAGGGAGATCAAAAAGCACTGGAGACCAAGTAGGAAGGGGGGGCTACAGCCTGAACGTATTCCGAAGGGGGAGAAGAAGATGCAACATATCAGAAAAAGAGGATCTCCCGAAGGATCGTTTTCATTTCACCACGAGGGGGGGGGGGGGTGCAAATACATGGGCTCTTCATGCATCTAAAGAAAAAAACCGAAGGGAAGAATACATCGGAGGAAAGAAAAAGAAACAAAGGGGAGAGGAGAGCTGTATCTCCCTCACCTCACTCTCTGCTCTCTCCTTCTCTTTTCTCACTTCACTTCACTCTCACAGGAACATTGGCTTCGGGCTTCAAGGAGTTTCTCCCCCTCCAACCTTCCAACCGATTTAAGCTTCGCCTGGGCGCTCCTTTCATAGCGGCTGGAGGCCCTGTTTTGGAGGGATGTCCTCTGTATTTTCCTTCCTTCCGTTGGTTCCTTGTTTCCCGCAACCACCACTGCTGCTGCTGACGTTGGTGACGTTGCCCTACTGCTGCTGCTATTGCCGTGGCCTTGCTGCTACTGTCGACGTCGCCTCCGGCAAGGCTATGGTGTAATCGGGAGGGGGGGGCAGAGGCATGGCGTTCTCCTCCTCTGCTGGCACATCCACCGCGAGCCACGTTGCTATCATCATTTGCCGGAGGATGGGCGGCCGATCGACGGAGTGAGCGTTCGGCGGGATGGGGCTCGAGAACTTCCATTCACGGCATATGCTCGGTTGCCCACCGGATCAAAGTGGGAGCTTTAACCATTTTAGGCTTGTTCGTCATCATGCCGTTCCCAGGAAACAGGGGACCGCATTGATGACGGGATGGGTTGGCTGCGGCGCCGGATAAAGGCTTCAGAGAATAGATTGATTTTAAACTAAGCACGCCGTATTAGCACTCCAAAATGGGCGCGCCGGTTTAGTGCATTCAAAGGGGTGGCCCTTCAACGGGAGCATGCCGTTTTAACATAAAGCAAGGGAGTTCATGGGGCGCGCCGGAATAGCATCTTGTAAAGGGCGTGCCGGTTTAAGGCCCCCTTAGGGGCGCGCCGGTTTAAGGCTATGCCATTCCGGTTTAAGGCTATGCCACGTCAGTTTAAAGCTATGCCACGCCGGTTTAAGCGTCAAAGGGCTCCCCCCAGCTTAGTGGCGATTCGGACAGATGCTTGCCCTCCTGTGTTCCTTTAGTTGTGAGCCTCCGAGTCTCGATTCAGGGCTTTGAGTGATTTCCGGTGTATGCCGAGCAGGCGTTCGGACTCCTGAGTTTCTTTGATTCGACCTTCGGCATTGCCGACATGGGAGCCGTGGCTAGCTCTTCAACCCGAGGGGCTTCTTTGTTGGGTGGCGGAGCACCGGGTAGGTATTCGTCCTTCTTGGAGGGGGCACAGGGTTTATTCAGCCTTTCTGTCTTCGACTCGCTCTCGAGTGCTGAGACGTGCATGTCGTATGATCATCATCATTTTTTGACGTCCACAAATGCCCCCCACTCGCGGGTGGCGCAAGCGAGGGATGAGTGCGTGGGGCTCGCGAGTGTAGAGTTCTTCGACAGGACGTCTGTTCTTCCGAGCCAGTGGGATGCTAGTCCGGTGCGAATTCATGGGAAAGCGCTCACTCCTTCAGCGAAGGGATGAGGGGATCGCTTCACCGCATATGCACACAGACCGACATATCTGAGTGGAGGTTTAGTCGACGGCATGGTGGAATGCCGAAGCAAGAAGGAGGGGTTCAAGTTTCTCCGACTTGGACAAAAGGTCCGGATCGGATCGCACAGCTGAGGCAACAGAAAGGCCTTAGGCGTCGAATTAATGGTGGTTCGTCGATGCTGGGATTGCATCAACGCAAGGATTTTAATCTTCTTCCGACCCAGGCGAAAGGCCTGGATCAGAGCTTTCGGCGAGGGTGCCGCATAAGGCTAATTCGTCAATGCTGGGATTGCATCAATGCAAGGATTTTAGTTTTCTTCCGACCCAGACGAAAGGTCTAAATCGGAGCTTTCGGCGAGGGTGCCGCATAAGGTGGATTCGTCGATGCTGGGATTGCATTAACGCAAGGATTTCAGTTTTCTTCCGACCCAGACGAAAGGTCTAAATCGGAGCTTTCGACGAAGATGCCGCATATAGTGAATTCATCAATGCTGGGATCGCATCAACGCAAGGATTTTAGTTTTCTTCCGACCCAGACGAAAGGTCTAAATCGGAGCTTTCGGCGAGGGTGCCGCATAGGGTGGATTCGTCAATGCTGGGATTGCATTAACGCAAGGATTTCGGTTTTCTTCCGACCCAGACGAAAGGTCTAAATTGGAGCTTTCGGCGAGGGTGCCGCATAGGGTGGATTCGTCAATGCTGGGATTGCATTAACGCAAGGATTTCGGTTTTCTCTCGACCCAGACGAAAGGTCTAAATCGGAGCTTTCGGCGAGGGTGCCACATAAAGTGGATTCATCAATGCTGGGATTGCATTAACGCAAGGATTTTAGTTTTCTTCCGACCCAGACGAAAGGTCTAAACCGGAGCTTTCGGCGAGGGTGCCGAGTAAGGTAAATTAAGGAACCACTTCTTCTTCTTCTTTTTCCTTTTTTTTTCTTCTTTTTTTTTCTTCTTTTTTTTTCTTCTTCTTTTTTTCTTTTTTTTTATTCTCTTTTTTTTTGATGATCGCGGTGGGACCGGATCACAAAGGTATGATAGTATCGTCGACATTGGGTTTATGTCAACGCAATGGAATCAGGTTTAACCGGCTTAGACGGAAGGTCTAAGCCATGCTGCTCGGTTCAGGCCTCGAAGGGCCACGGGCGCCGAGTTGAGTTTTCGGGTGCTTTATGTAAAAAGCTCCATGATGGAATCCTCTTCATTGTGGGGTATTGGTTTTAGTTGATCACCGACCTGGGGAAGCGGCGCATGGTATAGTTTCAAGTGTTTCCCATTGAGTGGTGGGAATTGAATTTCCCCCTGGTGGTTGACGATGACATAAGCACCGCCTTCATAGACTTTTTGGACCACATAAGGTCCTGTCCAGTTTTCATTCAATTTGCCTTTGGGATTGGCTGCCATGACTTCTCTTCGCTTGACCATGACTAGGTCTCCCTTCTTGAATTCACGTTCTTTGACGAGTTTGTCAAAGGCCCGGGTCATGCGGGCCTGGTAGACCTGTATGTTCTGCTGGGCTCTGAGCCGCCGTCCTTCCAGATCGGAGAGCTCCTCCAGTCTTCTTTCTATATTGGCTTGGCCATCTTTGACTAATTCGTGCTGGATCGCCACCCGTAGTGAGGGTACCTCCAGCTCTATCGGCACGACCGCTTCTGAGACATACACCAAGGAGAATGGTGAACAACCTGTCGGGGTCTTGTACACAGTGCGATACGCCCATAGCGCTTCATACATCCTGTCTTCCCAATCCTTCTTGCTAGAGCTGACCGTCTTGGCAAGAAGTGTGCATAGTGTCTTGTTGAAGGCTTCCGCTAACCCGTTTGCCTGCGGATTATACGGAGTGGACGTCCTCCAATCAATATTGAATCTATCGGCCAATCTATAGACCTTTTGGTTTCGGAAGTGGCTTCCTTTGTTAGAGACAATTCGATCGGGCACGCCGAATCAGAATATGATATTTTGACGGACGAATCTGGCCACGATTTCTCCCGTCACTTCTCTTAGAGCCACAGCTTCAGCCCAGCGAGAGAAGTAATCTGTAGCTGCTAGAATGTATTTGCATCCCGATGAAGACGTGGGGAGCGGGCCCACAACATCAGTACCCCATTGAGCAAAAGGCCAACTGGGCATCGTTGGGTGCAAATGAGCTGGAGGTCTTCTTGGGATCGCAGCATGCTGCTGGCATTTATGACATGACTTGGCATACTTGGAGCAGTCATCGAACATAGTTGGCCAGTAATATCCCAGCTTCTTGATTTCAATCTTCATTTTCGGCCCAGCTTGGTGAGCGCCGGCCGATCCGGCATGCACTTCCTTCATGACCATCCAAGCCTCCTCCATGGATATACATCGGAGGAGCACCTTTCTTCCGGCATCAGCCACGGTTCGGAATAGAGTTCCATTTCTGACTTCATAAGAATCTTTTGTTCTGATCAATCTGATCCTTTCTTCCCTCTGCTTGGGCAGTTCTTGGTGTTCAAACCATTTCATCAGGGGTTCCCTCCAATCAGGAGAGTTAGTTGTTTCTGCTGTCACAGCTTCATATTCTTCTTCGTCACCTGGCTCCTCTATCATGCTGGGGACCTGGCGCCTGTTTATGACAGTTATGTTGAGGGATTCGCCCGGCAGAGTCGCCAGTGAGCTTGCTAATTTTGCCAGTGCATCAGCCTGGGCATTCTGGCTTCGGACGACATGGCCTACTTCAATGAAGTAGAACCGCCCCATGAGCTTCTTCGCCTTGGCGCAATACGGAAGTAGCCCGGGCTTCCGGACGTCGAACTCTCCTTGTATCTGCTTGATAATCAGCATAGAATCACCAAACACCTGTAGCATTCGGATCTCCATGTGGAGGGCTATTTGAAGACCGATAATCAAGGCCTCATATTCTGCTTCATTGTTCGTGCACGGTTTATTGATCGAACACGATGTATGCAACACTTCTCCTTCTGGGGATTTGAGGACGATGCCTACTCTAGCCCTTATCCTCGCATTCCCTGATTGAGATGTTTCAGTTCTGGATGCTCCGTCGAAGTATAACTGCCATATGGCTTGACAGACTTGGTCCACTTCCAGTGTTTCATCTTCCGGAAGTTCCGTGACAAGCGGGGAATTCTCAGGCACAGGGTGTGCTACAAAGAAATCTACTATCGCCTGGCCTTTAATAGCCTTTTGCGGCACATATGTAATATCAAATTCCATCAAAATGACGGCCCACTTCCCCAGTCGCCCTTTCAGCGCCGACTGGGACAAGAGATGTTTGGCTGGATCGGCCCTTGATATCAGCTGTATTTCATGCGAGAGCATGTAATGCCTCATTTTCTTGGCCGCAAAGACCAAGGCAAGACAAACCTTCTCGATCGGGGTATACTTTGCTTCTGCCCCGACCAGTCTTCGACTGAGGTAATAAAGCGCCTGCTCCTTTCCCTCGTTGTTGTTTTGAGCCAGCATTGCCCCGAGTGAACATTCGGTGGCAGCTATGTAGAGAATCAGTGGCCGCCCCTTGACAGGTGCCCCCAGCACTGGTGGGGTCTTCAAGTATTCCTTCAGCTTATCAAAAGCCTTCTGGCATTCTTGATTCCAGTCGAACGGCGCATCTTTCATCATCAACTTATGAAATGGTTGACATCGGCCGGACAAGTTGGAGATGAACCTGCGGATATAGGCCAATCGACCCTACAGTGATCGCAGTTCCGTTAGGTTCTTCGGAGGAGGCAGCTCCTGAATGGCCTTTATCTTGGAGGGGTCTATTTCAATCCCCCTATATCGGACAATGAAGCCCAGAAACTTCCCACTGGAAACGCCGAAGGCGCACTTCAACGGGTTCATCTTCAGCTCGTATTGTCGGAGCCTTTGAAATATAACCCTGAGGTCACTCAGGTGATCTTCTTTCTTTTTGGTCTTGACAACCAAGTCGTCGATGTAGCATTCGACCTTGTCATAGAGCAATTCATCAAATATCTTGGTCATCGCCCTTTGATAAGTGGCGCCAGCATTCTTGAGGCCAAAAGGCATCCTTTTATAGTGGAATATCCCCTTGGGTGACCGGAAAGCCGTATGAATTCTATCATGCTCGGCTATCCATATCTGGTTGTATCCGGACGACCCGTCCATGAAAGATAAGGCTTCATGGCCAGTGGTGCCATCGATCATGACTTCAGTGATGGGCACCGGGAAATCATCTTTCGGACAAGCCTTGTTCAGGTCTCGGAAGTCCACACATATCCGGATCTGGCCGTTCTTCTTCTTGACGGGCACAATATTGGCCAGCCAGGTGGTATACTGGTTTTCTGCTACGAAGTCGACGTCTATGAGCTTGTTGACTTCCTTGCAAACTTGGCTTATCAGTTCTAGCCTCATTCACCGGGGTGACTGCTTCACTGGTTCGGCCTTGGGGTCAATGGCCAACATATGCTGGGTAATCGTCGGGTTGAGGCCCGGCATTTCTTTGTAGTTCCAAGCAAAACAGTCTCGAAACTCTTGTAGGAGCTTGATGTATCGCTCTCTTTCTTCTGGGAGAAGGAGGGCGCTGAGGAATGTTGGTCTGGGGTCATCTTTTGTACCCAGATCCACTTCGATCAGCTCATCAACAGTGGCTTGGCCACCATCTTCTATCTCCGGGGGAGCCGGTTGCAAATCGATGAAGCCTTCATCATCTTCTTCAGCCTCAAGGGCATCATAGATGTCTTCTTGTACCACCCCGCTCAGTGGCAGGGCTTTGTCATCTTCTTTCCCTGGCTCGGGAACTGGTGCCGATGTCGGCGTTATGGCTTCTGGGCAACTTAAAGATTGGTCCGTGGGCGAAACACCCTCAGGAGTAGTAGGGGGCTTTTCAACTTTCTGCTCCCGTGGACTATCATTGGAGGTCGTGGCAACCTCATTGGTGATGGACTCCCAACATCTGCAGGGGACATCGGCTTTCGGCTCTTCCTGCATCATTGTATAGGGCTTCGAGGTGCCTCCTGGCACAAAGGGGCGCAGGCTCTCTTCATGGTCTTCTTGATAATTATCATAGACCGGCTTCGTGGGGCCTTCATCCGGAGGGGTTGAAAGGGGTGCTTCACTGGCTTCCGGACATCTTCCATCGGCGGGGCTTGCGACCTCCGTGAGCAAAGAGATCATGTGGACCCCGCTTCTATAAGTGACCACGTCATGCGGACGCGGTGGGTACACTTCACATTTTCCCAGCCTTAGTTCGCCCCTCCTGATTAGGCCTTGAGCGATATTTTTGAATACATAACAATTTTCAATAGGATGTCCCAGCACCCGATGATAAGGACAGAATTCGGGGTCGTCGCTTCGTTCGACATCCTCTGGCCTTTTGGATTCTGGCAAGGTAATCTTGCCGTAACGACAAGCCCATTCAAAAATCCTCTGAGTTTTGTGTCTTGGGAAGGAATAAGGCCTCCTCATTTTCTCTCGCAATGAGGCCGGTTGATTGGTTGAAGGATTGGCTACCTCCTTTGTCTTCTCCTTCGAATGCCCAGAAGTGCGGAAGTTGACACCTCCGGGTTTGTCTTCTTGCCTTGCCAGCGCGATGGCAGGATGGTATTTTGCCAGGAAGGCTTCAATATCAGCCGCTATCATGGCCAACTGATCAAGGGAGTGGACGTTAAGGCCGACCATCCGCTGCTGAATATCCTTCTTTAGACTTTCCCCGCAAGCCCAAGTGGCAACCTTGCTGCTGAAGTTTAAGGCCCCCTTAGGGGCGCACCGGTTTAAGGCTATGCCATTCCGGTTTAAGGCTATGCCACGTCGGTTTAAAGCTATGCCACGCCGGTTTAAGCGTCAAAGGGCTCCCCCCCAGCTTAGTGGCGATTCGGACAGATGCTTGCCCTCCTGTGTTCCTTTAGTTGTGAGCCTCCGAGTCTCGATTCAGGGCTTTGAGTGATTTCCGGTGTATGCCGAGCAGGCATTCGGACTCCTAAGTTTCTTTGATTCGACCTTCGGCATTGCCGACATGGGAGCCGTGGCTAGCTCTTCAACCCGAGGGGCTTCTTTGTTGGGTGGCGGAGCACCGGGTAGGTATTCGTCCTTCTTGGAGGGGGCACATGGTTTATTCAGCCTTTCCGTCTTCGACTCGCTCTCGAGTGCTGAGACGTGCATGTCGTATGATCATCATCATTTTTTGACGTCCACAAGCTCCTAGAAGAATAAGAAAGTCAATGAGGAGGAGAAGCAAGTCATGGCGGCTTGCACCTTTTGTGAAAAGTTTGGCCACTCGGCCGAGGAATGCTGGAAGTGCCTTGGCGCTTGTTTAAGATGTGACAGCCAGGAGCATCGCATGCCAGACTGTCCTCTCATGAAGGAACAATCGTCTGGTGGTGGACGTAAGAGACAGGCTCGTCTCAATGTGGTCTTAGATGATGAAGTGCCTAAGAATGATGGGCTAATGAAAGGTACTATCCAGATCTAT
This sequence comes from Amorphophallus konjac, assembly GCA_022559845.1. NCBI lineage: Eukaryota > Viridiplantae > Streptophyta > Magnoliopsida > Alismatales > Araceae > Amorphophallus > Amorphophallus konjac. Next base: position 14,183,509 of record CM040117.1, on the reverse strand, counting down.
TCCCGTCTTGCATTCATACTATTTGATACTGGTGCTTCTCATTCTTTTATATCTACCACCTTTGTAAAGACCTTGCCCATTTCATCAATTCCTTTACCCTCGGACCTTGCCATTAATACACCTTTAGGTCCTAGAACCAAACTCACAAATTATTACCCCGATAGTGAAGTAAGGGTAGAAGGTCACAATCTCCCTGCAAACCTCGTATGCCTTGACATGGAGGGCTACGATGCTATATTAGGCGTAGATTGGCTTGTAGACCATGATGCCTACATAAATTACCGAAATAGGATTATCTCTTTTCGAAAATCAGGTCTTCCAAGGTTTTCCTTCCTCGGTGTCAAGTATAGGAAGCATCCTGTCATTATTTCATCTCTGCATGCTTGCAAATTAATTTCGCAGGGATGTGTAGCTTTTCTTACTTCCGTAACCTTCACTAAATCCAAGGAAATCATCTTAGAGGATATCCATATCGTCAATGAATTCCCAGATGTATTTCCCTCAGATTTACCCATTTTACCACCCGAAAGGGAAGTAAACTTCTCCATTGAACTCATTCCCGGAGCAGCACCTGTTTCAATAGCGCCCTACAGGATGTCACCTACAGAACTTAAGGAATTGAAGAAGCAGCTTCAAGAATTATTGGACAAGGGATTCATACGACATAGCACATCCCCTTGGGGTGTGCCAGTTCTTTTTGTCAAGAAGAAGGATGGATCGCTCAGGCTCCGTATCGACTACCGACGACTAAATCAACTCACCATTAAGAACAAGTATATATCCATTGCCGCGTATTGATGAGCTCTTTGATCAGCTTTCGGGAGCAAAATATTTTTCCAAGATAGACCTCAGGTCAGGTTACCAACAGCTCAGAATTAAAGACGAAGACATATACAAAACTACTTTTCGAAGTCGTTATGGTCATTATGAGTTTGTTGTAATGCCGTTCGGATTAACCAATGCCCCGGCAGCATTTATGCAACTCATGAATAAAGTTTTCCAGCCTTATCTGGACCAGTTTGTAGTCGTCTTTATTGATGACATTCTCATTTACTCCAAGACAAAGGAGGCACATGAAGAACATTTGAAAATAGCCTTGCAGACTCTAAGAGAACACAAACTCTATGCCAAACTTAATAAATGTGAGTTCTGGCTTAAGGAAGTCTCATTTCTTGGCCATATCATTTCAAAGGAAGGTATCACTGTGGATCCTTCTAAAGTGGAAACTGTCAAGAACTAGAGCCGGCCAACAACTGTGTCGGAAGTAAGAAGTTTTCTAGGTCTAGCCGGATATTACAGGAGGTTTATTAAGGATTTTTCTAAACTTGCTGTCCCTTTGACAAGACTTACAAGAAAAGAAAATCTTTTTGTATGAACGAAGGACTGCGAAGAGTGTTTTCAAACTCTTAAAGATCACCTTACTACAACCCCTATATTGACATTGCCCATTGAGGGTGGTGGTTTTGAAGTCTATACAGATGCGTCTGGCATTGGCCTAGGATGCGTCCTTATGCAAAATGTGAAGGTGATTTGCTATTCTTCAAGATAATTGAAGCGTCACGAAGAAAACTATTATGTGCATGATTTAGAGTTGGCAGCTGTTATATTTGCCTTAAAAATTTGGCGTCACTACCTTTATGGAGAGAAATTTATGGTCTATTCGGACCATAAAAGCTTGAAATATTTATTCTCTCAAAAGGAGCTGAATATGAGGCAAAGGAGATGGTTGGAATACCTTAAAGATTTTGATTTTGCTATCTAATATCATCATGGCAAGGCTAATGCTGTAGCTGATGCACTCAGCAGAAAACCAATGGGAAAGCTATCAAGTCTTATGATTAGTATGACTAATCTCATTCCTCAATTTGTTGAGTTGAATTTGGATGTTGACATAAAGAAGGAAGATTGTTTTGTGGCCAACATCCGAACTCAACCTACATTAATAGAAGATCTGGTCAAGCTGCAAGACAACGATCCAATATTGCTGGAGATTAAAACCAATATAGAGCAAAGGCCGGATTTCTCTATTGCCAATGATGGAAGGTTGCTACTCAAAGGACGGGTTTGTATACCGGATCATGTTGATACTAAGAAATTGATCCTGGAAGAAGCACATAATTCCAAGTACACCATTCATCCTGGTGCTACCAATATGTATCAAGATTTGAAAAGAAATTTTTGGTGGCCCAATATGAAGAGAGAGGTAGCATATTTTGTGTCCCGCTGTCTCACTTGTCAACAGGTCAAGGTAGAACATTTAAAACTTGTAGGTAAATTACACCCCTTAAATATTCCCGAGTGGAAGTAGGAAAGTATAGGGATGGATTTCATCATGGGTTTACCTAAAACAAGAGGAGGACACGATGGTATATGGGTAATCATAGAACGATTGACTAAGTCTGCACATTTTCTGCCAATAAAAACTTTATAGTCTGTGGATATTCTAGCAGCATTATACATAAAGGAAATTGTTAAATTGCATGGTGTCCTTGTCAATATTATATCAGATAGAGATCCTCAATTCACATCTCAGTTTTGGAAGGGTCTACAACATTCTTTAGGGACCCGACTGAATTTTAGCACATCATTCCATCCACAAACTGATGGTCAAACAGAAAGGACAAATCAAGTGGTGGAAGATATGCTCAGGGCTTGTGCTATTGATTTTGGAGGTAATTGGCATGATCACTTGCCTATAGTAGAATTTGCATATAACAATAGCTACCAAGTTAGTATATAAATGGCACCATTTGAAGCTTTGTATGGAAGAAGCTGTCGATCACCGATATGCTGGAATGAAGTAGGGGAGAGATAGTTTCTAGGTCCCGATATTATCAGGGATACTACAGAAAAGATCAAGCTTATTCGAGAAAGACTTCAAACGACACAAGACATGCAAAAATCATATGCTGATAATCGAAGGCGCGACCTGGAATTTCAAGTAGGAGATCATGTGTTCCTCAAAATTTCTCCAGGTCGAGGTATTCGAAGATTTGGAATCAAGGGCAAGCTTACTCCAAGATTCATTGGTCCTTTTGAAATTCTGGAGAGAGTTGGTGAAGTGGATTATAGAATTGCTTTACCTCCTCAATTATCTGAAGTTCATGATGCATTTCATATCTCAATGTTCAAGAAATATGTTCCAGATCCTTTCCATGTCATCACCTATGACAATCTGGAGATTAAGAAAGATTTGACATATGAGCAAAAGCCAATCAGGATCGTTGAACGGGAGGTACGTCAACTTTGGAATAAAGCTATTCCTGTGGTCAAGATCCAGTGGACAAAAGAAGGAGAAACATCGAAAACACAAGAAGCCATGCGCAAAAGATTTCCAGAATTATTTGAATGTAAGTATGCTCTCCACAATCCATACATTGAATTTGGGGACCAAATTCTCTTAAGTGGGGGAGGGTGTAATGCCCCGAAAATTTTATAAAATATTTCTGAATTATTTAAAAGACCAAAATGGATTAATAAATGACTATTGGGTTAAATAAATTAACTAAGCCTATTTAAATAAAGCCCAAAGGACATAAGGACCAAGCCCATGAAGTTTGTCCCATATTCTAGAAGGTTAATTAGCTTATTCACAGAATATAAGGATAAATACTAATTATTTAGATAATTAAGTGGATAGGCCGAAATTAGAGTTTGAACTAGTTTCAAATTCGACGCCCAGTGATCGTGGCGATCTATCGTAAAATCGCCACATATACTTTAGCGGCCCATCAATCGACCGCTAAATCCTGTCAGTTCCATGAGTTGAAGAAAGAGCAAAAAGATTAGATTTTTGATGGGTTATCTCCTGAAGATCGAGATGGGAGGTCCAGTAAACATCTTAAGGACTCTCAGAAGTCGATCTAAGATTTAATAAGGACTCTAGGATCGTTCTAATCCTCAAACCTTAGCAAAACCCTATAAATAGAACCTAGTTTTGACCTGCGCAACCCTTACATTTGGCTTGCGTGGAATCAAGGTAAAGAGGTATTATTTTGGGTAAGTTCTTTAGAAGTTTTTATTCCTAATATATAGGACTAACATCTCCCAAAATTTCATACAAGGAGATCAAACACACAAGGAAATAGACGCCTGCAAAGTTGTTGGTTCCACATTAGCGACCTAGGAAACTGAGCAAAAGTCCGGTGAAGATCAAGGAAGTAGGGAACCAAATCGAGGTATTTGGCATTAGTGCCTTTAGAACTTTATGTTCCCCTTAGTATCTACTTCTTACCCTCCAAATTTCACATCATTAGGTCAATTGGATCAAGAGATATTAGGACGTGAAGTTACTAATTTATCACAAGAAGTGCAGAACTAGGGCTCACTTCCAACATCAAATTTGGAGTTTAAAAGCCTTAGCAGAGGTAGTGTGGATTCTAAATTTATGATTAACCCCCAAGTTTGATAAAAGATGATGATATTTGGACAATATATAGAACCCAATTAATGACACAAATAGGAGGAAATCACATGCAATAATTAAGATCTGTGAGCGCCACTGAGGCCAGAAACATGCCAAACCATAAGAAATTAGGATAGGGGCATGCTACATACCTCAGAAATTCATGAAAACCAGCTGTGGGCCTGGAGATTAACGCGCTATATATTCCTAGCGTGTTCTTCAGGTCGCGCTATCTTCGCATAGTGCGATATCAGACAGGTAGCGGGGTTTGTTTGGATCCGTTCCTTCCTTGCTCCAAGGCCGGCCAAGGTGCAAGGGCTCCACGTATCAATCTTCTAGTGCCTGCAAACAATCATAAACAATAAACAGAAGGCCCATTAGATCGAGATTTGAGTAGAATCTGCCCCTATTCTTAATCAAAAGCATGTAAAAAGGGGGCTCGATTACCTGGGGGTTTGGTGGTTTTTAAACCCCTATGGATGGGCAAAAGATAGGTGTGGTGTGTGTGAATGCATATATTTTGTAAAAGGAGTGTTTTGAACCAGGATGCAATGCTATGCAAAGATTAAAAATCCGGATGTTGGGGAAAAGAAAGATGAACGAGGAAGAACACAAGAAAAAGCCCTAAATACTCCCTTGAATGTGCGAGGAGCGAGGATTTGTTGTTTGTGCACGAAGTACTTCCTCCTCCTCGTCAATAACTCGAGTTGCATCCCTCTCAAACGACGGCCAAAGGGGTGAATTTATAGGAAGAAGATGAAGAAGAAACCCTAGGTCGGAGTTTGATTCAATTCAAAGATTTGGCGGCTCAAATCGAGGTAATCTTGCCGATTAATGAGGGGGAAAGACTCCTGATAGGTTTAGAAACCTTCCTGGATAAGAAACACAGTCAGCAACTTACCCAATAAGGCCTCTGAATCGAAAGAAGGGAGCCCGGCCTGGAGAGGGACTCTATCTGATATCGCGCTACACAACCATAGCGCGTTCATGAAGAACGCGCTATGACGATATAGCGCGATAACTAAAAGCCGTTAAATGATTTGAAAAGGAAAACTATCCTTTGGGCAGTCATTTAATCAAATATTGAATGAGAAAAACATCCAAAGGGGATACTATAAAGATCAAGTGTCAAGAAATAACAACTGCTCAAAGGATAACTTCAATTAGATCCATAACGCGCTATGAACAAGAAAGCGATAAGAGCGGATAGCGCGGGAATGCCAAACTTGAGATCAGATCCAAGGTAAGGAATTGAAATGTTGGGCCAAGAACAGAGAAAAAACCCAGAAAATCAACCAACTAAGGATCAATTGGGGCATCAACTAGGAGAATAAAGAAAATGCTCAATTTATCGGCCAAAATTGGGTGTCTACAGATGCCCCTCCTTGATATCCGCTTTGCAGGGGAGCGAAACGGAGGTGAAACGGAGACGACACGGAATGGTAGTGACGGGAAGATGAAGTAAAAAAGGAATGGAGCGGACTGATAAGTGGATATCAAGGAGAAAAAAGACACCCATCACAACTGACAAATGATAGGAATAATTCAGAAAACTCCGAGCTAACCACAAGATCAAGCTAGCATCAGTGACTCCTGCCTAGAATGATAGGCACAGAACAAGAAAAATGGAACTGATCAACCTCTTGTACAAAAGAGGCATCCGCAGTGCGTAGCAACTACGAATTTCACTCAGTTAGTGGAATAGACGCGAGCCCGGCGGATCCATCGACGCCATCGTGCGGTTCACAGCTAAGGAGTGGATCAAAAGAAGGGGATTGGATTAAAAAGGTGATAAGCAAATTCTAGGCAAGGGTCACATTGACCAGCGAGATCCAGTGCTCAACTTGGAGCAATCCTTCAAATTCGGAATGGAATTGAATTTCTTAGTTCAAGAACACAAGCAAAATCGATCCTCAATTAGGAAGAAGAATTGGGCATTTATGAATGCAAAAATGGCATGATGCATGCAGGGCTAAAATAAAAGAAATCATCAAAACAAATGCCCAGAAAAGATAAAATATAAGATACTCAAGGATAATATTGCTAAATCAAACAAATTCGGGTCAAGAATTATCCGCAACCACGGCGTGCGAGATGAAGTCCATCGTCCTCAAATTTGTTTTGACCTAACGGCCTATCCGATGATTAACTGCATGTTTCTAGATCATCACTATTTTTGGTAGAGGGGAACTCAAATCCCGAAACATACAGAGAACCAGCTGGTCCTTGAGATAATATAATAATATAAATAGCATATAGTAATGCAATAAAAGAAGGGATTACAAAATACTTACCTGATGGCGTGCCATTTTATTTTGGCCTTTTCTTTCTGAAATCTCAATGTTAGGCACAAGCAAATTCAAGCAAATGCAACCTCAATGTTAAGCAAATTCAAGCATATTTGAGTAAATTTCAGCATATATAAGCAAAAGAACACAAGTTCTCACTCATTCTCATCATATGTTCTCATGTCATATCCTCTTCTCTCCCTTCCTTTCTATTTTTATTATTTTTTCTTTTACTTTGATTATCGCGCTATATGTACATAGCGCGACAATGTCGCGCTATGAACAGGTAGCGCGTCATCTAGCCGCAGGGTTTCAAAAACCGGCCCTCCCCCTTCTATTATTTCAAACACTCTTTCCCTCTCTCGACCCCCCCCCTCTCGCCCTCTCGTCCTCTCACAGCCCAACCCCCCCATTCGCATCAATCCGATGGGAGGAGGCGCTCCCCGACGCTCCAAACGGCGCGTCACCCGCGGCCGGCAAAGATCGCACATGGAAGAAGAACGGGCGCCCTCTCCCGCGGAAGAACACGCCGACTCGGAGGCGACGGTCTCGGCCCGACTCGAAGGGATGAAATGGACATTCACCCGGACGAGGCCGAAGAAGTTGAAGGCGCCCCGGCGGCCGAGGAAGTGGCGGCAGAGCCCGTCGGAGGCGCGGCGGCCCGAAAACGCCGGGTGGTAAGAAAATCACCCTAAACTTGTTTTTGATTTGATTTTTCTTATTTTTTCTTTCTTATGTGATGAAAACGGAAAGGGAATGCCCCTCCAGATCAAAATGTAGGGCAGAACGCCCATAGAACAAATTGCGGGAAACGGGGGTCACCCCCTACCTACAGAAGGGGAACGCGCTATGTCTTCATAGCGCGTTCTTGAAGAACGCGCTATGACGATATAGCGCGACATCTAACAGCAAACAAGTTTTTTCATTTTCTGATTTGTCTTTTGTTTGATGATCACAGGAATTGATTATTTCTTCTTTTATGTTGTGTGCAGGGTGTGGAGGGTGCAGTGCGTGCCCGGATTTCTTGGACATTGGTCCGGGCCGCGTACCACGCACTACCGGAGTTTCAAAGGGCCCGCCTCCGCCATATGGGCTTCGGGGAATTTCTGGAGATAGAAGTGCTGAGAGTTGACGTGGGGCTGATAAGGGCCCTAAAAGCCAGATGGGACACGGGATGCAAGGCCTTCCTCTTCCCCTGGGGTCATATGATCCCGACCTTGGAGGACGTCACGCGCATCACCGGGCTGCGGGTGCACGGATCGGCAGTGACGGGCTACACTTACCCCGACTACCGGGAGATGGCGCGTAGGCTGCTGGGCTTGGAGCTGGAGGGTACAGGCCGGACCTCACTAGTGTCAAGGATCGTCCTGCAGGAGAGTCTAGGCCTGTTCCACACACAGAGGGTGGTGGGAGAGACCTTGACAGCTCATGAGAAGAGGCTGGAGGCAGGGGCCAGGGAGAGTCTTACTACTGAGGCAGGTCCACAGGCAGACTTGGAGCTGAGGAGGTTCCTCATTCTGATGATCGGCAAGCTGCTTTTAGCGACCCAGGGCGACGCAGTGAGCTGCCGTTTTCTACCCTTACTGGAGGATCTGGGCCGAGTCGGACGGTATGCTTGGGGTGCGGCAGTCCTTGCCCACTTGTTTGACAGCTTTGGCATCTCCTCACTCCAGTCTTCACTCGGGGGGTTCTACCCTCTACTTCAGGTTTTCTCTCTAAGCCTTAAACTCCAATGATTAAGTTATGCATTTTCCTCTTATATTGATCACATGAGTTTCATTTCAGGTTTGGAGTTATCTATATCTTCCTACCCTCAGGCGCGCCTGGGAGGATCGGGGAGATTTACTGCCCTTGGCCAGACGATGGATCCCTACACGAGATGGCCGGTCTCTGAAGGACCAGGTCACCCACATCCAGGAGACGCTAGACATGATGCCCCACATAGAGGTAAGATTGAATTGAAACTGAATTGAATTGAATTATGAGTGGAATCGAGGGCAATGATAAATTGAATTATGCAGGTGGTCTGGACTCCCTATCAGAGGGACATCGGGGTGATGCCTTGGGTGGAGGCGGCCATCCCATACTTTGGGAGAGAGATCTGGTTACATGCCCTCAACCTGGTCGAGCCCCTATATCATAGACTGATCATGAGGACACTAGGGCTCCACCAGGCGGTAGTGGAGTTCCCGACCCAGGCGACGGACCCACGACCTGGACGATGCTTCCGAGGCCTACAGGGTACAGACGACTGGCGGCAGCAAGCTCGAGAGCAGTTGGCAGATTGGAAGAGGCGCGGCCGAGCAGTCCCTGCGGGAGCGGATTCAGATGATGCCTATCTCCAGGCCTACTCCCAAGCATATGGCAGCCGAGTCTATCAGAGCGCTCGCGGACAGGTATGCTTTTAATTATTTGCACTTCCCTTATAAAACCTGGTTATTGATATGTGTTTAAACATGTGTTATTGCAGTTCGACATAGAGGGGAGACTGGCCGTGATACAGGGACTCCTTGATTCCACAGTCCGACAGCGCGAGGAGCTCCAGCAAACCGTCGATGAGCTGGTAAGCACTTGAAACTTAGAATGATTGGATTCAAAATTCAATTAATGGTAATGCTTTTCCTTTTCAGCGTGAGGAGCTGGAGGCAATCCGATCCTCGCATGGCGCTTCATCCTCTTCACAGCCCGTCTGTGACCACACCGAGCTAGAGAGGTAGCTCGCCAGTGCAGTGGCTCGGGCAGAGGCAGCCGAGGCCTCCCTTCAAGAGAGAGTAAGCAATCTGTTCTTTTAATCTTAGTCTTGGAGTTTTATCAATTATCAATTATTAATCAAGATTTTGGATGCAGGAACAGGAGCTACGCGTGGCAGAAGCAGAGCTGAGGCGGCGCGATGCAGAGGAGCTCCCTCGAGATGTAGCAGAGCTGCGCCTTCTCCTCGGGGTGGAGAGGAGTGAGCGGCAGAGAGAGAGAGAGGATCGGGACAGAGAGAGGGAGAGATGGGAGAAAGAGAGGGAGAGATGGGAGCAAGAGAGAGTGGAGCGGGAGCTTGAGAGAGTGGAGCTACGTACTCGATTAGGGATCACCGAGCAGCGGGCAAAGGATGCGGAGGATCGCTACCGACGGGGACGTGAGCGGGCCCAGCGTGAGGGATACTCCCGAGCCTACTCGAGCACAGATTACTTAGTTACTTCTTCTGAGCACCAGAGGAGAGAGGATGTAGAGAGGGGAGCACATGGTGACAGGGTTTCGGCTTCCCGGGCACAGATGGCTCCTCCTAGGTCTTCCCGGGGAGGACAGGAGGAGGTTGAGAGCTCACGTAGAGGGGGAGACCAGGAGGGTCGAGGGGAGAGTTGAGAGTTTGTTGTACCCATCTCACTTTGTACTTTTGTGATATGTTATAGTGGAATGAGACAGTTCTTGGTACTTGTTGCAGCTTGTGTGATTGCTTTTCATTTTGCGTGCCTCTTCAAAAGGATGCCATCAGAAAATAGAATGTAATTTTTTTTGGAATTTTTGAAAATATGCAAATTTTTATGAGTTTTGAAAATATTTGAATTTTTATGTGGATTTTGAAAAATATTTGAAGATTTTGTTTATTTTTTCCTTTTTTTGCAATGTTCAATTTTTTTTTGGAATTTTTGGCAATATTCAAATTTCTTTGGAATTTTTGGTTTAGACATTGCTAATGCAGCATCAATGGATGTTTCAAACCATTGGCTAGGGGTTCTTGTTCCTTCCCCTTTTGCTTAAAATTGCCCACAGCTGGGCGTGCATTGAAGGGTGGCGCCCTATAACTGACTACCCTTGATTAACGGTGCCCCTACCAAGGCCATACCCGAGAAACGTTCGGTCTTGGCGGGAGAAGAGAAGAATAATTGGAGATAAGCTTTATGCAGGATGGGAGATGTCGAGATTTGAATTCCTTCCAAAGTATTTCCCCTCAAAGAGGTAGTCTGTTGTGCCGGGGCTTTGTGCCTTTGATTTTTAGACCCTTGACATGCATACGACCAGGGTTTTCCCTGCGGGGACTTTGCCACTCTTGACACATAATTCATAATTTTTCATTTATCAAAATTTTGACTTGATTTTTAGAATAGCCCTTGTTGGCTAGATGTATATCATGAAAACTCAAATGAAAACTCAAATCGATTTTGGGTCAAGACTGCCCCTATTTGAGACTCCTCTCGTATTGGGGATTACCGAAGTTGGTCATCTCATCCGTCAACCTCTTGCACCTGCATTCGGCCGAGTAAAGAAGAGAAAAGACTTTCAGATATACTCATGGCATGGCCAAAGTAGCAACGGTGTTTTACCCAAAGGAGCCGGCTAAGGACGCCGTGAAGTGTGTGGAATGCCCAACTAAGGGTTACTCTTTACAAGCAGGGAGAGAACGTTGAATTCCCAGCGCGGGGTTCTTATTAATCAAAAGTGCTGCAAAAGCAAGCCTAAAGACTCTTTTTGGAATATTTGAATTAAACAAAAGCCTAAGACGAAGGTCTAAAACACCACTTTTAATCTTGTTAAGAAGCACTTTTTTTTGAAAATCCTGCGTGAATTAATGAGAAAATGATATCATAAAAATGCTTACTTACGCCAATATGTTACCTTGCAACCTTTGTAGAAGCAGCTGTCAGAGGCGAGGTTGATCAACGTGGGGTAGTCCTCTTTGGCAGATAAAAATATTGGAAGCAAAGGATTTGGAAGTGGCTTAACAAGAAGGAGTGGTGCCAAGACCAGACTCAGACGAATAAGGAAAAAAAGAGAAGAGAGGCGAGGGCTAGAACCCCCTCACTAAGGTGTGGAGACCCTGATCACATGAAAGGTCTACAGAAGAAGCAGAGAATTAGAAGGAGGAGTGAGGACTAAAGCCTCGAAAGCAGTGAGTGAATGGGCAGATGCCCAAGGCAGTGGATGTGGAAGAAGTTGGGTCGGACCCATGATTAGGGGGAATCAGAGAAAGAAATTGATAGATGGAAAGAGGCGGATCCGGAGGGTCTGGAGGTTGTGGAGGAGAATCATGAGGGGAGGAATCATCCGGAGGCTCTGGAGGGATAAAATATCGAGGGACGCGGTGCCCTAGGAAGAAATATGGAAAAAGATGATGGAAAAGAAAGAAGAAAATGAAGGATGTGATGTCCTGGAAGAGTAAAAAGATGAATCGGAAGAAAGATGGATGGTCCGGAGGTTCCGGGGGAATAAGGTGGAAAGGGACACGGTGCCCAGGGAAGAGTGGATGAAAAGGATCAGGAGGGTCCGGAGGTTCCGAAGGGAAATATCGAGGGACGCGTTGCCCTCGGAATGGAAAAAGATGATATAAAAGGAAGAAAAGAATGAAGGACATGGTGTCCCGGAGAAGCAAGAGGATGAATTGGAGGAAAGATGGAAGGTCCGAAAGTTCCGGGTGTAGAAAATGGAGCGTCGTGCCCGAAGGAAAGGTATGAAGGATCCGGAGGTTCCGGAGGAATGAGAAGGGAAGGGACGCGATGCCCAAAGAAGAGGGAAATAGAATCCGGAGGTTCCGGAGGATTAAGATGGAAAGGGGCGCGATGCCCGACGGGAAAGCCCGGAGGTTCCGGAAGAATAAGGTGGAAAGGGGCGCGATGCCCTGGGAGAAAGTCCGGAGGTTCTGGAAGAATAAAGTGGAGAGGGGCGCGATGCCCTGGGAGAAAGTGAGAGAAATCCGGAGGGTCCGGATACAAGAGCTGAAAAGGGACGCGATGCCCTGAGAAGAGATTGGGGAGGGGGCAACGCCCGAGCAATATAAGGGGACCTACAGATCCCGAGGATGAAGATGAATAAGATGGGAAATTCGAAATATCCGGAGGTGCCGGAAGGCGGGGAAGATACGGGTTTGGAAACCCGGGAATCAGGAGGTGTATGCAAAATGATGGATGCGATGAATGCAGTGAATGCGCGAATGCAACAAAATGCGTGAGATGCAAAGAAGATGGAGAATGTGAAGGGTGAGAGGATGAGATCCTCCTCCTAACCCCGGGAATGGCCCATGAAGAAAAAGTGATCGATATGGATGCATAGAAGGTGGAACAAATAAGGGACGGCCCCTTAGCGCCAAGATAACTGCCCCTCCACGGCAGTGAAAGAGTATAGCCAATTGGCCCAATGGAAGAAGCTTCACTAATGAATGACAACCCCCTTGGAAGGCAAGGATCAATGATGTGAGGGAGTTGGAAAGTTGGAACATGAAGCATTGCCATGCCCATTAATTGTGGTGTATAAGAAGTGTTGAACAAAATGGGCATTCGCCCCTTGTATGGAGGAATGGAATCAAGATTTGGAAGATGGAACAAAGGGTGCCCTGCCCGGCCCTTGGATGGCATCAACGCTTGGCATTCTCTGAGCAATGGCGGTGACCTGGCCCCTTTGACCATGTTTGGCACAATAACCCGGATCAGCATCCGGTAAATAAATTCTTGAATCTTGAACGGCACAGCCACGGCCAAATTCTCCTTGCGCGGCGCTTGATTATCCTTGGCACAAGTTCTTGCAGAAGGCCGCCCGTTCCGAGTAGTAAAGGGGGGTGAAGCGGAGGCGGAAGGTTCCATGGACGGTGGAGGTATAGTGGAAGGTGTTGGAGAAAGGGTGAGTGGAAGCGAAGGTTCAAACACGTCGAGCTTCCCCTTTTGCTCGGAAGCAGTCGGGGTTGGCTTGAGTGCAAAAAGGGGTGGACCTTGCTCAGGATTAGCCACGGGTAAGGGTGATAGGTTAAGTGGTGGAATAGGGGAAAGGCCTGGCAAAGCTGGTTTTGGCGTTACAGGGATAATGGATGGCTTAGGTAGCGAACAAAGAGGAGGGGTAATAAAAGGCTCGGCAGAGACCGGCGTAGTAGAGGGTGATGGAGGTTCGGCGGAGGCCGGTGGAGTGGAGAGTAGTGGAGGTTTGGCGGAGGCCGATGGAATAGAGGTTAATGGTGTAAAAGGAAAGGGTTTGGTGCGCTGAAAATGTCGAATAGGGCGAGAGGTGTCAGGTATAGGGGAAGGCGCATGATGCACCGGTGTGGGTGACTGGAGTATCGACCCATCATCGTAACACCAAGTATTGGGGTGAGGAGGAGACTCATGGTGCGGCGGTATGGGTGATTGGAGTATCGACCCATCATTGTAACACCAAGAGGTCTCATAAATGGGGGTTGGATCGGGGACTGTGGCATAGTCCTGAGCATAGGGGTCTTCTGACAGTGGAGGAAGAGGATGGCGAAGGAAACTCGGAAGGGATGCCTGCGGAGCTTCATCATCGTATACCGCTTCAAGTTCTTCAATTGCCAGTTCTCCATCATCAAATTCAAGTGGACACCGTAGTGGAGGCGTATATGTGGATGGAGGAATGTAATGATGTTGCGTATGTGGAGGTGGAAGGCCATATGAATGAAGTGTGCGGATGGGTGGAGGGCAGACGGTATCCACTTGATCGTCGAAATCTGCCGGCTGTTGCTTGCTTGAGCTGCCGATACCATAATCATCTCTCCTATCCTTCCATTCTTTCTCCATCTTAGTAATATTATCCAAAGCAGCATGAAGAGGATTGACTGGAGTAGGAGGAGCCATGACCCTTCTTAATTGTTCCTCCATCAGAGTAATTTTGTCAATAAGAGTTTGTTGGAAGGGCGTGACTTGTGCAACAGAAGGTTGATAGGGCCTTGAAGGAGGGGGCGTATAAAAAGGCTACGGAGGGGGATTAATGGGCCGACCCGTAGAAGAAACCGGATAGGCCGGATTGCAAGGAATAAATGGGCCTTGGTGCCGTGATGGAGGAGAAATAGAAGGGGGCGGGTGTCGGACCACCCGAGAAGAAGTGTGAATAGAAGGAGATGGGTGATGGGCCACCTGGGTAGGATTGTGAATAGAAGAGGGAGGTGGGTGATGGGCCACCCGTGTAGGGTTGGAAGGAGGAAGAGATGAAGGAGATGCACCCTCAACGGCGGCCTTAAGGGCTTGGATCTGTTGAGGGGTGAGATGATCTAATGCATGAATGATTTGGGAGACCTTCTCATCGTTGGGAGGAGACAGTCCCGAAGGAGTAGTGGCTTGAAATTGAGATGAGGGACCATAAGTTTGGACATTGCCCATGGGCCGGGCATGACCATAAGAATGAGGACGTGGTCCCTCGAAAGCATGGTGAGAGTTTAGATGAAAATGTTGAAATTGAGGAGAATAAAATGTGCATGGTTGTGCATCCTCATGAATTGGATTAAACATGTTGGTTTTCTTATCACGGTAAGCCATTATTCAATCAAAGTTCAAAATAATATGCAAAAAGCACACAAGTTGGAATGGTTACCTTTGATCTTAATTTGTTTGAACCTTGGTGAATTAATGAATTTTAACAAAGTTTGATGTGATTCACACAAGGGAGGATCCTAGTTTCAATATGGTTTGAACTCCGATGCCAACTAGGAACACTCTCTCACCGTGTATAGGCCAACTAACTCGGGACTTCAAAAGGGTAGAACCTGTCCGGCGTCCGTGAGAGAATCCACGGGTGCGGGGACTTATGGAGGCTTGGTTTGGGAACTTCCAATCCAAAGAGACGGAATGCTCAATGGAGGGTCCTTCCTTCACCAAGAGGGTGTGTGGAATCCTAGTGTAGAGAGAGGAGGTCTCTCAAGCCAAATGCAAAGATGAATGCAATGCTATGGAAGAATATCTAAACTAGCACAATAAAAGGACAATAGATGAAAGAAGTGAATATACAACAGGAAGTGTACAATGATGCAACCAGAGAAGATGGCAATCAGAACCCCGACAGAGGATGTAGGTGAAATATCCTCTGGTGATTATCGCGCTATATGTCCCCAACGCGATCTATAGAAAGCGCTATGGACACATAGCGGGATATTCGACAGTGAGGAAGGGCTCAAAATCAAATAAACACACACACTGATGTACTGATAAGCAGGCAACTAGAAGCACGAACGTGGTAGCACAAAGTGTCCCACCGTGATCGCCAATTTGTGGATTCTAAATTTATGATTAACCCCCAAGTTTGATAAAAGATGATGATATTTGGACAATATATAGAACCCAATTAATGACACAAATAGGAGGAAATCACATGCAATAATTAAGATCCGTGATCGCCACTGAGGCCAGAAACATGCCAAACCATAAGAAATTAGGATAGGGGCATGCTACATACCTCAGAAATTCATGAAAACCAGCTGTGGGCCTGGAGATTAACGCGCTATATATTCCTAGCGTGTTCTTCAGGTCGCGCTATCTTCGCATAGCGCGATATCAGACAGGTAGCGGGGTTTGTTTGGATCCGTTCCTTCCTTGCTCCAAGGCCGGCCAAGGTGCAAGGGCTCCACGTATCAATCTTCTACTGCCTGCAAACAATCATAAACAACAAACAAAAAGCCCATTAGATCGAGTTTGAGTATAATCTGCCCCTATTCTTAATCAAAAGCATGTAAAAAGGGGGCTCGATTACCTGGGGGTTTGGTGGTTTTTAAACCCCTATGGATGGGCAAAAGATAGTTGTGGTGTGTGTGAATGCATATATTTTGTAAAAGGAGTGTTTTGAAACTAGGATGCAATGCTATGCAAAGATTAAAAATCCGGATGTTGGGGAAAAGAAAGATGAACGAGGAAGAACACAAGAAAAAGCCCTAAATACTCCCTTGAATGTGCGAGGAGCGAGGATTTGTTGTTTGTGCATGAAGTACTTCCTCCTCCTCGTCAATAACTCGAGTTGCATCCCCCTCAAACGACGGCCAAAGGGGTGAATTTATAGGAAGAAGATGAAGAAGAAACCCTAGGTCGGAGTTTGATTCAATTCAAAGATTTGGCGGCTCAAATTGAGGTAATCTTGCCGATTAATGAGGGGAAAAGACTCCTGATAGGATTAGAAACCTTCCTGGATAAGAAACACAGTCAGCAACTTACCCAATAAGGCCTCTGAATCGAAAGAAGGGAGCCCGGCTTGGAGAGGGACTCTGTCTGATATCGCGCTATACAACCATAGCGCATTCATGAAGAACGCGCTATGACGATATAGCGCGATAACTAAAAGTCCATTAAATGATTTGAAAAGGAAAACTATCCTTTGGGCAGTCATTTAATCAAATATTGAATGAGAAAAACATCCAAAGGGGATACTATAAAGATCAAGTGTCAAGAAATAACAACTGCTCAAAGGATAACTTCAATTAGATCCATAATGCGCTATGAACAAGAAAGCGATAAGAGCGGATAGCGTGGGAATGCCAAACTTGAGATCAGATCCAAGGTAAGGAATTGAAATGTTGGGCCAAGAACAGAGAAAAAACCCAGAAAATCAACCAACTAAGGATCAATTGGGGCATCAACTAGGAGAATAAAGAAAATGCTCAATTTATTGGCCAAAATTGGGTGTCTACAGGTAGGTCATCTCATGAATGGCTAAAACACTATTCTAGGGATAAAAGCCCTCTTATTGCACTTGATTTCATGCTTTATAGATCGTGAATTTCATGTTTTACTTGAGTCTATGCATATAGTGTAATGTTCATGCATATTCCTTAGCCTAATGAACTAAATAAATTCTCTTGTTCTAATACATGGATCCCATGCATGTTATCTCCATTCTATCATGCTGTGAAATTATAATATGTTGATTTCCAGACATGACGTGTAGTATTTAGCATCTAGTTGCACATATCTAGTTTTCTGTCAGACGAGCTCTAGCGGCCAAAACTTAGACCGCCAAACCCAGTTCAGCAGCCCTACGATAAACCGCTAGACACTTTGTAACTTGTTTCCTATGAAACCTCTGGCGGACCATAAATAGACCATTTTTATCTCTCTGGCAGCCTTACGATAAACCGCCAACTACTTGTAATGGCTCTATAATAGACCGCCAGTGTTCTATTTTCTGTTAAACCGAGACAGACTTAAGAATAGCTCATTTAGCTTATAATAAGCCTAGTTAACTATGTTCCAATCTGTTTTAATGTTATTTTGTTACTCTGAGTGTTTTTACTGATTCATAACAGTGATTTCATGTTCTTTATGGTTCTTAGGATTATTTTAAACATATGATAGTTTCATGCCAAAAACCATATGATCTTGTACTAAATTATGTTTTAAATACTACATTGATGAGATTGAACGTTAGTTTATCACTGTACACCTTCTATTCTTATCTCAGAGTCAATTTTATAAGTACATGGCATATATTCCGGTATATGATCATTAGTTACACTTTTGCACATTAGGAACATAATCTTGGACTTGATAAGCTCTCCCTTGGATATTCCTTCCAATGGATTAGGAAATCTTGTTTCAAGACCTCCGTAATTCTCCGTGAGCCTGGGATTCCAATCAGGACGCTGAGTTGGTTGTACCAGTAAAGCCCAAATTGTCTAGAATGCACTTATACCGATGCTTTATGTTTCTGGAAACTTAGCGGCCCAATAATAGATCGCCAGAGACTGCTAGCGGGCCTTCCTTAGACCGCTAAAGGAACCTTGACGGATCTTTCTTTGATCACTAAAGACTCCAGAGAATCTGTTTCAAATATCGAACAAGTCTTGTATTTAACGGTCCAGAACTAGACCGCTATATTCGTGTAACGGCCCAGTAAACGACCGCTAATTACCTGAGTACTGTTAACCTGAGGTTTGACCCAAAGGGTTAATATTCCTACGCTCCTAGATAGTCCAATTGATTATCTAGAACTTATTACATTATTTTAAAGATATCTAAGTAAAAGTTGAAAGTTAAAGAATGTACCGTTATGCTGCCGATTTGTTTCCATGGCATAACCTAGTTATTAATGCATTTATTGAAATTCCGTATTCTCAATAGAAGCATTCTTATTTTTGGTTACTTTATCCTGAAAATATCATTGAAATTGTACATTCTTGGCCACATTATTTACATGTGTGGAAATAGCTTGATTTATATTTGAAGATGCGGTTCGAGCACTGATTATGGTCAAGGGCTCTATGCTAGTCTCCTCGACTGATTGTCAAAAATATACTATTATAAACCGTGGGGTATGATGCTACTGGCATCGCATTGCGCTGGGAGTACTTTCTTTATAAATAAGTGAAAATCCACGGTATCCACGATAATCCTTGTGGAATATCCATGATAATCCTTATGGAAATATCCACGGTAATCCACATAAATTCACGAAGTACTTGTTACTAAGTGAAAAGTACATTCTTGCTTGACTTGCTAGTCCATTCTCGTTATATTCTTGTTCATGAAAGGTCATAATTACATTCATGCTTGATCATGCTTGCTCAATCATATCTTAACTTGATCATGTCTTGTTACTTTATTATTAACATTATTTACCGCACTTCGCATGATTTTACCTTATTCTTTAGAGTTAAAATGCTAATCACTTTAATATTGCCGACATGTTGATGCGAAGATACCTACTGGGTAAGTGTACTCATTACCTATTTTCTAATCTTTTTAGGAGATGCAAGTAGTTCGGATTCGGATTCGAATTATTCAAGTGGCGGGTCTGAGAGCGAATAAAAATCTTATAAGATTGAGAGAAGACTTAGGAAGTCACTAATGTCTAGATCGAGTTCATGTAATTTTTCTTTTATTGAGTCTAGAGAGAAAGTGGAATATTGTGTATTTGAATTATGATCATTTGATATGAAATAAAGATGAAGTTTTGAGTAAATTTATTGTGCAATTGCATCTTATGTGTGTTGGTTTTAATGTGCCCCTTCTTTTGCAAGATGGGCTATGATGCCAACTATGATGAAAGTATGAGCCAAGTAATGAAGTCAATCAACCTATGGACATGTGAATCATGAACCTAAGCAACCAGCACAACCTCTAGCATGGGCATGCTAACTCAATCAAAACTAAACTAAGCAAATAAAGAAAAACACACGCCGGGACGTGGAATAAGGAATAAAGAAAAACACACCGTATAGGTGGAACAAGCAAAGTAAAGAGGACATATGATGAAAGAGAAAGCTAATACCCAAACTAAGGAAAGATGTGATCGCCACTAAGGTAAAAACAAGCCAAAGACCTGATAAATACCTTAGAATAAGAGGATGATGCACCCGCCCACGGGAGAGAGAAAGCAACGAGGAAACTGCAGCTCTGCAATATGTAACGGTCGAAGACTGATGCGCCACAGCACGTGTGATGGTCTCACGATAGACCGCTACAAGACTCTAATGCGCCTGTGACAGACCGTCAGAGCTTCTGCAGAATAGAAGTTGGGAATCTTTTGATCTCCAAGCTTTCCAGCCGGCCAGAGAGCTTGGGCCTCGTGCTATGGACTCTGTAAACCTGCCAAAGAGTGTAGAACACAAGAAAAATAACCCAGATTAGCCCTTAGACAAAGTAGTATCGATGAATCAAAGAACTTAAAAACATATAAAAGGAATGGGAAATACCGGGGAGGTTGGTTTTTTTAACCCCTCTCGGGCATTTTAAAAGATGGGAGGATGTTTTGAATGAATGCAGCAAGTGCAAGAATGTGGGAGATGGAGAGGGACAATGCTATGAATGCTTGAAAGAGGGAAAAGACACTAAGAACACAATTTGACTAAACTAAACCCTTGGAAACGATACTCTCTGGACTTTGGAAGCAGATGGACATGGGAAGCAGTTCTCCTTGGTTGGTTCTAGCTCCAGGATGCGGCAGCACTTCGACGCGAACTCCAGATATCTCCTCCTCAAGCCATGAAGTCGAAGGTTCTATTTATAGACCCTCAAAGTCTAGGTTCGAGTTGAGAATAATCCAGCTAGAAAGTAGGACGTTTCTTGGCAAACTCTCGAAGATAATACTCCCAAGAGTCCATAGAAATAAACAGAAGGCTCTAAGGATCAGATTTGGAAGAGAAATCAAAGAATCAAACTCTTAAGTCGGCCACGGAGTAGCAGAGAAAGAGCAGTTCTGCTAGAACTCTCTGTTTGATGTAACGGCTGCACGATAGACCGCCACAAGGATGTAACGCTCCAAGGATGGACCGTCACACAACCCTACCCATTAAAAGATAAGATCAACGGGCGAAGTTTACGATCATAGGACTCTAGATGAATGTAATGGTCAAAGGTAGACGCGTCACAATGAATTTAACAGCCGCACGATAAACCGTCACACTCAACGGATAGGCCAAAAGATAAGCTTGAAAGAAGCCTTAAGCTTGAGGACTCTGAAGGGATGTAACGGACCAAGGAAGATGCGTTACATGGATGTAACGCGCCCTTGAAGGACCGTTAGAGACAATTGGAGTGCAAATGAAATGAGAGCTTGCTAAGCTTCGTCCAGCGGAAAGAGGTAAGGAACCAGACCCAACCAAGGAGACATGACCCTATGAAATAAACCTCGAATTGACCAAGAAGGCTCAATAAAGGTGAAAAACTCAGAGCATCATATGAAATGAACAAGGAGATGATCCGACTTATTGGTCATAAAACGGGTGTCAACAGACGTGAGCGAGGTGGCGAAGTAGCGGAGGAGGTATGACTCATCCAATGCTAGCTCGCCCATGGCCGTGATGTAGTAGGCCAAGTGTTCATGTGGAGATCCTTGCCCATCAAACCTCTGCATCTTCGAGGGCTTGGCATACTCCAGGGGAAGATTTTTCAACTGGTGATGCAGTGGGTATGGTACACTGTAGAGGTCTATAGTGGTCACCCCTTCCCCATACTAGGCGAGCTTTGTCTCGACGATCCACTTGATCATCTGTCGTTGTGCCATGAGGTTTTCTGGCACTAAGGTATTGGATGCTCATGGATGAGCTTCCATTGGAGACGTATCGAACCCTGCAACTGTCAGGGTTCTAGCGACTGTTGCTGAGGCGTTGGCACCATTGTGCCCAACTGGTGGTGCCTGTGCTTTGGTCGGAGGCCGAGCAGGTTGTTGAGGGTTAAGATCTCGCTCCTAAAGAATATCTTATAGGAGGGTCTTCAAGTTTTGGTTCTCCCTCATGAGAGTCTCGAGAGTCACCTCTTGACCTTCATTCGCTGGCGGATCGTTGTTGACTGGATCCGCGTTAGCAGGAGTGCCACGGTCCTCGACTGGAACCTCTTCAGCGTGTTCCGACGCCTGTGGTCCGACAGAAGTGCCGATGTGACCTGGCGGCACCGGGTGTCACGCCCCAAGCATTTTATTACAGCAGAAGACTAGCTCGAGGAACGCGAATAGCCTGCATGGTAAGTCTCTTGCAAGTAAGAACGATCAGAGCGCAAGATAATCACACATAAGAATGCAATTGCATAATAATTTAATCAAACTCCAACTCTATTTCATTAATAATCAAAATATCCAAATACAATGACTTTTCAATCTTTACTAATCTATCAGACTCAAGGAAAAAAATTTTACAAAGACTTGATCTAAACAAAATTGACTTTCCTAAGTTTTCACTCTCATTTTGATATGACTTTCATTCGCTCGCGGACCCGCTACTTGTATAACTCGAATCTGAATTCGTATCACTTCCATCTCCTGAAAAGATTAGAAAATAGGTAATGAGCACACTTGCTCAGTAGGTATCTTTGCATCAACATGAAGGCACTATTAAAGTAATTAGCATTTTAGCTCTAAAGAAATAAGGTAAAATCATGCGAATGCGATCAATCATGCGATTAAACCAAAGTAACAAGATGATCATGTAAGATAGTTTGAGTAAGTATGATTTAGCAAGAATATGATATGACCTTTCATGAACAAGAATGTACTAGAAAGTCATGTAACAATCAAGAATGTACTCTTCACTTAGTAGCAAGTACTTCGTGAATTTCTGTGGAATATCATGTAACAAGCTAGAAAGTCATGTACGTGTCGTGGATTTTCACTTCATGATGCCATGGATCTTTACTTATTTATAGAGAAAGTACTCCCAGCGTAATGCGACGCTAGTAGCGTCATACCCCATGGTTTATAATAGTATGTTTCTGACAATCAGTCTAGGGGACTAGCATAGAGCCCTTGAACATAATCAGTGCTCGATCCGCATCTTCAAGTATAAATCAAGCTACTTCCACGCATGTAATTAATGTGGCCAAGAATGTACAATTTCAATGATAGGTTCAAGATAAAGTAATCTATCATAATAATGCTTCTATTTGAATTAAAGAATTTCAATAAACATATTAAAACTAGGTTATGCCATGAAAATAAATCGGCAGCATAACGACACATTTCTTAACTTTCATAATTTAAGATTAAGTATCTTGAACAATATGACAAGTCCTAGACCATCAATAATATATCTAGAAACTTTAGAATATCAACCCTTGGGTCAAACATCGGGTTAAATCACTCAACAACTGTGACGGTCAAATAATGGGCCGTTACATGAACGTGACGATCTATAATTGGGCCGTTACAATAGATTGAATCCAGAAAGAATAATTGGACTCAGTGAATGTGACGGTTGTATACTGGACCGTTAGATGGGCCTGACGGTCTAGTAATAGGCCGTTACATAGGTTAAATCAGAAAACATCGATAGTGCTTTTCCAAACAATTGGGCTTTAAAGGTACAACCAACTCGGCGTCCTAGTGGGAATCCCAGGCTCGCGGAGAATTATGGAGGCCTTGAAACCAGATTTTCTAGTCCATTGGAAGGAATATCCAATAAAGAGGTCCTCAAGTCCAAGAATATGTTCCTATATGGCAAAAGTGTAAACTAATGGTCATATACCAGAATATATGCCATGTACTTAGAGAAATTGACTCTATAGACGGAAAGAATGCGTAGCAATGTGAAACCATGATAAAACTCCGTCAATACATCAGTTAAAATCATGGGTTTAATACAAAACTATAGAGTTTTAGCAATGAAATTAACATGTACTTTAAAATAACTCAAGGTGCTTTAAACATACATGAATCAATTTATAACCTCAAAGTTATGAAAAATAGGTCAAAACTTAGATAACTAGGCTTATTCATAAGTAAACTTGACTATTTTTAACTCTGTCTCGGGTTGACAGAACACAGTTATTCTGACGGTCGAACATGGGCGCATCACAGTGCTGTGACGGTTTATCGTGGAACCGTTAAAGTGTTGTAACGCTCCGGTTATGGTCCGTCAGAGTTAATAGAGAAGCTTAAGTATAACAGGGAGTGTGACGGCTTATCATAAGGCCGTTACGTCCATCTGTCAGTCTAACTATAGGTCGTTAGAGTCCTGTTGACAGGATAAAAAAAAATAAAAGACTATGGTTTGAAACATGTCATGCTTTGAAAAGACCTAACTACTCTAGTCATGATAAAACGAAGAATAGTCCATCTAGATGCATAGGTTGCAGTGAAATGAACAAGAGAATATCTTTTATCTTAATTTAGGCTAGGGACATGCATGTATGTATAGACTTACTAAAACATGAAATTCAAAGTCTATAATGTACGGAATCAATCAAAACAAGAGGGCTTTTATCCTTATCATGATATTCTTACCGTTCATGAGATAACCTACCTCTTTACTAGGCTTTCAACTTCCAATTTGGGACTGTAAGACACGCCCTAGTTCTTCCCTTCCTATGATTTTTCAGTAACTTCACGTTGCTCTAACTCCTCAATCTCTTGACCTAAGGACGTGAAATTTTGAGGGTAAGAAGGTGAAACTAAGGGGAACAGAAAGTTCTAAAGACACCTAGACTAATTACCTCGTTTTGGTGCTCTAATCTCCTGATCTTCAGTAGACTTTCGTTCAGGTTCCTGGGTTGCTATGGTCGAACCAGCAACTTTGGAAGCCTCAAACTCCTTGTGTAGTTGATCTCCTAGCATGAAATTTTGAGGAAGATTAGTCCTATACATATGGAACAAAAAGTTCTAAAGAACTTACCCGAGATAATGTCGTCTTACCATGATTTCACGCGAGCCAATGTAAGGGTCGCGCATGTCAAAATTAGGGTCTATTTATAGGTTCTAGCTGGGGTTTTGTGGTTTAGATTGATTCTAGAGTCCTTGTTAAAGCTTAGATCAACTTCTGAGAGTCCTTAACATATTTATTAGTCCTCCCATCTCGATCCCTAAGAGATAGACTAGCAAATATCTAATATTTTTGCTCTTTCTTCCATTCACGGAACTGACAGCGTGTAACGGTCGTGTATTGGCACGTTACATGCCTGTGGCGGTCGCACGATAGACCGCTACATCCACTGTGCGTAAAATTCAACTTAATTCAAACTCTTTAATTATTTTATCCACATAATTTTTTAATAAATGAGTATTTATCCTTAAAATTCGTGAATAGGCTAAATAACCTTCTAGAATATGGGCCAAATTTAATGGGCTTGGTCCTTAAACCATTTGGGTTTATTTATCAAAGCTTGATTAATTATTCAACACACTTGGGCCTTATAATCAATTTAAGTTTTATAATTCCTAATAATTCCAAAAAATTCTTAAAATAACCAAAAAATTATTTATATAAATTTTGGGGCACTACACTCTCTCCCACTTCGAAGAATTTGGTCCCCAAATTCAATACATGGATTATATGAAGAGTGTACTTACAGTTGAATAATTCTGAAAATCTTTTCTGCATAGCTTCTTCTGTTTCCCAAGTTGCTTCGGATGGCCATGATTTCTTCCATTAAATTTTGACCATAGGAATAGCTTTATTCCTTAGTTGACGCACTTCCCGTTCTAGAATCTTTATTGGTGTTTGCTCGTACGTCATATCCTTCTGAATCTCCAAATTATCGTAAGTGATAACATGGTAAGGATCATATACATACTTTTCAGCATAGAGAGGTGAAATACGTCATGAACTCCTGCTAATTGTGGAGGTAAAGCTAATCTATAAGTCACTTCACCGACCCTTTCAAGAATTTCAAATGGGCCAATGAATCTTGGAGTTAGCTTACCTTTGATGCCAAATCTTCGAATACCACGACCTGGAGAAACCTTCAGATACACATGATCTCCTACTTGAAACTCCAAGTCGCACCTTCGATTATCAGCATAAGATTTTTGCCTATCTTGTGCAATCTGCAATCTTTCTTGAATGAGCTTGATTTTCTCTGAAGAATCCCTGATAATGTCAGGGCCTAGAATTTGCCTTTCCCCTATTTCATTCCAACATATTGGTGATCTACAACTTTTTCCATATAAAGCTTCAAAAGGTGCCATCTGTATGCTGGCCTAATAACTGTTGTTTATGCAAATTCTACCAGAGGTAAGTGATCATGCCAACTTCCTCCGAAGTCAATATCACAAGCCCTGAGCATATCTTCCACCACTTGATTTGTTCTTTCAGTCTGACCATCAGTTTGTGGATGGAATGCCGTGCTAAAATTTAGTCTGGTCCTTAGTGAATGTTGTAGACTCTTCCAGAATTGTGATGTGAATCTAGGATCTCTATCAGATATGATAGTGACAGGGACACCATGTAGCTTGACAATTTTCTTCATGTATAAGGCTGCTAGGATATCCATAGACCATCGACTTTTGATTGGTATGAAATGTGTAGATTTAGTCAATCGGTCTATGATCACCCATATACCGTCATGTCCTCCTCTTGTCTTTGGTAAACTCATAATGAAATCTATTCCTATACTCTCCCACTTCCATGCTGGAATATCTAAGGGATGTAGTTTACCTGTGGGTCTAAAATGCTCTGCCTTTACTTGTTGACAAGTGAAGTCAGCTATTTCTCTCTTCATATTGGGCCACCAGAAATTTCTTTTGAGATCTTGATACATTTTTGTACCACCTGGATGAATGGTGTACTTAGATTTATGTGCTTCCTCTAGGATCAGTTTCTTCGTATCCTCATGATCTGGTACACACACTCGGCCCTTAAATAGTAATCTTCCGTCATTGGAAATAGAAAAATCTGGCCTTTGTTCTATATTGGCTTTAATCTCCAGTAATACGGGATCATCATTTTGCAGCTTGACCAGATCTTCTATTAGTGTAGGTTGAGCTTGAATATTAGCTATGAAATAATCCTTTTCCTTTATGTCAATATCTAAGTTCAACTGAGCAAATTGAGGAATAAGATTAGTCATACTGATCATGAGACTTGATAGCTTTTCCATTGGTTTTCTGCTGAGTGCATCTGCTACGGCATTAGTCTTGCCAGGATGATATTGAATAGTAAAATCGAAGTCTTTGAGATATTCTAACCATCTCCTCTGCCTCATATTTAACTCCTTTTGAGAGAATAAGTATTTCAAACTTTTGTGGTCTGAGTAGATCGTGAATTTCTCTCCATAGAGATAATGACACCAAATTTTTAAGGCGAAAATGACAGCAGCCAATTCCAAATCATGAACATGGTAATTTCCCTCGTGACGTTTCAACTGTCTTGAAGAATAACATATTACCTTTCCATTCTGCATGAGGACGCACCCTAAGCCAATGTCAGACGCATCCGTATATACTTCAAATCCACCACCTTTCACTGGT
This sequence comes from Amorphophallus konjac, assembly GCA_022559845.1. Lineage (NCBI taxonomy): Eukaryota > Viridiplantae > Streptophyta > Magnoliopsida > Alismatales > Araceae > Amorphophallus > Amorphophallus konjac. Next base: position 14,156,458 of record CM040117.1, on the reverse strand, counting down.
AGTGATAGAATAGGAGCTGTTGTAAGATGGTTCTTAAGAGTTTGTAAACTCTTTTCATATTCTTTTGACCAGACGAAAGGGTTTTCTTTTCTCATGAGTCTAGTTAAAGGAACAACAATTTTTGAGAAGTCCTTAATGAACCTCCTATAATAACCAGCTAGACCCAGAAAGCTTCTTATTTCTGATACAGTCGTTGGCCGGCTCCAGTTTATTAGAAGGATCCACAGCGATACCTTCTTTTGAAATAATGTGGCCTAGGAATGAAACTTTCTTGAGCCAAAATTCAGACTTGTTAAGCTTGGCATAGAGTTTATGTTCTCTAAGTGTTTGCAAAGCTATCCTTAGATGTTCTTCATGCTCCTCTTTTGTCTTGGAATATATCAGGATGTCATCAATGAAGACAACGATGAACTGGTCCAGATATGACTGGAAAACATTGTTCATAAGTTACATAAATGCTGTTGGGGCATTTGTCAACCCGAACGACATTACCACGAATTCATAGTGGCCATAACGACTTCAAAAAGCCGATTTATAAATGTCTTCTTCTTTAATTCTAAGTTGATGATAACCTGACCTGAGGTCTATCTTGGAGAAATACTCTGCTCCTGAAAGCTGATCGAAGAGTTCATCAATACGCGGCAATGGACACTTGTTTTTGATTGTGAGTTGATTCAGTCGCCGGTAGTCGATGCATAGCCTGAGAGAGCCATCCTTCTTCTTGACAAAAAGGACTAGAGCACCCCAGGGGGATGTGCTAGGTCTAATGAAACCCTTGTCTAGTAGTTCCTGCAACTATCTTTTTAGTTTCTTCAGTTCCGTGGGGGACATCCTGTAAGGGGCTATAGAAATAGGTGCTGCTCCTGGAATGAGTTCGATGGTGAAATTTACTTCCCTCTCGGGTGGTAAACTGGGTAATTTGGATGGGAACACATCTGGAAACTCATTTACAATAGGGATGTCTGTTATGGTGATTTCCTTGGACTCGGTAACAAGGACAGAAGCAAGAAAAGCTTCACATTCTTGCGAGATATATTTGCAAGCGTGAAGAGAAGATATGATAGTGGGATGTTTCTTATACTTGATGCCAAGGAAAAAAAATCTTGGAAGACCGAGTTTTCAAAAGGATATAATCCTATTTCGGCAGTTAATATCCGCATCGTGATCTATAAGCCAATCTACCCCTAAAATGACATCATAACCTTTCATGTCAAGGCATACTAAATTTGCGGGGAGATTATGATCTTCCAATATTACTTCACTATTAGGATAATACTCGGTAAGCTTAGTTCCAGAACCTAAAGGTGTAGTAATAGCAAGAACTGAAGGTAAGGGAACTGATGCAATTGGTAATATTTTTGTAAAAGTCGTGGACATAAAAGAATGAGAAGCACCAGTATCAAATAGCATAAATGCAGGACGGGAACAAATTTGAAGAGCACCTTCCATAAATCTACCATCTGATGGGGACATCAGGGCAAGAGCATTGATATTTTTTCATTTGCATTTGTGTCCTTTAGTTTATTTTTATATCCTTGGGAAAGTATGTTTACAATTGTAAAACTTTATAAGCCAATGTGTCATTCCCTAGGATTGTTTGGGTTTTTGTGTAAAAGTCTAGTAGGACCAGCAAGGGGCCCCCATTTCTTTCCCCATTGGTCCACCTAAGCCTTAGGGCCCCATGTGGGGCTGGTCAAAGGTCCAAGGTGGGCTTCTAGATGCTTGACCATTCAAGGGGACAAGGTGGAAGAAAATTCAAAATTGGACCAAGCAAAGTCCAAGATGCTTCCCCCTTATAATATAGTTTATCCCATGTTGTATTTTTTATTTAATTTGGTCATTTGACCACATGTGGAAGAAAATCCCCTCTCTCCCATGAAATTCTCATCCCCCCACCCATTGTCATTCTCTATATAAGCCTATGTATACTGTCATTAGAGATATTAATGAAGAATTAAGCATTTTTCCCAAGAGCAAGCCCAAGGGCACCCCTTGTCTCTCCCCCTCTCCCCCTTTGCAGATAGATTTCTGCTAAATCTTGGGTGTGAAGCCCTCTCCTACATTCTCCTTAGCCCCTCTGAGTTCTTCTCTGTCGCCGCCGCCGCCGTTCGCGCTGCCATCGCGCCGCCACCGCCACTCGTCGGAGTTCTATCTCCATCAGGATAGAATCTCACCTATGAAATTTTATCTTTTTTTATGGTTGTCTGTTCAAGCCTTAATTTTTAGGATTTGTTCTGTCCATCTCCCTTAACCTCCAGTTCAAATTTCGTGTCATTTGGAAGTCATTAGGTATTTTTTTCATATTTTTGTTTATCCTCTCAGTAATCTGCCCTTTTACAGATCTACGGGACAGAGTCACCTTGTCGTATTTTCCCCACCCACTTATAAATTTCCAAAAAAATCAAAACAATTCCTCTGTGTTCCTCACATATAACCCCTTCCACCATAATTTTCTTGGAGTCTAAAAAATTCATTTGACCCTCGGTCAAAGGTCAATTTCAGGCAGATCTCTTGCTGCCCTATGTGTCTGTCAGTCCGAGTCAGAAATAAAAATAGTGTTACAGTCATATTCATTTTCAATCTGTTTGGTGGATGGAGCTGTCAAAATTATATGTTGTAGATCTATGAGTGCTCTTTCCAACGGTACTAGCCATGTCTCGATCGGCCTCCGGATCTGAGCGTCGTAATTCGTTTCACCGAGGCCTACAGATCTGTTCCTTGTACAGGTCCGAAATTACAGTCCAGAAGATATTCAAAAATAAATATCAAAAATCAACTTCAAGAGCTGCCCCTTCAGGGAGTCGTTTAGGGACGCCCTATCATCGTCCCCGCCAAGCGGCGCCTCCGGAAGATCTCAAGAAGGCGACGTTCCTTTAAAAACTGTTGCTTGATGTCCAGTGAGTCAGCAACCAAGTTGGCGCAGCACCGAGTTGGAATAGTGCCGAGTCGGACCAGCAGGCCGAGTTCGTGCCGTACGCACCTCCAGATTGCTGCCCGTCAACCCAGGGTCGGTCCTCCCAGGCCCCACTTGTAGCCCTTTACCTCCCTACGTGGAGTGGGCAATAAAATTCACGGTTGTAATTAAATTTTTCCCATTGTACCAGGAGTTACCGTAACTGGCCGGGGTCGTCTTCCCCACGCCCGGAGCGTGGAGGTATCGTGTTCGCTCTCCTACTTGACTTTGCTTTACTCGTATTTATTCGTATATGCCGCTGCATGTGATAGGTTATTAACCCGTTATATCATTTTTATCACCGCTGCGAGAGAGTGAGTGCGACCGTCCCGTGACCCGATCCGGGCACGAATTTGTGAGTTGACCACCCTAGCTCTTTGTCGATTTCTCAACCGCGCACGTCCGACGCTTCCCTCATTAGGGGCGATCGCGAGCTTGCTTAGAGTCCTAGGATTGCATATCCATTTGGAGTCGAGTCGCGTGTCTGTCCCGCATCAGTTTCGTATCAGAGCGCGAGTTGAGTCTAGGGTGTTTAAAATTCCAAAACAACAAAAAAAAGTGTCATTTACGTCTAGTCATCATCTAAGTCGGTCTAAGGTTGCATCTGCATATCATTGTTTGGTATATAAAAAGGTGTTGTCTTAACGTTAGGTTACGCCTATCGGGAAGGCCGCACACTTGCGCGAGTGATCTTCAGATCGATTAACTCCGCCACGTACCGAGTCTTGGTTTACGTCTAGGGTCCTTAGTGTGCATTAGTTAGTGCATTCCCACTTACATTGTTGTCGTGTCTAGTGTCTTGTCTCCGTGTGTCGGCATGTCTGCCTTGTAATTCCCCATTCCCAATGGAATCTCGGTCGCCCAGGCGATCTGACCGTTGGCCCACCCATGGGTTGGGCAACCATCCTCTCCACTTCTATAGGCCCGAAGCCTCGGATTTTTATGGCTCCAATGACCCGGGTGATTACCTACGTTGGGAAGCCGCCATGGAAAAATACTTCGCTTGCTATCCCATGTCCGAGGCCGGACAATTCTATTTTGCCAAGGATAGGCTTCATGACCGGGATGCCGAAAAATGGAGAACCATCGAAAGCTTAAGGCAGGCTAGGAGGCAATGGCCCCTCGAATTATGGTGGGATATGAAGAGAGAATTTAGGAAGGTCTACGTTCCCCAACCGGTCCCCTCCAACCAGTCCCACCCAGTCACCTCCAGCCAACCCCGCCAACTCACTTCCAACCAAGTGGGTCATAATCGGAGGCAAGGAGCCCCGCACTTAGATGAGCCCCGACTCAAGCCTAGGTCGGTTGATTACGGGCGAGTCCACCACAATACCCCTACTCCAACCCATACCATTGCCGAACTTGTGCAAATGATTTCGGAACGGGTGGATAGGAGGTGCGCTTATTTTGAGTCGCCGGTCTCCCCTTGCCCACCTCCGAGGCAAGAGGTTGCCATACTTGAGCCTAGGGAGGCCATAGCCAGTAGCCCCAACCCGGCACCACCTACGGGGTCCCAAGGACCACTTCCCCTCCGGGAGGACATACCTTCCTCACCTATGAGAGCTCCTTTGCCGCCACCCTCCCATTTTTATTCCGAGCCACCTCAGCCCGAGCCACCCGTGTTTCTAACGGGAATGCTTTTCATAGCCGAGCCGCTTCTTAGCTGGCTCAAGGATGGCTTGGCCCCTACCCCACCTTGCTATCCACCCATGGACCCCACCTTACCTATAGTTCCCATCAACTCCTACCACACGATATTCTGATCTAGTCATCATGTTGATACCTTGGGTGACCTTATTATGGGTTTACACCGACAATGGATGTTGACGCACTTATTGGCCCGAGGCTTCGACCAACCCACTAGTCGTAGCTTCACTCATCCGGTCTTAGGGTCCATTACCTCCGTGTGCACCGTGGGTTGTGTCACCACAGAGATCCTCTTATTCCTCCCCATGCCGGCCGAGCCCGACTTCATACCCTTTTGTCCGAGCGAGAAACCATACATCCTACATATGACCGTCCCACCTACCCCAATGCATGAAGGTGCCCATCCACACCTTCAAGACTTCTACACATGGGACCGTGACTTGTGGGAATCCATCACAAGGGGTCATACCTTCTTTGATCCCTTTGACCCATTCTCTAGTGGGCCCCTTGACCCACCATATATACTTCAATTCTTCGAGGGAGTCCACTACCACACCCCTTCCCTACGGGCCGGGTTGTCTACACCCACCAAGCCCATTCACTTGCGCGATACACCATCATCTAGGGGAAAGAAAGAAGATGCATTTGGTACCCCTGGCCCTCCCACATCTAAGTCCACTATGCATGCATGGTCCATTTTAGGAAGTCTAGGAATTCCCCATGACGTCAACCTCCAGTTACGTCAGATGCATGCATGGCACACATTCGGGTGTCCTGGTCCGCCGTTACACACGTACGGGTCGGACTAAAATTAGGTTTGTTTAGGGTCTTTGTAAGTCTTTGTTTCATTTGTCTGTCGTGTGTCTGTGCATACATCGAGTCTAGTCGGTTTTGTATGCTCACGTTGTTAGTCCCTTTCAAGTGCGACTTGTCAGACTTTGGGATCGGTTCTACTTCATATCGGATCTAGTCACTTAAGGGACAAGCGGTGATTCCTAGTGAGCCTTTTGAGCCGCCTCCCTTCATTTGAGAGTGACCCCACCCCGGAGTGTCCACCTCTCGCCTCCTCCCCAGCAGCGTGTGCATATCGAATCTATACGGGATGAGCAGGTGACGATTACTTGGAGTGGAGCGTACTCCGCGCTTCCAGGTTCGGTGACGCATCCACCGGAGCTACTCGAGCAGTCACACCCCTTACTCGACGGGGTCGAGTTCTTCCCACCCGGGGAGAATTGATGGGGACATCAGGGCAAGAGCACTGACATTTTTTCATTTACATTTGTGTCCTTTAGTTTATTTTTATATCCTTGGGAAAGTATGTTTACAATTGTAAAGCTTTATAAGCCAATGTGTCATTCCCTAGGATTGTTTGGGTTTTTGTGTAAAAGTCTAGTAGGACCAGCAAGGGGCCCCCGTTTCTTTCCCCATTGGTCCACCTAAGCCTTAGGGCCCCATGTGGGGCTGGTCAAAGGTCCAAGGTGGGCTTCTAGATGCTTGACCATTCAAGGGGACAAGGTGGAAGAAAATTCAAAATTGGACCAAGCAAAGTCCAAGATGCTTCCCCCTTATAATATAGTTTATCCCATGTTGTATTTTTTATTTAATTTGGTCATTTGACCACATGTGGAAGAAAATCCCCTCTCTCCCATGAAATTCTCATCCCCCCACCCATTGTCATTCTCTATATAAGCCTATGTATACTGTCATTAGAGATATTAATGAAGAATTAAGCATTTTTCCCAAGAGCAAGCCCAAAGGCACCCCTTGTCTCTCCCCCTCTCCCCCTTTGCAGATAGATTTCTGCTAAATCTTGGGTGTGAAGCCCTCTCCTACATTCTCCTTAGCCCCTCTGAGTTCTTCTCTGCCGCCGCCGTTCGAGCCGCCATCGCGCCGCCACCGCCACTCGTCGGAGTTCTATCTCCATTAGGACAGAATCTCACCTACGAAATTTTATCTTTTTTTATGGTTGTCTGTTCGAGCCCTAATTTTGAGGGTTTGTTCTGTCCATCTCCCTTAACCTCCAGTTCAAATTTCATGTCATTTGGAAGTCATTAGGTATTTTTCTCATATTTTTGTTTGTCCTCTCAGTAATCTGCCCTTTTACAGATCTACGGGATAGAGTCACTTTGTCGTATTTTCCTTACCCACTTATAAATTTCCAAAATAATCAAAAACATTCCTCCGTGTTCCTCACATATAACCCCTTCCACCATAATTTTGTTGGAGTCTATAAAATTCATTTGACCCTCGGTCAAAGGTCAGTTTCAGGCAGATCCCTTGCTACCCTGTGTGTCTGTCAGTCCGAGTCAGAAACAAAAATAGTGTTACAGTCATATTCATTTTCAATCCGTTCGGTGGATGGAGCTGTAAAAATTATATGTTGTAGATCTATGAGTGCTCTTTCCAACGGTACCAGCCACGCCTCGATCAGCCTCCGGATCTGAGCGTCGTAATTCGTGTTGCTGAGGCCTACAAATATGTTCCCTGTTCAGGTCCGAAATTGCACTCCAGAAGATATTCAGAAATAAATATCAAAAATCAACTTCAAGAGCCGCCCCTTCAGGGAGTCATTCAGGGACGCCCTGCCATCGTCCCCGCCAAGCGGCGCCTCCGGAAGATCTCAGGAAGGCGACGTTCCTTTGGAAACCGTTGCTTGCTGTCCAGTGAGTCAGCAACCGAGTTGGTGCAGCACCGAGTTGGAATAGTGCCAAGTCGGACCAGCAGGCCGAGTTCGTGCCGTACGCACCTCCAGATTGCTGCCCGTCAACCCAGGGTCGGTCCTCCCGGGCCCCACTTATACCCATTACCTCCCTGCGTGGAGTGGGCAATAAAATTCACTATTGTAATTAAATTTTTACCATTGTACCGGGAGTTACCGTAACTGGCCGGGGTCGTCTTCCCCACGCCCGGAGCGTAGAGGTATTGTGTTCGCTCTCTTACTCAGCTTTGCTTTACTCGTATTTATTCGTATATGTCACTGTATGTGATAGGTTATTAGCCCGTTATATCATTTTTATCACTACTGCGAGAGAGTGAGTGTGTGGACGCACTTTTTATTTGACAAATCGTTCGTTTATTCATTTATTGGGTTTATTAAGTGCGTGGGCGTGCCAGTCACAAAGTGACGATTTATTGTGCGCTCGATCTGACTAATCAGACGATTGTGTAGTTCGTGTCGGGACTAGAACCCGCCGAGCCATAAAGGTCACGACGTCATTTATATCCCCTCGGAGAGGGGAACACCCTTGATTAATCGCCGAGAAAAGGGGCCTCATGGCCAGGAAAATATATCGAGAGAAACAAGCCGATAGCGGTCTCAAATCAGTCGGAAAGCCCTATGTCTAGGGAAACAAGCATTCGAAATATGTCGGTCACTCAAGGGACCATTTTGATATTCGGACGAGCGTCCGGCTTCAGAGAATCGTGATCATCACGGGGAAAACTGGAGCATATGTATGCCGGGGTACGGTGAGTTTATTGTTCAAAGGGATAGGAGGCATTCGGTTGAATCCCGGTTAGAGCGGTCGGAAATCGATAAGTTTGTTCGCCCGGTGCAAGACCAAGCTACGACCATACTGCGGTGGGCCCCCCGCAGTCGAAGTCGGGCTCACGTGGGCATCATTAATATTTCCGGTGCCGAAGGGCAGCGGGAAAGTGTCCCGGGACTAGATTCCGAAACAAAGATTTGTACAAAGATAGCCGACTATAGGCCTAGGATGTGGGTCAGGCGATGACCATGGTTGGGGCGAACCCGAGGTCCAGATGTGACTCACGAAGGTCTTATTGATGTTCCCGCACGTAGGGTTCGGGGAGGACGAGGGCCGTCTCGTTCCATTCGGATTTTGTCGGTCATACACGGACCATTTTATGTTCGGACAAAGGTCCGTATTGAAGACGTAAAAGGAAATAAACCCGTACAAATGTCTGCCGTGAGTACGTCAAGCTTTAATGCAAGCACGGGATGAGTGCGCGGGGATATACGCCGGTCACTAACGGACCATTCAGTATTCGGACGTAAGCCCATATTCGAAACATCGAAGACCACGACAAAGACATACCGGAGGTACGGCACATTTCCTATGGGTGCGGGATTGGATCCCGGTATATACGTCGGTCACTGACGGACCATTCCTTATTCGAACGGAGGTCCGTATTAGTAGCGTCAAGGACGACGATAAACCGTACGGATGTCTGCCGTAGGTACGACAAGTTTAATGTGGATGCGAGATCGGATCCCGATAAAGACAGGTCGAGCTAACGAACTATCGGCCCGTGATAAGTTCGGATCATGGTCACGTCCGGGCGAGGGCTCCCGAGATCCAAGTCCGATGCCATGGGGCGTCATTGCTTTTCTCTTCACGCACAGTCCGGGGAAACGAAGGTTCCAAGGTATGCGTGTATGTCGGTCACGGTCGGACCATTCATTGTTCGGACGCGAGTCCACGTTTGAAGCATCGAAGATGACGATAAAACCGTGCAAATGTCTTCCGTAGACATGACAAGTTTAATGTGGCGTTGCGGGATTAGATCCCGGGAGAAGCGGGTCATGTTAACGAACTATTGGCCCAGACTGTGTTCGGATCGTGACCATGTCGGGGGTTCCGAGGTCCACGTCCGATACCACAAGGCATCATTGATTTTCTCTTTGCGCCAAGTCCGGGGGAGTGAATTGTTACGTATGGATACTGAACTCGCCATCGTGCGCCCTCGCACGTGGATCGACCTGCGCGGTCAGGTCGCGGGGTTCGACCTGCCCGGTCAGGTCGTGGGGGTCAAGGGGGCAACGCCCCTTGCGGAAAGGGGAAACTTTTTATTAGTTTTATTCATTAGCTTTAAGTCTCTTCTCTCATTTGATTAATCATTTTCTCCCTTTCAGGCACGCCGGTTTAAGGGAAGCAAAGAGGGGAGCGCGCCGGTTAATGGAAGCCCAAAAGGGCACGCCGGAATAGGTGGTGCAAAGTTTGGGCGCGCCGGTGAATGACCAATGGAGGAGGAGGGCCAGGGGGCGCCGGAATAGAGTGAGGAATAGTATAGCGCGCCGGTTTAATGGGCTATGCAAGGGGCGCGCCGGTTAGTGGCAAGAAAAAAAGAAAGGGGTTTTGAGTGTAAAGCTAAACCGGCGCGGGGGGGTACCGCGCCGGATTAACCCACGCCGGATTAGGAGCACGCCGGAATAGCTTCTGTGGGTTTTCTTTCATTCTTTTATGCTCTGTTTCTTGTTTCTTTCACCTGTGGGTTGATTTTTTGATTAGTTTGTTCATCGAATTGATAGATTAAGTTTGTGGAGAGGAAGTTTAAGTGTTTTAGTTGTCTATTAAGGTGGATTGGCATGAAAATATGAATGTTTTATTAGAAGAGTTCGCTGTGCAGGGTGGTTTAGGGGTGAGTTTGTTATGCAGGAACTCAGAAGGTTCAGTCTGTTCAGGGGCTTAGTTTGTTCGTCTGCCTGTTCTTACGTGTTCTTCCTCTGGCAAGATTTGGGCAGCATCTCCCCCGGACTAAGGCTTGCCAGAGACAAATAGAGGAACACCAAATGGAGCAAAGCTCCTGGGTGAACCTCAAAACTCGGAGTGAGGCCTCCGTTAACCCATAAGTGCCTGTGGAGACTCGAGGACCAGCCTTCAAGAGTTCCAGCAGCTTACAGGTGATGATTTCGTAGGCGGGACGAATGTGTGCCTCAAGGGGCCATGAATGTTCATCCCCTGACGGACTCCTCCGAAGGCCATGCTATGGAGAAGCAAGCTTCGAAGGGCCTTGGATGAGGAGAAGACAGGGAGAAAGAGAGGGAAGCAGAAGAACACATATGTTGCAAAAAGCTTTTCTTTTATTCATCCGCAAGGGGAAAGATAGCAAAGCAAAAAAAAGGGGGGGAATACATCAGAGGGAAAGGGAGAAATACATCGATGGGGGAGGGGGAACGGAGCGCAAGCTCCTCCCCCTCCGAGCTCACCTCCCTTCTCTCACACTCAATCTCTCTACTCCTTCACCTAGCAGGCACAGGGACGAAGCTTTCTCTTCCCTTCGGGTGGCCCTCTCTTCCCTTTTTTCTTCTTCTTCTCTTCACTGCACACAGCCCAGGGGGTTTCAGCAGCCTGCTCCTTCTTCTTCTTCAACTTCCTCCTCTTTGGAGCTTCTTCTTCTCTTCTTTTTATAGAACGGCCACCCAGGGAGCATTCCTGCCATTTCCACCTCGTCCGCAACGAAGTCAGGAGTTGACTCGCTGTGCTGGACGCTGTTCATTTGTCCCATACACTGCTGCTCGTCCGAGGATGGGACGCTCAGAGATCTGCCGGAGCTTGCCTTGCTGCTACTGCTTGTGTGCTGTCGAACGAAGGTAGAAGCAGAGCCATGGGCATTGAATGTTCTCTGCATGCCATAATGATGCAAAACAGAGCATCGGAATGTAGATGGGACGGCTCATTTACGCGCTGGATGCACGTGAAATGCAAGGGAAATGGTGCGCGCCGATTTAACCCAAGAAGAAGGGGGCGCGCCGGTTTAACCCAAGATGAAGGGCGCGCCAGTTTAAGGCCAAAGCAAGGGCACATGAAAAAAATGGGGTGCGCCGGCTTAAGATGTTGAAGGGGCGTGCCAGTTTAGAGCGCGCCGGTTTAAGGCCCTTTCGCGCCGTTTTAAGCCTCGAATGGATTCTTTTCGAAGCCGCATCCATTTATTCGAGTGTCGGCGCTCCTGGAATGTTCTAGTTGCAATGTATAGCCTTCATAATATTCTGTTTACAGCCTTTGGGGCTTGGTCCCAGACTTTGCATGACTTTCGGTGCATCCCGAGACTGTGCCAGAGTTCCCGACTTTTCTTTGATTCAGCTCTTGACATGGCCGGTCGGAGCGTTGTAGCTGTATCTTCCGCTTGGGGGGGGCTTCCTTAGCGGGTAGTAGACCACTAAGCGAGTTCTCGTCCTACTTGGGCGAGGCATGAGGTTTGTTCAGCATTTCCATTTTTGGCTTGCTCTCGAGTGTCGAGACGTGCATGCCGTATGATCCTCATCGACATTTTTTGGCGTCCACAGAGTGCGACCGTCCCGTGACCCAATCCGGGCACGAATTTGTGAGTTGACCACCCTAGCTCTTTTCCGGTTTCTCAATCGTGCACGTCTGACACTTCCCTCATTAGGGGCGATCGCGAGCTTGCTTAGAGTCCTAGGATTGCATATCCATTTGGAGTCGAGTCGCGTGTCCATCCCGCATCACCATCCTTGGGTGCTTCTTCTTCTTCTAGAACAACATTGAGGCGAGCTTGCCTCTTACGTCCTCCACCAGACGATTGATCCTTCATAAGGGGGAAATCTGGCATACGATGCTCCCTGCTTCCACAACGTAGACACGCACCAAGGCACTTCCAACATTCTTTAGCCGAATGGCCGAACTTCTCGTAAAATGTGCAAGCCGCCATGACTTGCTCCTTCTCCTCTTTGGCTTTCTTGTGCGTCTGGGAACTTCCACCGTTCCCGCTCCTAGATCTTTTCTTACTATCACGGCTTTTGTAGGGCTCCGTGATGCTGAATTTCTCCTTCTTATAATGCCGATCAAATCTTCGGCTGGACTCTTCTCACTTTCCTTTCAATTTCTCGACCTTCTCTAAGGTCCTTTCACATAAATACACCTGCTGAACCATCTCCGCATAGGTACGGATGTTTTGGGTCCCGAGCTGCTGAATGAAATCGGGTCGTAACCCGTCCATAAACTGATTGGCCTTCAATAAATCGGTACTGATTAAATGCGGTGCATAAGGTGCTAGCCTGGAGAATTGAAGTTCATACTCCGCGACTGACATCATTCCCTGACAAAGAGAGGCAAACTCCATAGCCTTTCTTTCTTTGACATGCTCAGAAAAGTACTTAGCACGGAATAGAGTGAGAAAACCGTCCCATGTATGAGGTGCATCAGCCGGAGGTGTAGGTATTGATTTCCACCATGTGCGTGCATCTTTATTGAGTTGAAAGGTTGCAAGACGCACTTTTTCTTGATCCGTGCATTGGATAATATCGAAGATGCGATTCATCTCATCTATCCAGTTTTTTGCCTCATCCGGATTAGAGGAACCGTAGAAACGCGGAGGGTTTAAACTCTGAAAATTGTGATGCAAATCACCAGCCCTCGCCCCTGCACCTGCCTGGGCCATAGTTTGTAATGCCTGAGTAAGGCCGGCAACTGTTTGTTGCATTCCACCCCAATCTACGCGATGTGCCATTGTAATAATGAGGTACCTGAGAGAAATAATAAATTGTTAATTCTCATGGAATTAGAAAGAGCTAAATCTTAAAACTCATTAACTATCCTTTCCCGGGCTCTACCCACTTCTCGCATAGGTGAGGAAATTTCTTCCTTAGTTCATAGGTAGGGGTCCTTAAACCTTGGACTTATCCTATGACATGACTCTTTTTCCTAAGTCCTGAGACTTAGGCTCTGATACCAACTTAACTGTTACGCCTCGAGCCTTTTATTACAGCGGAAGACTAGCTCGAGGAACGCGAACAGCCTGCATGGTAAGCCTCTTGCAAGTAAGAACGATCAAAGTGCAAGACAATCACACATAAGAATGCAATTGCATAATAATTTAATCAAACTCCCACTCTATTTCATTAATAATCAAAATATCCAAATACAATGACTTTTCAATCTTTACTAATCTATCAGACTCAAGGAAAAAAATTACAAAGACTTGATCTAAACAATATTGACTTTCCTAAGTTTTCACTCTCATTTTGATATGACTTTCATTCGCTCGCGGACCCGCTACTTGTATAACTCGAATCTGAATTCGTATCACTTCCATCTCCTGAAAAGATTAGAAAATAGGTAATGAGCACACTTGCCCAGTAGGTATCTTCGCATCAACATGAAGGCACTATTAAAGTAATTAGCATTTTAGCTCTAAAGAAATAAGGTAAAATCATGTGAATGCGATCAATCATGCGATTAAACCAAAGTAACAAGATGATCATGTAAGATAGTTTGAGTAAGTATGATTTAGCAAGAATATGATATGACCTTTCATGAACAAGAATGTACTAGAAAGTCATATAACAATCAAGAGTGTACTCTTCACTTAGTAGCAAGTACTTCGTGAATTTCTGTGAAATATCATGTAACAAGCTAGAAAGTCATGTACGTGTCGTGGATTTTCACTTCATGATGCCATGGATCTTCACTTATTTATAAAGAAAGTACTCCCCGCGTAATGCGACGCTAGTAGCGTCATACCCCATGGTTTATAATAGTATGTTTCCGACAATCAGTCTAGGGGACTAGCATAGAGCCCTTGAACATAATCAGTGCTCGATCCGCATCTTCAAGTATAAATCAAGCTACTTCCACGCATGTAATTAATGTGGCCAAGAATGTACAATTTCAATGATAGGTTCAAGATAAAGTAATCTATCATAATAATGCTTCTATTTGAATTAAAGAATTTCAATAAACATATTAAAACTAGGTTATGCCATGAAAATAAATCGGCAGCGTAACGGCACATTTCTTAACTTTCATAATTTAAGATTAAGTATCTTGAACAATATGACAAGTCCTAGACCATCAATAATATATCTAGGAACTTTAGAATATCAACCCTTGGGTCAAACATCGGGTTAAATCACTCAACAACTGTGACGGTCAAATAATGGGCCGTTACATGAACGTGACGGTCTATAATTGGGCCGTTACAATAGATTGAATCCAGAAAGAATAATTGGACTCAGTGAATGTGACGGTTGTATACTGGACTGTTAGATGGGCCTGACGGTCTAGTAATAGGCCGTTACATAGTTAAAATCAAAAAACATCAATAGTGCTTTTCCAAACAATTGGGCTTTAAAGGTACAACCAACTCGGCGTCCTAGTGGGAATCCCAGGCTCGCGGAGAATTATGGAGGCCTTGAAACCAGATTTTCTAGTCCATTGGAAGGAATATCCAATAGAGAGGTCCTCAAGTCTAAGAATATGTTCCTATATTGCAAAAGTGTAAACTAATGGTCATATACCAGAATATATGCCATGTACTTAGAGAAATTGACTCTATAAACGGAAAGAATGCGTAGCAATGTGAAACCATGATAAAACTCCGTCAATACATCAGTTAAAATCATGGGTTTAATACAAAACTATAGAGTTTTAGCAATGGAATTAACATGTACTTTAAAATAACTCAAGGTGCTTTAAACATACATGAATCAATTTATAACCTCAAAGTTATGAAAAATAGGTCAAAACTTAGATAACTAGGCTTATTCATAAGTAAACTTGACTATTTTTAACTCTGTCTCAGGTTGACAGAACACAGTTATTCTGACGGTCGAACATGGGCGCATCACAGTGCTGTGACAGTTTATCGTGGAACCGTTAGAGTGTTGTAACGCTCCGGTTATGGTCCGTCAGAGTTAACAGAGAAGCTTAAGTATAATAGGGAGTGTGACGGCTTATCGTAAGGCCGTTACGTCCATCTGTCGGTCTAACTATAGGCCGTTAGAGTCCTGTTGACAGGATAAAAAAAATACTATGCTTTGAAACATGTCATGCTTTGAAAAGACCTAACTACTCTAGTCATGATAAAACAAAGAATAGTCCATCTAGATGCATAGGTTGCAGTGAAATGAACAAGAGAATATATTTTATCTTAATTTAGGCTAGGGACATGCATGTATGTATAGACTTACTAAACATGAAATTCAAAGTCTATAATGTATGGAATCAATCAATACAAGAGGGCTTTTATCCTTATCATGATATTCTTACCGTTCATGAGATAACCTACCTCTTTACTGGGCTTTCAACTTCCAATTTGGGACTGCAAGACACGCCCTAGTTCTTCCCTTCTTGTGATTTTTCATCAACTTCATGTTGCTCTAACTCCTCAATCTCTTGACCTAAGGACGTGAAATTTTGAGGGTAAGAAGGTGAAACTAAGGGGAACAGAAAGTTCTAAAGACACGTAGACTAATTACCTCGTTTTAGTGCTCTAATCTCCTGATCTTCAGTAGACTTCCGTTCAGGTTCCTAGGTTGCTATGGTCGAACCAGTAACTTTGGAAGTCTCAAACTCCTTGTGTAGTTGATCTCCTAGCACGAAATTTTGAGGAAGATTAGTCCTATGTATAAGGAACAAAAAGTTCTAAAGAACTTACCCGAGATAATGTCTTCTTACCTTGATTTCACGTGAGCCAATGTAAGGGTCGCGCAGGTCAAAACTAGGGTCTATTTATAGGTTCTAGCTAGGGTTTTGTGGATTAGATTGATTCTCGAGTCCTTGTTAAAGCTTAGATCGACTTCTGAAAGTCCCTAACATGTTTACTAGTCCTCCCATCTCGATCCCTAAGAGATAGACTAGTAAAAATCTAATCTTTTTGCTCTTTCTTCCATTCACGGAACTGATAGCGTGTAACGGTCGTGTATTGGCGTGTTACATGCCTGTGGCAGTCGCACGATAGACCGCTACATCCACTGTGCATAGAATTCAACTTAATTCAAACTCTTTAATTATTTTATTCACATAATTATCTAATAAATGAGTATTTATCCTTAAAATTCATGAATAAGCTAAATAACCTTATAGAATATGGGCCAAACTTAATGGGCTTGGTCCTTAAACCATTTGGGTTTTATTTATCAAAGCTTGATTAATTATTCAACATACTTGGGCCTTATAATCAATTTAAGTTTTATAATTCCTAATAATTCCAGAAAATTCTTAAAATAACCCAGAAATTATTTATATAAATTTTGGGGCACTACACCGGGGGTTTGGTGTAATACCCCAAATAAATACATGTGTGTATAGTAGGATGGAGGTCAATTTAAAATATCAAAACCGATATATATATATATATATATATATGTATGTATGTATGTATGTATGTATATATACTAAAGGCCCAATTGTAAAAGCCTTTAACCCACCTTAAATGGGCCTTACAAACAAGGCTAAATACCTATTTATGGATCTCACGTACGCTTGGTAAAAGATGGGCCTTAGGATGAATATATATAAATCTATATCTAATGGACATTTTTCCAAGTCACATTCGAGCTTTACATAAGGCTATAGGGTTTTTATTTAAACTAGGAAAGGTGGCTGAGGATATAGCAATGGAAGAATTTGCATGGAAATTGTCAAACCTATAGGATTGATACATGGGAAACTTTTATTCTAATAGGAGTCCATGTATAGAAATTTAAAGACTATTAGGATTCTAAAAACCTAAGATCTGTAAAAAGGACCCCTTCATCGACGAGCTCCGGCTACTACTGCTGCTCGTATTGACTCCCAGCGTCGACATCGCTTCTCTGCTACCGTATTGCAACCGTGAAGGGGCATCTGTTTCCTTCTTTTTCTTCACGATCGTGAGCGGCTGCTATAGCCATTCTGCTGTTCAATCATAGTTGCAATGAGAAGCCGCTGCTTCTCTTCTTCCTTCGCGAGAAGCTGCAGTTACTGTTGCTTCTTCTCACCATCCTCTTCTTCATCTGGTTCTAGTGCTACGTACTGCTACGACTGTTACTCTTGTCACCTGCGATTGCAATTGTTTTCCTACTACTATTGCCGTGAAGAAGTCCTTCTTCTTTTACCATCGTTGCTGTCGCAGTTCCTGCTATCAAGCAAGAAGGAGTTTGCTTCCCTCTTCTTCCTACTGGCCACTCCGGAGTATTGCAGTTGCTGCTGCTGAACATCTATCTTCCTCCGTTCAAGTTCCTGATTGAGTTGCTGCCGCTGCAGTTGCTCTTGTTATCCGTAGATCTCTTCGTTCGTCGTCCAAATGAACCAACAAAGGTAGGTGTTCTCAAGTTACGAAGCCCAAGCTGTTGATAACAGAGAAATCATGAATATAGGTCTTATATCATGGAAATCATGAATTCTGTTTAGTTTTTCTGAGTTTTTTGTAAATAGCGACCATGGCCTGGGCGCCTATTCAATAAATGCCTACGCAAACAATCGTTAATTCCTTAATGTAATTAAATAAATACGACTTGATAAAATTTAATAACTAAGTAACCTGATGTAAAATTAATGCATGAACATATTTTATAGATTCCTGATATTTTCCTCTACCTATTCATGTCTTCAGTTTCCTGTTTTGATAAACTGAAAATACCATGTGTCTGTGATTGTACCTACCTGATGCGTAGCATCAGACAAATATTGGGCGACAGTTACATTGTCGTTATTTAATAATGAACGCCCTCACACAAGGGCGCTATTTTGTAGTAAACCAAAAAATTGAGCATATATTGAAAAACTATGAATTCACGACTGAGGTCAGGGCATCATTCAATGAATGAACGCCACTGTACACAGTCACTATTTGAAATCATAGATATTAGTTTCAGGAAAATTCTAGAATTGACACCCTTACACGATGTTGTTAATTATTATTAGTTTCTTAAAAGTTCTGTTGTAAATTAGGATTGAACAACCTTTCAGAAGGTTGCTATTTCATTAAATAGCGACTTCTGTTGGGGCGCGGTTTTCCAGTCTCACAGATTTATCAATTTTTTGGCCCATATCGCAGGTCTATTGACACTCTCATCTCATATCTGTAGATGGGGTTTCTATTTTGGTTTTTATCGATTACACACTAACTCTCGGTGATGTTTGAACCCTCCGCGGGATATTCCTTCCTTCGGACTAGTGATTTCATCATAGAGACCTCCGTAAGTCTACGCTAGCCTTGGATTCCCTCAAGGTAGCCGAGCAGGTTGTACCCTAAAAACCCATGAAACCGTGTCTTGTCACGTCACTCTAAAGAAACATGATACTTTAGCCCTCATAGAGCATTGTTTCTAGCCTCTTTGAGAAGTTTGTTCTATGTCAGTAATTGGTGACACTAACATGGGTGCCAGAAGGAATTGGCGACCTATCCAGTGCCGTTATTTTCCTAATATAGCGACATGAGCCTGGGCGCTATTTCATCGAATCTGTACTGTTCGCAGGAATGGACGACCACGCATGTGGGCGCTATTTCTGTAATTGGTGGCGACTGAATGGGCGCCAATTATCCAGTTTCACGTCATGTCTTGGTTTTCGTGGGGATTAATGATGTATCATACTTGTTCAAAGTTTAGCCCTTGAACTCTTTCATGAAAATCTACCTTACCATCCTATAATGGTTATTCCTTTGCAACTCTATATTGACTATAACTATAGTGGATGTCTAAAACATACATGACTCAATGCTTGTGTATATAGGGCCCGATCTTGTCATGAGAGGAGCACCCGAAAGTACTTGTGCCCAGGGGAGCTATATTCATCACGGTGTGGCACTGCACCGAAGTGCATGACTAGCTTGATTTATGACACTCCACGACTTGTACTTGACTTGACTCGACATGACATGACTTGCGTGGCCCGGAATGGGTATTTACTTGCTTGATATTGTAATAGCCAATTCACGTGACATGACTTGACATATTTACATGCTTGACCATCTTGATTCATTTTCATGAATATCTTGAAATCTTGCTAGTTCAGCTCTATTATCTCTTGATACACTCTCTCTCGGTATTTTCATGCGTACATGCATAGCTATACTTGCATTCATGTAACATGTAATTTACTTAAAACAAGCTTGTACTTTAGATATAATTTCTACTGAGCGTTCGCTCACCCTAGTGTTTCCCATATTTTTTAGGTAATTCCGATGACGAAGATCACTCGGAAGGGAACGGACATGAGTGAAGAGCATAGAGCCACACAACTATTAAAGCGTCTATCCATTCATGTCTTTTAACTTTCTTGAGTCAAACATTGTGATTTTCTTTTATTGAGTCAAGATTGTCCATAGTACTTTTATTGAATTTATGTAATAGAATTACCTTGATGGTTATTATGAATAAAGGATCTAGTTTATTTCTACTTTTGCACGCTCTGTCTATGTGTCGAATACACTTATGCTCTGATTGACATGATTGATATAACTCATCACGCATACCGGGTTCCTTCCACGCTCGGGACATGACATTGGGGTTGAGGGCAAGGCCTCCTAAGCTAGGCCAGAGGCTGATTCAGGTCATCAGACTGAGTCTCGGGTTGGTGTCCGGTTGTGTAACACGCAAACACCCAGACTGAGTCTCGGGTTGGTTACCGGTGGTGTAACACGCAAACACCCGGACCGCATCATTGATGAGCTTAACCGTTCGCTTCTTCTGGGAATGCTTCTCGAAGTAGGCTGGTGTCCCCAGTCTATCAAAGACTGAGGTCCTTCAAGGTGGATCCCCCGTCGTGAGACTCGAGTTGACCTTAGAAGAGCTTGAGGCTGGGTGCTGGCGGGGCTCGGCACGAGCCCTTCTTTGCTTTGGCCTACTTAGGCTAGCGAGACTGGATAGCTGGGTGCCGTCGGACTGTGTCGATGAGGATTCAGTGATGCCCTGAGCAATGCTGCGCCCGGGCGTTCCAAGGAAGTTCTCGGTACGTGACCTTCGAACAGCTTGAGCATCCTCCGGGGTAACCCAGATTCTTCTCAGGCTAAGTTGTTATCCTCCCTTGTCGCTATTCATTCGACTTGACTTGGGAGTCTAGGTGCCTGACTGGTGTAGATGCCCCCGGTTAGTTGCCAAGGCACCGATTTCCCTTAATTTCACTTTGTCTTCTCGTGATCGTTGCAGGAGGCTAAAGAGGCTGGCAGTGGGGATCGTAGGCACAGTCCGATCCTAGGATACAATTGGTTCACCTCCATTGAGATGAATCCTCAAGTCGTCGACAAGAACAGTCTTTCCGGAATTGCTGGTTGCAACAGTGGGTCGCCTACCTCTGCAGTCGCTGCGGCACTTTTTCTGGGGAGCTGAAGAGGACCCTGCTCCAAGGTGGTAGACGGAGAAGACCTGCTCTACCATCACCGACAGCGTAGATCGGCCTTCGGGACATTTGGCCCATGCAGAGAGCTGACATTTGAGTGACTCGAGTCTAGGCTTCTGCCCAGGCTGATAGAAGTGTTGCCGATGCTTGAGATGACGCTCTTGCACCGAGAACCAAGGTTATGGGAAATGTTGGGGCGTCGAAGGCTCGAGGTTGTGAACCTGTGTTGAGTGTCGGCATTGCTAGAATTTGGGGCGGAAGGCCCATGTCGGGTGCTGAGGTTGCCATATCCCGAGGTGGAAAGCCTGTACTAGGAATCGGCACAGCTGGGTCATGGGGGAATAGACCCCGTTGTGGAGATGGGAAGTCGGCAGCCCAAGGCAGGAGGCCTGCATCGGGGACCAACCATTTTAGGATCTGGGGTTGTGAGACCGGATTGGATGCTGGAGAGCCTCGAACTATGGGTTGAGAACCCGTGTTGAGTGTCCGCTTGACTGGGACTCAGGACTAGAGGCCCAAGTGCGGCGCTGAGGAGCCTTAAACCCGGGGTAGGGAGCTCGTATCGGGTGCTGGCCTGACTAGGACTCGGGGTTGGAAACCTGAGTAAGGTGCTGAGGAGTCGTGGACCCCGGGCAAGGAGACCATAACGGGTGTAGGCTTGGATAGAGCACGTGGTTGGAAACCTGAGCGAACTGCTGAGATAGTATCCGAAGTCCGGGGCGTGAGGCCCGTGCTGAAAGTCGGCCGAAGCTGGACCCATGAGATGACGCTTATCTGGGCAAGAGACGATCTGGGACCCTTGCGGGGGCCGGTAGTGGAGGTCCCGAGTCTGATACTTGTGTGGGCCATCGGCATTGGAGAAGTGTGCTGAGAGTCGACCGCACGAGCAGGAACAGGAACTGGGATTGGCCGTAAGACAGCCACTGGGACCACGCCTAGAAAGTAGGGTGATCCGATGATGGGGGCGAAGTCACCAAAAGTGATTGGCATCGTAAAGTAGCCCACCCGTGCAAGGGTGGCGATGACGATGGGGCCATATGTCACGGCCGCCATAGCTACTGTACTACTGGCTGCTAGAGAGAGTGACAATCGAAGACGATCGTCGGGTATGATCTGGCTGCTGGAATGCGAGCTGGAAGCTGCAGGGAGATATGACCCTCCTCTACATCTCCTACAAGGATAGGAAAAGGGCACCAAGGCTTC
The DNA here is from genome assembly GCA_022559845.1 of Amorphophallus konjac. Classification (NCBI taxonomy): domain Eukaryota; kingdom Viridiplantae; phylum Streptophyta; class Magnoliopsida; order Alismatales; family Araceae; genus Amorphophallus; species Amorphophallus konjac. The sequence continues at coordinate 14,134,855 of CM040117.1, read as the reverse complement.
AGGGTAGGCACATGCTTTTCTTCAGTAGAAAGAAGAAAGGCGGGAGATGTCACACCGGACGTGCCAACTTTGTTTTCCGACGCGGAAGTGTCGAAAGTCGGTGATCGCGGCGAGAAGGGGGAATAAAACAACAATGGAAAATGGGGGAGTTCATGTTATATCGGGGGTATTTTCCTTCGTAGCCATATGTTTATCACGGAAGTACCGTACACTCACCTTTTACGAAAAGTCGAGAGGGGTTAACTTGCACGAGAGGTTTCTCAGAGTGAATGAATAGTAGTAGTGGCCTGTGAGAACGGAGTGGTTGCTCATTCTGGGTGAGTGGAACCAAGGTAACTAGATGACTGGGTAACTGGACAGGGTGCGGGTGTACCAGTCGATCTCTTGACAATCACCCATAGAACCGAATCTTGACTGGCGAAGCGTCACCAGGATGCGACACGTGGGCACGAGGGTATCGGGCGACACGTGGAGAGAAAGGAGGTTCCACGGGTACGAGTGTGCATATGATTGCGGGGATTCGTGTACATGACGTCTTTCCCCACCGACTGCAAGCAGCCAGTGTTTATTTTACACCGCATTGAATCTGAACACCTTTGTTCTGTGCTGAAGGAGGGCCTGGATAATTATGAGCCATGGATAGAGGACTGGGCATACCCTGCAACTATAGGGTGACCGTCGCACTCGATTAGGAGGGTTAGTTAACTAGAGTCTGGGAGACTAGACACACACTAGTTGGTGTGGAGGTGAGACTGGGACCCAGGTACGGGTAAGCATAGACATGTTTCTTTCTTTATAGATGCCATGCAGGCTTTACAAGTGGGCCTAAAAGGCTGAAATACATCTGGTGCAAGCCACGGGACAATTACGACACGTGGGTCGGTCCCCGGGTCAGTGCAGGATAAAGAAGATATCCACGTGTTTTTATAGAGGCTCTCCGCAAGGAGCTAAGGGCATGTCCGAGTTGCCGAGCAAGTGCTAGACTGGATGGTAGGGGCGGAGACTAGCTGGCGCCTGAGGGAGGTCCGACGCGGCTCAAGGTGAGCGGTCGGGTACGGGTCCTGGAAGACGAGTGTCTTCATGTCGGGGAGTTGAAGCCGGTCCCGAGAATATTACTTCCTGGCCAAGGTCTGGCTAACTTGGGTCAGCAGTCGGGAACATCGGTGGCCGGCTCGGGGTGAGCAGCGGGCACATGGTCCCATAGCGGGAGCAAATCTAGCATTATGGCGTTCGTGTTGTTATCATAATGTGCCATACGCAGGCAGACCCTATGTGCAGGTGTGTTCGCCGTTATCATAACGCCTCATACGCATAGGAATGGACTTGAGTGAAATTTCTAGAAGCCATATGAGGGGAGTACGTTAGACATACCCTCGGCATATACGAGCCGATCAACAAGTCACCCAACACGCCTTGCTCCTCGCCTCTTTGCCAGAAGCCTTGGGGCTTGAGTCCTTGAGCACCTGTAGGTGAGTACCCTTGCTTGCATGCCTCTACCCCTTGAGCTTCTAAGGGAGTTTATAGGGGACGTTGAAGGGTTGAGGAGGGTTTACACGGACTTGAATGGAGGGGGTAAGCAGGTCCACGTAAACCCCCTCCAAAAATAATAAAAAACTTTTTTTTGTGAGAGAGGGGTGGTTTACGCGGACCTACCCAAGGGGGCTGGGCAGATCCGCGTAACCCCCCCCCTTTTGGGAGGGTTTACACGGACCTGTCGGGGGTGGGGGGGGGGCGAGTAGGTCTGCGTAACCCTCCCCCCCCCCAAGGGGGTTTACGCGGGGTGGAAAGCCCTTTTTTTGGGGCAAGAGGTTTACGCGGGGCAGAAAGATTTTTTTTTGTTTAAATCATTCTTTTTTGTAGGCTAAGGGGTTTACGCGGACCTGCTCGGGGGGGCCGAGTAGGTCTACATAACCCCCCCCAAGGGAGTTTACACGGGGCTGGTTGAGGGTTTTTGCCAAGTCTATGAATTCCCCATTTTTTATCTCCCACCTTTGACCAAGTGTGACCGCAAGAGGACAAGGATACAGACTAGTTAGCTGGCCGGCTTGTGCTGCGCGTGTGGTACGAGGAGGTGGACCCGCTCCTTGCACGAACTCGAGACTCCGCCTTTGCGAGCAATCCCAAGCTGGTACGTGAATTGATCCTACGCATGACAGGGACCGGGGTGATCATACACTGAGATTAGCCGGGCTGGGTGGAGAGGCCCCCAAAGGGGGAGTTCGCCCCCACCTGGGCGCGGTCACGCTTGGGGTGAACTCCCCCCCAGGGCATGCCCTTGCCATGGGGGGTGGTCACGAGGGCCTTCCATCATCCTTTGGTGTTGTCCTTTGAAGGACTTGAGGTTCCGGGGTGCTGGGATTGGCCCGTGGGGGTCAATCATTTAGTGTTGTCACTGCCGCTCGCAAATTGTTCAGGGAAATTCCTTATTCACTTCAGGTTGTCGAACAGCACAGGTAGCCGGCCGGTGGGCCCTAGATTTGGGCCCGAGATGAGGATGACGGCCCGTTGGAACTGAGGGAAGGTGTCTTGGGCATGTAGGCCCAGCCTTGGTGAGACATGCCGCGTTGCGTGGCGGGTTGATGGGGCAGCCTCGAGTTGGCCCGGGTGTAGAAAGTATACGGCCGCCGTGTGTTTGAGGGTCGAGGGTAACCCCAACTTGCTAGAGGGTTGCCGTAGGATATGGCTAGTGCGTTCAAGCCGTGGGTAAACCCATGTCTTGCTATAGAATGGCTGGGATATACGCGCTCACGAGGTGCTCTTGGAAATTCCTGATACGCGATTATGGGCCGTATAGGCGTGGTAAGGGCTCTGAGAGCCCGTGGTTGACTGTGACAAGTCTTCCTTTGACTTTAGAATGCTGAAGGGAGGTACTTTGGGGATAACCTTATGGATAGGGAGAAAATCTACCGCCCAAGAGCATAGACCAACCAGGTCCGATTTGACCAAACTAGGCCTAGCTCCCCAAAGTGACAGCCCCATTTCGGGCCCACTTAATTCAAGCCCAAAATTCACTCGGAGCAGCACTTCCTAGGCGACCCTCGGGTCCGGAAGTCCGAGCGACAGATCGGTAGAGAAGGCCCCTACGAGGACCCAGCGCGGGTTATCCGAGCTACGCACCCATCGCTCGAGAGGAAACTCTGACCAAGCGCCCCACGCTCGGACCGACTATCGGAAGCTTATCCAAGTATCTGTTACGCATCCTTCAGGAGCAGGGAACCCCAAGGGATAAGGGAGAGCAAGAGTCCTCATGCCATAAAGAGCCCACAACGAGGACGTAACCCCCCTGAATCCCCTCGACTCCCAAGGCTCTTACATTAACCGGATCACTATATAAATCCCAGGGAGACCCTCCGAAGAGGTAAGAAACAATCCTGAGTGAGAACCACCACATTTCTTGGTGGAGATCAATCTCACGCCCTCATCTTCTCCTACAATCTCTCCTCGCACCTGTGCTCTATCACATTCGTTGACTTAGGCATCGGAGGGTTTTTCCCCGGGTTCTCATCCCTGGGCACCCCTGATCTGTTTCCCATCTTGCATATTATATACGCGTGGTGGCCGTGATCAAGGATTCCCCCCAAGATCCCATGACTTAGGATCAGCGTGAGATTACGCCTCTTCATCTAGTGCAGTCTGTGGGAAACGAGCGAAGAGCCATCTGGTGCGAAGAAATTTCGGTAGGAGGATTGTCGGCGGCAAGGGAAAGACCGTGGTGGTAGAGGATGGAGAACCTGTGCCTTCCCATCCCACGGAAAACCTCCCCGCCGATGACAACAACCAAGCCGACGAGCTACCTCCACCAGCCACGGAGATGCAACCCCCCAACGGGAATTTTGATGCTCTCCAACCCTCAACGCAAAACTGGATATCCTCGTAGAATTAATGAGGACCCAGGTGGCTAGGGAGGAGAAGTCACGACTTCCCCGGGAAAGCCCACCCCCCCCCCCCCCGTGGAGAAGCTTCCCAGCAAACGGTCAGAGGCCGCTTCACCCTCTGGGGGTAGCGGCTTATACGCAACAGGTCAAAAGGACCTTCCCACGCCCCCCTCCAGACCAAGAAGCCTCCTCCAGCCCGAGGAGAGAAAGGCCCGGGACTCACCAACAGCTCCCGGGGACCGATGCCGTCGAGGGGCGACGAGGCATCCCGCAAGAACGCCCTCACAGCCCCTCGGTCCAGCGGCAACCGGAGCTATCCCTCTGACTGCGAGACTTCGAACAACGTTTCGTGGAACACGAGCGCGCTCTCCGCGCCCTGCAGAAGACTTCTACCAAGGAGGACGAGTAGCAATCCCCGTTCTCCGACCAAATCTTGAAGGTCGAGATCTCTCCTAGACTCTCACTGCCAACCTTTAAGTCATATGACGGCCAGGGAGACCCGGCTGATCACTACGACAGCTTCGACGCTCTGATGACCCTGCACGGGGCCTCTGATGCTGTCAAGTGCCGAGCATTCATGACCACCTTGGTCCAGGGCACTCAAGCCTGGTTCTGAGCACTCGCCCCCGACAGTATTCATGACTTCAGACAGTTTGGGAGAGTATTCAAGGAAAGCTTCGCTGGCAGCAGCCCCCCAAGGTCAGTAGCGGGGTTGTTGGCGGTAAAGCAGGCACAAGGGGAAAAGCTTCGGGCTTATATCAACCGATTTAAATCGGAAGCCATGCGTATCCCTCGCCTAGATGTCACCTCAGCCATCACCGCATTGACCAGGGGCACCCACGATGAGAATCTCCGGCGAGAACTAGTCCTCCATCCCCCCACCTCTCTCGCCGATCTGGTGACCCTGGCCCTGCGTCACGTAGAGTGCGAGGAAGTCCTCAGTGCTTGCCACGGCACGACGGGCTCAGGTTGAGAAGGGGATAAGAAGCGACCATCCGAGCAAGGCTCGGGCCAGGGGGAAAGGCGGAATCAAGATAGAGACCACAGGGGGCCCCCTCGGAAATACGAGTAATACACTCCTCTATCCGCCCCGTCTATGAGATATACGAAGATATCAAGGGCTCGGGCCTCCTCCGCCAACCCGAGCCTATGAAGGCCAAGCACCGCAACTGCCACAAGCATTGTCAGTTTCACAATGACCACGGGCGCCACACTAGAGATTGTTACCATCTCAAGGATAAGATCGAGCGTCTCGTCCGCCAGGGGCACTTATCTCAATCCGTTTCCGACCGCCAGAAGGAGGATCGTGGCATCCCAGAAGAAATTGACAATCGCCCCTGCGGAGTCCATATCAATGTTATATCTAGCTGCATGGCATCAGGAGGAGACAGTAGTCGAGGAAGGAAGCGTCACGCTGAACGTGCGAGCAGGGGCTCCGAGCCCCCTAGAGCCCCGCCGACGAGCGAGCAATAGGCCCTGGTGTTCTCTGACCAAGACCTGGAAGGGTTATCTACCCCGCATGATGACGCTCTTGTAGTATCGGCTACTATAAACCATTGTAATGTAGATAGGATATTGGTTGACAATGGTAGCGCCCCTGATGTACTCTCGTACGAGTGTTTCCTTAAGATGGGTGAAAACCCATCCAAGCTACCTCCACCTAAAATATACCAGAAGAGACCATAGCAGATTCACAGTTTTGAAGATCAGTCGAGGGCACAGCTCATGTACCATCCCTGGGAGATCTGAGAGTCTGAATAGAAGAAACCCACTACCCCTATCATGTTGTTCGACTAAAGCCGTCTTTGGCTAGGTCGTTGTCCAGTACTGCTGTCATTCAGATAGTCAGACTGATAAAACTATACCAACATTCAGGCAACCATCTGCCTGCTGAAACAGATGTTCAGACATCTTTGATACTCCTGAAACGGGATGTACAGCGCCTCGCACATGTTTGTGAATGCAAGGTGTAAACAGTCCCACGGAGTCTTAATATATACATGCCAAGAGTCCCACTGTCAAAAGGAGTCCACTGAGTGGATCCTGGGTCGAATGGGCCGAATGACAGAGAAGTGGGCCAAACCCAAAGGTGAAATGGGACGCGCCGAGGTCCGCCACGCTGGGAAGATGATGCTGGCGCGCCGGGAAGCTCAGGCCGAAAGGGTGAGGGACTGGCCTCTATAAGAGGGCGGCCCTTCGAACAGAAAAAGAAGAAGAGGATCCTTCGAAGAAAAAAGGAGAGAGCCCTTCGAAAAGAAAGGAAGAGGGTGCTTAGCCACCAAAAGAAAGGGGGGAGCTTGAGCGCCCTTCATAGAAGCTGAAGAAAGAGAGAGGGGTTCGAGGAGAGAATCCAGGTGTGAGGGCCGTGCAACTGCAGCTTCTTTGCTCTCTCTCTCTTCTCCATCCGTTTGAGTATTCCTCTTTTGTTTTTCACTTTCGAGCATCTTTGCTCTAGTAGCATCGAATGCTAATGTAACCCTGTTTGCAGGGATGAAGTTCGGATTTCTTTTCCTTTTGGGTTAGATTTCTTTCTCTTAAATCGCATATGTGTAAGCCATTTGGCTGAAGTAATTAATAAAAGAATGGGATGAGTTCTGATATGCTGGATCATTCTCTTCCGCTTCCCTCTGTATCCGAGGTTTTAATCTATATACGGCTACCGCCAGCTGCAAATGTCTTATGTTTAATTTCTTCTATCTGTTAAGGCTTCTTTGCCATCATTCTTTGTCACAACCCCCAGCCACATTTCGAGGGCCTGAGACAGTCTATCTCATGGCTCCTCGTATGTGGAATGGAGAGGAATATCTTCAGGAGTTCTGGTTCATGGCTCTGCTCCTAGTGAGGCCCCAGAAGAGAGACCGTCTCCCCCTCGAAGCCTCCTCTCTGCGATCATCCGAATAAATAGCCCAGGTTACTGAATAAACCTCCTCGCTTCGAATGCTCAAAGCCTCTGCCTTAACAAACCCTTAAAACCCCCACTTCAAAAAGCCTCCCGGCGTGAGCCCCTCTCGGCGCACGTTTCGCGCCGAGGGCTAGCCGCGCCGGTTGAACTTCAAGCCTTCACGCCGAAAGCCATATTATTCTTCTCGCCAATACCTTCATCCCTTCTATGCCAAGGATGGCCATCTTAATACGTTCGCACCGATGCCATCAGGCCGTGCCATCATTGCTTTAAATGCCCTATCTTCCTGTGGAGAGGCATCACCCTTTCCTCTGTCCTCACGGGAGCCATATCAAAGGGGCCGAATTCCCCCACGTTCTACAACCCATTGAGCCACGGAGCCCTGCCATTGCAGGCTCTCCGTTGACTGCATCGGGGATATTATAACAAAGGGATGAAGTCCCATGTGATCTGGACCCTTTGAATCTCGGGCTACGCCCGGCACTCGTTTCGGTTTCTACTCCGGCACTCGTGAGTAGATAGCCTATAATATTCTCTTGGCACACTCCCAAAGTAAGGGGAGATGCTGTCAAATTTTACCTAGAGCTTTACTCTACCACACGGCACGATGTTTCATCAGGAATTGCATATCTAACCCCTCAATACCGTGAGAGCCTGAGCTATATCATCTCATGACATCTTGCCATCACAGGGAATACATCTCGTAATTGGTGATCTCCTTGGACCCCCTCGTGAAGGAAGCCACCCTGATCCTCTGTTTCCATTCATCCATCACCCTGAGGTCCCCATTAAATGAAGAAACCCTCATAAGACCTGAGAAAACCAACAAAGAAACGGCTCCCGGCGCCACATGACTCCCGGCGCCGTCCCTTCCCGGCGCCATTCTCGCGTCGGGTGAAGGGCGCGCCGAGAAGCCCACCGCACCGACTACCCCTTCGTCCCAGCCACGCCGGTTGCCTATCGCGCCGATAGCCCTTTAGCTTCCCGTCGCGCCGGGATCCCGTCGCGCCGTTTGGCCTTCGCGCCGGCTCCAATCCATACCATTTCATTTCAACAATAGCTGCCACCCAAATATCTGATGTCTCAGCAACTTCATTGAACCCAAATCCAATCTAAACTCAATGTACCACTCCTGTCAACCTTCATGCCAGCCTTCATTGTCTCACGAGGGAACTATGGTTCTTCACCCAGGTCCATGGGAGATACATTAATGGGGGGTTTCACCCCTACATTACACTGAATCTGACATTTCTTCTGTCACCTCGCTGACCCTCGGAGTTCTACCACCGCATGTCCTCCAACGGTCCTTAGAGGGGAATATTAACAAATGACGCGATGGTGGACACTGTCCCGTCATATGTGGATCCTTCTCGGGCCCAGGGCTACGCCCCATCCTCTTTCGGTTTCCATTCCGGCTCTCCGTGGATGGATGTCCCATATTCCCATTTGGCATAGTCCAAAGGAAGGGGACGTGCTGTCGAATTTATGTTGCAACATCATCGTCACACCCCGCATATCACGGTTCCTCGTGCATGGCTGCATCGACCCTCGGGTATATCAAATGGCGTTGACAGAAGGTCGGGTTGTGCCCAACCAGAAATCTCCGCTATGCGCGATGGTGGTCTTCGGGCCTACGTCCTCCGCCACGTACCAAGGGTCCATAATTCTGTGAACTATGCATCCTTTGTATGATAAATAAATGCATCCCGCATGCCTTCGTCATGGTCATCATGTAGTTTTTTTTTAATTCGGCTCCGATAGCCCACTATCTCGACAATTAATCAAAGGTGTTCCCTCCTCATGGGGGATGTAATTAACGCCATAGCCTTTACGGTGTGGCGGACTGCTAGTCCCGACCGAACCTCACTTTTGCCCGACACGGGTCAGAATGAGCACATAATAAGATCGTCACCCACGTGACTGGCACGCCCGCGTCGTGAATCAGCTAGTTAGTTACCAGTTAGCTAATTGACCGGTCGACACGCGAAATAATGAATAAACAAGAAAGAAAGAAAAAAAGTCACGAAACAAGTCTGGCACGCCCGGTGGGACCAGTGTCACCTTTCATCTCTTTGCCGAGATATTCGGGCTTCGAAGCCCTCTCAAAGGCTACTGATTATTACCTTGTTTGACATTGCAGGCAAACCAATGACGATCAACGGGATAACTGGCGTCGACTTCGATCTTTCGATAGTCGCTGGACACGCGCAAGGGTATCTGGCGGTACCCATGGAATTCGGCAGCTTCCCTCCCGCTGTAGGCTTCCCCAACTTTTTGGGGTTGGCCTTCATCGATATCCTGGAGGTCGAAGCCCCAGTACCTGCCAAGGAAGCTGTGGAGAAAGCGGAGCCTCTGAAGGTTCCCTGCTGCAAAGACTCGTCCGAAACTCCGGCCCCGGCTGCTAGCTGTCTGGTGTACCACGTCATACGTGGGACCCACCCCAATGTCATCAACAAACACCCTGGAGGATGCCAGCGTCGCCAGGCCCGCAAGAATGCTGCTGTAATCACCGGAACCCTATCTCAGTCTGGGAAATCTATGCTAGTTGGAGGCATGCGCGTCTTCCTCGACGGACGCACTGCACGGGTGACCCCGGACCGAGTCATCCCCAACATTCCTATTCACAATGCCTATCAAGCTCTCGCTGGAAGGAGGGCAGAAATAGAAGAAACCGGCCACTATGGCAAAGGAAGCCCGGCACCCAGGCCGAAGAAGTTCAAACAAGTGTGGGTTCCCAAGCGAACCCGACCTGCCTACCAGCTAACACCTATCCGCCGTCGTCTTGTGAACGACGAGGCGGAAGTGAGAAGAGAAAGGGGCCTGCCCCCAAAGGAGGAAGAAGAGGTGGTTGCGGATCCTCCGCGCCACAGAAGTTTCCGAGCTGCGGCCCGTCAAGCCAATGTCCCTGCTGCGGGATGAAGATTCCAACTGCCAGCCGACAGAGCTTTTTTTTTTTTTTTTGGAACCCCGAGTTAGGCTGGTGAAATTACTTGAATCAGAAGAGACATGATGAGCTCAGTCGTTTCCGCAAGCAAAAATTGGTACACAAGATACTGCTGAAATGGAAAGCCTACTTGCACTCTATTATAATAAAAACAACAAAATATTTGATGGCAAAAACAGAGCAACACACTGACAGCAGGGTGATACTACAACCTCCTCTTAAGTATGGAAGTTACAGTATCTGAGCCGCAGAGCTCAGCCGACAGAGCTCGGCTGGCCTATATCCCTCCTACCGGAGGTCGACAATCACCCCCCGTCCTATATCAAGAGAGGGGTCAAGAAGAGATGACCTACTTGGTCAGAAATTATTTTCGAGGCTTAGGCAATCCCTCACTCGGACAACAGCGATTGATGCAGACAGTCGCCATTGAGGAAGGTTACTGCCCATCAGCGGCAGAAGAAGGAAATATGGAAGATAGAATGATGGTGTCGTCAGTCGACGACAATGGATATAATGACGGCTTCAAGGTCGAAGCCGATGAAGCCTTCCCCGAGCGGGAAGAAAGAAGAAGAGTTTCTGTGTTCGAAAGGCTGACCTTTCCGCAGCAAGCCAGAAGGAGGGTCTATCAACAAAGGAGAAGGATGCTGGTTTTTACCTGCAACATGGCTGGCATATCCAGCCGATATGGGGAGCTTCCTGAAGACCCCCAAGAATTGGCTCAATTGGCCGCACGGCCGGGGCCAACTACCCGCAGAATAGAAGCGGCAAAAGAGCTTCTGATGATGGTTAGAGGGAAACAGCCCTAGGTCTATCCCCACTGGGATGACAAGGCCCCCGTCTTGACCGCTAATGTGGTGACAGCAGAAGAAGAAGACGACGTCCTCCTTGACATCCTTCCTGAGGATACGTCTGGGGAGACAACAGAGGGTATCCCCACCACTATAGACCCATCAGTTCTGATGCTACTACAAAAATATCAACGGGAGATAGATTCTCTGAAGAAGCAGCTGATGGAAAAGACTGAACATTCATTGGCTTCTAAACCACCCGAAGTCCAGGGTGAGTCATCCCGGGGAACGGCTCGTCGTGACGACCCTCCACCACTCTATACATTGTCCCAGCCGTCAGAGCCAAGCATGGCGACGGCACAACAGCGGCCGCCACAGCTTCAGTCGCTGCTACCTCCGGTGCTCCCTCAGGTGCACCCGACACCCCCGCTGCTGCGTCCTCCACAGGCGACCACCCTGGTCACCCCATACCCGCAGCCAGCGCATTTCTATCCAGAACCGGTTGACCCCACGGTCATGAACCGGATGATGGTGGAGAGGATGATCGAGCTGAAGCTCGCAAAGAAAAGTGAAGGCGACTACGTCGCATTTGATGCCTATCAGGTACCCTACCCGCAACACCATGCGGCTAAACGACTTCCCCCGGGGGTCAACAAGCCGCCTAAGTTTAACAAATTCAACGGGAAAGGGTCCCCTAAAGAGCATATTGCATATTATATGACCGTTATGGGTGATCTGGCCACCGACGAGTCATATTTGCTGAAATTCTTCAGGTCCTCGCTGACAGGGCTCGCATTTGAATGGTACTCTAGCCTCTCGACCGGGTCAATCAGTGACTGGTCGGATATGCAGAGAAAGTTCAGAGAAAGATTCCATGTCACAGAGAGGGAGGTCACAGTGGCTGAACTCTACTCAACAAAACAAAGGGCAGATGAGACAGCCCTTGATTACATCAAGAGGTGGAGGAACCTCGGAATGAGATGCAAGCGGCCCCCGCATCAGGAGGACGCGGTGCAAATATGCAAACAAAACCTCAGGAGGGAAGTCCTGGAGTAGATGATTGGAATGGAAATACGGTCGTTCGACCGGCTGAATAATGTGGTGGCCGAAGTGGAGGCTTTCCTAGCCAAGCCTGTCCCGGCGTCAGCTGCCAGCACAGCCCAGAAAGGCAAGGCTGCGGAATGGCGCCCCACACCTAAAGAAGCGAATGCGCTTGATATCAAGGCGTTCGAACAGCAGAAGGAGAAAGGCAAGAAGGCGGCTCCCCCGCAACCTGCAAAAGCTCTAGATGATAAAGAAGGTCCTTCGCTGAGGGAAAAAATGAAGAAAGCCTATTCCTTCCCAAAAGACAAGACCCGAGTCCTGGTCGATTGGGTAACAGAATACAGCATGGTCACTCTGCCTGAACCAAGGAGACCGGAGGACCTGAAAAGAAAAGACAGTCCAAGATTCTGCCCCTACCACCAGATGTTGGGACATCCAATCGAAGACTGTTATGTTTTCAAAGACGTCATCGAAGGAATGATAAAGAAGAATGAAATAGAGCTGGGAGAATACAAAGTAGACCCTCCTCAGCCACATGAAGCTCCTTTCAGGAGAGCAGCAGTCAACATGATCTCCCTCTACCAGGCATTGCCCGAGGAGATCTCTGAAGCAAGCACACGGAGCACCTACGAAGTCCATTTCCTGGAGCCCGTGAAAGAACAACAGGGGTGGCAGCAGATCCCTGTGAAGCACAAGAAGAAGAGGGCACCCCGCCCAAAAGAGGGGGCACATATCCGTGGCATTACACCCCGGCCTGCTCCGCCAGTGGTAGCACCCGTGTGGGTCACTCCACCTACAGTTGTCAGAATACATACACCTAACAGGAGGAGACAAACTCCGCTGCCAGCAATCAAGGAAACCAATCCTGGGGTCCTTCGACTACATCACCTGATTGAAGGGCTAGATGAATATGTGCAACCCGAATTGAAACCTCTGCTGGTACGGGACCACGTCCCATGGCAAGAGCTGGAACAACTCTCACTCAAACAGGTGGAGGAAGCTGAAGCAGCACCCCCTGAAGAAGGCAGCCTGTTCTGGGGGCGGGCACCCGCAGAAATCAAAAAGAAGAGAAAGCAAAGGAAAAAGAAAAGAAAGGCCGCTGGGGCCAATAAAGCACAGGTCATCTCCTGCAATACCCTATCAACACTCTTCAACCTAATCGGAGAAGAGGAAGAAGAAGAAATTTGCTTCACACCCCATGCTGGGGGAGGCAAAGCCGAGGCCGCAACTGCTACGCATGCCACTCGGTCGGGCCGAAAATGGGGGCGTCAGCCACCACCCAATCACAACATCATGTTCAGAGGGGAGCAACCCTACAAGACACCTCCGCCAGAGGTTAAGGGAGTCCAAATCCCTCCTCCGTCGGGCCTATACAACAAAAGTGGGGGCAAGGCAGTCCCTTCATTCCTTGAATTTATGAAGATGTCAAAAGGGAAGCAGCCCTGCCAAGATGCTAACCCTACACCCGGGGCCATTCACCCGCAGCCAGCGCAATCTACTGAGGATGCGAATGCAGATGAAGCTTGCCCTACGGCAACTAATAAAGAAGACCCGACAGCCGGTGCCAGTCAAGAGGGTGCCGGGTCCGAGGAAGATGAAGCAGGTCCATCTGGACCCGCAAATCAGAACTTCCCCAAGCCCAGATGGGCTGAAGAGATGAAGCTCTCCAATGTCCGGGCTGGGAGCCGAATAATGAAGCTGCTCAAGAAGCTCCCCGCTCGATTTACGATCTGGGAAATTCTCTCCTTGAGTGAAGAAACTCGACAGGCGATCATCACTGCTTTGCAGACGCCTGCTCATTTTGAAGCCTGCATAGCTGAGACTATACCAGAAGCCAGTATGACCTTCTCTCCAGAAGACATGCTACTACCTACTGCCAGCCACAACAGGCCGCTATACATGAAAGGGCACCTGAATGGAAGGGAGCTGAACAGAATACTGGTTGATCCAGGTGCAGCAGTCAACATTCTACCTTACAGAGTATACGAGAGGCACCACTTTAACGTGCATCTCGAGAAAGTCGGGGATATGCGTATCGCTGGCTTCAACCAAAAATGTGAGGTTTCAATGGGAGTGGCAGAGTTCACACTGACCCTGGCAGATTTCACTACAACGGTGCAGTTTCATGTCATTGTCTCTCGCACCTCTTACAAAGCACTGCTCGGCCGCCCATGGCTGCAAGAAAATATGGTGGTGCCCTCCACGCTCCACCAATGCATCAAATACAGCCTCCAGGGGAAGGAGGAGAGGATATTTGCTGATATCCACCCATTCGAGGTGTTTGAATGTCACTTGGCAGACGCCAACCTATATACAGGGCCTTCCCGGAAGGTTTCTAAAGCTGAGGCCCCCATAGGGGCATCGAAGAATAGATCGGGTAACGGTTGGTATCCACCACCGCCACGCGGATATGTCAAGCCGAAGGTGGTCTCCCACATCACAGCTTCTGGAGATGTCGGCAGAGCGACACCCCCAACATTGTACCCCAAGGCTAAGGAAGTGCAGGTCGATCGACAGCACGACCGCATCGGAGTCCCGGTCGGCCTCACCAAGCCAGTCTCCAGCCTCAACGACCCCACTATCGAACCTTTCAAAGCTTGGGAGGTGACACAGGAAGATGGGCCCAGCAGCTTGTTCTATACAGCTGAGGAGCATCCCACTCGGGAAGACACAGACTGCAGCCTCCCTGAAGATCTAGCCAACCCGCCGGTTCCTGTGCAAGGCCTGGCATTTACAACTGATCGGATGGCCAGGATGTTTCAGAAGCAACACATTCCTCTCGATCAGTCACAGAAGCGCAAAGAAGCTTTCCAGAAGATGTGGTATCCTGCAAATCTGGATAAGGAAATGAGACGTGTCTCTCAACATCCAGGGTTGGGCTTCGCCCTGGAAGAATATTATTACAGTGGGCGGTACGAGGTGGATACTATCTCCTCCTTCTACCCTACTGAAGATAGCCCTCTGGGAGCAACCTTTGATGAGTATCCGGCGGAAGCCGAATATCTTGAACTGGCTCAGTTCGGAAATCAAGAAGTAGAAACCTCGGCCCCTTGCCGATGCTGGGAGCAGGTTCACCCTGAAGAAGCGGCCCTTCAAGCCGAATTTGATACGGCTAGCAGCAGCGAAGCCGAAGATAGTCAAGAAGCAGGAGTCTCTCCCTCCATAGAGGTCATACTAATGACAACTTCAACACCCTTTCTGCCAATCAGGGAGGCCTTGGTCAACTCCAATCAAGGGGAGCCAGCTACCAGGAAAGAAAAAGCCACTTCTATAGAAGATACAACTGTCCCAGAAGGCGAAACTTCCTCAACTTCTGCTGCAAAATCAGCATGCTGTCTGAGCCTGGCAGTAAACAGTCACCAGCCCGTCGTGGCTGCAATCTCATCTGCACACACTAAAGCTGCTCTCTCATCCTTGGGAGCTACGACGGCAATGGATTGGCTAATAGAACAATCCACTCAGCCGCTAGCACAAGAAATCAAGAAACCTCAGGAAGCTCTGGCGGTGTCTGACGAGGAAATCGAAGTGCTCGACCCTCAAGATGGCATTCCAGACTTCGTTGACCTCCAACCGGCACCTCCGGAGATAGAAGACAGAGGCCAAGCCAATGTCGATGAACTAATAGAAGTCAACCTGGGAAATGAGAAGGACCCTAGGCCTACCTTCCTCAGCGCCCAACTATCCCCAGAAGAACGGGAGCTGTACATTCAGCTGCTGCTAGAATACCGAGATTGCTTCGCCTGGACTTACAAAGAGATGCCAGGTCTGAGCCCCGCTGTCTCGCAACATGAGTTGGCAATTAGCCCTGACGCCGAGCCGGTGAAGCAACCACTGCGGCGCATGAGACCAGAGCTCATCATCCAAATTTGTGCTGAAGTCGACAAGCTCATTGACGTGGGAAATGTTGAAGAAAACCAGTACACCACGTGGCTGGCGAATATCGTCCCCGTGAAAAAGAAGAATGGACAGATCCGGATTTGTGTCGACTTCCGGGATCTAAATAAAGCCTGTCCCAAGGATGACTTTCCGGTGCCAATAACCGAGGTCATGATTGATGCTACAACCGGCCATGAGGCCCTATCATTCATGGATGGGTCTTCCGGCTACAATCAGATTTGGATTGCGGAGCATGACCGAGTCCATACTGCTTTCCGAACTCCTAAAGGCATTTATCATTACAAGAGAATGCTATTCGGACTGAAGAATGCTGGCGCAACCTATCAGCGCGCGATGACCAAAATCTTTGATGAGCTGCTCTACCACAAGGTTGAATGCTACATAGATGACCTGGTGATCAAAACCAGAAGAAAAGAAGATCATCTGCAAGACCTCCGGATTGTCTTTCAGAGGCTGAGGCAGCATGAGCTAAAGATGAACCCTATGAAATGTGTGTTCGGAGTGTCGAGCGGAAAATTCTTAGGTTTCATCGTCCGATATCGGGGAATCGAGATAGACCCCGCAAAGATCAAGGAAATTCAGGGGTTACCTCCGCCAAGGAACATCTCTGAGCTAAGATCACTACAGGGCCGCTTGGCTTATATCCGGCGGTTCATTTCCAATTTGTCGGGGCGATGCCAGCCCTTCTACAAGCTAATGATGAAAGATGTCCCCTTTTATTGGGATGAAGATTGCCAGGCAGCCTTTGACAAGCTAAAAGACTACCTGAAAACTCCTCCAGTGCTGGGCGCACCGGTGAAAGGATGACCATTGATACTGTATATATCAGCTACACATAATTCTCTGGGGGCAATGCTGGCCCAGAATAATGAAGAAGGGAAAGAGCAAGCCCTCTATTACCTCAGTCGGAGACTGGTCAGAACTGAAGAGAAATATACTTATATTGAGAAGATCTGTCTGGCACTGGTCTTCGCAGTCAAGAAGCTCCGACACTATATGTTGTCGCATGAAATCAGCTTGGTATCCAAAGAGGATCCCCTGAAGTACATCATGTCTCAACCGGCACTCAAAGGCCGCCTGGGCAAATGGGCGGTAATCCTTATGGAGTTCGATATCCCCTACGTGCCGCGCAAGGCTGTCAAGGGCCAAGCTATTACAGACTTCTTCGCTGAGCACCCAGTGCCCGGGGATTGCCCGTTGGAGCCGGAGCTTCCTGAAGATGAAACCCTAGAAGCCGTTCAAGTACAACCCACCTTATGGCAGCTATACTTTGATGGCGCTTCCAGAATTGACGCCTCTGTCACTAGATCAGCCAGAGTCAGGGCAGGAGCAGGCATAGTCCTGAAATCCCCAGAAGGAGAAGTGGTGCATACATCCTGTTCCATAAACAAGCAATGCACAAACAATGAAGCGGAATATGAAGCCCTGATAATCGGGTTGCAAATTGCTCTGTCCATAGTAATTTAGATGCTGGAAGCATTCGGAGACTCCATGCTAGTTATAAAACAGCTGGAAGGAGAGTTCGATGTGCGAAAGCAAGAGCTCCTCCCCTATCACCAGTTGGCAACTCGCCTGATGTCGAAATTTTACTTCATCAACATCAAGCACATCAATCGAGGCCGGAATGCTCAGGCAGACGCCCTCGCTAAGCTGGCCAGTTCATTGGCGATCCCGCCAGACACAAGCCTGAATATAACAGTGATCAACCGCCGACAGGTCCCCAGCGTAACAGAGGTCCTGGCCGACGAACAAGAGATGGAAGCAGCAGTCATCGAAAGGGTTCAGCAGCCCGATTGGCGAGAGCATCTCCTACGCTGGTTTCAACACCAGCAACTTCCAAAAGAAAAGGAACAGAGAATGAAGCTCCTGAGGATCAAGGATTCTTATGAGATGAGAAGCGGGACCTTGTTCCGAATTATGGCAGATGCCCGAAGGAAAGTCCTACTCTGTTGCTTGTCTTCAGCAGAAGCAGGACAGGTAATGCAGGAGGTCCATGTAGGATCAGCCGGAGCACACCAGGCTGGCCCGAAGATGAAAATTGAGATAAAGAAACTAGGTTACTATTGGCCCACTATATTTGACGATTGCTGCAGGTTTGCCAAAGCTTGTCAGAAGTGTCAAGAACATGCTAATGTGGCAAGGAGACCTCCAGTGCCATTGCATCCCACCCTACCAAGCTGGCCGTTTGCTCAGTGGGGCACGGACGTAGTAGGGCCGCTACCAGCATCCTCATCAGGGTGCCGATATATCTTAGCAGCTACAGATTACTTCTCCAGATGGGCGGAGGCAGTAGCACTAAGAGATGTGACGGGAGAACTAGTTTCAAGATTCTTCCGGCAGAATGTAATATTTCGGTTCGGGATCCCCAGCCCATCATCTCTGATAATGGCAGTCACTTTAGAAACTAGAAGGTTTATTGGCTGGCCAACAAATATAAAATCGACTGGAGGACATCGTCCCCCTACAATCCTCAAGCCAATGGACTCGCAGAAGCCTTTAACAAGACACTGTGCACGCTGCTGGCAAAGACTGTTAAGTCTAATAAAAAAGATTGAGAAGAAAGGATGTACGAAGCACTTTGGGCCTATCGTACTGTCTACAAGACCCCAACCGGCTGTTCACCTTTCTCCCTCGTCTACGGGTCAGAAGCTGTGGTGCCAATTGAACTTGAAGTTCCTTCATTACGAGTTGCCATCCAGCACGGACTAGTCGGTGATGAGCAGACAAATGCAGAAAGGAGATTGGAAGAGCTCGCTGAGCTCGAAGGAAAACGCCTCCGGGCGCAGCAAAACATCCAACTCTACCAAGCTCGCATGGCCCGCGCTTTTGACAAGCTAGTCAAGGGTCGAGAATTCAAGAAAGGAGACCTAGTGATGGTCAAAAGAAGAGAAGTGATGGCCTCCAACCCCAAAGGGAAGCTGATCGAAAACTGGGTCGGGCCATACATCGTCCGCCGAGTATATGAAGGGGGTGCCTACGTCCTGGTGGACCACAAAGGAGTCATCCAGTTCTCTCCCCTCAACGGAAAACATATAAAGTTATATCATGCAGCGCAACCAACATTCCCCGAGTGATCGGTCGGAATGCCCTCATCTTGGTTTAGTGGCATTCCGCTCTAACCAAGCTACCTTTTCTTGGTTTAGTGGCACTCCGCCCTAACCAAGCTACTTTCTCCTCGGTTAGCGGCGTTCCACCCTAATCAAGCTACTTTCTCCTCGGTTAGCGGCGTTCCGCCCTAATCAAGCTACTTT
Source organism: Amorphophallus konjac (assembly GCA_022559845.1). NCBI lineage: Eukaryota > Viridiplantae > Streptophyta > Magnoliopsida > Alismatales > Araceae > Amorphophallus > Amorphophallus konjac. The sequence goes on along the minus strand of CM040117.1, from coordinate 14,116,154 downwards.
CTCCTCGGTTAGCGGCATTCCGCCCTAATCGAGCTATTTCCCCTCGGTTTAGCGGCATTCCACCCTAATCGAGCTATTTCCCCTTGGTTTAGTGGCATTCCGCCCTAATCGAGCTACTTCCCCTCGATTTAGTGGCATTCTACCCTAATCGAGCTACCTTCTCCTCGGTTAGCGGCATTCTGCCCTAATCGAGCTACTTTCTCCTCGGTCAGCGGCATTCCACCCTAATCAAGCTACCTCTCCTTGGTTAGTGGCATTCCGCCCTAATCAAGCTACCCTCTCCTTGGTTAGTGGCATTCCGCCCTAATCAAGCTACCTCCCCTCGGTTCGGTGACATTCCGCCCTAATCGAGCTACCTTCTCCTTGGTTAATGGCACTTTGCCTTAGCCGAGCTACCCTTCCTTGGTTAGTGGCATTCTGCCCTGACTAAGCTCCCGAAAGAATACACCACGCTGTTGCCGTTACAGGCCTTACGCCCGAATCAGCGAGAGATCACTCCTTTGCGTTAGCATTCAGCCCTTGCTAACGAATGAACTGTTCTGCTCGGCGCATGGTCTGGTGCTCCGGCCGACAGCCATCTACTATCAACCAGGGGTCGAACATCGCACTTCGACCTGCCACCCTATTCAAATAAAAAAAAAGAAAAGAAAATGGGGTTAAAAATAGAGATACCCCGCCAGACTTGCTCCTATACCAGGACAAGTGCAAAAATGGCTATAACCCGGCTGTGGCGAAAACCCGAAAGGGCATCTCAGGCAAAATCGGGTGCCCCGCCGCGTGAAAACCCGAAAGGGCGCGCGGGCAAAAGCAAGAGGGGGCTGGCCTCGGTGAAAATCCGAAAGGGCGCTTAGGTCAGTAATGTGAATAAAAAAAATGAATGATAAATAGTGATGAACCATCCTCCGTCCAGAAGGCCATTTACAAGGTCGAGGCGGAGTCTTCATCCGATATCCCACTTACATACATCTATTGTCTACCCTTTTCGACCCTTGTCACCATCGGCAAGATCGGTCGCTACCCTTTTCGGTTTTTGTCACCATCGATAATACTGTCTACCCTTTTCGACCCTTGTCACCATCGGCAAGATCGGTCGCTACCCTTTCCGATTTTTGTCACCATCGGCAATACCGTCTACCCTTTTCGACCCTTGTCACCATCGGTAAGATCAGTCGCTACCCTTTTCGGTTTTCGTCACCATTGGCAATACCGTCTACCCTTTGCGACCCTTGTCACCATCGGCAAGATCGGTCGCTACTCTTTTTGGTTTTTTGTCACCATCGGCAAGACCGTCTACCCTTTTCGACCCTTGTCACCATCGGCAAGATCAATCGCTACCATTTTCGTTTTTGTCACCATCGGCAATACCGTCTACCCTTTTCGACCCTTGTCACCATCGGCAAGATCGGTAGCTACCCTTTTCAGTTTTTGTCACCATCGGCAAGACCGTCTACCCTTTTCGACCCTTGTCACCATTAGCAAGATCGGTCGCTACCCTTTTCAATTTTTGTCACCATCGGCAATACCGTCTACCCTTTTCGACCCTTGTCACCATCGGCAAGATCGGTCGCTACCCTTTCCAGTTTTTGTCACCATCGGCAATACCGTCTACCCTTTTCGACCCTTGTCACCATCGGCAAGATCGGTCGCTACCCTTTTCGATTTTTGTCACCATCAATAATACCGTCTACCCTTTTCGACCCTTGTCACCATCGGCAAGACCGGTCACTACCCTACCCGGTTCTTATCACCATCAGCAAGACCGTCTACCCTTTTCGACCCTTGTCATCATGGGCAAGACCGGTCGCTACCCTTCTGGTTTTTGTCACCATCGATAATGCCATCTACCCCTTCGACCCTTGTCACCATCGACAAGGTTGGTCAACATCTCCCCCAATCAGGGTCAATAATGGAATTACCACAAGCAACCAGCAGTCACGATTTCGACGCCTCTTGTCAGCAAGACCTACATCTGCGCCAACCTGGCAGCCTCTGGAACCCCGTCCCGCGGTGGAGCGAGGCCCCATCCTTTCTTTGAAAGGGTGGACACTCTCCTGTGACACGGACATGAAGGTACTTCCAAGCAGGTCGCCAGAATTGCCACAAGACACTACAGAATGTGAGTGTGAACGTGGACACCAAAAAAATATATAGTGAAGGAGACGTCTATTCCATTACAAAAAGGGGAAGTGAATACAAAAGGAGCCCTTCTGAGGGGACAGATTACAAAGGCGGATTAGTTAAGATCGCCTAAAAATATCTGCAAAGTCAATAAGCCCAACATGAGGAGCCGCCCCCAGTTCATGGAGTTGCATTTCCTCTTCCTGAACCCGAGTCACCTCAGTCTCCAAAGACGCAACTCGGCCCTCCAGCAAAGAAGTTCTCTCGATGCCTTGGACTTCCGCAGCCTCCAGCCGCGGTATCTCAGCCTCTACGGTAGCCAATTTAGCACGGAGGTCTTCCCGTCGGCTACGTAGAATATGTGCCTGGGTTGCGGATGCCTCAACCTGAGCCTTGCTCTCCTGAAGATCAGAGATCAGAGACGTCAGCTCTGCCTGACAGTCAGCTTTCTAGAGCTTGAGGGCCGCCAGCCGGTCGCCCATCATCTTCTCAAGAAAATCCCGACGGTTCACAAATTTTAGCAAGAAAAGCACCCGCTGGGCCCAGATGTCTAAAGGGCAGCCTAATGCCTGCAGTCCGATCGTCAGTCGCACAGCTACCTCCTTCAACTGGGAGTAAGATAGTGTCAGCTGAGATTCCACAACCTGACGCAACATCTCTAGATGCTGCCAAACAAATTCCTCCGATGAGGTAATGCCTAGGGAAGCTGCCAGAGGCACCTCGAAAGTCACTTCCCTATCTATAGAAGCCCATAAGCCGGTATCCGACTCGGAAGAGGAAGATGGAACGGCCACCAAAGCCAAAGAAGCAGATACCACGGCAGCATGTTCCTGCTCCGTCAGACTCCTGTCAGGGCTTCCTTCCACAGAGCCTAGGAGGGACGGAGGTTCTAACTCTGTCTCCGGCACAAATGGAGCTGCAGAATCAGGCGCGATTGTCATTATGGCCGCCGATACAAAAGCAGACCCCCTTTGCGGGTCGGCCTCAGCCCTCAATTCTGTCGTCAACGCCAGAGTGAGACTCTCCCCCGACTGGCTCGGCTCCGAGGGTAATCCCCCAGCAGCCGCATGTATCCTCACCGGCACGGGGCGGAGTAGGGTGATTGTCCCTGAAGGAGATGCGGTGGCCAGCGGTAGCAGATCCGAGGCCTCTGATGAAACCACAGCAGTACCAGAAGTCGATGTCGGGGAATGAATAGCGGCTTCGGGTTCCTGGAATGAAAATTCATGTAAACACCAAGGTGGCAAAAAAAAAAG